>CM045465.1:940565-1620565 GCA_024666655.1 Dascyllus trimaculatus | reverse complement strand
GTGTGTGTGTGTGTGTGTGTGTGTGTGTGTGTGTGTGTGTGTGTGTGTGTGTGTGTGAAGGCGTGTTCCCATCTACACGCTCCGACACGCTCCACTGTTGCAGTAACACACACACCCCGACACGCTGCTGTTTCTGCTTTTCCTTTTCGACCTCATTAGTCGGTCTGACCTTTGACCTCCAGGTAGCAGCCAATAGGAGAAGAGAATCCACGTGATGTCACTGACAACGACAAACAAGGCATCTGAATATTTTATTCTGATTTCAGGAAAAAATCATTTAAAATCATTTTTGGACATTTTACACTCAGCTTTTTATTTTGTAAAAATAATAGTAATAATTAATAATTGTATGTTTTGATAATAAAGATAATTATTTACTGTTTTAAACTTTATTTAATTAGTTCATGTTTAATGTAAACAGTAGTGGATCAAACCTGGAGCCCTGTGGGACTCCATCACTAAGAATTCTCTGGTGTCGCTTTGTCAGATGTGAATGTTTGGTCATTTCCTGTTTTCTGTGATCATAATCACAAAGTTTAGCAACCTTTTAGAGTCCGTCAGAACAAAACAAACACTGAATATCTTCATTTAGTCTTCAGGGGAAGTTAAAGTTAGCTTTAAATAATAAAATCTGTCACTTATTAATGAAAATAATTGTCATGTTTCCACTCTAATATATTTAAATACTTTCATTTGAATTTATCTCATAATATTTTTATCTGACGTGGAGCTGATCCCTGATGGACTGATGATGTCATAGCTGTCCGCAGGTTTGTAGTTTTGTAGTTTTGTAGTTTTTATTTTTCTTTAAAGCAGAATCGGCCTTTACTGTCACTTTATTCTACCACTAACACTGAGAAGTGTTTCTACTCTGCAGGAAGCGGGAAGCAGCTGAGCGCGAGGCTGAAACGTCACAAGCAGAAAAAAGGAGCTGTGACGTAGTAAGTGCGGACTGCCTTCAAAATAAAACTTGAAATATAATGACCACCATGAAGGAAGTCATTGTTTTTTTCTTTTAAAATCTCTGTCAGGTGAAACTGTCATGAAGACATTTCGACTGTGAACGTTCTTCTTCAGTCTCAGCCTTAATATTTAGACTAGTCAGATAAATTTGCACAGTGTGTCAACCTTAATATTTGAATTAATCAGGTACATGATAATTGATATACTTGATTCTCTACCTGAATATTAAATTTGTTATGCAAATTTAAATAATAAATAATATTGTTGTGTCTAAACTTTTACACTTCAGGTAAATTTTTAATATTAATCTTATTTCTCTGTTGTACAGCTCAATTTCTGTTGTTTTAAATGTTCTGTGTAGATAATGGTGACTTAACTTTCTTTATATTTCTGGTATTTCTCAGTAAATGTTAGTTAAAGGGAAATATTTTGGAAAATACAGACTAAGGATAACTGTAATTTGTGGCTTATTGGGAATTATTACTAATTTGTTTCTTTCATGTCTCGAAAATGACATTTTTTTTAGATTAAATATAATTAATGTAACTGTTTTATTTTGGAGGTTCAGTCACATGTCATGGTCCTCATCAGTAAGACATTTTTCCTTTTTTTACTGTTATAACCAATATTGTCATCATACTAGCGAATAATTTGAAGTCAACAGTTTTATTTCAAACAGCTCAGGTTGTTGTTTTTGTTTGTTTGTTTTGATATGTCACGGTTTGAGGCTTTTATTTTGAAAGACGTAAAGACGCGCTGCCGCTCGTCGCGTCCAGCTTGACGTCAGACGCGGCGGCGGCAGGAGGGAGCGGCAGTGGTCGAGCGACGCTCACCGACAGCGGAGGAGAGAGAGACGGACGGTGGATGACGGTGAGTCCCGCTTCTCTTCCTCTTCTCCATTTTTCTCTCTTTTCTCTTCTTTCCTGCCTCCATCCTGTAGCCGGACGGTGACCCGGGACGGACCGGGCCCCGTGCCGACCCCCGGGAGGCGGGCAGGGAGCGGCGGCAGGCCGGTGTCGAGCCGAGCCGAGCTGGGTTGGGTTTGCGGAAGCGAGCGACCGGCGGACAGACAGACGGACGGACGGAGGGACGGAGGCAGACAGCGGCTCCGTTAATGAGAACATAACCGGGGACAGACAGCTGGAGGTCCGTCTGTCCGTCCGTGGGTCCGCTCTGGTCCGCTCGTGCTCCGGCTTGTAGTTTGTCTCCGGTCCTCCAGAGCAGCGGGGCCTGCTGGCAGAGCTGACCGGGTAGGGAGCGTTCTGAGGCGGCCACGGAGCTGCAGATCCCCCGCTGCTCTGCTGGAGGAAAAAAAAAACTTATGACAGACTGGAGTTAGTAGGAGCCTGTCTGTCTGCCTGTCTGCCTGCCTGCCTGTCTGTCTGTCTGCAGACTCAGACGAGGCTCGGTTTGACTGTTGTACTGTCAGCAGCAGCCAGTATTGACAGGCCCCACCTAGTTCTGCTTGACTCAGGGATCTTAGAGTCCATCTTTCTCCTCAGACAACTTTACTCCAGTAGATTAACATCAGGCTGGAAGCAGCTCGAGTCCACACCGGGCACATAAACAGTCCAGAACACAGACTAATAGGAGGCTCTGTTCTTTAGTGGTGCAGGAAGGAACCCAAACAACAGCAGAACTTCTAATTACATGTGTTTATCACTCACTGATGTCATTAAATCACTCATTCATTAATGCAGAGCTGCAAAACACATCATGTTTGTCATTGATTAATCTGACCGTGAGTTTATCAATCACTTTGTCTAGAAGAAGACTGAAAATAGCAGGAAATGTCTTCCATGTTTACCTTGTGTTGTCCAGAACCCACAGATTTTCCATTTATTATGATAGAAAACTTTTTTTACATTTATGAAGCTGGAATCAGAAAATATTTCATTTTTTTTGGTTTAATAATACACTTTACTGTAGTAGCTGGTTGAGACGGAGCTTATTATTTCTGATTATTATGTTTGTAATTAACTGGCTGAATGTTTTGTTGTTAGATTTAATGTTTTTTTTTAATGTATGTCAACTGTAGTGGAACGGGAATAGAGCCCTGTGGTACCCCACGGCCAAAAGTTCTCTGGTGGAGTTGGTTTTTTATGTCATTAGATTTATATTGGTTATTTTGTTTATAAGAAGAGCAAAAATAGTGAAAAATACCCTCCATAATGGTCTTGTGTTGTCTAGATTCCAAAGCTATTATTATTATTATTATTTTGGTTTTAAAATGATTATTTCATTATCAGAACAGTTTTTTTAATTAATCAACTAATTTTTCCAGCTTGAAAAAGAAAGATTTCACTGCTGTAGGACTGCAAAAAACATTTATTTACTTTATGGAACAGTTAGCATGTTTTTTAAAGTTAATTAGTTGAATGTTTTGTTGATAGAAGTGGTGTTATTTTTTACATTTATTATTTATTATACCAAGAACAGAGGTCTGTGGTACTCCATTGCCAAACATTCTCTGTCGCCAGTATGTTTGTATGTTTTAAAAATGAATATTTGGTCATCAAAACAGTTCATTCAGTCAGTTTACTAATTCCTGTAGTTGACCAAGGATAGAGCCCTGTGGTACTCCACTGTGAAAACGTCCTCAGTGCCCGACGGTAAAGTTTCTGATTGTCTTTGTGAGTTTAATCATGATTTCGGTCTGTAAGAGGACTGAAAACAGCAGAAATGCCCTTTATAGTTGTCTTATGCCGTCTAAAACCCAGAGATATTTAATTTGTTATCACAGAAAAGCATCAGATCTTCACATTTAGGAAACTTGAACCAGCAAATGTTTGTTTCTTCTATTTCTTGCGTTGTTACATCATTAGGATTCGCTGTTTTATACAGTTTGAAATGTGATATAGTAATAAGTGTTGGTGGGTCAGTCACTTATTTATGTTTTTAAATTATGATTTTTAAATTATTCTGGTTAGTACATATAAAGAAAATGTAATTATTATAACGAAAAGCACATTTAAAGGGGAAGGACAGTCCATAAATTCTCTTTAAAAAGACCTTAGAGGTGTTAATTGTGCTGATTCTTCTACGTTCCCCTTGAATATAAACACTACGTTGTGCTCCGAACTTAATATTCAGAGTAAATAAATCAATACATAATTAGAAAATTCTTTTTAAATGATGCTTTATCCATAAAGTCAAATGCCTTGTAAGTCTTCTACTTGTTCGGTAAACGTTTTCCTAAACAGAATGATTGTTTTGGACTTTTTAATTGACTTTTTTAACAGCAGGACTTTTCTGGATCAGCCCTGACTTGTTTTTGTGTCTCTATGGAGGCTTGTTCTACACTTGGCTGCTTATATTTAGTCAGAGCATTGCATCAGGAAGTTTCGGGGTAAATCCAGATCCACTAACACTCATGCAGATGCAAATTTGTATGAAGAAGTCATGAACAGCTGCAGAGAAGGAAGTTCAGGCTGGTTTCTTTGTGATGGAACAGAAAAGCTCTCAGAGTTTGGATTTCAGCTCCTCCAGCTTTCACTTCATCGGCCTCGCCTCTGCTGCTTCAATCGGTTGTTTCCTGTGATTTGTTGAACCCGTTCTGACTTGTTGCATCAAACTGAAGAGCAACGCAACCAGGCAAGCCCTGCTCAGGCCTCCAGGCAATGAAATCCATCCCTGCTGATGTCTGCACGTACAGTTGGACGATAAAACTCTGGGTGTGACGCCTCCCTTTGTCCACCTGGTCAGTTCATGTGGATTTAACAGCAGGTTATATAAGGATCATGTTAGAGAAGGATTATTAAATCATAAACACTTCACTGGTAGATGCTGTAGATAGTGGAGATACTGTAAGTGCTCCACTCTGGTGCTGTGGTAGGTACCAGAGATACCGTCGGTGCTGAAGATACTGTTGGTGCTGGAATTATCGGTTCCACAGCAACTACTACTAGGTACCATAGTTGCTGTGGGTACCATTGTGTCTGTAGATACCGAAGATGTTGTAGGATCCATAAATGCAGGTACCAGGTTCTGGAGATGTTAATGGTACTATAGATGCTGTTGATACAGTAGATGTTGTAGATACCCTAGATGTTGTGGATACTTTAGTTGCTGTACTTACCGTAGATGCTGTGGATACCATGGTTTCTGTAGATACTGTAGATACTGTAATTACCAAAGATGTTGTAAATGTCATAGATGTTGTAGATGTTGTAGGTACCGTAGCTGTTGTCGGTACCATAAGTGCTGTACTTACCGTAGATGCCATGGTTACCGTGTTTCTGTAGAAACTGTAGGTACCCTAGATGTTGTAGATGTTGTGGATGTTGTAGATGTTGTCGGTACCATAGATGCTGTAGATGTTGTGGATGTTGTGGATGTTGTAGGTACAGTAGATGTTGTAGGTGTTGTTGGTACCGTAGATGTTGTAGGTGTTGTTGGTACCGTAGATGTTGTAGATATTGTAGATGTTGTAGATGTTGTTGGTACCGTAGATGTTATAGATGTTGTAGATGTTGTAGGTACCGTCGATGTTGTAGATGTCGTTAGTATCATAGATGTTGTTAGTACCGTAGAAGCTGTAGATGTTGTAGAAGTTGTAGATGTTGTAGATGTCGTAGATGTTGTAGGTACAGTAGATGTTGTAGATGTTTTAGGTGTTGTTAGTACCGTAGATGTTGTAGATATTGTAGATGTTGTTGGTACCGTAGATGTTGTAGATGTCGTAGATGTTGTTGGTACCGTAGATGTTATAGATGTTGTAGATGTTGTAGGTACCGTAGTCGTTGTAGGTGTTGTTGGTACCGTCGATGTTGTAGATATCGTTAGTACCGTAGATGTTCTTGGTACCGTAGAAGCTGTAGATGTTGTAGAAGCTGTAGATGTTGTAGAAGTTGTAGATGTTGTAGGTACCATAGTCGTTGTAGGTGTTGTTGGTACCGTAGATGTTGTTGGTACCATAGAAGCTTTAGATGTCGCAGATGTCGCAGATGTTGTAGATGTTGTAGATGTTGTCGGTACCATAGATGCTGTAGATGTTGTTGGTATTGTAGAAGCTATAGATGCTGTAGATGTTGTTGGTACCGTAGACATTGTTGGTATCGTAGAACTATAGATGTTGTAGATGTCATTGGTGGTTACTGGAGATGCTGGACAATAACAGTATTAAAAAACATTCTGAAACAACTTTTGCATCCCTAAAAGTTGCCGCTACCGTTTGTGAACCGTGACGACTTCCTCCACAGGGTTCACACGTGTTTGTAAAGGCTAATATTAGCTTTCTAGGCTAATGAGCTCATAGTGCTGCAGCCGTCGGTCTTTAAGTGTTTACAGTTCAGTGGTTTGAGGCATGTTTTGTTGGGCATCAGATTTGGTGTGAAGAATCGTTGAAGTTAGACTATATATAGTCCCAGGTTTGTGTTGACATCACAGGATCTGTTAACGACTCGTCACCAAGAGGCTGATGAGTTCCTGTGTTCTTCTGTAAGCTGAACTTTCGTAGTTCAGACTGGATGTTTCCTCTTGATGTCGGTGCTTTTCATCATTCAGCCGTCTTTTTGTGTCGAAACTGGGGATTCTGGGTAAAATAACACGCTGGAAAGATGGCAGTTAGACAGAAATGTTAATGTTCGGTCCTGACGGCAGCCTCGCCACACGCACTTATCTAATCTTATCACCACGGTAACCACAGCAGGCCCTCATTAACAGAGATGAGAAGCTCGGTGTGTGTGTGTGTGTGTTTGCTTTTACGTCTATCTTTGTGAGGACCGTCGCAGTAAAGTTAGGACCAAGCTGTAAATATTTACCCGATAGAACAATATATCAGCCGTAAATAACAGAGATAATAAAATAATAATAATAATAATGATAAATGTAAAATGTTGCAGCTCATCTCTCATAGCCTTTAACTGACCTACAAGGATTCTTTTCTTGTTTTTTCTCACAGTTTGTTTTTTTTTTATAAATGTGTAAATTCCTCTAAAACTACAGGATAAATCCAGGTATTTTATCAGTATTATTATTTTATTATTTAGTGTTTTATTCTAGTCATGATTTGAACATTTTGAAGTTGATCACATCTCTGCATTTTTACATATTTAATTAAAAAGCAGTTTGTCGGTTATTAATTAAATGTGTTTTTATTGTATTTGTATATTTTTCCCACAGTAAGTCATAATTTGAACTTGTTTTATGTATATGAAAATAGAAGTAATCCATAAGTTTTTTCCTCAACATGAACTTTATTTTAGTCTCCTCTTGTGTTTTTTTCATATTTTTATCTCATACGAACACAAGGTTATATACATAATGCACATATATACAGTACATAAATACGTATAGGGCCTCTTTGTGGATAGTTGTGATAGAAATAATATAATTAAATAATTAAAACGTACATTTTTAATTATTTTTATTTTCTTATCTGATAAAACGGCTCCGGTTGGAGATTAAACGTCACATAAAATGGTACAAAATAGGAAGAAAAACTAAACAAAATTAAATCCTATTTATAATTAGTGATTTTCTAGGTTATAGTGGCTCAGACTCATATAAAAATATGAAGGAATATCTTTAATTTTTGCTCTTACTAGCATCACTACTATAACATAATATGTACCGTATTTGTTCAGTTAATCACATGTGAAACTTCTAAAAAGCATCAGTCCAAAACCAAGACATGTTTGCATGACATTGATGTAGGCAGGAAGTTCTCCAGCTGCTGATCCGTTGTAATTAATTTAGTCTCTTTACTTTAAGCCGTCGGTGTTTTCCTGATGTCTGTGTGTTGGGTTGAGTTTTCCTTTTGAGAGGAACCGATAGAACTCAGCGGTGGGTCGTGGTTCTGGGTGGAACCGGGCCTGTGAGGGAATCGTGTCGGCGGAGGTCCTCACAAAGATAGAACTCAGTGTGTGTTTGTCGTCGCCGTCATGTTGCTTCTTGTTGCCGTGACACCCGGGGGCTGCACACACTCGGCGAGGCATGACTGGTATGCACACACACACACACACACACACACACACACACACGTCGGCGCATAGCAACAGTAACCAGGAAGAATTCCACAGCTGTGACATCACCACCAGCTGTGTGATCACGTGTTCATTAAGTTCCCCTGATGCATGCTGGGTAATTATTACCTCCCAAAGAGAGGGAGGAGATCTTCATCTGCGTGTGTGTTTGTGTGTGTTTGTGTTTTTGTGAGGACCGTCGCTCCGCATCACTTCAGGTTTGATCTTCAGAGGCTGTTTGAAGGTTCAGACCTGGTTAAAAGTTGATTAATGAAATTAATCAGCGACTGTTTTATTCATTGATGAATCATTTAAAACCCCTCTCAGGTGAAAATCCATTTTTAAAACCTTGTTAACATGTTCAGAGGCTTTTTATCCTGCAGAAGACGCACCAGGAGAGACATAAGCTGTAAACACCGCGAATTAGCATTTCCATCCTAAAACAGCACAATTTAGAGGAAGAAACAGTGTTGACAACTGCTGCTAGTAACTTTTCCAAATAAATACATGTTAACCAATAATGCTTAAAAAGGAGAAGGTCATGCATGTCAGAAAAGGTACTATAGTGGTTTCTTAATGACTTCCAACCAGAGCTTTTATATTGAAGATAAGCTGTAGTTAACCAGGGTAGCATTACTATGACTAAACAGCTAATATGACTGAGCCGTATGTTGGCAAATGTCTGTTCAGCATTGAAAAAGAAGAAGGTCATGCATGTCAGTAAATGTATCATAGATTAGCTGTAGTAGGAACCTCTTACTGTTTAATACTGTAGCGACCAGAGGAGGCGTCACTCAGACTACAGACATTCATGTTGCAGAGAGCATTGTTAGCTAGCAACGGGCACCATGACAAAGACTATAGTGGTGATTAATGACCTCCAACTGGAGGTTTTATATTGAAGATAAGCTGTAGTTAACCAGGGTAGCATTACTTTAACTGAGTGGCTAATATGACTGAGCCGTATGTTGGCAAATGTCTGTTCAGCATTGAAAAAGAAGAAGGTCATGCATGTCAGTAAATGTATCATAGATTAGCTGCAGTAGGAACCCCTGACTGTTTAATACTGTAGCAACCAGAGGAGGCGTCACTCAGACTACAGGTAATTCATTGCAGAGAGCATTGTGGGAGTTTAGCTAGCAACGGGCACCATGACAAAGACTTCTGTGGTGATTAATGACCTCCAACACGAGCTTTTATATTAAAGATGAGCTGTAGTTAACCAGGGTAGTTTTAATTTGACTTTTACTTTGAGTGGCTAATATGACTGAGCCATATGTTGGCAAATGTTACGTGTCTGTGTAACATTGCCAGGCAGCAGAAAAGGAAAAGGTCATGCATGTCAGTAAATGTATCATAGATTAGCTGTAGTAAGAACCCCTGACTGTTTAATACTGTAGCGACCAGAGGAGGCGTCACTCAGACTATAGGCATTCATGTTGCAGAGAGCATTGTTAGCTAGCAACGGGCACCATGACAAAGACTTCTGTGGTGATTAATGACCTCCAACACGAGCTTTTATATTGAAGATGAGCTGTAGTTAACCAGGGTAGCATTACTATAACTGAGTGGCTAATATGACTGCAAATGTTCTACGTCTATGTGTGAAAATTGCCGCTGTACTTATTAATTATTTGATTGTAGCCTGATAAACCAGTCGACTGTGGGTAAAAATGTGTGTAGCTAGTAGCGACACGAGGACGTGGCTGCTTGGACTAAAGGCCAGTTCAGTGTTTGCGACGACAAAGAACCATGGGAATGTTATTGTTCAGTTCCAAGCTGTGAAATGAGTAGTTGTGTGGTTGTTGTCGTGTTAATGTGTTGTTGTTTTTGTGGCTGAAAACATCCTGACGGTTTAGTTTGGAGCCTGGGTCGAATGCCTGACGTCAGCGACGGTCCTCACAAGGACAGAATTACAGATAATTGATGGTTTTACTGCTCCAGGTGTAGCAGGAGGCGGGGCTTCCCGTGCTGCTGCTCTGTGATTGGCTGCTGGGTGGTGATGTCCATTAGTGACCCCTCTCTCTCCCTGTCTTTCTCTCGCCCAGCAGACAGACAGTCAGGATGCGTGAATACAAACTGGTTGTTTTAGGATCAGGAGGCGTCGGAAAGTCAGCTCTGGTAAGTTATTAAATCCTCCCGACTGTCTTTACTCAGCGCTTTGTGTTGGAAAACATGTCTGGTGTTGTTTTGATTCGTCTTACTGTCAATAAATAACAACAAAATGACACTGAATTCATCCTGTTAACAAACGTAGAGCTTCGTTATTCCCACAGGCTGACATCCTCCTCTGTTACCATGAACACACTTTAATAATCGACAAATGTGGATTCATCCGCCGATGAAAATAGTCCCCCTCTAGGAGAAACAGATAAACGACGTATGAACAAATATAACAGATGCATCAGATTAATAATAACAAACAATAAAATTATAGAAATTAATAAATGTTTAAATAAATAGTAAAGTAAAATATGACAAAATAAATATATCTATTTTAATTTAAAAAAACAAACAAAAATGCCTTTTGTTGTTGTTTTATGATGCTGATGAAGATTATTATTATTATTATCATTATTATTATTATTATTATGTAAGAAGAAGCGGTTGTGGGGATTAAACATAACAGTATAAAGTTTAAATTTTAATGCAAATATTCTCCAGAAAACAAAATACAACACGTCAAACATAAGAGGTCGTTTTAATGAAGCTTCATGCTCTTTGTTGAGTAAATCATTAAATGTACTCAGACACAGACCACATCTATTTATTCCTTTATTTATATAATTATATTTATGTTTACTTAGTTTACAGCATCATTAAATATGTGTGATGTATATTTAATGATTTATGTTAGGAAATAAAGGGTTTGGCTAATTATTGGAAAATATGTGGTAATAAAAAGACGATAACAAACAAAGTGAGTAAAGTTCTGCTGAAGGAACTCATTCATCGACTAGTCGTGTCTGAATCTTTGAACTCAAACTCATCAGCGGTGGAATGTTTCACCCAGAATTCCCCTGAAGATGAGTTTGGACTGATGTCGGCCTCCCTTCTGTGAATCCTCTCCAGTGTCAGCCGGCCACAATGAGGAGCTTTACTCCACATGATATAATGGAGACGTGTCAGTGTGTCACATTAATTCCATCCTAATGACTCCCAATAGAGACGAACAGAGCTCCATTAACGCCGCTGCCCTACTTCTGTTTGTCCTCTGTGTGTCCAGACTGTCCAGTTTGTTCAGGGAATCTTTGTGGAGAAATACGACCCGACGATAGAAGACTCCTACAGGAAGGTACGGAGCTTCAGCTTGAACCTCCAGGATTCATGAACATCTGCATCATGCTACAGATGTGTTTAGTTCCTCTTGGTTTAACTGGGTTTTACTGAGCACCAGTGATTATTTAACAACAATACTACGACTGCATTTGTTTTTTCCCATTACCTAGAAATACTTTCATCATGTCTCCTTCATCTAAACTATTTAATTTAATCCATTATCTTCAGCTATTGCAACCATTAATCCAGCTTTAAACCAATAATTATCCAATATCCTGTTGACTGTTTAAACTGTTTATCCACTACTTTTAGCTAGAATTAACTGTTATTAAGAATTTCTGTATTATTTTTAGCTAACTCTTCCTTACTTCCATCTTACTATGTTTTTAGCTAACCATTTAAGCCAACTAATCCATTATTTTAGCTATTTATTACCTTTAGCTAACTAATCCATTATTTTAGCTAACTATATGTTGCTTTTAGCTAACTAATCCATTATTTTAGCTAACTATATGTTGCTTTTAGCTAGCTAATCCATTATTTTAGCTAACTCTATGTTGCTTTTAGCTAAGTAATCCATTATTTTAGCTATTTATTACCTTTAGCTAACTAACTAATCCATTATTTTAGCTAACTATATGTTACTTTTAGCCAACTAATCCATTATTTCAGCTATTTATTACCTTTAGCTAACTAACTAATCCATTATTTTAGCTAACTATATCTTGCTTTTAGCTAACTAATCCATTATTTTAGCTAACTATATGTTGCTTTTAGCTAACTAATCCATTATTTTGGCTAACTATATGTTGCTTTGAGCTAACTAATCCATTATTTTAGCTAACTATATGTTGCTTTTAGCTAGCTAATCCATTATTTTAGCTAACTATATGTTGCTTTTAGCTAGCTAATCCATTATTTTAGCTAACTCTATGTTGCTTTTAGCTAAGTAATCCATTATTTTAGCTATTTATTACCTTTAGCTAACTAATCCATTATTTTAGCTAACTATATGTTGCTTTTAGCTAACTAATCCATTATTTTAGCTAACTATATGTTGCTTTTAGCTAGCTAATCCATTATTTTAGCTAACTCTATGTTGCTTTTAGCTAAGTAATCCATTATTTTAGCTATTTATTACCTTTAGCTAACTAACTAATCCATTATTTTAGCTAACTATATGTTACTTTTAGCCAACTAATCCATTATTTCAGCTATTTATTACCTTTAGCTAACTAACTAATCCATTATTTTAGCTAACTATATCTTGCTTTTAGCTAACTAATCCATTATTTTAGCTAACTATATGTTGCTTTTAGCTAACTAATCCATTATTTTGGCTAACTATATGTTGCTTTGAGCTAACTAATCCATTATTTTAGCTAACTATATGTTGCTTTTAGCTAGCTAATCCATTATTTTAGCTAACTATATGTTGCTTTTAGCTAACTAATCCATTATTTCAGCTATTTATTACCTTTAGCTAACTAACTAATCCATTATTTTAGCTAACTATATGTTGCTTTTAGCCAACTAATCCATTATTTCAGCTATTTATTACCTTTAGCTAACTAACTAATCCATTATTTTAGCTAACTATATGTTGCTTTTAGCCAACTAATCCATTATTTTAGCTATTTATTACCTTTAGCTAACTAACTAATCCATTATTTTAGCTAACTATATGTTGCTTTTAGCTAACTAATCCATTATTTTAGCTATTTATTACCTTTAACTAACTATTTATTACTTTTAGCTAACCCTTTAAACTATTATTTTAGCTATGTATTGCTTTAAGCTAACAAACTAATCCATTATTTTAGCTAGCTATTTATTGCTTTTAGCTAACACTTTAATCTATTATTTTAACTAACTATTTATTGGTTTTAGCTAACCATTTTAGTAAAGTATTTTACCTAGCTATTTGTTGCTTTAAGCTAACCATTTAATCAAGTAGTTTAGCTAACTATTTATTACTTTTAGCAAACTATTTAATCCAGTATTTTAGCTGTTACTTTTAGCTAACCCTGTAATTCATGATCATAGCTAATTATTCGTGACTTTTGGCTAACTAGCACATTATTTTAACTAATTATGTTGTACTTTCAGCTAACCATTTAATCCGTTAGCTCGCTATTTTTTTACTTTTGGCTAATCCTTCAATCTATTATTTTAGATATGTATTACTTTTAGCTAACCCTTTAATCCATTATTTTAGCTAACTATTTATTACTTTTAGCTAACCCTTTAATTCACGGTTATAGCTAATTATTTATTACTTTTAGCTAATTAACTGATTCATTATTTTAATTCGTTATTTATTACTTTCAGCTAACGATTTAATCAATTAATGTAGTTAGCTATTTAATACTTTTAGCTAACCCTTTAATCAGTTTTACCCAACCATTTGATCACATTATTTGAGCTGTTTATTACTATTAGCTTTACATATTTGTAGTTTTATGTTTAGTCCAGAACAATAATACAAAACCATGAGATTAACTAAAAATATTAAGGTAATGAGTTAAAATCAGGAGATGAAAAGCCAAAGTCATGATAAAAATGTTGATATAATATGAAACAATAATGGGATTATAGTCTAATTTACGACATAAATATAAGTTTCAAGACGTGTTTAATGTTGTTGTGATTCTGTGTTTGTGTCTCTGCAGCAAGTGGAGGTGGATGGACAGCAGTGTATGCTGGAGATCCTGGACACGGCAGGAACAGTAAGGATGTCGACGTACTGCTGGTCGTTTACTGTCTGTCTGACTGTCTGTCTGACCTCCGTCTGTCTGTCTGTCTGTTCTGTAGGAGCAGTTCACGGCGATGAGAGACCTGTACATGAAGAACGGCCAAGGCTTCGCTCTGGTCTACTCCATCACCGCTCAGTCGACCTTCAATGACCTGCAGGACCTCAGAGAGCAGATCCTCAGAGTGAAGGACACCGAGGACGTAAGAAACGAACCTGAACCTGATCTAAACCCAACCTGAACCTCAGAGTCGTCTTTGTTACGCTAAAATGTGATTTACCCCGTGGAAACTTACTTTCTATCACTAAAAAGAGGTCGAGTTCCCACAATGTGAGAGTGTAAAAGCATTTTAGCCCTAAAACATTAATGAAAACGTTGAAGTAAGACCTCATCTAATGACCTCAAATTATTGCTGTTTTCTGAAGCACAAAGAAAGTGATTAAATTAATTGATTGTTTACGAGTTAAAGGTTTCACTTTTTTAATTAGCAGTTCAACAGTTTGCAAAACGTACTTGTTTCTTGTTGCGTCATTTTTACACTTTGGTTGTTGTATGAATCAAACAAACAAGATAAAACATGTAAATCAACCTTCCAGCATTCATGCTAAGCTAATGCTAAGCTAAGCTAACTGGCTGCTGGTTGTAAACGGATCATTTGTTCTCACAAAACAAACACAGAGTCGCTGTAAGACCAGAGGAAGCAACATGTTTCTGTCAAAGTGCTTCATTAAAGCTGTTTGGATGGAAACCTTCAGCTCTGTCGCCTCCTGCTGGACGATTGATGATACAGCTTCTAGTGAGGAAGAAGAGAAGAGAAATAAATGATTTTAAACAAGCAAATAGTGAATTAATTAGTGAATCTAATATGAATTTTTGACATGCCAACGAATTAGTGAATAATAAGTAAATTTCCAATCAAACGTTTATTTTAAACAAAGTAAATGAAAAATATGTGCAATTATTTTTTGTACAGAGCAAAACAAAAATCATACATTTCCTTTAAAACTAGAAATTAATTTAACAAAAAAACTAAAAATATTAAATAAATACTTAAATTTAAAATCAACAGTTCATTAAAAAAAAGTAAAATGTGTTTTAAATAAAAAATAATAAATAAAATTAATTTAAAATAAACAAAATAATTAAACAAAAAACTAAAATTGCATTATTTTAAACAAACACTTGAAAGTTATTTTAAATAAAATAGTAAATTCTATATAAATTTGGAACTGGAAGTGTTTTTTAAGCAACCAAGTAGTCAGAGCTTTGAAATTATGCATTCATTTGTAAATATTTATTTAACAGTTAAATAACAAATTTAATCTTATGAAGCAAATAAACAAAAAATAAATGATGGATAAAAAAACAAAATAATATATTTAAAATTAGTAAATTAATTTCAACAAACAAAAATAGTTAGTAAATAAATGCTTATATTTAAAATATATTTCAAAATAAACAGTAATAAATAAATTACTTTTGAAATTAGGGATTTATCCTAAACAAAAAGAGACGAGATGAATAAATACATTCAGAAATGGAAGTTTATCTAAAATAGCCGAATAAGTTTGAAATTAGAGGTTTATTTTTGACAAATAAATAAATAAGAAATGCACTTGAAGTCATACTTTTATTCATAAAAAGCAAATAAGTAAGAAAATAATGAAGAAAATGCAGATTTGTTTCAAACAAACAGTTGAATGAGTTTGTAATTTGGGATTGGAGGTGAAACGTCTTGATAAACTCAACCAAGTCCAGATTCTACAGTTAAAACCATGAGGACGACCACGACCTGGACGACTGAGGATCCTCACATGAATCTTAACTCGTTGAAGTTCATCCATATTTGTTGTTGTGTTTCTGATATTTATGGGTTCTTTCAGGTTCCGATGATCCTGGTTGGGAATAAATGCGACCTGGAGGTGGAGCGTGTGGTGGCCAAAGAGTCGGGCATCGGCCTCGCCCGCCAGTGGAACTCCTGCGCCTTCCTGGAGACCTCGGCCAAGAGCAAGATTAACGTCAACGAGGTGTTTACGCGCTCTGTAACCATGGAAACCTCTCAGAGTTCAAACCTCCAGGTCTGAGCTTGTGTTTGTGTCTCCGCGCAGATCTTCTACGACCTCGTCCGACAGATCAACAGGAAGAGTCCAGCCCCGGGAAAGACTCGCAAAAAGTCCACCTGCCAGCTGCTCTAATGACAGGTGGGTTCAGTTATACACGTGTCGTTGGGCACATGTGTGTCGTACACGTCTGTGTTCACACGCTCTTCTTCTCTCTGCAGTTTTCTGCTCACTGAACCAACAACCAACCAACCAATCACAGGACATCTTCCAGCTGGCCACGCCCCCTTTAACACAGCCATGTCATCATCAACATCAGCCACCTCTGACCTCTGTTACCGTGACGACCACATCTTCCCCATCCCCTCTACACACTGTCTAACGGAGACTGTTGCCTTGGAAACATTAAAACCAAACATCAAAAGACTGCGATGGCGGCGGCGATGATGATGATGATGATGATGATGATGATGGTGGAGATTCTGCTGTCTGCAGGAATGTGGGGTTTCTCCAGATAACAGCCCAAGTTTAACTACGGTTCCCATCATGCTCTCTGCTAGGCCGTTCTGCGCTGGGGAGTGGCTTCTTGCTTCTTTTGATTTTACGTGTTTCTTTCCTTTCTCCTGCTTTTTCTTTTTACTTGTTTTCCAGCAGCGCCGAGCCACGAACACGCAGTCCGACCGTGTTGGCGCCACGGTTGCCACGGTGACAGCGTGGCGAACACGGGTCACTCTGTGTGTTCGAGGCTCCGGTCGAACCTGTGGATCCATACGGTGGTTATTATTATTGTTATTATTATTATTACAGTGGTTCTGATTATAATTCTGTGTGAAAAGATACAAAAGTCAGTTAATGTTTTTGAGTTTGGTTTTGGGTCGGGGTGGGGGGGCAGGGAGGGGGTGGGGTGGGGGTGCAGCAGGTCGTGATGTCAGCTCACCATGTGGATAGCATTAAGCTAATTTGACTTAGCCGACAGCTAACTGAGCGTGTGAATCAGCACCATTCAGAGAGAATGCCAAGTATTCAAATTAGCCGTTTGTTGGAGGTTAGCATGGTTAGCATCTTTTAAACAAGGTAGCTGTAGACTAAAGGTAGAGTACAAGTATTACTTTAATGTCAAATGATTCTAAACTGTACCTCGTAGTAATCACATTACTTCTAGTTGAATAGTAGGTATGTTTCTTTTGTAAAATTAAAACCACACAATTTTTCCATGTTGTAGGAACTCAATGCAACAAACGTCAACACATCTTCATTACTGAGATTCAGATCTTTTATTTTTGATGTGGGCTCAGCGTGCTTCACTGTCAGGACCATGCATCCACTGTGGACTCATTATGATCCCATCTGGTCAGCCAGTGTTCTGGTTCCTCCTCAGACCTTCATGGAGCATCTCTAAACATCATCAGCACCTTTATCCACCATCACACTCCACCTCCGTGCTTCACTGTCAGGACTATGATCCACTGTGGTGGTCCTGGTCAGGTTCTGGACTCCATCTGAGCCCAACTCATTGATCTTCATGTGACCAAACAATGTTCTCCAGCATCCATCAGGCTTCTCTTCATCTTCTTTAGCTCCATGTGGAAGTTTAGTTGTGAGCAGCAGCCAGGTTTAGTTGTGGTCCTCCGTCCATAGAGGTTGATGTTCTCCAGGCTCCTCCACACTGTCTGAGCTCCACACTAACTCTGGTCTCCATTGATCAGCCCTGGTCCAAGTGTGAAGCAGCTGCCGTCTGTTGTCCACAGCTAGATAGTGAAAGTAGTTCCCTGTCCGTGGAGTCATTGTAGGAGCTCTGATCAGTGCTACTATGGCTCCTTCTAGACCTCCTGGTTCCTGCTGACACTGGGCTTCACTGGTTCTTAGTGGATCACTGGTCTTCCTGGATCCTTTTCCAGTCAGATTTTCCACTTCCTTCTTTCAGTTCTTCTCCATGTGGAGCCATGATGCAGACATAGATAGATCCAGTCCATAGGTCCAGACCTGGTCCGTAGATAGACCCAGTCCATAGGAATCTTCGATGCAGCCTTTCAAAAGCATTTGTTTTTATTTGTTCTTAGGAGGATTTATTCTGCTGTTCAACTTAGAAATAATACTTTCACTCTAAGGTGCAACAGGCTTGAATCATTTGACATTTAAGTGACATTACAAAGGGGTGCACTTCCTTTAGTTGTCTGCTATAGTAGAATACAGTCGAAACAGTGCGAGCAGATGTTATTTGTAGGGTGTTAGCATTAGTAGTATGTTCCTAATGACACTGATGGTAGTCATTGGGGGTGGGTTAGCTTGTAGCAGCAGTGTGATGTAGCATTGACATTGCTAGGAGGAAATATTGCCAATGCTAACACACTGTGGAGCCTTTGTTAGCATTTTCTTTCAGAACGCTTTGGGCTACTTGCTAGCCTGAAAAACATTTTGAACATTTTTGAGAAACGCTGCTGTTTATGGAGCGTTAGCTTTGATATATATCCCCACAGAAAGCTGTGATGGTGGCAGGCTAGCAGCTAGTTCCAGTAGCTAATCAAAAGCACTGGTAGGAGTGAATGCTAACTGTGCTAGCATGCAGTTTGTAGCATTTTAGCTTTGTTAGCATTCTTTTAAAGAACGTAATGTATACCTTTGGGCTACATTAGCGACATTGTGAGTATTAACAGTTCTATAGTACCGTTTGCGTGGTGTTTGTTAGCGTCAGTGTTATTAGAATATTTATAAAGACATGGATGGTTGCTTGGCTACTTCCTGGCTAGCTTCTAGCCGTAGTAGCTCATGGAATGTTTTACCTGTGTGGGGAGGAAATGCTAACATTTTGTCTTCACGTAAAATGTTAAAAGGGCGAGGGTGTTGGTTTGCCACTTTGGAAAAGCTAATAATGCTAACATGCTGTTTGTAAACGGCAAGGAGTTTTGGAACATCAGAAGTGTAATTGGTGCCTGTGGGGTGTTGAGAGTGTGATGAGGGCAGGCTAACAGGGCCGTGCTCCCGAAACAGATGAGTGTCAGTCGCTGTGAGTTAGCCTGTTAGCTTAGCATCACCGTGAGCTGACTCTTGACCTGCTGCTCAGGGCGGACATGTTGCCTTTCGACAGCAGACTCACACTGGTCCTTAACTCTGTGTGTGTGTTTGTGAGTGTGTGTTTATGTGTGTGTGTGTGTGTGTTTGTGTGTGTGTTTGTACGTGAGCTGCGTAACAACAACGAACCAGGCCAGTTTCTGTGATGACCTTTGTGGCCCGGCGGGGTTGTGTTGTATTTACTGAGCAGGACAGCCAGTGCTGTCTCTGTGGTATTAACCATATTATTACATGACTATTAATTTTATTAACACAGCAGATCTGAGTGGGAAACACTGAACTAAGCCCTTTTCAGACAAGCGATATGCAGACGCTGCTGCTTCACCAGTCTGTTAACCTGACGGCGTTCTGTCTTTCATATTCAGGTCACTTTAAATGTTCCTCACGGCTTCATTCAGACGCCACAGTGACAGAAAGAGTCTAGTATCTATTATAATAATGAGCTAATAAAGGCCAAATCTAACTAACAGCAGCTTATCAACCTGTGCAAATAGCAAACAACTTGACAGATTCTCTCCATATGTGATGATAATTTAACTACTAACAGTAAAATAGAAATATCCTGACAGCTGTTAGACTCTAACTTCATATTACTCGATTCGACCTTGTCACTTTTCGGCCTTGACTTTAGCGTAACGTTGAGCTTTGTTCTCATTCAGACGTGGAGTCGACTCATTCAGATGCCGTCAGGTTAACAGAAAGATGTGCTGCTCTGAAACGGGCTTCGTTGGTCCAGTTGGCTCCTCTTAACTGATGGGTGCACAAACTGTCCAGGTGTGGAAGACCAAACTCCAGTTGGTCGCCCATGCTCTTGTCATTTTGTGGTGCTAGCACTTTAGCATGTAAGAATCTCAAAGCTAACATGCTAAATTGTTAGCATGGAGTACCGCCGACACATTATTCTCATTAGTTAAGGAAGAATTAAAATATCGGTGTTTCTGTAGCACGGCTGAAGTTGGGACCAACCAGAGGGGGTTGGGCTTAAAGCTGGAGCCCCGCCCCTCTCCAGACGAGGGGCGTGGCCTATGAAGCAGCAGCCACAGGAAGCCTTTGAATACCCGTCTTCTGTTTGTAATGTTAGAGTGGTCAGAGGCAGTGTGTCGGACCAGTGACCTCTGTGAGTACTGCTGTGCACAGTGTTGTACTATCAGGAGTACTGCGGTACGGTGTGGTACTACTGTCAGTACTCTGGTTCTCCTCCTTCAGTCATGTAGCATGTTGATGTTTCTGTCAGTACTCAGTCTGACCTCCAGGAGGTGCTGCGACAGTTTGCATGCCGAGCAGAAGCTTCCGGGTCGGAGGTCTGTTTGCAGCTCAGCTCAGCGACAACCTTTGAAAAGTTTCAAGTTAAAATACTGCTTTTTGTTTTTTGCTTTATTCTAGTAAATAAACCCACCGGATGCTCATTACTGCCTCTGGTGGTCGGAGGGCAGAAAACACCCTCCGCTGCTACTGTGACCGAGCTAAAATTCACTATTGATCAGTGTTTCCTTCTGTATGTTTTAGTCTTACAGGATAAAGACTTGGCATTTAGCGTTTCTGAACAGTGCATAAACATTTACTGGGTAGTTTTTGAAACTGTAAAGTAATTGCAAAGCGATAAATAGAATTATTAAGTGTTTATTCATCTGTTAATGCAGCAATGAGCCGCTTCTAAACTCAAAAACAGACTTGGACTAGCAGCGCAGAGGCGAACTTTATCAGTATTTAGTAACTATTCAAGAAACAAGACTCCGGCTGACCTTTATAAACATTTAATCAACGGTTTATCGAACACTGTAAAGTAAATGTGAAGCGACACGAGGACGTTATTAATCGTTTGTTAATCTGTTAAAACACAAAAGCATTTAATACATGTTTAGCTTCAACGTTAACTATGACCTTGACAAGGATTCTGAATGTATAGATACCTCATTAATAAATATAATAAATAGATGCTTCATGATGTACGTTCAACTAAAGTCTGTAATTTTGCGGATCATAGCCGCCAGTTAGAAATGATAAACGCTTAAAAGTGTCCTCGTACTTCGTCAGCATTGGCTTAGATTGTGTTATAAACTGTTGATGAGGTGTTTAAATGCGGCTCAGTGACGTTCAGACTGACTTCTCCAGGGTTTTCTTGGGGATCAGTGGTTGTTCAGCCGAGCCGACGCTGCAGTCAGACCTGTCCGGCCTCCACACCGAGGCTGCAGCAGCGTTCGTCATTTCATGCAGCTTCACCGCTCAGACGGTTTGTTCTTTGGCGTCGGTGTGCTTCAGAGGAAGTGTAATGTGATTTCCACTGATGTGAGAGTTTGTAACTGTCGGTGAAGACATGAAGCAGTTGAGTGAAGAATGAAACAAAAAGCAAACTTGGCCTTAATCTCACATCTGCAGTCCTTCCTCAAACTGTAAGGAAAGCCTGATTGTTGGTTTGTCTTCGTCACAGCGTTCTAAAAGATGGTTCAATCCCAAAAGGAGACACTTCAGCTGAAGCACACCGAGGCCGAGACCGTTCCAGGTCATGTCTGTGAAGATCCTCAGTCATCCAGGTCATGGTTATCCTCGTACCTTCAATCGTAGCATCTGGGCTAGCTTGAGTTAGCAAGATGAGAGGTGGAACCTCTTCGATAAACTCAAGCTAGTCCAGACGCTACGATTGAAACTACAAGTCCAGCAGGTCACACTTTGCTCTAAGCTCCTCTACTTAGCATCAGGAAACAGTATATAAACATTCAGTAACACGCTATAATGTTGTTTTTGAGCAGATATAAGTCTTTTTTGTTTTATATACTCACATAAAATGTGGCTTCAGAAGAAGAGTTCGAGTTGAACACATATAATGTGCTTATATCTCCGTTATAATGTGTTACAGGACGTCTGTCATGTCATGTTTACATACTGTTTATATGAGCTTCTTAAAGTGAGGTGTTACCGGCTAGCAGCTTCCCTCTGTTTCCAGTCTTTGTGCTAAGCTAGGCTAATCACATCCAGACGTGATGCTGAAGTGACGCTAGCAGCTGCAGCCGAACGCAAACAACAAGAAGAACCGATTTTCCATTGCTGAACTAAATCTGCTTCTTTTCCTCTGTATGGCATGACGACCAGTGAAATGTAAAAGGGACCAGTTCAGCCGGTCGAGCATCAGGCTAAAGATCCCAGTGGCTTTAAACTGGTGTCTCAGTGGTCCGAACTGGTTTCCTTCCAGTACAGAAACGCCACAGCAGCAGCGGGAGGCAAGCGGGGGGAGGGGAGGGGAGGGGGGTGAAGCCAAATGTAAAGTTAAAACTAAAAAGCCTTAAATGAATAAAAGTGGTGCAATTTTGTAACAGCAACCTGCAGCGTGGAGTCTCTGAATGAAACACACAACATTAGAAACATGACATTATAGGACAGAATACTGAAAACATCAAGTCACTGTTATTAAAATACCACATTTAAAACGACATGCTGATTAATGTCACACATTTATAAAACAAGTTTAATAATAAAGTTAATACCCTGCTATATTCTTTATTATCATTTTGTCACTTATTACAGTATAATCTATTATTATTATTACTGTGTGGTAGTCATCTAAAATATCTTCATAGTGCAAAATAAGCAACTCATTTACATTCTGGTGAGAGTTTTTTTGCTTTTCATATCTGTACAATTTATTGTATTATATATAATTTATTATATTTGAAAAATTTGAGGTGAAGACTTTAGACTTTAAATTTGTTCATAATATAAATAACATAATTTAAATATAATATAACATATTATTTATTTTTTATATATAAAATATTCATGTTTTTATTATTAATACCATACTAACTAAACTTTAGGTCTTTTTAATTTTTTTTAAAACAAATTTACGATAATCAAATATCGTATTATTTAGAACAAATTGAATAAATTTTTAAAATTTAATTACTTACTTTAAAATAAATTGACATTATTTCAGAAATAATGAAAATCCAAAAATCATGGAATACATTTAAATTAAATTTAAATCAATAAATACATCCAATAAACAAATGTAGCTCTTTTAAAGTGTCTTAAAACAAACATTTATATTTAATGTTTTATATTTATTTATGGATTTACTATCTAATTTATTTTTTTCAAACTAATTTTACAGGCAGATTTATTTATTTTATAGTAACATTCATTTATATATTTACTTAATTTAGAATAAAATTACATTTCATATAAAATACCTGTTCACATTAATTAAAAACGTAAAATAAACACACAACCAGGAAGGACGTGCTGCTGACGTCAGTTGTCAACGGTCTTGCTGCTATCGCGCCTGCGCAAGACGCTGAGCTGCCATGGCAACGGCTGCAGCTTGTCACCGAAGCCGAGGAGAAGCGGAGTCGCTAGTTACCGCGTCGTTCGTGATAGTTAGCGAGTTTCTGTGATATTATCCTGCTAGTTAACGGACTCAGCTCGCTGCGGAATGACTAAAGAGTAAGTTATCGCGGTGTTTGGTTCGCAGCGAGAGCGCCATGACCGTCCGCTTCAAGGTAAACAACAGGTGTTAGCTTTAGCAGCAGGTTAGCCAAACAAAAAAGATGCTATCGAACACCTGTCTCACTAACTGCACGTGTTTATAGAGTAGTAGTTAGTCAGTAAGTTAGTTAGTTAGTCAGTTAGTTAGTGCTGGTTAACCCGCCTGGTGTGGGTTTACTCATTAAGCTGCACGAGACAGCAGAGTGAGGATTAATATGGTTTAATCTGATTGATCAGTTAATCCATGAGAACACAACAAACCTCAGAGGGCAGCTACAAACACAGAGAGCTGCAGAGTAACGGAGTACATCTACTGAAGTTCTGAGGTACTTTTACTGAAGTAATTTAATGTCAAACTAGTTCATAACATGGTGCAGGATGAATATCCCTGTAAAATACTTTTGTCTGGTAGCAGGACAGTTATTCCACTGACATAGCAGGAAGCTATCATAAAAGATATAATAACATAATATGATAGAAACGACTTTAGAAATGTCGTTAGTCAGTAATATGGGATGTAATGACAGTATGTTGAAATAATGATGCACATAAAAGAAGTAAACAGGTGAAACTAGAGACTCTTACTGTCAATGCGAGGAGCCAAACCGTGGTTTGTGTGTTTGTTTCAGTGTCAGAGTGAATATCAGAAGAGTTACAGAGCTCCTCGGTCCAGAAGTGTTTCTCCTCAGCGCTGCACACCGTTAGCCGGCCTTCGATCGGATCAGATGGGTAAGAAATGTGACGCTGGCAAACCTTTAAAAGACATTTATAGAAGCAAATCATGACCCAAACAAGGCTGAAGCCTGACGGAGACGGACCGGCTGCTGCTCAGTGGATCCAGACTCCTGCAGGGATCAACCTTCATGTTCTGAACCTGTTCGTCTCTCAGGGCTCGTCAGAGAACCTCGACTTCAGCGCCGGAGGAAGTTCGGTCCGGTCGGTCCGGCTCGGTCCTGCATCTCTTTGCTCTGTCCTCCAGATGAACCGGCTCCTGGTGCTCCTCACACCGGTAGGAAGGTCATGTTTAATATTCAAACTGTAGATGAACTAGAAGACGTCAGAGGTCCAGCTTTTTAAATCCAGCCTGGTGAAAGTCTCTGAAGATGTAAGACGGTTTACGGTGGATTCTCCAGGAAATCTTAGGCTCAGCATCACCAGACCTGCCTTGAAGTTAATTTGATAATGAGCAGGAGACGGTTCAGGTTCAGTTCTTCCAAGCAGCTGACATTAAACATGACAGAGAGAAACGTCTTGAGTGGAAACTACAAGTATTTTCCTGTAATAGTAACAAAATCATTTATTATTTAACATTATACTAACAAAGTAAACTATTATTTGAACTATTTCTGTTTTGTTTTTTACATTTTTGCTCAACCACTAAACCATAAAGTTGAACCCAAAATCATTTGTGGTCGTTACGAATGTGTGGATGCTACCGTTAGCATGTTAGCATGCTGCACCCAGCAGATAAACAGTCCTTTAACTGTCCTAAGCAGCTTCCGGAAGCCGCTCGGCCGACACGAAGGAACTCAAGAGACCCAAACCAGCGACGCCTCCTGAGACTCCAGCTGGACCTCGACCTGCTGAAGACCTCAGACCTCCAGAACCACCAGAACCTGGACCAGCAGCAGAACCAGCAGCTGAGGGAAAGTCTGGTAAATATGCAGTGAACATGTTTGTTTATCAGCTAACACAGAGCAGATTAGATAAAACCTAAATTAAATCGATATCTGTTTTAAAGCTCCACCAGCTTCCCTTGATGCTCTTTTTCTCTTTCATTCAAATGTTCTTGGAGGTTTTAGTTGAAACTTTATTTAAAAGACAGAGTTTGTTGACATGCAGGCTCCACATGTGAACAGCGAAATGAGTGAAAAGCAGCAGAAAAACACTGAAAAGGAGGATGTGGCTGCAAAAAGTAAAGTAACAGTGACGTTTAAAATGCCGTACTCACAAAAAGCAACCCATGTAGGTAAAATCAGCTGGTTTAGTTTGGGTAAATCTGACTTCTAAACGCCTTATATCACTGTTTCCAAACTAGTTGTAGGTCTCAGCTGTCTGAGCTGCTGCAGTAACTGATGGGGACTGTATTTATTCCTGTATCATCTGAATCTACTAAATCTTCTCTGTGCACAGCCAGCGTCTGCTTGTGAGGCGTTTAGGGAACATCTGTAAAGCAGATGTTCCCCAGGGAGGAGTTATGGGCTCAATTTGATTCATGTTTAGATGATTTGAATTCAGCTGAAGATTATTTTAAGTCTTGTTTTGATACAAAGGTTTGAACATGAGCGCAGCATGGCTTCATTTATTTCAGTGTTAAAGTGCAATAAACACGTTTCGTCCCTAAAGTCAGTAAATAATTGTGATAAATGTTTGTATTTGTCAGTATTGTGGCCATGATTGTGCAACTTTAGTCAGTTTTGTGGAAATATTTCAGCTGCAGAAACAATAACGTTGACCAGAAACAGCTTCGTTAGTTTGACTGTTTAAATCAGAGCTCTGGATGACGCCACATCAGAACCTCAGCCAATCAGATCATGTCTTCCTGCTCTTCTCTGTCTCCTCAGCGAAGCCCCGCCCCTCCCAGCCCGACAGCCAATCACAGCCCAGCCGACCTGTGACAGCAGCACCCGACGCACAGCAGCAGGTGAGCCTCCTAAAACCTGCTTCGATGTTTAGATGCTAAATATCTGGGCTGACGTGTTTCTGCCGCAGGTGGATCGAGTGATGCGATGGAGGGCGGGGCTTCGCTCAGCAGCAGGTCACAGGTCGGAGTATCACCGACAGTTCGGCTGGAAGAAACCTGCTGCCTCACCTCTACTGAGAGCAGAGCAGGTGAGAAACTACCTGACACCTCAACAGGTCCACTCCCAACCAGTACCTCCAGGTATCACTGAGATGTAGCAGGTGATTTATTTTACCTGCTCAGCAAAGAAAGAGGAATCTGTAATTTTATCATCCAATCTTATGATGCTTGACGATAACTGAGTAAGAAACCTAAACAACAACCTACACCCATGAGACAGTGATATTTATAAGCCTTACAGTTTATTCCTGCACTCTTTTTTCAGCTGTAGTTCCTCTGAGTGTCCAGCAGGTGGAGCCAGTTCTTCTAACAGGTGACAGCTGCTGATGCTTCTGTTGCCTCTTTGACTCCGTCCTGCAGGTGCTGAACTCCAGCAGCAGGTCCGTCCCTCCCTTTAAGAAAAACCCGGTGTCCATGGAGACGGAGTACGGGCGGAGCTTCCAGGGTCAGGCCCCTCCCACTGGGCCACGCCTCCGGAAACACCTGGAGCTTCAGAAAGTCCCGCTGTTCCACACTCACATGGTAAATACAGAGCTGCTGCATGACGGGACATGTAAGATTTATTGTTGGGAAGTAAATCGGATGACCGCATGAGGTGCAGAGACGACACAAAGCAGGGAAAAAGAGAAAAAAGACACACAAAATGTGCGTCGATCGTCTTCCCGTCACTTCTGTCTGTGCACGGACTGGTTTCAAGCCAGATAATGTTCTATGGACCGGTCCATGGAACATTATCTGGCTTTAAACCGGTCCGTGGTGCAGAAAGGTTGCAGACCGCTGTTCTCCACACATCCAACATTTTCTGCCTGACGCCTACGTTACCCAGAATGCCCCTGGACCACACACAGCCAGGTGCAGACTGGGCCGTTACACTGGTCACCTGACTCTGATGTTTCCACCTGCAGACCAACAGGAGGAGGAGGAGGGAGGAGCCCCAGAAGAAGCTCCGCCCCGAACAGGAAGCTGCTCAGAGAGGAGACGCCGCATCACCCCTGAAGGCCACGCCCCCTCCTCAGGTGCAGAGAGGAGACAGGTGTGTGCGTGTGTGTGTGTCTGTGCGTGACTTTGTGTGCTGTGTTTTCTGAATCCAGTGATGAAGTCGTCTGTGTGTCTGACAGGATGTCGACGGAGGGAGGAGGAGCCACAGAGGGCGACGCCCACCAGGTAGATGAACCAGGGCTAAACTACATTTCCCAGAAACCCCCACAGACTGAACTCAGAACTGTGTGTGTTGATGTGTTACAGGAGTGTGTCTGTGTGTGTTGATGTGTGTCTTTGTGTTTTACTGTTTGTGTCTGTGTGTATCAGTGTTGCTGTGTGTGTGTCTTTTTGTGTCTCTGTGTATCTGTTGCTGTTTGTTTTACTTTGTGCGTCACTGTGTGTGTTTTTGTGTGTTACTGTGTTTGTCTTTGTGTGACTGTTATTTTGTGTTTTTGTGTGATAGTGTGTGTGTTGTGTGTTGGTGTGTGTTATTGTGTGTCTTTTTGCTTTATTGTGTGTTACTGTGTGTGTTAATGTGTGTGTCTTTGTCTGTTAGTGTGTGTTATTGTGTGTCTGTGTGTGTTACTGTGTGTGTCTTTGTCTGTTAGTGTGTGTTATTGTGTGTCTGTGTGTGTTACTGTGTGTGTTAGTGTGTGTCTGTGTGTGTTAATGTGTGTGTCTGTGTGTGTTACTGTGTGTGTTAAACCACAGAGCTTCAGGGAAACTGCTCCTCGTTAGTCACTCAGGTTTGTTCTCACCATCGTCGTGGAAACAGCAGTTGAAGAGGGAGACAGACACACAACCTGAAGTCAACACAACAGACACACAAGCTGAAGTCAACACAACAGACACACAACCTGAAGTCAACACAACAGACACACAAGCTGAAGTCAACACAACAGACACACAACCTGAAGTCAACACAGACACACAACCTGAAGTCAACACAGACACACAACCTGAAGTCAACACAACAGACACACAACCTGAAGTCAACACAGACACACAACCTGAAGTCAACACAACAGACACACAACCTGAAGTCAACACAGACACACAACCTGAAGTCAACACAACAGACACACACCCTGAAGTCAACACAACAGACACACAACCTGAAGTCAACACAACAGACACACACCCTGAAGTCAACACAACAGACACACAACCTGAAGTCACCACAACAGACACACACTTTGAAGTCAACACAACAGACACACACCCTGAAGTCAACACAACAGACACACAACCTGAAGTCACCACAACAGACACACACTTTGAAGTCAACACAACAGGCACACACCCTGAAGTCAACACAACAGACACACAACCTGAAGTCAACACAACAGACACACACTCTGAAGTCAACACAACAGACACACAACCTGAAGTCAACACAGACACACACCCTGAAGTCAACACAACAGACACACAACCTGAAGTCAACACAACAGACACACAACCTGAAGTCAACACAGACACACAACCTGAAGTCAACACAACAGACACACACCCTGAAGTCAACACAACAGACACACAACCTGAAGTCAACACAACAGACACACAACCTGAAGTCAACACAGACACACAACCTGAAGTAAACACAGCAGACACACAACCTGAAGTCAACACAACAGACACACACCCTGAAGTAAACACAGCAGACACACACCCTGAAGTCAACACAACAGACACACACCCTGAAGTCAACACAACAGACACACACCCTGAAGTCAACACAACAGACACACAACCTGAAGTAAACACAGCAGACACACACCCTGAAGTCAACACAGCAGACACACAACCTGAAGTCAACACAACAGACACACACCCTGAAGTAAACACAGCAGACACACACCCTGAAGTCAACACAACAGACACACAACCTGAAGTCAACACAACAGACACACAACCTGAAGTCAACACAACAGACACACACCCTGAAGTCAACACAGAGACACAACCTGAAGTCAACACAACAGACACACACCCTGAAGTCAACACAGAGACACAACCTGAAGTAAACACAACAGACACACAACCTGAAGTCAACACAACAGACACACAACCTGAAGTCAACACAACAGACACACAACCTGAAGTCAACACAACAGACACACAACCTGAAGTCAACACAACAGACACACACCCTGAAGTC
This sequence comes from Dascyllus trimaculatus, assembly GCA_024666655.1. Taxonomy (NCBI): domain Eukaryota; kingdom Metazoa; phylum Chordata; class Actinopteri; family Pomacentridae; genus Dascyllus; species Dascyllus trimaculatus. The sequence continues at coordinate 1,591,052 of CM045465.1, read as the reverse complement.
AACACAACAGACACACAACCTGAAGTCAACACAACAGACACACACCCTGAAGTCAACACAGAGACACAACCTGAAGTCAACACAACAGACACACAACCTGAAGTCAACACAACAGACACACACTCTGAAGTCAACACAACAGACACACACCCTGAAGTCAACACAACAGACACACACCCTGAAGTCAACACAGAGACACAACCTGAAGTCAACACAACAGACACACACCCTGAAGTCAACACAACAGACACACAACCTGAAGTCAACACAACAGACACAACCTGAAGTCAACACAGAGACACAACCTGAAGTCAACACAACAGACACACACCCTGAAGTCAACACAACAGACACACACCCTGAAGTCAACACAGAGACACAACCTGAAGTCAACACAACAGACACACAACCTGAAGTCTACACAACAGACACACACCCTGAAGTCAACACAACAGACACAACCTGAAGTCAACACAACAGACACACAACCTGAAGTCAACACAGACACACACCCTGAAGTCAACACAACAGACACACAACCTGAAGTCAACACAGACACACACCCTGAAGTCAACAGACACAACCTGAAGTCAACACAACAGACACACAACCTGAAGTCAACACAACAGACACACAACCTGAAGTCAACACAACAGACACACACCCTGAAGTCAACACAACAGACACACACCCTGAAGTCAACACAACAGACACACACCCTGAAGTCAACACAACAGACACACACTCTGAAGTCAACACAACAGACACACAACCTGAAGTCAACACAACAGACACACACTCTGAAGTCAACACAACAGACACACAACCTGAAGTCAACACAACAGACACACAACCTGAAGTCAACACAACAGACACACAACCTGAAGTCAACACAACAGACACCCAAGCTGAAGTCAACACAACAGACACACAAGCTGAAGTCAACACAACAGACACACAAGCTGAAGTCAACACAACAGACACACACCCTGAAGTCAACACAACAGACACACAACCTGAAGTCAACACAACAGACACACACCCTGAAGTCAACACAGAGACACAACCTGAAGTCAACACAACAGACACACAACCTGAAGTCAACACAACAGACACACCCTGAAGTCAACACAACAGACACACACCCTGAAGTCAACACAACAGACACACAACCTGAAGTCAACACAACAGACACACAACCTGAAGTCAACACAACAGACACACAACCTGAAGTCAACACAACAGACACACAACCTGAAGTCAACACAACAGACACACACCCTGAAGTCAACACAACAGACACACACTCTGAAGTCAACACAACAGACACACACTCTGAAGTCAACACAACAGACACACAACCTGAAGTCAACACAACAGACACACACCCTGAAGTCAACACAACAGACACACACCTGAAGTCAACACAACAGACACACAACCTGAAGTCAACACAACAGACACACACCCTGAAGTCAACACAGAGACACAACCTGAAGTCAACACAACAGACACACAACCTGAAGTCAACACAGAGACACAACCTGAAGTCAACACAACAGACACACAACCTGAAGTCACCACAACAGACACACACCCTGAAGTCAACACAACAGACACACAACCTGAAGTCAACACAACAGACACACAACCTGAAGTCACACAACAGACACACAACCTGAAGTCAACACAACAGACACACAACCTGTCACACAACAGACACACACCTGAAGTCAACACAACAGACACACAACCTGAAGTCAACACAACAGACACACACCCTGAAGACACACACACCCTGAAGTCAACACAACAGACACACACCCTGAAGTCAACACAACAGACACACAACCTGAAGTCAACACAACAGACACACAACCTGAAGTCAACACAACAGACACACACTCTGAAGTCAACACAACAGACACACAACCTGAAGTCAACACAACAGACACACAACCTGAAGTCAACACAACAGACACACACCCTGAAGTCAACACAACAGACACACAACCTGAAGTCAACACAACAGACACACAATAGACACACAACCTGAAGTCAACACAGACACACAACCTGAAGTCAACACAACAGACACACACTCTGAAGTCAACACAACAGACACACACTCTGAAGTCAACACAACAGACACACAACCTGAAGTCAACACAACAGACACACACTCTGAAGTCAACACAACAGACACACAACCTGAAGTCAACACAACAGACACACAACCTGAAGTCAACACAACAGACACACACCCTGAAGTCAACACAACAGACACACAACCTGAAGTCAACACAACAGACACACACTCTGACCATCAGAACACCAGTGATTCAGCTGAAGGATCTTCCATCCTGCTGCAGCGTCTTTACTGTGTTTGAAGTTTCCCTCATGTCGACTCTGCAGCCTCGTTGTGTGTCTAGTATTGTGTTATTGTCTGGTTGTGTGTCTAGTATTGTGTTGTTGCATCGTTGTGTGTCTAGTATTGTGTTGTTGTCTCGTTGTGTGTCTAGTATTGTGTTATTGTCTGGTTGTGTGTCTAGTATTGTGTTGTTGTCTGGTTGTGTGTCTAGTATTGTGTTGTTGTCTCGTTGTGTGTCTAGTATTGTGTTGTTGCATCGTTGTGTGTCTAGTATTGTGTTAAGATACAGCAGAGTTACACACATCACCCTGGAGACTGCTGACAACAACAGCAGCAGCAGCAGGTGGATGTGGTTGGTTGAAGCTGATGCAGCAAACTGTGATGTGGTTAGAAGTCAGAGTCACATTCAAGCAGCTCCGTCAGACATGATTTAAACCCACTGAGGTAAAACTACGAGCAGCAGGAGGCGACGTTCACGGTAACCATCTCCATCCAGGACGCTCCGCTCGGTTCCAGCTGAGTGGAAACTGAGCAGCTCAGTGTGACGTTGGATCACACTTTGAACCACGACGAAGACGATCGCAGGTCGTTTTAATCAAACACTCATCCCAAAGCGAGAAAAGCTTGTCTGAAATGACCACACATCACACAACACGTCTCAGAAATCATCCTAAATGACACAAAAATGAACAACTGAACAACACAACACATGTTCACACATGTTGGTTCCAACATGACAGAAACCTGCAGAAATGACCTGAGAAATGCCCAACAGGCAGCAACAGGTCCAAAATAGGTTTTAATTTGTCTAAAATGCCTTGAAATTGGTGAAAATGACTCAAAATTTGTCCATAAAAGGTTATAATGTCTCTAAAATGTCTCAAAAATGATCCAACATGACCAAAACTTGTACAAAACGACTTGAGAATCGCCCAAAAATGCAAAAACTGGTCCAAAATAGGTTATAATTTGTCCAAAATTACTTAAGGTCTGTCCAAAATGCATGAATAATCATCTAAAATCTGTCCACAATGTCTCAAAAATCATCCCAAGTGACCAAAACTTGTACCGAATGTCTTGAGAATTACCCAAAATGCATTAACCTTTCCAAGATGACTTAAATTTGTTCAAAATGTATCTAAAATAAGCTACAGTTTGTCTCAAAAATCATCCAGATGACTTAAAATCTGTCCAGATTACTCAAAAATTCTCCAAAATGTCTCAAAAACCATCCTAAATTACACAAAAATGATCCAACGTGACAAAAACTTGGACCAAATGTCTTTAGAATTCCCCAAAATACATAAACTGGCCCAAAATAGTGTCTAATTTGTCCAGAATTTGTCCAAAATGTCTCAAAATCATCTTAAATGACACAAAAATGATCCATCATGACAGAAACCTGCAGAAAACGCCCTGAGAAATGCTCAAAAGGCAACAACTTGTCCAAAATAGGTTTTAATTTGTCTAAAATGTCTCAAAAATTATCCAAAATTTGTCCAAAATGCTTGAAAAATAATCCTTATTATGGACAAATGAGCTATAATTTGTCCAAAATGCCTCAAAAATCATCCTAGGTGACCAAAACTTGTACCAAATGTCTTGAGAATTGTCCAAAATGCAAAACCTTTCCAAGATGATTAAAATTTGTTCAAAATTTATCTAAAATAAGCTGCAGTTTGTCTCAAAAATCATCCAGATGACTTAAAATCTGTCAAAATCATCCAAAATTTGTCCAAAATTACTCAAAATTTGTTCAGAATACTTGAGAAATCATCCATGTTTTGGACAAATAAACTATAATTGATTCTAAATGACACAAAAAGCCTGTAACATGGCAAAAACTCGGACCAAACGACCTGAGAAACTGGTCCAAAATAGGTTTTAATTTGTCCAAAATGCTTGAATAATCCTCCTTATTCTGGACCAATGAGTTCTAACTTGTCGTTCTATAGTTTCAGTCGTGGAGTTTTGCTGCTTGTTTCACCCATAAAGTGGCCTAAAGTACGTGAACGACACGACGTCCAGGTTTCAGGTTCTTTGTTCAGACATTAGGAGTCGCCTTAAGTCTGAATGTTTCTGAGCAACACAACATCGACTCGTTAGCGAGGTTAGAAGGTCGCTGTCCTTACATCAGCATGTTTGGTTCATATTAGTGGTTTTCAGATGTTCGACTCCAGCCTCAGCGATACAGACGAACTCAAACCACACGGCGTTTGTCTGCAGGTGGTTTTCAACCTTCCAGTGAGTCGGTTATGAGCCGACGTCAGCAGCCGAGAGGAAACAACCGAAACCCTCAGAGCAGCGTCAGGCTGAGGTTTAACCTGCAGACGGGCTGAACGTTAATAACCAGGTTAATAACCAGGAGCTGAACGTTAATAAACAGGAGCTGAACGTTAATAAACAGGAGCTGAATGTTAATAACCAGGTTAATAACCAGGAGCTGAATGTTAATAAACAGGAGCTGAATGTTAATAACCAGGAGCTGAATGTTAATAACCAGGAGCTGAACGTTAATAACCAGGAACTGAACGTTAATAACCAGGTTAATAACCAGGAGCTGAATGTTAATAACCAGGAGCTGAACGTTAATAACCAGGAGCTGAACGTTAATAACCAGGTTAATAACCAGGAGCTGAACGTTAATAACCAGGTTAATAACCAGGAGCTGAACGTTAATAACCAGGAGCTGAACGTTAATAACCAGGTTAATAACCAGGAGCTGAACGTTAATAACCAGGAGCTGAACGTTAATAACCAGGAGCTGAACGTTAATAACCAGGAGCTGAACGTTAATAACCAGGAGCTGAACGTTAATAACCAGGAGCTGAACGTTAATAACCAGGTTAATAACCAGGAGCTGAACGTTAATAAACAGGAGCTGAACGTTAATAACCAGGTTAATAACCAGGAGCTGAATGTTAATAACCAGGTTAATAACCAGGAGCTGAACGTTAATAAACAGGAGCTGAATGTTAATAACCAGGAGCTGAACGTTAATAAACAGGAGCTGAATGTTAATAACCAGGAGCTGAACGTTAATAACCAGGAGCTGAACGTTAATAACCAGGTTAATAACCAGGAGCTGAACGTTAATAACCAGGAGCTGAACGTTAATAACCAGGAGCTGAACGTTAATAACCAGGAGCTGAACGTTAATAACCAGGGCTGGACTAAGGTCAGAATACAAGGACTCTCATTTATCTTCTGGCTGTAGGAACAACTCCACCTCAAGGTTTCAATCATCTGGACCAGCTTGAGTGTCTCCAAGACTTTCGTACGAAACGTCTTCGATAAACTCAAGCTGGTCCTGATGCTACAATTGAAACCACGAGGACAACCATGACCCGGACGACTCTGTTAAAAAAAGAATTTGCTCAGAGGGATAGAAAATGTTCAAAATATCTCAGAATGGCAAAGTCGAGTCCACAAAATAAAGACGGCAACAGCCAAAACATGAACCTGGACTCTGCACAACGACTGGCTGCAGCAGAAGTAGAGTGAAGGAGGATGAAGGTGTGCAGGAACCGTCTGGTGCTGCCTGAAGTCGCCGCATCACCAAATCAACCAGGTGAAAGTCAAACAGGGGAAACGCTGAGCGACGACTTTCAGGCAGTTCTGAGAAACGATGTGGAGGTCTGTGGTTTTTATTTATCAGTGGTGTCACAAAGTCAACCAGACTTGAACAGACACACATGGAAACTGAACCCAGATCAGTTCACATCCATCCAGGAGTCTCAGTCTGAACACTACACCTGGTTTAGGTTTATTTTGACAACTTCCACGTCATCCTGAACACATTTTAAAGCCATTACAGACAATTTTCATGTAATTTTTAATATTTTTTGAGACGTTTTAACCGATTCTTGTCATTTTGGGCAGATTTAATGTCAAGAAATAGTGTTTTAGAGAACTGGATAGTACCACACTGAACAAAAATACAAACGCTCTATGTGAAATACTGACGCCTCATGAAGTGCACCACCCAAAGTGAGCGTATACTGTCTGGTACTTGTACTAAATGGATGTTTCTCTTGATTAGTGTCCCAAATTTGAGTCCACGTTCCCTCATGACCGGAGTCATCTGAGGCGTTGCTGCTTTGGTCAACATGTGACATGTTGGGGTGGCCTTTTATTGTCCCCAGTATAAGGAGTGTCTGAGTGCTGCTCATTGTGTTGGAGCAGCGTCTGGATATGCCACACCCATGGACTGAATGGAATTAATGCATCACTGAGGCAGTGGTGGACTCAAATTTGGGACACGAATCAAGAGAAATATCCATTTAGTACAAGTACCAGACAGTATACGCTCACTTTGGGTGGTGCACTTCATGTGGCATCAGTATTTCACATGGAGTGTTTATATTTATGTTCAGTGTATTTTTGAGGAAGTTTTTGAGTCGAGATTTAAACAAATGTTGCACTCAGTTGTGCTTTTTCCATTTAGGACTTGATGCTGCAGTGAAAACTGAGCCCACACTTGTTGAGTATCGGCTCCTTAAACTGATCACCAGGGTCTAAAAATAGTTCCTGCCCCGTAAGAAGCTGTTTCTCTTGTGGTTTTACTTTCCGACGGTAGCTGTCGTGGGCGTTCTCTTTCTGCGTCTGCAAAGCTCAGCGATCTGCAGCGCAGGACAGACCTGTTCACCGATCCAAATATCTGACGGCTGAAGAAGCGGTCAGCTAGGATTCAGCCTCACCACGGCGCTAAGCTAAGCTAAGCTAACGGCAGTCTGGTCAGTGGCTGTTGGGTGAAATGTAAAGGTATTAAAGATGTGAAGGAGGCTGTGGTGGGGGATTTTTTTCATTTTCTAACGCTCAGAAAGTCCCTCCTCCTGTGGTTTAACTTTCCAACCGTCCAGTAACTGCCGTCGGTGTTTCTCTTTGATCTTCAGGTTCAGAAAGTGAAGGTTGTTGCAGAACCTGTTGTCAGCTACGACTAAAGAAAAAACAGCCTGACTTTAACTTCTTAAATAAATATTTGAATATTTCCTGGTTTATTTCCTCTTTTATCACAGCAAAAATACAAAAAGTTGTCATCTGGGACTTTCAGAAACACTGACCTGCATTTGTCACCATCTTCTGACGTTTTAGAGAACAAATGCTAATTGAGAAACTAATTGACAGATTCATAGACTATGAAAATAATCCTACGTTGAAGCCTTTTTCTATAACCTCTGCATTTTAGAGCCACTTCTGCAGTTTGCAAGCAGAAAAGAATATGCAAAGTTTGCACATGGTCATTAAGCCTCACAGAAGACTTGGTCATGGTGCCCCTTTACTAGCTGAACCCCCACAAAACTTAAAGTGTTTATTATCTAGAAAACTGGTATAATATCAAATGACTTGGATCAGATTGGGAACTTTACTGGGACGTTTTTCAGTAGAAGACTTTATGTTCGTTGTCATCCAGGTGAAAGAGTTGAGGCAGCAGGCCTTGTCCTAGCGCCGTTGAGTCTGGAGAACCAACTTTATTTTCACTGTTTTCTGAAAATTTAAGAGACCAAACTTCTAATTAATTGACATAAATTGCAGCCTTTTTCATAACATCTGTGTTTTAGAGTCACTACTGCAATTTGCAAGCAATAAGTGCAAAGTTTGCACATGGTTATTAAGCCTCACAGAAGACTTGGTCATGGTGCCCCTTACTAGCTAAACCCCCACAAAACTTAAAGTGTGTATCATCTACGAAATTGATACCGCCATCGAGCCAGGGGAACCAACATCGTTTTCACTGTTTTCTCACATTTTAGAGACCAAACTGCTGATTAATTACTGTACTTTGCAAGCAAAAAGTGCAAAGTTTGCACATGGTCATTAAGCCTCACAGAAGACTTGGTCATGGTGCCCCTTTACTAGCTAAACCCCCACAGTACTTGAAGTGTTTATTATCTAGGAAAGTGGTATCGGCGACTAGTAAATATTAAGTGACTTGGATCAGACTGGGAACTTTATTGGGACGTTTTTCAGTAAAAGACTTCTTGTTAGTTCCTGTCCAGGTGAAAGAGTTGAGGTAGAAAGCCTTGTCTTACCGTCATCAAGCCTGGAGAACCAACTTCATTTTCACTGTTTTCTCACATTTTAGAGACCAAACTTCTAATTAATTAATGAAGAGAGAAAATAAAACCAATTGTGTCTTACAGCCTTTTTCATAACCTCTGTGTTTACTGCAATTTGTAAGCAAAAGTACAAAGTCTGCACATGGTCATTAAGCCTCATAGAAGACTTTGTCATGATGCCCCTCTACTAGCTGAACCCCCACAATACTTGAAGTGTTTATTATCTAGGAATGTTGTATGATATTAAATTACTTGGATCAGATTGGAACTTCACTGGGACGTCCCACAGTAAAAGACTTTATGTTTGTTCCCGTCCAGGTGAAGGAGTTGAGGCAGCAGGCCTTGTCGTACCGCCGTCGAGCCTGGGGAACCAACTTCTCCAGGGACCACCTGAACCAGCTGCTGTCTGAACACAACTTCCTGTGGGAGCCGACGGACGCCACCGACTCACCGACCGACGCCGCCTCCCCCCGGCCGACCTCCGACCTCCGTCCTGAGGCGGACAGGTGCAGCTCTTCCCATGTGGAGGCCCTGGACCTGGCCAGGTGAGACACTCGACAGGTAGCAGGTAAAAACATCTGAAAACACAGATTTCTGACTGTCTGTTTACTCCAGTAACTCCAGTAAGGCGTCATCGGTTGGGGGTTCAGGAGAAAAACCCCACCTGAGCAAGAAGACGCAAACAAACCCCCCGACACCTCCAGGTCCTCCTGCTGAACGTCGTACAGCCTGGGGTGAGGAAGAGGAAGAGGGAGAGGAAGAGGAAGAAGATACAGACGGGTATGTTTCTCCTAAGATTCTGACCAAACTCTCCCAGTATTAATACATAACGTCGGGTACTTCGATATCGATTGATTCAAGGTTTGATTATGTCCAGCGTTTGGTCGTGTTCACAGTAAGTTGAAAATGTGACGATTCTTTCTGTTTTTAAGGTTTCTGGCTGATTACTGTCGTCATTTTGGTGGTTTTATAAAAGAAAACATGATTTTTAAACCCACCGGGAGGTTTTCAGGCACTGAAGGTTAATGCAGATGTTTCTCTAATTTTAACATCGACACTTTGCTTGTAGCACACAGAAACTAAACAACAATCCTTGTGTGTGTCGAGGATAAAAATATCTGACTTTATCCAGGCGTTGAAAACTGTACATGTTATATTTACATGTTTACATGTTTACAGCCTCGACAGACTTTTTCTCTTGACTCTGCAACTTTAGAAAGATGTTTTTGTCAGTGCTGAATGTGTTTTCAAGAAACCATTAAAACAGAAGGAACTGTCAAATTTCCAGCTTTCTGAGGACATATTATACATGATGTTAAGGTCTGTCAGGAAAACAAAGCCTGCTGGGTCAATGAATGAATTCAGCATGGCTGAGAACCAGAGAACAGAGGAGACAGTAGCTGGAGATACATCCAGCATGGAGGAACATCTAGTAGCTGGAGATACATCCAGCATGGAGGAACATCTAGTAGCTGGAGATACATCCAGCATGGAGGAAAATCTAGTAGCTATAGATACATCCAGCATGGAGGAACATCTAGTAGCTGGAGATACATCCAGCATGGAGGAACATCTAGTAGCTGGAGATACATCCAGCATGGAGGAACATCTTCCTACAGCTGATGAGTCTGGAGAGGCTGGACCATGGAGGTAGATCAGTATTTGTAGTATGTAGAGACAAAACATGCAGAAAGAGACATTAAACAGCAAAAACAACACAGAAAGCAACAAAAACAACTATGTATATATATATATATATATATATATATATATACATATATAAGAATAGAGAACAAAAGGGATGCAAAATGGCAAAAGCAAGACAAAACGACCCACAAGGACTTCCTACAGCTGATTTAGTCGATGATGAAGTAGTAGAAAGTCTTTGACTCTTTAACAATTTTATGCATTTGGGCAAATTTTAAGACATTTTAGACACCTGACAACTTACTGTGGACGCCTTTTGAGCGATTCTTAATTCATTTTTGACAAATGTTGACTCTTTTTTGGGCAGACTTTTATTGTTTTGGGTAATTTCTGAGTTATTTTGAGACTTTCTTTAAGTGAATGACCTGCAGTCGTCTTCATTAAGGTTCAAAGTGTGATCCACTGTCATTGGTGCTGCTGAGTTTCCACAGAGTTGCACATAGAAACAAACTGAAGTGTCCCAGGTTTACATTTTAATGCAGTCAGCAGTGTGTCAGTCTCAGGCAGCTGATTTCCAGTACTGGTAACGATGCATTTAAAAACCACCTGAGCGCAGATTTGACCACAACAAAGGATAAATGTGATTTCAGCGTGTCACGATCACATTTCTGGTTAAAACAGAGAAAGTGTGTCAAACAGCAGAATCTGTGTCGTCCCACCAAACTCAGATCAAAGCAGCTTCTCTGGAACTGACTCTGTGCTTTACTGTTGTGGCGTTTGTGCAGGGAGGAGGGTCGGCTGCCGACTCCCAGGCTGAGAATGAGGCCGGCTCAGAGGACTCACCACGACCTCACCACACCTGCCACCGGTAACCAGCAGCAGCCATGTTCACAGAACTTCACAGGACTTCCTGGAGACTTACCGTCACCTTAACCTGAACTTAACCTCAAACAAGGCCTTCGTCCACCGTGTACCAACTAACAGAACACAATGCTAATGTTGATCGTTTACATTAATTACCTGCTTTGGATAATTAGGCTACTTTAGCTGTAATAAACAAAGTTGAGGAAGCCAGAAACAAAACAAAATGGAGAGAAGTCTTCAGGAATTATGTCCAATCGGTTAAACCAGCGGTCTGCAACCTTTTCTGCACCACGGACCGTTTTCAGGCAAGACAGTTTGCTACGGACCGGTCATCACGCTCTGGTCCAATGATTGCACGTGAATGAAAGCACGGTGGCAGCAGCATCATGATGTGAAGCACGGTGGTGGCAGCATCATGACGTGAAGCACGGTGGTGGCAGCATCATGACGTGAAGCACGGTGGTGGCAGCATCATGATGTGAAGCACGGTGGTGGCAGTATCATGATGTGAAGCACGGTGGTGGCAGCATCATGGTGTGAAGCACGGTGGTGGCAGCATCATGGTGTGAAGCATGGTGGTGGCAGCATCATGATGTGAAGCACGGTGGTGGCAGCATCATGACGTGAAGCATGGTGGTGGCAGCATCATGACGTGAAGCACGGTGGTGGCAGCATCATGATGTGAAGCATGGTGGTGGCAGCATCATGGTGTGAAGCACGGTGGTGGCAGCATCATGATGTGAAGCGCGGTGGTGGCAGTATCATGGTGTGAAGCATGGTGGTGGCAGCATCATGGTGTGAAGCATGGTGGTGGCAGCATCATGATGTGAAGCACGGTGGTGGCAGCATCATGACGTGAAGCATGGTGGTGGCAGCATCATGATGTGAAGCACAGTGGTGGCAGCATCATGATGTGAAGCCTGGTGGTAGCAGTATCATGGTGTGAAGCACGGTGGTGGCAGCATCATGGTGTGAAGCGGTGTTAGCGGCATCATGATGTGAAGCTGCGGTGGTGGCAGCATCATGATGTGAAGCATGGTGGTGGCAGCATCATGGTGTGAAGCATGGTGGTGGCAGCATCATGACGTGAAGCACGGTGGTGGCAGCATCATGATGTGAAGCATGGTGGTGGCAGCATCATGATGTGAAGCACGGTGGTGGCAGTATCATGATGTGAAGCACGGTGGTGGCAGCATCATGATGTGAAGCATGGTGGTGGCAGCATCATGGTGTGAAGCACTGTGGTGGCAGCATCATGATGTGAAGCATGGTGGTGGCAGCATCATGGTGTGAAGCATGGTGGTGGCAGCATCATGGTGTGAAGCACTGTGGTGGCAGCATCATGATGTGAAGCATGGTGCTGGCAGCATCATGGTGTGAAGCACAGTGGTGGAGGCATCATGGTGTGAAGCGTGGTGGTGGCAGCATCATGATGTGAAGCATGGTGGTGGCAGCATCATGGTGTGAAGCATGGTGGTGGCAGCATCATGATGTGAAGCACGGTGGTGGCAGCATCATGATGTGAAGCACGGTGGTGGCAGCATCATGATGTGAAGCATGGTGGTGGCAGCATCATGATGTGAAGCACGGTGGTGGCAGCATCATGACGTGAAGCACGGTGGTGGCAGCATCATGATGTGAAGCACGGTGGTGGCAGCATCATGGCATGAAGCATGGTGGTGGCAGCATCATGATGTGAAGCATGGTGGTGGCAGCATCATGATGTGAAGCACGGTGGTGGCAGCATCATGATGTGAAGCACGGTGGTGGCAGTATCATGGTGTGAAGCATGGTGGTGGCAGCATCATGGTGTGAAGCACGGTGGTGGCAGTATCATGATGTGAAGCACGGTGGTGGCAGCATCATGATGTGAAGCATGGTGGTGGCAGCATCATGGTGTGAAGCACTGTGGTGGCAGCATCATGGTGTGAAGCACGGTGGTGGCAGCATCATGTTGTGAAGCACGGTGGTGGCAGCATCATGATGTGAAGCACAATTTTCTACAGACCGTAGAAAATCATCTTGCTTGAAACCGGTCCGTGGTGCAAAAAAGGTTGCAACTTTATTTTTAATTTAAAAAGTGTCCTAAATGAATGAAATTGTTTTTGATTTCCAAATGTGTTTTTACTTTCCGAGTCTCTCCCTCTTTTCTAAGAAGCTCTCCAGAGATGTTTGTTTTTTATTAATTCTGGCGGAAGCGAGCACAGACGGAAGTGGCAGGAAGACGATCTAGTCATTTTTCAAAATAAAACACCCTCCGGACTCTGCCTGAAATAAAATAAAACACTTTTATCCTTTCTGTCCGGTCTGGTACTAGTCCGGGTCCTGGACCAGTTGCAGAGCTCTGACTGGTAAACTGGTGCTGAAGAAGTGACCGATGCGTTAAACTCACTTTTATTGCTTTTATTACTACGACACAGAAACAAAAACCATACGATGAGTTCGTTTCGTCCATCTGTGGACTTCAGACACTTTCACAGTTGAATCTCTTTGGCTGTTAATCAGACTAACACGCCTGATCTGTGTCCGTCCTCTAGGAGGCGCTATAATAGTTGGGAAACTGAAGGGCGCTGGTGATTCGTCTCCATCCAAACAGGTAGAAACACTTTAAACACTTTAAACTTTCAGTTAAGTTTTACTGTTTGTTACTGACTTTAATCTCCGTTCAGAGATCTGGGTCATCTGTTTCCACGACAACGAGGGCGGAGACTGCTGTCAACCTGCCCGTCAAACCGAAGGAGGCGTGGTCAGAGAATAACCCCGCCTCCACTAGCCCCTCCCCCGAACACAAACCTGCCTCCAGTCCTCCGTCTAAACCAATCAGGACAAAGCAGACGCCTCCGTCCCCTGTAGCTCCGCCCCTTCCCGTCCCGCCTCCACAGCACTGCATCCAGGGAACTCTGAGACACCCGGACTTCCAGCACAACGGTGAGGCTCCAACTGGGAACACTGGGAGTGATTCAAGGGCTGCAGACACACAAACAACAACATGATTGACCAGTGAGGAGTCAGATTGTACAGAACGAGGTGAACCTGGTTTATCACCAGGAGACTGACGGTGTGTCGGTTGATTCTCCTCAGGTGATCTGGGTCTGAGGTTCAGGGAGCTGCAGTGTTCAGGTGGAGGCTGCGGCTCCGACGAAGGTGAATCTCTGCAGAACAAACGCCTTTAGAACGTTTTTCAAACTGAGCCGAACGCCCGCTAATCTCAGCCGCTGTTGTTGTTTACGTTCTGTCGCCCAGACGACCGGCTCTCGGTGATGTCGTGGCGCTCGGCCGCCTCCTGCTCCATGGCGTCCGCCGTCCTGGAGCGCGCTCAGAAGAGACGAGAGAACTTCTGGGGGAAGAGATGACGTCCGGCCTCCGCTGCTGTCGCCGTGGAAACTAGAGTGATGTCAGAGTGATGTCAGAGTGATGTCAGAGTGATGTCAGAGTGATGTAGTTTTACACTGTTTTTATAGAAGAATCCAGGGTTCGATCACTGAGTCACCGTTTGCACTAAACTGGTTTTATTCGTGTGGATGGTTTGTAGCTGTATGTGTGAATGTGAACCAGTCTAAGGAGATAATTCCACATAAAACCAATCAAACCTGATCAAAGTTAGTTAAATTAGTGATCAGAGTTCTTCCTTCAGACTCTGAATAGGAGGAACAACACATTAGAGCTCTGGTAAAAGTTTTAAAGTAACATTAACTTTCACTTTGAAGCAGAAAACGAACGTATTGAAGTCCAGTTGAGTTGTCGACCCGTCCATCCACCCCAACCTCCTCCCTCTGCCCACCTGTCATATTGACTTCCACCACTAGAGGGCGCTTCCTAAGAAAACAGAGCTGTGGTTTGTAGTAATCTGCTGCAGAAACAAGCAATAAGGTCATTTTTATGGGAGGAAACTCAGAATCTAACAGTTATTTTCGTTACTGATTCGTCTTTCAGGTGTTTTATTTAGTTATTTATTAGTTAATTGTCAAAAATGTGTTGGATAAAAGTTCTCAGAGCTCATGTTGATGTCTTCAAATCTGTCCAATCTATAGTCGACTGAAAAGGAGCAACTTATAAAGCAGGACTTAATGGAGAATTCAGTTTAGTTGGTTCGCTTTAGGGAAACATCATAGTTTGAGGTCAAATAAGTGCTTTTTAAAGGTTTAAAGTAACGTTAACTTTCACTGTGAAGCAGAAATCGAACGTACTGAAGTCCAGTTGAGTTGTTGACCCGTCCATCCACCCCAACCTCCTCCCTCTGCCCACCTGTCATATTGACTTCCACCACTAGAGGGCGCTTCCTAAGAAAACAGAGCTGTGGTTTGTAGTAATCTGCTGCAGAAACAAGCAATAAGGTAATTTTTTAAGGGAAGAAACTCAGAATCTAACAGTTATTTTCATTATTGATTCATGTTTTAGGTGTTTTATTTAGTTATTTATTAGTTAATTGTCAAAAATTAGCTCATGTTGATGTTTTTAAACGTCTTGAACCCAAAGAAAAGCTGCTGGACTTCATATATTAAACACACATGTTTGATTAATTGTACATTTTTCAGCTCATCTTAGTGTTAAATTAGTAAAATGTAAATCTTGTGTTCAGATTTATGGATGTGATTCAGGTCAAACGTGCATTTTTCTATTTTTAGCCTTGAGCTTTATTAAACTGGGAAATAACAGCAGAATCTTTACGTGCTTCCTGCTGTGTTGTTTGAATTCTTTGTGCTGAAAAGACGAAGTGACATCAGGAGAGCAAACATCGCCGTCGTCGCTTCCTGCAGAGGGACGGGCAGCAAACACGGCCGACCAGGTGAGAACACCTGAGCGGAGAATTCCCCTCAGACGATGTACAGGTGAGCAAACAACGTCGGAGGGAGAGGACACACAAAGATCTGAGGAAACCCCTGATTAGATTAGATTTGTGACACTTCGGTTTCACTTTTCGTGTAAACGTCACAGAACTGTAGATTAAAACTACACTGTAAAAAAAACAGTCGCATCAATGAGGCCAAAAATAGTACATTAAAAATATTAGAAGACTGTAACGTTCAAAAACTGTAAAATAAAAGGACATATCTTTAAATATTTATACTTACACCTGATTCACGTCCAGTAAAAGTGTAATTTTATGGTTGTACACTGTAAAAAATCAAAGCTTTAATTGTGAAAACGGATTCTTGATGCACACTTTGGCTTTTTTTTCTAAGCCATCGTAAAAATTAATACCTTTCCTATGATTTTACTGCAAGTTATCAATATTATAAGCAACAATAACAGTTGATTTTAAAATGATTTATTATTTTTCATTCTTAAAATATACATAAATGATCCACCAAATAAATATCTGGAACATAAAAGTTGTGTAATTTTAAAACTGTAAAAGAAAAAATTACCAGTAATAAAAACACTGATTTGATGTGGACATTATTTAGATTTTTTTTCTAGTTAACATGTAAATAAATTCTCTTTTCTGTGATTTTACCAGATAATAAAAATCAGTAAAATAACCGGAAATTGTTGGTAAAAATCTAAAAAAAATTAAAAACATGAAAATAGAAAAAAATACAGTGTTGGTTGCCTCATTATAGGTATTATAATTATAAAATCATGTACTTGTATTTGGGATATTTAGTTTTTAAAATATGTTTTCATTCAGACTAGTGGAAAGAAAACATCCAAAACATACATTCATGTTTTATTTTGCTGCAATTTAATGCAAATTAGTGCATATATAATGAGGCTACACATCATTTGCATATTTAAATGTACAGTTTCTAAAACCTGAACTCTTTGTTTATTACTTTACGTTTGCCAGGTCATGGTCGTCCTCGTAGTTGTAAAGTTGTGTGTCGTCGGCGTATCGGAGCGTTCTGAGTTACGACTGAAGCTACCAGGATGAACTCTGAGCAGTTTCTGGCTGTTTTTACCATTTGTGGCCGATGAATTCTACCATGTTGGTCTTTTTTTTAAAAGATAAGATTCTTCTCATTCTTCAAACCTGTCAGCAGGTTTTGGGGTTCAGAGGATTAATCTGTGACGCACCTTGTGAAGAAAAGTGCATTAAAACTAACTTTTATTATCTTCTTTGATCGGCTTCCAGAACCTGACAGAACAACGTGGCAGAAAAAGAAAACAAACTCTGTTTAGTGTCAAAGGCTGCAGTTCCTCTAATGTCCACCAGAGGCACTAAAAGACAGTCAGTCCCCACAGACCTCCATGTTAAAACGTCCGACTTTACACCAGAAATAAACAAGTTTACAGCCTGGAACAAGCAAGAGTTCTGGTCTCTACAGCTGATCTCCCAGTTCATGACAGCCGTCCAGCAGCTGGATGTTCTTCTAACTCACCTGTTGAATTTATATTAAGGTTTAAAGTTCTGCATTATCAGGAGTTTAATTACTGGATTAGCTGTGAGTTGGTGGAGCTGCCCTGAAAGTGAGGCCAATTTTATTAACTTTAACTCAGTTTTAAATCAACTAAAGCAGAAATTTGACTTTAAATTACACCAAATATTAAGTTGATGCAACGTTTATTATGTCAACGCAACCCGTGAAAACGTTTGCAACTTAACGGGTTCATCTAAACCAGTAAACCCCTGAAACCTCGCTTTAATTAAGCGTTGGGAACCCTTGAATGACTTTTTACAGTGCATCCAACAGATATTAACATCAGGACCCTAGAATGTTTTATAAGATTCACATTTACCAGTGTAGTTTAACTATTAGCATGAAGACTGAGCAGTAATATATCTCAGCTAACTCCTATGTGTAGCTTGTTCATGCTAAATGATCACTTTTTTCAAATCTGCGTTGAATAAATGAAAACTGAAACCTGTCTTATGTGAATCAGCTTCATATAGCAAATGTTTCATCCTCATTATAAAATGTTCTTTTATAATCTAGAATTACTGTTTCTCAGCTGCTATGAATCGTTTTCCCTCAACAAGCAGCTCTTCTGCAGCACCGACACATCTCTGAATGAGTCGTGACTTCAGTGATTTCTGAGCTGAGCTGTCGGTCGCTGTGGTTGTTTCCCGTCTCTGTTAACTGGGTGTTCCACTTCAACGTGTCGCAACAAGTCATCATGACGGTGACGTATCGCTAACCTGACTCGATGGAAACCAAAAATTAAAAAAAAAAAAGATTCCTGCGAACGAAGCAGCAGTTCGGTCAGAATTTGCTGCTGCAGGCGGAAAAACTCGGAAATCCGACCGGTTTGTTTGCATTTGATCGATTCTGAGCAGCAGCGTCTGAAAAGGCCGACTGTGTCTGCAGCCTTTAATCCAGTCATCAGCCTCCCAGGGATTCACGCCCACGTCCAGCACAATGACTGGAAACAGAAACGGGATCCGGCCACTCGATCCGTCCCTCGAACCCGGAACAAGAACGGGTTAAAGGCTCGGATACAACAGAGGCGTCGGTCGATGTCACTGATCTGTCGTTGTCCTGGAGTCCCCAAGGGATCTGTAGTGGATCCCCGCTCATTCCCCTCCATCACTTTATTCTCCGGCTGCCCTCGGGGGATATCGTTGGCAGCTCTGTGTGGTCCTGCTGCTGTGAATCCTCATAAAGCTGCTGTTACACAACCGTTGTTTATTTCCACCTGAAATTAAAGAGCTCAGATTTGGCTTCACCGCGTTGTTCAGCTGCTTCGTTTGTGTCCGCAAACTTCTTTTTGGGCAAATTTCACGTCGTCCTGTGCTTCAAACTCTGCTTCAAATGCTAACAAAATTCGTAAATGTTAGCATTTACAAATTTTAATACAAACTAATACATAGATGGTGAGAATTACACAACAAATATTGAAACCAGCACAGAATTAAGCCTCCTACTCTTCAGTCTACCATCTGTGAGCCAATAAATGCTTCTTCTTCTTCTTCTTTTTAAAGGAGGATCTATTTTTGAAGTGACTGTTTTGTTTGAGTGAGTTAGTCCTTGGGCCGGGTACCGAAATGTGGCTATTACAGTAAACTACTTGGTAAAATGGAATGGTTTTGTCAGACTGGTAATTTTGTGAGGTTTTGTTTAAGATGCAGATGGTGATTCTGTTGACCAACAGCCCAGGTAGCACAAAACTGATGGTTAAGACACTTGACCTGGTATGTGATGAACACTTCCTTGTTAGAGCAACGTCTCGGCCCATTTTATAAACAACTGCACAACTGTTAATATTAAAAACGTTAAAGACCAACAGTTAAAAATCAGACGTACGACAAAAGTGAGACTTAAGGAGATTTAACCCTCTGAACCTCATCAACCACCAGCAGGTTCAAAAAGCATTTTACATTTTAAACAATCCCCACATTTAGAACATTTTTCAGAGCAAGAAACTGCAAAAATTTAAATAATTGTCGGATTTTCAACTTTCTGATGGACATTGATGTGTGACTTTGGGTTTTGTTGGGAAATATAACCAAGTATGAGCTTAAAATAATCAAAAATCATTTTATCATGCATGAAAATGCACCAAACACAAACCTTTTGAACCAACTGGATTCTATAAAATGCCGCTTCAAGTAAAGTAGATTAGCTGTAGTGCCTGTTTGTGCCACCAGGTGGAGCCTCTAACTGTTTATTATCTGCCAAGGAGGTTATGTGATGGCCGGTGTGTGTTTGTTAGTTTGTTTGTGTGCAAAATAATTTGGAAAGTAATAGGTGGATTTGGATGAAATGTTCAGGAAATGTGTGAAATGGAACAAGGAACAAATGATGACATTTTGGGACTGATCCGGATCACCGTCTGGATCCAGGATGTTTTTTAATGTAACTGTAACCTGGTGGACAATTAGATGTGGTTTCCTCTAAAAGCCACCAGAGGGCACTCTTGTTTTTGGGGTAACCCCCTCTGACCACATGACATTTTGGGTCTCCACGCGACAGACAGCGACAGTGACGGAGTTCTCTTTCCTTCCTGAGCGACATACGCACGGTTGGGCCGGCATTCTTATCTCCGGTTGTCTAAGAAGCTGGGAGGCTGTTAGGAGCTGCCGCGCTAGAGGTCGCGCCTGTTCATTAGGTCGGATGCGGTGAAGGCCGCATTGTCGGTAGGACATTTGAACTGTATGTAATTACATTTGTATCTGTAACGTTCCATAGAAAATATGTGAACTGGGAGATTGTGTTGGGGGTGGACTGAAGCTCCTTGGTGGAGGTATGCGCTCTCTGAGGGCTTTTCTAGTTTTATTTATTTTTGTGAATTTATCGGAATCAGTTTAGAGTTTTGTTTCAAACTTTTTAAAACAGCAGTTTGTCACTTGTGGTTGAAACGTTGGTTTTCCTTCACCTGAATATCGACTGGAGCTCTTTAAATGTCATCTTCTTCTTCTGCAGAGGCTTTCAGGCTCCTAGGGAAAGATTAGCGCCACCAGCTGTTCACCCGGAGAACTGACTGAATATTTATTAGTGGACATGCAATGTGCTGTAATTTTGGATGGAAAACTTCACTGTTGTCTTTTGATATCTGGTTGTCATAGTAACCAGCTGGAGTAGTTTGAAAGGCCTGTTAGCTTTAAAAGAATGACTCCATGTATCAGCCAGAAACTAAAAACAGGATGAATTTCTTTACGCTGGTTATTAAACTAATCATCTGTGACTTATTCCTTAAAATCCATCATTTTCCTCTCAAGTAACAGCAAACGTCTGTCGGAGTGTTGATATTTTTGCTCATTTAAATCCAGTAGAAGGCTTTAATTAATGTTGTATGTGGGAGTTTTTTAAGGGTTAAGGTGTGAGTTAATGCTTTATTCTGTAATTTAACAAAACAAAACTGTTAAAAGCGTAGATTTTTACAGTGTAGAGCAGAGAGGGTACAAATATTTAGACATCTATAATATGTGGGCTCATTTTTAAACTTCTGTTCTAAATGAGTCGTTTTCTGTTTCAGGGCTTTATGTGGCGAAAGCAAAGAAACAAAGGCTTCAGGTTGTTAAAGAAAGGAGAGAGTTTAGCTTTTAAACGTTGATGCTGCAGCTAAACGATGAGCTGTTGTCCGATCACCTGCTCCGGTGTTACATAATCAGACCATAAATCAGAACCAGGCTTTCTGTTCTCTCTCAGGGAAGTTGGTCTGACTTCCAGTTTTCAATCCACCGGGGAGTTCGCTCTCACCACGAGGAAATGACGAGTTAAAACGCTCCTTCAGCACAGTGGTGGCAAACATATTAGCCGTCACGCGTTGACTGACAGTTAATTTCCTCTGTGTGTGACAGTAAACACTGATTGTCTGACCTGAGTGTGTGTGCCGTGGGGTTTTTTGGTTGTCCTATATTTCTGCAGAGGGGGCGGAGGGTTGAGGTGTATAAAGAGTCAGAGATCACAGACGTCTTCACAGCAGAACCTCCGACCAGGTTGGAGAATCTCCCTGACAGAACAGCCTCGTTAACCCTCCACCTGCCGGGGTCCAGCATTCACCCTCTGTCTCTGCTCCACAGGTCCTCCTCTTCCTCCGCTCTGAAAGGATTAAACTTCTACCTGAAGCATGAAGCTCAACGCCGCCACCTTCGCCTCCATCTTCTGTCAGGCCGCCGCCGCCGCCGTGCTCGTCCTTCTGATTGGCTGGACCCAGCAGGCGGCGACTCATCCGGTGGACCAGGCGCTCAGCGGGCCGCTACGAGACCCGCAGACCTACCTGGACGTCCAGGATGTGTCGCAACACGTGAGTCTGCATTTTATTTTCTATAAAAACACCTTTAAAGGGGGATTAATAAACAAAACCACTGTCAAAAAAATACAATACATAGCTCTAAAATAAAACAAAGTGCCAACTTTTAGTCAAAAATCTGGCTTTAACTTCAACTTTAGCTTTAAAAATAAAAAGATATTATTTTGGCGCTAATTGCACTCCGTAGTTTTCTGATATTTCATGCCCCATATGATGAGTCCATCAGTGTAGTGCAATTAAAAAGTACAATATTTACCAGTAAAATAGAGAAAAAGTTCCAACTTTTATTCAAAAATCTGACTTTAGCTTCAACTTTAGCTTTAAAAATAAAAAGATATTATTTTGGCGCTAATTACACCCCATAGCTTTCTGATATTTTGTGCCCCATATGATGAGTCCATCAATGTAGTGCAGTTAAAAAGTACAATATTAACCACTAAAATACCTTTAGACCAAAATCTTGTTTTTAAATCTTCAACTTCAGCTTCAAAAGAAAAATAAAGTCGTTGTTTTGGCACTAATTGCACTCCGTAGATTTCTGACATTTTACGCCCAAATGATGGGCAGTTGTTGTACTGAAGTCAAAAATTCTAATATTTACCAGTAAAATAAAGCAAAGTACCAACTTTAAGTCAAAAATCTGGTTTTAGATCTCATAACTTCAACTTTAGCTTTAAAAATAAAAAAAGTTATTATTTTGGCACTAATTATACTCCGTAGTTTCTGATATTTTATGCCCTGTAATGAGTCCATCAGTGTAAAAGTAAAACTTTACTAGTAAATTACAGAAAAAAGGTAAAATCTTGTTTTTAAATCTTCAACTTTAGCTTTAAAATTAAAAGAAGTTGCTGTTTTGGCACTAATTGTCCTCCATATTGTATAAATCGCCACTTCCAGTACATTTGGGAGTATTAAGCAAAACCATTCTTGAAAAAAAAATACAAAATGCAAAACTATATTATAATAGATGAGATCATCTTTAGTGAACACCTCAGAAAAAACATGAATCATTTGAAAAAAAAGCTTTGGAGAAAAAAGTTGATTTTTGGCACTAATGGTACCCCATACCATGCAAAAACATCAGGAAATATTGATATTAAAAAATCAATAATCAGTAATAATTGGATTGGATTAACCTGCCAGCTGTATTTTAAGTTGTGGCTCAAGATGAAGCTGCTTTTAGCTTTTTATGTTCTGTTTGTTAATTTAATTAATAATAATACAATATATTTAAAAACAGTCGACGTAAGTTTAGCTGTAAAAACTGAATTAAAGTACAAAAAATCCAATGTTTTATTCTGAAAATCTGACTTTAAAGCTCGAAAAGTCAACTTTAGCTTTATATAAAACAACAATTGTTATTTGGTGGGTGTGTTGGAGGATTTTAAAGTCAATTTTTAGTCATAAATAAAGAAAGAATTCAGCTTTTTAACCCGGGAGAGTCCAGAAACTGACATTTAGGGTCTAAAAGTGACATTAAAACACGTTTAATGGATAAAAATGAGACCAGTCCAGATGTTTGTTAGAAGCTTTTCTTGGCCTCTAAAGTCCTGATTGTGGTTTTTCTCTGTGTTCAGGCTCAGAGGGCTCAGACGGAGGAGGACGCCAGCTTCAGACTGATGCCCAGACTCAGCACCGACCACAGCAGCACCTTTTCTCAGGTGAGTATTTGAGACGTCTGCTGCAGTAAACGTTCTGAGTAACGAGCCAGACTCACCTGACGTCTCCCCTCCGCCTCGTCCAGGACCAGCTGACCATCTGCTGCCTTCACGCCAACATCCTGGACTTCTACCTGCACAACATCCTGCACCAGAGCGACAACATGCATCCCAGCATGCACCGGCTGAAGACCGGCCTGCACCGGGTCAGCCAGGACCTGAAGACTCACGGCTGTGTGAGTGTTTCTAAAGTGACCCTACAGTTAGCGTAGCTTAGCATAAAGACTGGAAACAGATGGAAACTGCTAGCATGGCCGTTTGCCCACTTACACTGATACATTTTACTACTGAACAATATTTTCTTGTTTTGAAAAAAACATGAGGCATTAGTTGTCAGCTAGTTAGCGTAGCTTAGCATGAAGACAGAAAATGGGGAAAATGCTGACCACACTTATAAAATTTACTAGTTTACACAATGTTTTCTTGCTTTTTAATCTTTTTTGGGGAAGAAATACAACTATTTACTAAAATATGACGCAATAGTGAGCAGCTGATTAGCGTAGCTTAGCATAAAGGCTGGAAACAGGGTGAAACTGCTAGCCATGCTTATAAATTTTACTAATTAACATTTTATTTTCTAACGTTTTAATTTTTTAGGGGGAGAAATAGAACCATTTGTTAAAATATGAAGCTTCGGTCAACAGCTGGTTAGCTTAGCTTAGCATAAAGACGGGAAGCGGTATAGTTAGTTGCCTAATTACACTGATGGATTTTACTACTTAACATAATATTTTTTCACTTTACATCTTTTTGGAGGGGCGTGGGGGGAAATATGCGTATTTGTTAGTCAGCAGTTGGTTAGCTTAGCTTAGCATAAAGACTAGAAACACGGAGAAACTGCTGGTGGAAAGTTACAGAAATCAGCCCACTTGAACTTTTAAATTTTACTAATCAATAAGTTCAAACATCTCATTTGTTTGTTAATTTTTTGTGGGGGTATGTGGGTCTGTTTAGCTAGCTTAGCTTAGCATGAAGACTGGAAACAACTAGTGTAGAAGCAACTACTCCATAAAGTCTTTTACACTTTTGTACAGAGAGCTCTTTCCAGCCTTTATGCTAAGCTAAGCTAACTTTCTAGTCATATTACCAGCAGCTTGTGAGCGGATTATAATCAGTGTCAACCTGCTGCTGTACGATTCTCTACTGAGCCTCAAAAGTCAAATGCTAAAAACAGAAAACAGAAAGTGATTTCCTCTCTGTCGCTTTGTTCCTCTGAAACCTTCGATGTCGTTCAGAGACGCGGCGTTTCTCTCCTCCTCTGTGTTTCTGTGGTCGATCCCAAAATCGATAAAGACTTTCTGTGGTCTGAGTGAGGGAAAGTGAACGGCGGCAGGAAACACAGAGCAGAGATGGAAGCGATAGCAGCCGCTAACCCCGCTAACCCCGCTAACACCGCTAACACCGCTAACGCTCAGAACCTTGGTGTCTCTGCAGAACGTGACTCACTACCACGACCATCAACACGCCGTGGAGTTCCGCAAGAAGCTGGCCAAGGTGAGAATAAACCGAACGTCAGGAACAGCTTTAGGTTTACCTCAAAACAACAACATTAAAACACCATCGATTAAACTGAGCCGACACGAAAACACATCACAGGAAAACATCAAAGTTAAAGAATAAATCTGACTTTATTCCATGTTTCTTATAGAGGTGACTAAAGCTGCTTATTTAGTTTCTAATTAATCATTTTTTGTTTCTTTTAACGCCAATTTTTAATTTTAATGCCACAAATCTGATTTTAAACATTTTAAACTCGACTTTAAATGTTTTAAAGCTCCTTAAATGTGAGAATTTGAAGCCTTTCTTTGTTTACGTTGATGGCAAACAACAAATTTAAAGACTTCTTGACGTTTTATGACCCAAACAATGAGTCGACCAGTGGAGAGGATAATCTGGATGAACGGTTGTCAACAAATATCTCCAGCTGGGTCCTTTAAATCGTCATATTGTTGT
The DNA here is from genome assembly GCA_024666655.1 of Dascyllus trimaculatus. Taxonomy (NCBI): domain Eukaryota; kingdom Metazoa; phylum Chordata; class Actinopteri; family Pomacentridae; genus Dascyllus; species Dascyllus trimaculatus. The sequence goes on along the minus strand of CM045465.1, from coordinate 1,565,805 downwards.
ATTTTAAACAGGCATTTAAATCTCAAGCTGTCAGATAAATGAAGCCTAGTAGAGCTAAGAATTCTATTTGCCTCTAAATAAAGCGAATTACCAACTTTTGTGCCTAAAATTTGGCTAAAATGTCATAATTTTAACTTTATCTGTTAAACGAAGCTGTTATTTTGGCACTAATTGCATTCTATAGGTTTTATTTTGCCATTAAAAACTCTTTAAAAAAACAACACAAATATAAAACTTCATCCTCAAACAGCGAAACACTGCAGGTTTGATTTAAAGGGGAAACAGTGCATTTATGTGGGACTATTTTCATTTGATGTTCTTGAAACATGACGACATCTCTGCGCTAACCAGTAAAAATTAGCTTCTTTTAACCAGCCGTCGTATTTTCACCAGGTGAAATCTGACTGTTAGTTATCAGATGAATGAGAAGTGAAATAATTGGCTGTAGAACAAAGAGAAGAAGCAACTTTTATACTGAAAATCAGGCTTTAAAATCTCATCATTTCAAATTTAGCTTTAAAAAAACTGTTATTTTGGCACCGATTGTCCTCCGTATTTTATAAATCAACACTTACATGCATCTGGAAGAATCAGGGAAAACCGCCCTTGAAAAAAAAATAAATAAATAAAAAACTATATTAAAATTGTTAAGATCATCTTTAATGAACACGTCAGGAAAATTTGAATAATTTTTTAAAATAGCTTTAAAACAAACGTTGATTTTTGGCACTAATGGCACCCCGTACTCCCCTGTATTCCATAGTATTTTTAGCCAGAAAAATCTTTAAACACAAATTTAAAGCTTTATTGAACAGTGCTTTCATTTGGGACTATTTTCAGCGGCGGATTGATACACGTTTGGTGCTGCAGTGTGTATTTCATCTCTCATGTGTGTCTGTCGGTTTCAGATGGACGGTCAGCGTGGAATCACCAAAGCCATCGGAGAGGTCGACATCTTGTTCACCTACCTGCAGGATTCCTGCGTCCAGCCGAAGAACGCCACCGGAGCCGACGCCGACGCCCAGTGACGCCTCGACCGATTCCACTGAGACGATTTTCTATTTATAATATTTATCTCCGACTTTTATACCGACAGCTTTTATACGTCTATTTATTGATTTATTTAATGTCTGAACATATTCACCGTGTCTGCTTTTTTAAAATACTCGTAATATATTTATATTGATTTATTTATTGATGCCGGAGCTGAACTCTGGTGTCGATCCTGTTGCCATGTTATGGCCGATTATATAAACGGTGTTACAGTATTTAAAGATTTCTATGTTGCACTCAGCGCAGTGTCATGTCACCAGATCTACTGTGGAAGTTTTACAATAAAGAACTTGGTTAAACTTGACTTGCATCAATTTATTATTATTATATAACGCAAAAGAAAGGAAGGCAGCAAATGGAACATAAATGTAACATCAGAGGGTAAATGTCGAGTTTACCCTACATTTACCCTTAAAAGGTTGGACGTACTGAGGCTCTAACACATGGAGAAAGCCTGTATTCTCTACATGATGTCAGTAAATATATTGTTGGTTGACTGCAGTACCTGGTTTTGCCGCTAGGTGGAGTCTTGTGCTGTTTAATGAGGTGGAGTTACAGGTGTGTTTGTGACTGTCTGTAAAATGAGTGCACCTCCCTGTGGTCTAACTGCTAACGTGTTGATGAACTCTTTAGTTGCATTAAGTAGTCGTGAAGAGATGTTTACCTGCTGTCTGATTTAGCTAGCTACCTGACGCTCATGCTAACAATGCTAAGCTAGGAGTTTCAAACACGGGGCAGGAGTGTCTGTCAGCAGAGAGTGTTAGAAGCTAGGATGCACTGAGGCTCCAACAGATGAAGAAAACCTGTGTTCTCTCCATGATGTCAGTAAATGTATCATAGATCAGCTGTAGTTCCTGGTTGTTCCACCAGGTGGAGCCTCTTACTGTTTAATACTGTAGAGACCAGAGGAGGCGTCACTCAGACTACAGTTCATGTTGGAAGCAGAGAGCATTGTGGGAGTTTAGCTAGCAACGGGCACCATGACAAAGACTTATGTGGAGGTTAATGACCTCCAACCAGGTCATACTTCCTGTATCACAGTGACAGTTAGCATAGCTTAGCATAAAGACTGGAATCAGGGGGAAAGTTTTAGCATTGGCCGATTGTCTGCTTTTACAATTTTACTTGTTAACACATTATTTTCCTACTTTAATTTTATTTAATTAAACTTATTTGTCAAAATATTTAGCATCAGTCAGCAGCTGTTTAGCTTAGCTTAGCATTAAAATGGGAAACAAGGCAAACTGCGAGCCATGTGCCTAAATAATGTAAATTAACACGTAATTTTCTCACTTTTTAAATGTTCTTTTCACGTCAAATAGTCTTATTTGTGAAAACATTTTGCCCCAGTCAGCAGCTGGTTAGCTTAGCTTAGCATAAAGACTCATAAATGTGAGTAATAAACATGATTTTCTTACTTTTTAATGTTTTTTCTTGTTCGTTTTTAATCAAAGCTCAGTTATGTCGCTGTAGGTTTTACTGACAGGAGGAACCTGAGCATTTATGTGGGACTATTTTCAGCGGCGGATTGATACACGCTACAGTGCTCATGTTGTCTTGGTGTGTTTTTAATGTGTAAAAGCATATTTCTGTCATAGCTGCCTTGTTTTTGGCCCCAAAACATCTCCAGATTCCACAGTTTTTACCTTTATTTTGAAAAACTTCCCCCTGCTGTTGGAATTTGATTGGAATCTCATGTCAGATGTTTTTGGTGAAGTTTGGCTCCAGCTGCAGAGGAAACACTCAGATCACGGTCCAGGAATGAAAGCTCTGCCACCAAAAGTGAAACCACGACAGCGCCATCAGCGGAACGTTAAAGGTTAACGTGACCCGAACGCCCACATCTGCTGACGTGAGGCGCCTCGATGCTGCCAACGTCTTCACGCCCCAGAAGCCACCACTGTCCTACTTCCACATCCAGTAACCTTCAACCAGCAGCTCAGACGCTCGAGAACATCTGGAAAACTCAGCGTCAAACCAGAACTCAGTGTTTGGTTTATTAAGAAGAGGTTTAGTGGAGCATCAGCAGGAGTTCTCAGAGAAATACTGCTCCTAGGAACCAACCACACAACCACCAAGAAGAACCAGGTTCTAGTTCTGGTGCTTAGTTGGTTCTAATCTGGTTCCTCCTAAGAACCTGTTTGGAGTCCAGTTGGAGCCATTGGGTCACCATAAAACCACTACGCTAGCATCCATTACATAGCAGTTAAACACAAAAAGGTCGATGCTCCCTTCCTTCCTTCCCTCCTTTCCTCCTTCCTTCCCCTTGCTTCGTTTTTTTCTTCCCTCCCTCCTTCTCTCCTTCATTCCTTCCTTCGTTCCTTCCCCCCTCCTCCTTCTATCTTTCTTTCTTCCCTCCTCCCTTCCTTCCTTCCTTCCTTCCTTCCTTTCTTCCCACTTTCCTTCCTTCCTTACCCTTGCTTTCTCCCTTCCTTTCCTCCCTCCTTCTCTCCTTCCTTCTTTTTTTCTTTCCTTCCTTCCCCTTGCTTCCATTTTTCCTTCCTTCCCTCCCTTCCTCCCTCCCTTCCCTCCTTCATTCCTTCCTTCCTTCCCACTTTCCTTTCTTGATTCCCTCCTTCTTTGATTCCATTCTTCCTTCCTTCCCCTTGCTTTCTCCCTTCCTTTCCTCCCTCCCTCTCTCCTTCCTTCTTTCTTTCCTTCCTTTCTTCCCTTCCCTTCCCTTCCCTCCCTCTTTCCTTCCTCTTGCTGTCTTCCTTGCTTCCTTCCTTCCTTCCCAAGAAGAACCAGGTCCTAGTTCTGGTGCTTAGTTGGTTCTAATCTGGTTCCTCCTAAGAACCTGTTTTGAGTCCAGTTGGAGCCATTGGGTCACCATAAAACCACTACACTAGCATCCATTACATAGCAGTTAAACAAACGCAGTAAGTTGATGATAATATCTATGTTTATCTCTATAGATGGTCTTAAGGCTGATTGTGAGGCGGAGGTCCTCCTGTTGCCTGGACACATCCGTGATCACGCTACTGGTGGGACACAACTGTAGCGGATTTCAGGTCAACAGTTTGTGCTAAACTTCCAGGAGTCATTCCAATACATGTGTGATGGGACCAGGGACGTCCTGGAGAACAAGGACACTAATTAGCGCTTGTGTGTCCCTTTCCACCGTTGATGGTTGGTCACCATAACCCCGCCCCCAGCCCCTGACGTACTCGGTGCTTAGCTCTGGACCAGCAAAGAGTTGGTGCTTGCTGAGCTCCAGTTTATAGAACCTGGAGTCGGTGCTTAGGAGGTGGAAACACAAAGAAGTGGAGCTAAGTCAGGCTCTGGCTACGAACTAGACCTGGAACCAGCTCATTATCTTAATTTGCACTAAAATATCATATTTATGTCCTCTAGATTCTCCTGTTATTGTAATTTGTCTGATCTTATCTGATCTTATATTTTCTTATCTGATCTTATATTGTCTTATCTGATCTTATATTGTCTTATCTGATCTTATATTGTCTTATCTGATCTTATATTGTCTTATCTGGTCTTATATTGTCTTATCTGGTCTTATATTGTCTTATCTGATCTTATATTTTCTTATCTGATCTTATATTGTCTTATCTGATCTTATATTGTCTTATCTGATCTTATATTGTCTTATCTGATCTTATATTGTCTTATCTGATCTTATATTGTCTTATCTTACTGACCTGCTCTCAGTCTGACTCAGTCTTTAACTGGTGCAGGAAGATGCAGAAACCACAGTAGATGAGACCTACTTACTGACTTACTTACCTACTTACTTACTTTCGATGCCGTCGGTTCAGTTTCAGCTCCGTCTGTCGTGTTTGTTTGGTTGTTTGGTTGTTTGTTGGGAGGTTCTTGTTTCTTGCAGGTTCTTCACGTTTTAAAACGAGTTGATTTTTTCCTGCAGTCTCAGTGAAAATGTCGTTTATCTGGTTTGAGGATTCACTGCTGCTCACTTCAAACCGTTTCCGACCTTCTTCCAACCCGAACCCTTTAAATCTGAAACGAAGCACAAACCCAGTCCAAGACCAGTTTAAAGACGCGTCTAACACAACCTGAACCCGGTCTCTGACCAGCCCAAACCCAGATATAAAACCAGTTCAAAGCCAAGTCCAAGACCTGAAACCTAGAAACTATCCAAAATCTCTGATACCAGAATATAACAAACCCCAAACCAGTTTAAAACCAGTCTGACAGTCTGAAACCAGCTAAAACCAAACACCTGTTCTCAAATCAGACTGACACCAAGTTAAATCCAGTCCAGAACCAAGTCCAGAACCAGCTCAAAGACGACAAAACCAGCTAAAACTAGTCAAAAACCAGTCCGAAAAAAAAGTCAACAACCAAGTCTGAGACCATTACGAAATCAGTCCAAGGTCTGATAACAGTCCTGAACCAGCCTAAAACCTGGTCAGACGTGGTTTAAAATCAACCCAGTAGACGTCCAAAACCTAGTTCAGATCAGCCAGTCCAGAACGGGCCTGGAACAAACCCTGACACCAGAATAAAACCAGTTTAAAACCAGTTTAAAGCCAAGTCCAGCCCAGAAACTGTCTGAAACTCCAAATCTGGACCCTCTCAGTCAGGAAAACTCCCTCTGGTCCTCACAGAGATAGAAACACACACCTGAACTCTTCCCTGTCAGTGGGGGGCGGGGCCAGCACGGCCACCTGTGTGATGTCACCACAGGGGATTTCCCAGACAGGTGTCACCAGAAACTCCAGTAAACTGGGTCAGTTGGGCTCTTTGTGTTGAAGCTGGAGTGTTTATAGAGACCTGGATCTGATCCCAGACGGGAAGGTTATTGATCCTTCAGAGGATCCAATAATCAAACGTTTCATTTCCACACCGACGCTTTATTTTCAGGAGGAATCCAGTCGACGAGGAATCAGATAAGAGCCTCTTTGTTTGACAGCGTCAGGTTTCCTCTCAGCCACCAGGAGGAGCTGCAGCAGCTGAAAGATGAAAGTTAAACAGCAGAAGAAGAAGTTCAGCAACAGCGAACCAGTTTAGAGAGATCAGAGTCCTGGAGTCAGTCTGGAGAACAAAAACACCGAGACTGAAGAGCTGTGGTAAGTTCTACAAGAAGCTCCAGACCAGTTTAAAACCATGTCTGGAACCAGTTTAAATCCATGTCTGGAACCAGTTTAAATCCATGTCTGGAACCAGTTTAAAACAATGTCTCAAACCAGTTTAAATCCATGTCTGGAACCAGTTTAAAACCATGTCTGGAACCAGTTTAAATCCATGTCTGGAACCAGTTTAAAACCATGTCTGGAACCAGTTTAAAATCATGTCTGGAACCAGTTTAAAACAATGTCTCAAACCAGTTTAAAACCATGTCTGGAACCAGTTTAAATCCATGTCTGGAACCAGTTTAAAACCATGTCTGGAACCAGTTTAAAACCATGTCTGAAACCAGTTTAAATCCATGTCTGGAACCAGTTTAAATCCATGTCTGGAACCAGTTTAAAACAATGTCTCAAACCAGTTTAAATCCATGTCTGGAACCAGTTTAAAACCATGTCTGGAACCAGTTTAAATCCATGTCTGGAACCAGTTTAAAACCATGTCTGGAACCAGTTTAAAATCATGTCTGGAACCAGTTTAAAACAATGTCTCAAACCAGTTTAAAACCATGTCTGGAACCAGTTTAAATCCATGTCTGGAACCAGTTTAAAACCATGTCTGGAACCAGTTTAAAACCATGTCTGAAACCAGTTTAAATCCATGTCTGGAACCAGTTTAAAACCATGTCTGAAACCAGTTTAAAACCATGTCTGGAACCAGTTTAAAACCATGTCTGAAACCAGTTTAAAACCAAGTCTGGAACCAGTTTAAAACCATGTATGGAACCAGTTAAAATCCATGTCTGAAACCAGTTTAAAACCATGTCTGAAACCAGTTTAAAACCATGTCTGGAACCAGTTTAAAACCATGTCTGAAACCAGTTTAAATCCACGTCTCGAACCAGTTTGAAACCAAGTCTGGAACCAGTTTAAATCCATGTCTGGAACCAGTTTGAAACCAAGTCTGGAACCAGTTTAAATCCACGTCTCGAACCAGTTTGAAACCAAGTCTGGAACCAGTTTAAAACCATTTCTTAAACCAGTTTAAAACCAAGTCTGGAACCAGTTTAAAACCAAGTCTGGAACCAGTTTAAAACCATGACTGGAACCAGTTTAAAATCATGACTGGAACCAGTTTAAAATCATGACTGGAACCAGTTTAAAACCATGATTGGAACCAGTTTAAAATCATGACTGGAACCAGTTTAAAATCATGACTGGAACCAGTTTAAAACCAAGTCTGAAACCAGTTTAAAACCATGTCTGGAACCAGTTTAAAACCATGTCTGAAACCAGTTTAAAACCAAGTCTGGAACCAGTTTAAATCCATGTCTGGAACCAGTTTGAAACCAAGTCTGGAACCAGTTTAAATCCACGTCTCGAACCAGTTTGAAACCAAGTTTGGAACCAGTTTAAACCATTTCAAAAACCAGTTTAAAACCAAGTCTGGAACCAGTTTAAAACCAAGTCTGGAACCAGTTTAAAACCATGTCTGGAACCAGTTTAAAACCATGTCTGAAACCAGTTTAAAACCATGTCTGAAACCAGTTTAAAACCATGTCTGGAACCAGTTTAAATCCATGTCTGGAACCAGTTTAAAACCAAGTCTGGAACCAGTTTAAAATCATGTCTGAAACCAGTTTAAAACCATGTCTGGAACCAGTTTAAAACCATGTCTGGAACCAGTTTAAAACCAAGTCTGGAACCAGTTTAAAACCTTTTCAAAAAACCAGTTTAAACCATTTCAAAAACCAGTTTAAAACCATGTCTGGAACCAGTTTAAATTAATGCTGTCAATCGATTAAAATATTAAATCGCACATTTTTTATTTATCCTAAATGTCCCTTGAATTATCATTTTTTACGAGGAGGAGGAGGATTCGCGTCAGCTGTGTTTGGTCATCATGTGGTATTTCAGGCTGGATGTGCTACGATGAGAACTCAGTTCACTCTGATAAAACACAGATAACTCTGGTCTTGTCAGTCGTCATGCGTCACCTCAGGCCGCCGTCACCTGGTGGAGCATCTGGATCAGCAGAACGCAGAAAAGGAGCCGACAGAAAGGCGAGCGACAATATTTCTGCTGTAGCACCAGGTTGGGGAGGTCGACAGCGAACACCTCGCCCTCCACCTCACCAACCACGCCCACGATGTGCGTTAATAACGCGATATTTTTGACAGCACTAGTTGAAAGTCTTAATGCATTTCAACATCAAGTCTAAAACAAATCTTGAAACCATTTTTTCTCTTTGTAGTTGTTTGGTAACTGATACATGTCAAACACAAACGTCCACGTCGACCTACTTTATCAGGTTTTTCCTCACTTTAAATCTGAGTTTGAACGACAACATCTGAGGAAACTGTTGAAGATAAAAGCCTGAAATCTTCTCTGTTGTTTTTCATCACGTCACTGATTCAGAATCCGTCATGTTGGACGAGTCGATCAGAGAATCTCTGATCGCTGATGGATCCGTCATCTAGGATGTTTTTAATCTGGTAAAGTAGAAGTGGGCTGCTGATTCTCTGAACCTCATGTAGAACAGTTTAATGTTAAGGTGCTGCTGGATGATCTGATCGCAGACTGAAACCGGTTCTGAGCTGAAGATGCTTCGGTTCAACTCCGACGCTCCAAAGTCAGGCTCAGGAGGCCGAAGCCCAGAAACGCTGATTAGCTCTAAAGGATGAATTAAACCTCGTTTCCCAGCATGCACTGCACCGACCCTGCGGCTGAATGACTCGACAGATGAGCAGCTTCTTCTCTCTGACCTGCTTCTGACTTCCAGGAACCTCCTCTCTGACTCAGACTCTTCCTCTCCTTCTTCTTCGATGGTGTCGACCTGCTGACGTCTCGTTCCGTCTCCTATCTGGGTCGACGCTGAAACCTGCAGACGTGGAACAAAAGCAAAGCTGCAGAGTCACCGGTTCCTCGGCTGCGACGCCGCAACCCAGTTCAGTCCGACCGCAATGTGAAGGCTAGAAACCAGGTTTAGACCAGGTTCAGAGTCAGCAGAGAGACGAGGAGGAGGAGGAGGAGGAGACGAAGGAGACGAAGGAGACGAAGAAACAGTAGAACAGAGGAGGTTTGAGGAAAAACGATCAAGAGAAAGGAGGTGAAGGAGGGAAGATAGGAGACAAGGCAAGGAGGAGACGATAGGAAAGGAGATGAGGAGACAAGAGGAGAGAAATGAGGAAGATCACGAGGAGGAGAAGGAGGAGGAACACAGGAGGAGACGAGGAAAGAGGAGAAGGAGACGAGGAGACGGAGGAGGAAAAGCAGGAGGGAGAAAGAAAAGAGGAGAGACCCTGGAAACGAGGAGGAGAAGGAAGAAAGTCTAGAGGAGGAAACTAGGACACAAGAGGAGGCGACAAAGGAAAGAGGAGAGGGAGGACAAAGGAGGAGAGACAGAAAATTGAAACTGGGAAAATCCAGGAGAAGGAAGTCCGAGGAAAGAAAAGAGGAGGAAAGGAGGAGGAGAAGGAGGAGACGAGGAGGGAAGATGTAGGAGAAAGAAAGGAGAGGAAATGAAAAGAGGAAATAGAGGAGAAACTAAAAGAGGAGAATGAGGAGGTGAGGAAGGAACGCAGGAGGAGGGAGAACAAGACCAACCAGGAGGAGGAGGAAGTGAGGAAGGAGACAAAGGAAAGAGGAGAAGGAGAAAAACAAAGGAGAACCAGGAGGAGGTAAAGATGAGACGGGAAAAACCGAAGAAGGTGAGGCCTTCAGGGACGTCAGGAGTCTGGGAGTTTTAGCTTCAGTCAGTCAAAAAGATGAAGAGGAGGAGGAGGAGGAGGAGGAGGAGGAAGAGGAGGAGGAGGAGGAGGAGGAGCCTCCAGACAGGAGGAGACGCTGCAGATATAAACCTTCAGAGGAGGAGAAGTTCTTCACTACCAGCCTCCAGGACCTGCAGACACCAGAGGACCTTCATCATGTCGTCGTCTTCGTCGCTCCTCTTCACCACCCTCCTCGGCCTCCTCCTCGTCTCCACGGCGACGGCTCAGCTCACCTGTCGGCAGCAGATCTCACCTGTCCTGATCAGAGACCTGTGGAACCAGACCAGACAGCTGATCAATGAGCTGCCGGTAAGATCAATACTCAGGATCAATACAGCCTGATCGCTCTACTAATCAATACTCGATCATCTTTATCGATCAGTTTTCTGATTATTATTAAAAGACACGTTTAATCAAAGGTCCCAGAACTGATCAATATTTTTTGGAATAACCCTTATTGATTAGCTTTAACGATCAATAAAACATCATTAGTCTGCTAATCAATACTTCACAACCTTTACATGTCAATAATTTGTATTGATTAGTTTTTTCTTATTTAAATTTCTTATTAAATGAATTTTCTGATCAATTTTACTATCAATATATTGTCAATAACTGATCAGTCAGTTGATCAATAGATCAGTAACATGTCTGCAGTAACACTTAATGATTTTTTGTCAATAATAACTTTTATTGATCAGTTTTCCAAGTTTTAGAAAATGTTCTATAGAAGATCAATATTGATCACTGATATTAGCAGTATGGTATCAATTCAATATTGATTACAGCTCATCAACTGATCAGTTTCAACTATCAAAAGTCTGCTGATCAATATTTCAGATGAATGAAACGTCTGCAGTGACACTTACCGTTAATCACTTCTATTGATTAGTCGACTGATCAATACTTCAATCATAACTAGTATTGATCAGGTTTTAAAATATGATTTAAGTACATTAAGATCAATAATAGCTTTTTAAACTTAAATACTGATTATCAATAACTGTAATAAACCTTATTGATTAGTCTGATAATCAATTAGTCAGTTTGACATATTGTTGCTCAATCAGTGTCAATTAAATATCAATAACAAGGTTCTTCCATCTATCAATATATCAATAAGACATATTGATTGATAAATTGATCAATCAATATATCAATATAAATTAATCAGTGATCAATAATTTTATCATTCACATTTAACACAAATCAAAGATCAATAACTGTTATTGATACATCTGTTCACTGCGTTTAGTCAATAAATATTGATCAGTCTGTTGTTTATCTACTGATTAGCTGCTAATCAAATCATCCTTATTGATTAGTCTGTCAATCAGAGTTATTGATTACATCTTAAACATATTGATCAGGCAGCAGAGTTTTGAATAAAGGAGGTAATAACTGATCAATTATTTCAGCATCAGGTGACCACACAGTGATCAATGACTTCAGATATCGACAGTAATGATTGGTATGATTATTATTGATTATTATTGATCAGAATTTTAAAAAGTATAAATAAGTCATATCTGTCATCAATTTCTTGGCAATCATTATCTACTATTGATTATATGTTTGGTATTGGATTGATCGGTAACTTTACACGCTGGTGGTCAAAATAATGCAAATCAATAAGCAATAATCAAACTGACAAAGTTCTCCTGACGCTCAGCATCAAACAGGAAGTGAACCTTCAGATCAAAGAACAAAACGCTTTTATTTTGACAGCAGGAAGTTTACTACACTGTAAAAATAAATTATATTTTTTAGCAGATGAAAAAAAATCTGTAAAAAAATAACTAAAAAATTAAGCAGCTTTTTCAAACCAGAATTTTTCTCAAATAACAACAAACATCTGTAAAATAATAGATAATTATTTTTATTGATTCAAATCCTTTAAAAAAATATATTAATTTTGTGTTTAAACATTTTAAAAGAACAAATTACTGTTTGTTTAATTACTGATATTTTCTGTCAACATTATTTATAGTCTTTATTAAATTAATGATAATCTTATTATATATAATTTAACTAAAAATAATTTACTGTTACTTTTTTTGAATATTAATTTTTTACAGTTTATTTCCCACTGAGGTTTGACTGATATTAATATTATTCTGTTGGTTTGTTTTGTTTGGTTTTTGTTTTGTTAACGAGGCGTCGTCTGATCGTTTGTTTGCAGGCAGAAAGAAACCCGGCGGTGCATCACAGACTGCTGCCCCACTTCTGCACCACATGTAACGAGGTGAGCACACCTGAGTCACATGATCACACCTGAGTCACATGATCACACCTGAGTCACATGATCACACCTGAGTCACATGATCACACCTGAGCTGCACCTGCTGGATTTTCTCTAACGCGGTGAAGCAGAAGTTTCCGATCAGCTGTCGGAGCTCAGAGTTTCCTCCACAGGAAGCTGAGTCGTGTTTTTACCTGCAGGAGTTTCAGGAAGTGATCATGTGACTTCACCTGGTGACGTCATCACATCAGCTTAACATCTGGTTTGGTTTTGTACATCCAGCTGCACTCAGTGTTAGCAGGCAAACGCTAGCATGCTAACAGGCTATGCTAACATAGTTCTTTGTGGCTGATGATGTCAACGTGCTGTCGGCTCCTCAGACTGTGATTGGCTGGTCGGACATGAAGGCTTTGATTGACGTCTATCAGAGGAGTGTTTTCAATGCTACGGCTGTTCAGAAGCTCCTCCCACTTCATTACCCCGACATGCTGCACCGCCTGCAGGACGCACTGCAGCGCTGCGTGAGTACACAACTGTAACACACACTGCAACACAACTGTAACACAACTGTAACACACACTGCAACACAACTGTAACACACAACTGTAGCACACACTGCAACACAACTGTAACACACACTGCAACACAACTGTAACACACAACTGTAACACACACTGCGACACAACTGTAACACACAACTGTAACACACACTGTGACACAACTGTAACACACAACTGTAACACACTGCGACACAACTGTAACACACAACTGTAACACACACTGTGACACAACTGTAACACACAACTGTAACACACTGCGACACAACTGTAACACACAACTGTAACACACACTGTGACACAACTGTAACACACAACTGTAACACACACTGTAACACAACTGTAACACACACTGCAACACAACTGCAACACACACTGCGACACGACTGTAACACACACTGCAACACAACTGTAACACACAACTGTAACACACACTACAACACGACTGTAACACAACTGTAACACACACTGCAACACAACTGTAACACACACTGTAACACGACTGTAACACACACTGTAACACACACTGTGACACAACTGTAACACACAACTGCAACACGACTGTAACACACACTGTAACACACACTGTGACACAACTGTAACACACACTGTAACACACACTGTAACACACACTGCGACACAACTGTAACACACACTGCAACACAACTGTAACACACACTGTAACACACACTGTGACACAACTGTAACACACAACTGCAACACGACTGTAACACACACTGCAACACAACTGTAACACACACTGCAACACAACTGTAACACACAACTGTAACACACACTGCAACACGACTGTAACACACACTACAACACGACTGTAACACACACTGCAACACAACTGTAACACACAACTGTAACACACACTACAACACGACTGTAACACAACTGTAACACACAACTGTAACACACACTGCAACACAACTGTAACACACAACTGTAACACACACTACAACACGACTGTAACACAACTGTAACACACACTGCAACACAACTGTAACACACACTGTAACACACACTGTGACACAACTGTAACACACAACTGCAACACGACTGTAACACACACTACAACACGACTGTAACACACACTGTGACACAACTGTAACACACAACTGTAACACACACTGCAACACAACTGTAACACACAACTGTAACACACACTGCGACACAACTGTAACACACACTGCAACACAACTGTAACACACACTACAACATGACTGTAACACACACTGTGACACAACTGTAACACACAACTGTAACACACACTGCAACACAACTGTAACACAACTGTAACACACAACTGTAACACACACTGCAACACAACTGTAACACACAACTGTAACACACACTACAACACGACTGTAACACAACTGTAACACACACTGCAACACAACTGTAACACACACTGTAACACACACTGTGACACAACTGTAACACACAACTGCAACACGACTGTAACACACACTACAACACGACTGTAACACACACTGTGACACAACTGTAACACACAACTGTAACACACACTGCAACACAACTGTAACACACAACTGTAACACACAACTGTAACACACACTGCGACACAACTGTAACACACACTGCAACACAACTGTAACACACACTACAACACGACTGTAACACACACTGTGACACAACTGTAACACACAACTGCAACACAACTGTAACACACAACTGCAACACACACTGCAACACAGCTGTAACACACAACTGCAACACAACTGTAACACACACTGCAACACAACTGTAACACACACTGCAACACACTGTAACACACACTACACATAACCACTCTAACTGTGTGTACTTTGTATACTTTGTGTACTTTGTGTATTCAGGTTTCTTCCTCTGATCCTCCAAAACATTTGAAACTCATCAACAAGTTTGAACAGAAAATTAAAAAGGTAAATATTTTCACACTACTACTACTAGTACTACTAGTAGTACTACTACTAGTACTACTACTACTAATATTCCTGTGACTACTACTACTGCTGCTAGTACTGCTGTTAATGCTACTAGCTGCTACTGTTAGTGTTGCTTTTACTATTACTTTTGTAGCTAGTGTTGCTACTACCACTATTACTACTACTGCTACTACTACTATTACTACTACTACTACTACTAGTAGTTTAGTTTTTAATGTTACAAATACTGCTAGTATTGCTGCTAATGCTACATACTACTACTGCTGCTATTGTTGCTACTATTACTAGTACTACTGCTGCTGTTACTACCACTAGTACTGCTAATGTTGCTGTTAATGCTACTATTACCATTGTTCATACTGCTACTACTACCAGTACTAGTGTTGCTGTTACTTCTACTGCATACTATTGCTAATGTTGTTGTTTATGCTGCTACTACTACTGCTAGCATTACTGCTACTACTACAAGTACTAGTGTTGCTGTTACTACTAGTATTACTACTACTACTACTGCTGCTAGCATTACTGTTACTACTAGTACTACTACTACTACTGGTAGTTTTACTGTCAATGCTAATGTCACTGTTCATGCTACTACTTCTGCTACTGCTAGTGTTATCAATGCTCCTACTACTAGTTCTGCTGTTACTACTACTATCATTACTACTACTACTACCAGTACCACTACTAGTACTACTACAACTACAACTGCTATTGTTGCTGCTACAATGTAAACAACTTAACAAGTGCATTTTACTGTGATTTAAACACTTTACTACCCGGCCAGTGCTGCCTTAAACATACAGTACCACATTATACTGCGTGTACTTCCATGATTTAAAGTACTAATACTACTAATACTACCTGATAGAGGCAGCAGAGGCTCGGAGACGCAGGAGCTCTGAAGGCTGTGGAGGAGATGAACTTCGTCTTCAGCTGGATCAATGAGCTGATCGACCACCGCATCCATCAGTGACATCATCAGAATCAGTGACATCATGACCAGTGACATCATCAGAATCAGTGACATCATCCTCAGTGTGGTCGTCATCACTTTGGACTGCTGTTGTCAGTTTTTATTTTAAAAGTTGAAGTGATTTTTTTTAACTATTTAAACCAGTAAATAGTATTAATTAGTGTTTGTAGTATTTTAAACGTGTACCAGTGTTGCTTTATTTACCAGATAAGTTATTTTTGAGAAAGTATTTATTGTTTTGAAGTATTTAGAGAAGATTCCAGGCGGTTCAAACCACCTGAAGATTTAATATATTGAAGGACTGTATTTCTCCATGAACTGATTATTTAAACTGTATTTATGTTGACTCCAGTAGAATAAAGCCGACTGTTCATCTTCTTCAGTGTCTCCAGCTGCTGCTTTGTGACTGAGGCTGGAACTCGGAGCTGTGTCTCCCTCTGCTGGTCAGGATGTGGTACTACAGCAGAGCGAAACCCTGACGGCAGCAGTGAAGATGATTCTGTTTGGCGTTTGTTTTGATTTAAATGCATAATTTTACTGAACAAATGTTGAAATCAGCCTAAAATCTGAATTTCAGAATAGATTTTATTTGCAAAAAGATGCTTTTTGTGACGAATTTGACTCCGTAAGCAGCTCAGCCTCCTTAAACAGCCTTCTGGGTCTTGTGTTCTTTATTTTTTACATTTTGCGTCTGCTGCTTTCTGTTTCTCGGTGACCAGAGATCCATTTATTGATCTCCTCTGTGACTTGATGCCATGCTTCTGACTGACGGTGGAAATATTCTGCTTGACAGGTTGATTTAGTCGGTCGAGAATCAGACTGGTCGGTTGAATCCAGTGTTTTGAGGAGGTCTGGTACCAAAACAACCCCCAGGTTTAAATGGACGCGTTACAGGATGGGGACGAAATGAAAAGACTGGAGGGAAACTTTGCAAGAAAGACGAAGCAGAAGAAGCGCTGAGACGACTGAAGTGGAGGAAAAGTTCAGCCTGAAGCAGAGCTGAGTCACCTTCTTCTTACCTGTCAGTGGAAACTCCTACGAACATGGTGGGACGACCAGCGAAACCCACAGCCGATCTCCGCCTCCACGCGATGACACAACGCTGAAGTGACGCTGAGTCAGCACAGCCCAACATTCCTGCTCAGGATCACAACGTTAGCGAGGCCTTCACCTCCTCAGCCCGTTCTCCTCCTAGCTTCGGTGTTTCTGATGGTTTTCTGGTTCACTCTCGTTAAAAACTGACAAGCTTCAGTTCCCCGGCAGCCATTTTCACCTTTCGACTCTCAGACACAGGAAATGCTGGGTCTTCTCTGACACTCTGCTGTTGCTTCCCCTTCTATCATGATTGATTCATGGAGGAACCACTGACTGGTTTTAGATGTCGACAACTTTTCCATGATGCTCCTCGAGGTTCTCGTCAGGAATGAGTGATGCTCAAACAGATTAAAAACCAAGTTTATTCATGTTTGAGGTGAGGAAGCATTGAGGCTGAGCTGCTGTTAGATCTGTTTCCTCCTGTCCACATGTTGGGGATCATTTTTGATTAAAACGAACTGAATACGTTGCTGCTGTTCAGGCTGGAGACGCTGATGTGGATCCTGCTGCCGTCTGATGCTGCAGGTTCTTAATAAACTCAGAGGAAATAGTCCCAAACAGCCGGAAGCAACGGATCCTTACTAGGGGTGGGAATCACAGGGTAGCTCACAATACAAGACGAGATGAGACGATACAAAACGAGACAAGACGATACGATATGATATGATATGAGACGAGACGATAAGAGACGATACAAAACGAGATGATACGATACGAGACGATACGATATGATACGAGACGATCTGAGACGAGACGATACGAGACGAGACGATACGATACAATAGGATACGAGACGATATGAGACGATATGAGACGATACAAAACGAGACAAGACGATACGAGACGATACGAGACGATACGATACGATACGAGACGATATGAGACGATACGATACGATACGAGACGATACGATATGAGACGATATGAGACGATATGAGACGATACAAAACGAGACAAGACGATACGATATGATACGATACGAGACGATACGAGACGATACGAGACGATACGATATGATACGATATGAGACGATACAAAACGAGACAAGACGATACGATATGATACGATACGATACGATACGAGACGATACGATATGATACGATATGAGACGATACAAAACGAGACAAGACGATACGATACGATACGAGACGATACGAGACGATACGATATGATACGATATGAGACGATACAAAACGAGACAAGACGATACGATACGATACGAGACGAGACGATACGATATGAGACGATATGAGACGATATGAGACGATACAAAACGAGACAAGACGATACGAGACGATACGAGACGATACGATACGATACGAGACGATACGATATGAGACGATATGAGAGGATACAAAACGAGACGAAACGATACGAGACGATACGAGACGATACGATACGATACGAGACGATACGATATGAGACGATACGAGACGATACGATACGATACGAGACGATACGATATGAGACGATATGAGACGATATGAGACGATACAAAACGAGACAAGACGATACGATACGATACGAGACGATACGAGACGATACGATATGATACGATATGAGACGATACAAAACGAGACAAGACGATACGATACGATACGAGACGATACGAGACGATACGATTCGATATGATACGATATGAGACGATATGAGACGGTATGAGAGGATACAAAACGAGACGATACGATATGAGACGATATGAGACGGTATGAGAGGATACAAAACGAGACGAAACGATATGAGACGATACAAAACGAGACAAGACGATACGATACGATACGATTCGATATGATACGAGACGATACGATACGATACGAGACGATACGATATGAGACGATATGAGACGATATGAGAGGATACAAAACGAGACGAAACGATATGAGACGATACAAAACGAGACAAGACGATACGATACGATACGATACGATACGATACGAGACGATACGAGACGATACGATACGATATGAGACGATATGAGACGATACAAAACGAGACAAGACGATACGATACGACACGAGACGATATGAGACGAGACGATATGAGATGATACGATTCGATATGATACGATATGAGACGATACAAAACGAGACGAAACGATATGAGACGATACAAAACGAGACAAGACGATATGAGACGAGACGATATGAGACGATATGAGACGATACAAAACGAGACAAGACGATATGAGACGAGACGATATGAGACGATATGAGACGATACAAAACGAGACGAGACGATATGGGACGAGACGATAAGAGACGATATGATATGATAGGATACGAGACGAGACGAGACGATACAAGACGAGACAAGACAAGACAATGCAATACGTGACGAGACGATACGATACGAGACGATGCGAGACGATACGATACGTGATACATGGCTCACAATACAGCGACTATCAATATATTACAAGATAACCACATAACAATCCATCACCATATCTATAACTTGGATATATTCATACCTTGGTTCCAGTGTGTAGCATTCTTCCAAACCCTTCATTTTCCACCACACTGTACGGTGGAGGTCCTTCAGATGAACCCAGTGATGGACGTTGTAATGCTGGCGGCCATCTTTGCTTTAAACGTCGTGCTAACGGCTGCAGGCTGACTTGAAACGTTGCTGCATCAGCCGCTTTCTGGGCCAGGAGTTCAGGATGGAGGCGTTGCAGGTGGGTTTGCATGTTAGTGGTGTTTCCTGTGTGCTTTACTTTGGCGAGGCACTTCCTGCATATGTCATAGTCTTTGTCCAGCTTGTTCCCTCAGTGAAAGCCCAAATAGGTCCACTCTTTGGACTTAAACGTGGATGGATTATTGACAATTATCTTTAACATTTACACTGTTAGTGTTGAATGTCATCGAAGTAAAGTTACATTTTAAGCACATTTCATTTTGTAGCCTGATAGAAGCTCTAGTGCAGTAGGTTTGTTCTGATTTTGACCCACAAACTGTGTATGAAGCTTCTCTGTAGATTAATATTGGTGCTAAAATGTGGAAGAATGCCGTCATAAATTGCATCAAACAACTCCAAGTACTGCTGCTTGTGCATGTCTGTCTGGATGTGAATGAGACATGGAAACGTTACAAATTCCGGTGTGACTTTTTACAGAAACCCGACCAGAGAGAATGTTTAATAAGTTACTGCCATCACTGACGCTTATCTGGATCCTGCTGCTGTTTAATGCCTCAGGTGTTAAATAAAGTTCAGCTCCTGTCAGGACCGGATCTAAAAGATTAGCTGTTACCCCTTTTCCACCAAGAAGAACCAGGTCTAGTTCTGGTTCTTAGCTGGTTCTAATCTGGTTCCTCCTAAGAACCTGTTTGCTTTGAGTCCAGTTGGAGCCATTGGGTCACTGTAAAACCACTACGCTAGCATCCATTACAGTAAGTTGATGATAATATCTATGTTTATCTCTATAGATGGTCTTAAGGCTGATTGTGAGGCGGAGGTCCTCCTGTTGCCTGGACACATCCGTGATCACGCTACTGGTGGGACACAACTGTAGCGGATTTCAGGTCAACAGTTTGTGCTAAACTTCCGTGTGTCCCGGGAGTCATTCCAATACATGTGTGATGGGACCAGGGACGTCCTGGAGAACAAGGACACTAATTAGCGCTTGTGTGTCCCTTTCCACCGTTGATGGTTGGTCACCATAACCCCGCCCCCAGCCCCTGACGTACTCGGTGCTTAGCTCTGGACCAGCAAAGAGTTGGTGCTTGCTGAGCTCCAGTTTATAGAACCTGGAGTCGGTGCTTAGGAGGTGGAAACACAAAGAAGTGGAGCTAAGTCAGGCTCTGGCTCTGGACTAGACCTGGAACCAGCTCAGTGGGAAAGGGGTAGTAGAAACTGAAGACACTAGAACCATTAAAGTATGTTGTGAGGACCTGAAGGAAACAAGGACGTGCACTAAAATCAAATCCCTGTTAATCATGAAGCACATTTAAAGCTGTTAATTGTAATTTTGAACTGAATACGGATGAAAACCCAACGAAACAAAGGATTCCCTCCATCTCATGTGAGCAAACTTAGTTGTTTTGTCTTTATTTTCACTGTATTCATGTTGTTCTGTGAGGCAAAAATCACCACTAACATGCAGCTTTAATGAAAAGCCTGATTTTTATACGAATCATTTTCAGAAGAAGAAGCTTAGATCCAACCTGAGACGGACATTTTGCATTATAAACCTCCGTCCAGGGAAACTTGACCTGTGTGACTTTATGGAAACTCGGCAGCTGAATTATGCTGCAGTGGTCGTTCACAGACGTCAAACAGCTGCTACTTTTACAGCTGGTTCCTCCTGTGCAGAGTAATTAGTCAAACAACCTGATTCTCCAATCTGAGCGTCTGTCGGTGGGAAAGTCAACCCTCCACCTCACACAAGAGGATGTGGTGTGAGTCAGTGACGGTTGGGCCACAGGAAAAACAAAAAAAACACTCTACCAGGCTGAGACTTCAAGGAAACACACTCACAGAGGCTGGTTTTAAATGCAGTCGCGGCCCGTTGGTTCCAGTGAAGCGTCGTTTACCTAGAAAGACCCAGTCAGGCGTCGGGTGGCGGCTCTGCCCTGCTGCACCGGAGGACAAGGAAATGCTGCAGGAGCATTTCAGGTTTTCATCATTCAACCCTTTGATGCACGTTCTGACGGGAAAATATCCTCTGTTTTCATGCATCTGCAGAATTCTGCTTTGTGCACTGCAAAAAAAAATAAAAAATAAAAATAAACGTCATTTTTCTGCAACTGGGTCAAGGAAAAGTCCTGGAAGCCATGAGTGGGTTTTAAATCTGATGAAATTACCCGTGACATATAATAAATTCATGCATAGTTAGAAAAATACACAATGAAAAATAATTGATTTATTAAAACACTTATTTTGAAAGGTTACCAGTGCTCATAGACGTTGCACCCTCATTAAAACGAGTGGATTCAACTATTTTGCTGCTGGAATTTGCAATTAAGAAAGTTCTCTCTCATTTAACAAACAAATCTATGTAAAATAAACAGAATCAACACTTTCTCTTCTATTAATTGTCGCTCATTTTAACCAGATTTCAGAGATATATTCACGGTATCACACTTGAATTCAACAGTTTCATGCTTTTAAAGAGGCGGATATTTGTGAAATTATGATATATTTGTTTTGTGCATGAAAGTATTTTACTTTTTTCTTTAAAAATATGGATTATTATGGTTATTCAGAGTTAGATTTTCACTGCTAGTTTACATTTGATGTGTAAAATCAAACTGTTTTTGTAATTTCATTGATATTTTTTGTGCAATCTGAAAAAATAAAGAGCGAAAATTTCTAAGATCACACTCTATGCAGACGACATACGATTCTATACGTGTAAATCTCTGTTTATCCTGATCTTAGTACTGCGTTAATCAGAATGGAGGTTTTATTGATTCCATCTTCTTTAATGATATCTTGGCTCCTGTTTGCTGTAGTTCTTTCTTAACTTTGCACTTTAATCAGGGTTGTAGCGGCACCAAAGCAAAGAAGTACGATGCTGCTTTTTATCGACATCAGCACCATAAGGCCAGTTTTTCCCACCTGATTTCTTGGTAAGCTGCTGACGATGTGTCATGGGACATTTTAAACCAGAAATAGAGATCAGGTTTTCCATTATGTTGTTGCCATGGTCACTCAGTAACAGTGGTGACCTAGAAAAACCCCAGCAGCAGGTTTATTCACAGGTGCACAGTCTTAGAAACTTCTGAGCATTAAACGCTTAATTTCCTGCATTCTTGTGAATTTTATGTCGCAATTTATACCTTTTCTGCATCAATTTATGACAGAAATATCTTTATTTATATCACAGAAAGCACTAAAGAGCAGTTTGTTTGTTGCAAGCACTGATGGGCCCTTCATCCTCCCCTGGAATCTACAGCTACTGATTTCAACGACAGCATAGTGAAGATGGTATTATTTAATTCGGTGTCGATTGCACCGCTGAATAAACTACTGAACTGCTCATATTGACTCATCTTTGGATTGAAGGTCGAATTAATTTTATCGGGGAATCCCTAGAAATAAAGTTTCTACCCAGAGTAATGGCATTTCTAGCCGCAGTGATGATTCAGGTTTCGCCTCGCGGTTGCGTTTCCACCGGCGGAGGTGATGCAGGGATGTGCATTTGTTCTGTCGGCGGTGATGCCTATAACCTCCCCTGGTCGTATTTCCACTGGTGTCGTGGTGCTTCTACCCACAGCAATCAGCTCTTCCTGCCGCACTTCTTCACTACGTGACATTAAGACATAACTGCATCGCTGAGATCTGACCATGATTCAAGTCGGGTTTATTTACAGCACAAAGCGGAATCTGTGCTTTTATAATGACTGTACACCAAATCACTCCTAAGTAGACTCATCAGGGAGGAAGCCAAATGTCTGGAGAGATGTTCTGACCTCCTTCACTGAGGGCTTGTGTTGCTCTAAGTCTGGATTCTTTTCAGGCCACAAACTTGTCGAGGTCTTAGTTCGCTGTCACTTCACTCTTTAATAGAACCTCTTGTGTGATTTTGTTCCGTGGACGGTTCTAAAGCTGGAATATTCCTCTACTTCAAGGTTCTACAGACTCTTTGCTTCACTGTCAGGACTATGCATTCACTTGGAAGCAATGCTGAGACCAAGACACAGTTATTATTTTGGTCTCGACGTTGCTTCTAGCGTTCATCAGGCTTCTTGTCACACACTATGCAGATGACATGTGATTCTATATGTGTAAACCTTAGCAAAGTTTATTCCAGGAGTTTTGTTCTCAGCATTAGCAGGAGTGTTTTTCTTCAACGCCGTCGATGTTCTGAAGCGTCTGAGCTTCACACTAACTCTGGTTTCCATTGATAACCCCCGTGGACGCCCACTGCAGCCATGATTAGTGGCACTATTTCATATTTTTCAAGCGATCGGTTGATGCTAAAAGTCTCCTGTCTGCAGACGCTGAGCTTTGAAAAGCTGGTTTTACTTTAGTGCTGCTCAAACCTGAAACCTTTCATATTAAACATTAAACCTTAACACATCTGTAGCTGTTAAAACCATGATTACCAGCTGCTCTATGTACCGCTTTATTGTGTTCCGTTTGTTGTTTCATGAACTATTCCCATGAAAAACTGAATGACTTTACTAACGCTGCTTCAGTTTTGTGTTCAGGACACATCAGACCAAGTCTAACTCAAAGCCACGTCACACAGGATGAACAGATCTGAACTGGATTAACGAGTCGACTGGTTTAGAACAGCATTTCCGAGGTCTGGCACCTTCACTGAAGCTGTGAACGGAGTAAAAACGTCTCGTTTCATCGCGGCTTTTGGAGGTCCACACCCCCCCAGAGTGTGAAGTTCAGTCTTTCTTTCTCTGACGTTGGTTCTACAGAAATGACTGTTTAATGCTGTAACAGATCAGAACAGAGGAGCAGTGAAAGCAGCCGAGCGTCGCAGCTCGTTTTATAATTATCGACTGAAAGCTGCTGTTGTCCTTTCTGACTGAAGGATGTGAAGAGTTCCTGCGGTGGTCGGTGGTGTTGAGGATGCAGATATTATGTTCTGTTAGGTTTTAGCCTATGAGTTCACACAAAGCTGACATTTGACGTTGTTTACTTCACCTCTCAGTGGTTTTAATCTTGCGGCTCATCAGAGAATAGAAACGACTAAAAGCAAAACTAAAAGCAGTTGAAGAGACGAGACTGATTTGATTGTCGTCGATGAAAAGGTCAAACTGCTTTAAAGACTCTGAGCAGAGGTTCAGAGTTGGTTCTGTGTTGTACCGTGAGACTTTACATCCATTGTTGACGAGTTTAAAACAACCCCAGAGCATGATGCTGCCACCTCCATGCTGATGGTAGGTCTGGTGTTGTTGGGGTTGAAGGCCTCACCTTCTCTCCTCAGTCTTTGTTCCATCTGACCTCAGAACTTTCCTCCAGAAGGCCTTTTCTTTGTCCATGTGATCAGTGGAGCTTTAAGGTTCTGCTTCTAGAGGAAGAACTTCCTTCTTCATGGAGCCTCTCAGCTCATGTTGATGTCCAACCCTGTGGACACTGACAGCTGTGTTCCAGCAGCTTCTGGTTCATCCAGACCTGCTTTCTGCTGGTTCCTGGTTGACTCTGGACCATCCTGACCAGGTGTCTCTCAGCAGCAGGTGGTAGTTTGTGTTTCCTTCCTGATGGTGGCAGCAACACACCTGGACCATGAACTTTATACTACAAACAGGTGATTCTAGGACCTGAAGCTGCTTTGAAACGGCTCCAAGGGACTTTCTGACTGGTTCTAGTCCATGATTTGCTTCTTCAGGTCTTTGCTGAGCTCCTCAGACTTTCACTGAGTCTAATGAGTGGATCAGAGGTTCTAGTTAAACTGGATCAGAGGAGTCAGCAGCTGTAGTCGATCATAATCACTCTCTAGAAGCTAAAAGGCCTTGAAACTAAGAACATTAGATTAACAAACTTCTACATTGAGTCTGATCGTTCAGGTTTCTGTTTGTTTTCCATCCAGTAGATTCTGTCGTGTTTCCAGAAGACCTTTAATAAACCTGTGAAGGAACCAAATGCAGGATTGTTTTGGACAAAGATTCATGTGTTTCAGTGAATAAGTGCAGCCTTTTTATTGCATTTCGTGAAGCTAAAATGAAAGAATGATCTCAGTGTCTGTTGAAGACCTTCTGTCGACCAGCTGCAGATAAACTGCACATGCAGATGCACAAGCTGCAAAAATGCACCCAGTCACCAAAAGTGTGCAGTTTCTGGAAGCTTACCTGAGGTTTACATGAGGTTTCTGCACCACTGGAGGAACTCATGCAGACTTCTGATGAACTGGTCTGCCTCCAGTTCAACCACTCTGACCAGGGAGTCTCCTCACGCTGAGCTTGTGGATGGAGGTGAATGGAAACCTGACCAGGGAGTCTCCTGTCAGCGAGGGTTTAGCAGCAGAGCACCGACTTTTAGAGGAAAGCTGCTGTCGATGCTGCTGTTTCTGCTGCTGAAGCCCACAGACCACAGAGATGCTCAACCACACGAACAGCGGCGCACAGAGACCTGACAGGGATGCAGCAGCTGTATAAATAGAGCCCCGGGTTCAGGCCAGAGCATCACACAACCCTCCTCAGACTTTCTCTGACAAGACGCTCGCTGCACTTTGAAGCTCCACCATGTTCGGCGGTCCGGTGTCTCTACTGGTCTTACTGGGAGTCGTGATGGCGGCGGCGGCTCCGGCCCAGCAGGTCACAGAGAACCTGATGCACGTCCAGGATTTCATCGCAAAGGAGCTGGTGAGTGGACTGGTGGCGTCCCGCAGGGATCGATCCCGGATCCTCGGCTGTTTGGCTTTTATATTTTATATTCAAGCAAACCGTCTTTTTTTTAATATTATTTTTTAAGGGGTGATTTTTGAAGCTTTATTGACAGACAGAGTGAAAGGTAGAGAGGAGAGAGACACGCAGCAAAGGGTCGTGAGCCGGACTCGAACTCACGACCTGCACCCTACGTGGCAACGCCTTAACTCAGTGAGCTACACGACGGGAAGATCTCACAGGAAGCTGGGATGATGTCGAGGCTCGTGTCGTTACAGTCGGATTAACAGGTCGTAAAATGAAGTGTGGATTCAGATTAGAGTCACACTTTTATTTATTGTGCCGTAAAAAAAACAGACAAACAAAAAAAAATTCTTTACTTTCTATTTATTTTTTTTTTTATAATTCACAAAAATATAAATATGGTGAATTTTCAAAGTAAAATATTTTAACAGCTGCGTAAAAAAAAAAATCTGTAATTTTACTGAATTTTTGGATTTTAGATTTTTCTTAATTTTTAAAATATTTGGAAATAAACTGAATGACCATAAAATTTCCATTAGATTTAAAAGAAAAAAAATTGCACAAAAACTCTTTAAAGAATAATTTTACATAATTTTTCAAATATTTACTTTTTTTTTTATTAAATAGGCAAAAATATTAAATTTGAGTTTAACACTGTAAACATTTTTCTAGAATTAAATAAAATTTGTGATATTAAACAGAAAAAGACGTGCTGGTTCTGTAATGTTACATGGATCAATCCATTTATTCAATTTAAATACATATTTATTATTATTATGTTTTAATACTCTGGTAAAAATCTTTCATTTAACGTTAAAAAGCAAAAAAAACAAACAAAACAAACAACTTCACGTAAAATTAAGGCCAAAAAATGTATTTTAATTCCCAAAAATGAGGACGTTCTAGTAAAAGGGTTGTTTACCGTCTTTTGCCTGATGGAATATTCCAGTTTTGTTTTTCCAGTTTTGTTTTTCCAGTTTTGCTTTTCCAGCTTTGCTCTCGGTGACGAGCAGCGGCTTCATTTTAACCAGTCAGATTTCTGCGATAACCAGGAATCGACACGTCGTCTCGGAAAATTACCTAAACGTCTTATCTGGAGGTTTTTAATCGAGTTAAAGTGAAACCAGCCGCTCTGTGGTGGTGAGAGGAAGAGTCTCATCAGTTACCTCCTGACTCTGATTTGATGATCGATGGTTTAGTTGAGGCATTTTAATCTCCACCATCTTCAACCACTTCTGAGGAAACTGATCTGACGTCTGATGAAATGAAGTTTCATCATCGACTGCGTTTTTTTTCACATTTAGAATCTATTTATGGTTTAAAATGATTTTATCTGGTCGTAAAGCGACGCAGCAGAAGTGATGAGATAATGGGAGATGCCAGGCCTCATCCCAGGACTCATCCCAGGACTCATCCCAGGACTCATCCCAGGACTCATCCCAGGACTCACCTCCGGGTCTCCAGCTCCTCCTTTATTCAGCCGTTGAATAAAGGCCGTTGTTGTTGGAGGCCGAGGAGGTCAAATGTTTGTGTTCTGTTGTTTGTATTTTAACAGCTAAAAATGTGTTTTCAGGATCTGACGAAGCCGGCGATCGGCGGCAGTCCTCTGTTCGGTTCGGTCATCAGGAGCATCAACACGTCCTGCCAGGTAGGAACCAAACACCTGCTGCTGCACGTCGACCTCAGAAACCAGAAACCTGAACGACTGAAAAATAAATAAATAGGAAAAATAAGAGTTCAGTGTTTCTCGATGCAGCAGAGACGCTCTTGGTGCCGGTCAGGTAGCAAGAAATCAGGCTGAACTGCAGGCCGTGTAGATAAACACGGAAATAAATTAAGAATATACACTGTAAAAAAAAAGAAAGAAAAAGTTTTTAAAAAGTGTAATAATTTAGCTTTTATTGAAGAATATTTACATGTGGACAACCTAAGAAATAGCCAATAATAATAATAACAATAACAATAATAATAATAAATAAATATTATATTTCTATAGATAGACATAATAATAATAAACACACATATAATACCAAAAATATTTTTACAGGTATTATATATTTCTTTAATTTTTCACCAATTGTATAAACTTAAAATATATATTTTATATCTTTATTTATATTTGTTAAACTTGAATTTATTCATTTCATCTAATAAATAAAAAGAAATGTTTATTTATTTATTTTAAATATTTTACATTACACGTATAAATTCTATTTTTATAATTTTGTTGATGAATTTTAACATATTAAAATATTTATACAATTATTACATGTTTATTAAATTTACCACTGACTCTATGAAATTTTATAAAACTTAATATTTGTTTTATTTATATTTTTAAAACTTGAATTGATTCTTTTAATCTAATAAATAAAAAGGAAATATTTGTTTGTTTATTTGTTTAGTTTATTTATTTATTTATTTTAAATATGTCTAACTTCTATTTTTGTAACTTTAATGATACATTTTTACATATTAAAATATTTTTATTTTGTTGATATATTCATAAAATTATCTAAATAAACAGTAAAATATTTAGACATAATGATAAATATATATATTTGTACACATATAATGACAACAAGTATTTCTACTGGTGTCACATATTTATTAAAATTTTTCACTAACTGTATAACATTTTTTAAAATTATTATATAAAATATAAATTAGAGTTTTCTTAAAAATAAACCCAATATTTGACTCGTCTAAAGTCTGTTAGTGTCGTTTTGTTGATCTGTTGATAAAATAATCTGAAGAAACAGTAAAATGTTTACAGCCAGAAGAGTCTCTGTGTTTTCTAGTTTATGTTAATTTAATTTAATTTAATTTAATTTAATTTAATTTAATTTAATTTGATTTAATTTAATTTAATTTAATTTAATTTAATTTAATTTGATTTCTGTAGAGCAGGTTTTCAGTGAAGTCCTGTTTTTAGGGTTTCTGTCTCTGACTGATCTGAACTTCAGGATTTTATGTTGCAGAGACAAACGAAGAGCTCAGAGTGTTGAAGTGTTTTAACGAGTCGCAACGTTTGTTCTGTTTTCTGAGTAAAATGACATAAATAATGAGAATAAATCAAATCAAATCTGTTTTCTTTTCCCAGAGTGTTGAAAACCTGGAGCTGATGAACGCCACCCTGGACGTCTACATGCAGATCTTCTCCAGAATCCTTCATCACCATCATCATCATCAGCAGCCCCTGCTGGGCCAGGTGTCCGGCAGCCGGAGGTCCAAGGTGAAGGAGGCCGTGGTGGAGATGCAGCAGATGATGGAGAACCTGAGGAGCCACCTGAACCCTCGGAGACACAACAGAGACGACGTCCTCAAAACGCTCAACACCATCAATGTAAGAGCAGCTTCCTGTTTCCCATCATGCATCAGGCTCAGCTGGGTCTAATGTTTACCTTCATCCTCTAAACGCCACACGACCGTCAGGCTTCAGAGTCTTTGGCTCGTCGTGTTTCTGAAGCAGGAGTTTCTGATGAGTCAGCAGAAAGACATGAAAGTAAAAGTGGGTCAGAACAGAGGAGAAGGAAGGAGGCAGAACAGACGGAGTCAGCTGGAGCTCCGAAAGCAAAACAGACCATCAGAATTAGTAGAAACTAATAGAAATACAGCAGCTTTAAGACGCACTGTCCAGATTTCATGTGTCTCTGGAGCATTTTAATGATTTCACCTGTAACATGTAGAAATAGAAATAGAACATATAGACGAGTCTGTGGAGACGTTTGGTCAAAACTCCTCACAGACTGAACCGCCCAGAAAAATATAGAATTAGATGAATAGAAAATGGACAAATAGATGCTGCGTTCACTGTAAAAAAAATTAAATAAAATAGTACTTAAATATTCTGGCAGCTTTGGCACAAAAAAACAACTACAAACAGCATCAGATTCAAATTCTAAAAACTTTATTTGTCCTCAGGGTGCAACACAAAACACACAGAGCAGCGTCACAAGCAAAAAACAAAATAAAAAATAATAAAATAAACAAGCAAAAAATAGATTAAAGACAAAACAAAAAAGACGAAAAAACAAAAGAAACAAAAAAGAAGACAAAAAACAAAAACAAAAAAATCAAACAACAAAATAAATAAATAAACAGATTAAAGAAAAAACAAAAAAGAACAAAAAACAAAAACAAAAAAAATCTAACGACCAAAAAAAACGATTAAAGACAAAACTAAAGAGACAAGAAACCCAAAAGGAACAAAAAAGAAAAGAAAAAAAGAAAAAACGAAAATGAAAAACACCAAACAACCAAAAAAATTAAAGAAAATACTAAAAAGAACAAAAAAATCCTCAAAAACAAAAAAATCAACAGCCATCATTTGCATTTAAAATATATTTTCTTTAATTTTACACGAAATCTTTGGACGCTCTTTAATAAATAAAGGACAATAACTAATAAATTATATTTTAATAGGATATTTGCATGAATAAAAACAGTGAAATCCCCCTAAAACATCTTAACATGTAAATAATTAGATAAACAGGTCGATATAAAGATAAATGTTAGATATTAAACACGAATGAAAACGGTCCAGACCAGAAGTCTTCCACTAACAACCACATGTATTTATTTATCACTAGTTTTGCCCACTTTTATAAATTTATTCACTGGTTGGAACTTAAACTGAGCAGATTAATCTTTTTATTAAAAGGAGACGTTTGTGTAAAAACTGGGATAAATCAGTATTTTAAAAACCTAGCTCGTAGAATAACCTGGTTTAGTCGCTCTGGCAGATCAGATGAAGGACGTTGACATATAATCAGTTTAAACTTCTTCATTAATACTTTTATAAATACGACTGAAAGCCTGTTAATGATCCTTAAAGCTGCTTTTCTAGCTTGAGGTTGTCGTTGCTGTAATGAGCTCCTCCGGCCAGCAGGAGGCGCTGCAGGAGGAGCTTCATGCTTTGTTAGAACAGTATTTGCTGTCAGCGGAGTAAATCTTCCTCCAAGCGGCTGAACTGACGGCTCCTCGTGTCTCTGCAGGTCGACGACCCGACGGACCAGAAGAAAGCTCTGGCCGAGTTCGTGGAGGTGTTTCAGACGGCTTCTGTGATTGGCTCCCGCAACTGTTGATCCCGCCCACGCCGCTTCCTCATTCACATTCTGACCAACAGAGGTGTTTCCACGGCGACTAAACCTCGACTACAGCTGATTTCACATTGTTTAGGATAGTTTTGTTTTTATTTATAAGTTAAACCACCGGTTCACTGCTCACGTTTACAGCTCACATATTTATTGTGTTATTTAAGGGGTTAGTTTCGGTCATTCCTCCACTTCACTGAGTCATATTTATATCCATGTAGGGACATTTGACCTGTTTAATTTATGATTTATTTATCCTAATTTATTTTCTTTGTAAAACTGCATTTTGTTTGTTTTGAATAAAAGCATCAATCAGCCTCAACTAAAGCCTCGACGTTCGCTCTGTTTAAAAACGTTCAAGACTTTCTACTCACTAATTTGCATTTTTATTTTTACTGTTTTCAAAAGGTTCACCTGATCTACGGTCGGCGAAATTCAAACTCAATAAGTCGCCAGTGTTTTGCGTCTCCAGTTACATGTCTTTAAGCTCCTTTGGGCTCAATAATAATAATAATAATTGCATTTATAGAACGTCTTTCAAAAACTCAAAGACGCTTTACAGGTTAAAAACAAACACAAATGCAGCTGAAAGGCAGCAGAAACAAAAACACCTGATGGAGTCTGTAAATAATGTTGTTTATGGTGTAGATACATTCAGAGGTTACAAGTTGAAAGTGGAGTGGAAGACATGTGTCCTTCTCCTCAGGTGGGCCTGAACGTTGGAGACCAGAGATGAGCTCAGGTGAAGCAGATCCAATCAGGTGAGAAGCCGCGGCTGCAGTCGCTCAGCTACACGTCAAAACCTGCAGCCAGTCCAGTATTCAAAGCCTTGACCAGTGACATCTAGATCCACCGCTGCCCTCCGTCAGACCGCCGAGTGTTCACCGGACTTACCGTTACAGCATTATAACTCAATATAAGCACCACAGACTGCAGCCTCAAGGTGAGTTAATTTAAACTGAAGACTCTTGTGCTCATAAAGAAAGGATCCATCCTCCATGAAGGACCTAGGATCCCTAATCTGTCTCTATAGCTATCAGTGAGCAGTGATTCTAACACGTCTCTGGGGGTCATCAGGTGGAAACCTCCCTTCAACGCTGTTTCTCCTACTTAGTCCCACGACACCTCCAGGAGGCTAGGAGGTGAACTCTGGTGTCCCAGAGTCGCCCCCCCTAGTGCCAGTTCACACTGCTGCTACACAATCCAACCAGCACTGCCACGTTCAGCTGACCCAGGCCTGTTTAGGAGATGTTCCAGGTAGCGACCAGTGTCAATGCTACCATTTAGCTAGCTGCTAAATGCTAATGCTAACTACTAATCCAACCAGCACTGCCACGTTCAACTGACCCAGGCCTGTTTAGGAGATGCTCCAGGTAGCGACCAGTGTCAATGCTACCATTTAGCTAGCTGCTAAATGCTAATGCTAACTGCTAATTCAAACTGCACTGCCACGTTCAACTGACCCAGGCCCGCTTAGCAGATGCTCCAGGTAGCGACCAGTGTCAATGCTACCATTTAGCTAGCTGCTAATGCTAAGTGCTAATTCAACCAACACTGCCACATTCAGCTGACCCAGGCCTGTTTAGGAGATTCTTCAGGTAGCGACCAGTGTCAATGCTACCATTTAGCTAGCTGCTAATGCTAATGCTAAGTGCTAATTCAACCAGCACTGCCACATTCAGCTGACCCAGGCCTGTTTAGGAGATGCTCCAGGTAGCACCCAGTGCCAATGCTACCATTTAGCTAGCTGCTACATGCTACTGCTAACCACTAACCTCTTAAAAGATACTACTTACTATAATGCTAGTGCTGGGCTAAGGTTGGTGGAGAGTCCCTGCCCCAAGTGGAGGAGTTTAAGTATCTCTTGGTCTTGTTCAGTGAGGGGAGGATGGAGCGTGAGGTTGACAGGAGGATCGGTGCAGCGCCTGCAGTCATGTGGTCGCTGTACCGGTCCGTCGTGGTGAAGAAGGAGCTAAACCAAAAGGTGAGGCTCTGTATTTACCGGTCAATCTACGTTCCTACTCTCACCTGTGGTCATGAGCTTTGGGTCACGACCGAAAGAACGAGATCCCAGATACAAGCGGCTGAAATGAGTTTCCTCCTCAGGGTGGCTGGACGCTCCCTTAGAGATCAGGTGAGGAGCTCGGAGTAGAGCCGCTACTTCTCCACATTGAGAGGAGTCAGCTGAGGTGGTTTGGACATCTGTTCTGGATGCCTCCTGGACGCCTCCCTGGGGAGGTGTTCCTGGCATGTCCCACCAGGAGGAGGCCTCGGGGTAGACCTAGGACACCCTGGAGGGACTATGTCTCTCGGCTGGGAACGCCTCGGGGTCCCACTGGAAGATCTGGAGGAGGAGTCTGGGCCTCTCTGCTTGGACTGCTGCCTCCACGACCCGACCCCAGATAAGCAGAATATAATGGATGGATGATGGATGGATGGATGATGGATGAATGGATGGATGGATGGATGGATGGATGGATGAATGGATGGATGGATGGATGGATGGATGGATGGATGGATAGATGGATGGATGGATGATGGATGATGGATGATGGATGGATGGATGATGGATGAATGGATGGATGGATGGATGGATGGATGGATGGATGGATAGATGGATGGATTGATGGATGGATGATGATGGATGATGGATGGATGGATGATGGATGATGGATGATGGATGATGGATGATGGATGGATGGATGGATGGATGATGGATGGATGGATGGATGATGGATGGATGATGGATGGATGATGGATGGATGATGGATGATGGATGATGGATGGATGATGGATGGATGATGGATGATGGATGGATGGATGATGGATGGATGGATGATGGATGGATGATGATGGATGGATGATGGATGGATGGATGGATGGATGATGGATGGATGGATGATGGATGGATGGATGATGGATGGATGGATGGATGATGGATGGATGATGGATGGATGGATGGATGGATGGATGATGGATGGATGGATGATGGATGATGGATGAATGATGGATGGATGATGGATGATGGATGGATGGATGATGGATGGATGGATGATGGATGGATGATGGATGGATGGATGGATGATGGATGGATGGATGGATGATGGATGGATGGATGGATGATGGATGGATGGATGGATGGATGGATGGATGGATGGATGGATGATGGATGAATGGATGGATGATGGATGGATGATGGATGGATGGATGGATGATGGATGATGGATGGATGGATGATGGATGATGGATGATGGATGGATGGATGATGGATGGATGGATGATGGATGATGGATGATGGATGGATGATGGATGATGGATGGATGATGGATGGATGATAGATGGATGACTCCATTGCGGCAGCGGGTTGAAGGTGAGAGGGTGAACTTGTCAAAGGAGAGGCGGAAGTCTTTGGCTGTTGAGGCGAAGGAACTGGGACCTATGAGAAAGTTGGATTTGGCACAGCTGAGTTTGAGAAAATTAGTTTGCATCCAGAAGCCGACATCAGAAAGACAGTCTGAGAGGGTAGAACGGGTCTGAGGGTCGATAGATTTAGTGGAGTTGGATGTCGTCGGCGTAACAGTGAAAACAGTGGCGATGGATGATTTGACGGAGGGGGAGGAGGTAGAGGATGAAGAGGAGAGGACCAAGCACCGAGCCCTGAGGGACCCCAGTAGAGGAGGAGCTGTTGATAAAAACGGACTGTTTCCAGTCTGTGAGGTGTGATGTCAGCCAGGTGAGGGCGCCGTCAGGGATGTGGAGAAGAGATTATAGGCGGGAAAGCAGGATGGAGAACAGGCCAGAGTCAGAGGGGAGGAGGAGAATTATTACAATGAAGCTGCAGTGTTTCAGTGATTGAAAAATAAAAATGGCATTTAATTCTGAAGAACTGAAACAAATCAGATTTTTTAAAACGCAGGCTGATGTTTTGTGGTTTTGATTTTATTTTGAAAAGCTGCCCAGTAATGTTGAAACATACTGAATGTCCACAGACAGGAATGCTGACGGAGTGTTTTCGTCCGTTTGGTCACATTTTATTTGACGTGTTTCTGCTTCTGGACTTTTCTAAACATGAAGAGAACAAACTGCTTCTACTGGTGAAGGAAAGAAGAGGCAGAGGAGGGAAACGGTGAAGAGGAAGGAAGAGAAAACGAAGAGGAGGAAAACGAAACTCTGTGGAATTCACACCCCGTCATTCCTGTGACACAACTCTGACATCACCGTGCTGCCCGGCTCTGCACCAATCGCACGGAGGGATTTCCCCTCCACCGTATGATGTCATCAGAGAGTCACAGGAAGAATCAGAAGCACGGATTCATCTGAAGAAATATCAAACGAAGGAAATGATTTTTATTCAGATGAAAATCCTCAAAAATTAAGAAGGATTTGGTTTTATTGGACTAGAAATTAAAATAAATGAAAAATCAGCTTTAAAAATCACCAGATGTGTTTTAAATACGACAGAACATTCCTGAGGACAGATCAACAAAACATGATTATATCTTTTACAGGTTTCAGGAGGGAAAACGCCGCCATGGGCTCCTTTTTCTGTTCAATTAACTCGACAACAAACACCTCAGAGTTTCCCTGAAGTCGACCGGCTTCTTCACTTTCACTTGCCACCTGTTGAGCAACACGTTCAGGTGTGATGTTCGATGAGCAGAGGGTTCAGACCTCAAACCAAAACCAGATGACGGGACTTTACAGGCCAGGAGACGTGACGACAGCTGAGGACAGAGCTCCAGGTCTTCTCCAGGGTTTACAAGAACTGAATCATCCTCCTGACATTTAGAGTCGGTGGGCTGCTTTGATTCAGGGTTTTATTTAGGTGGAAGGTAGTTTTTCAGATCTCACTGTTTCCATCAGAAAAAAGTTAATGGAATCTGCAAAGTTCAAATAAAACTTGTGCCTGCTTGAGGCGGTCAGAGAGCTTTCTGAGACCTTTTCACAATAAATACCGACCACGTGAATCAATCAGATGTAATAATAATAATTTAAACTTCCTTCTGCTTCTCTCTTAGATGGACAGTTTGACTTGTGTCTTCTTCTTGTCTGCAGTTTAATCAAAGACCTCAGAATTTTTTGACAGTAAAACGATTTTAGTTGTATGTCTGTGGAGATCCTCAGTCATCCAGGTCATGGAGAATCATTGTAGGTTCAATCGTAGCATCTGGATTAGCTTGAGTTTCTTGAAGACTTCAGAAACGTCCCTAAAGACCTCAAGAACCTCCTGAAAGACTCCTAAAATCTTCCTAAACACCTTGAAAACCTACTGAAAGACCTCAAAGTCCTTGGAAACCCATGGAAAGATCTCATAAACCTCCTGAAAGACCTTGAAAATCTTCCTAAAGACCTTGAAAACCTACTGAAAGATCTTGAATGCCTTCTGAAAGACCTCAAACTCCTTGAAAACCCCCGAAAAGATCTCATAAACCTCCTGAAAGACCTTGAAAATCTTCTGAGAGATTTAAAACTCCTCCTGAAAGACCTCAAGAAGCTTGTTTGAGCTTCTCAAAGACTTCAAAAACCTCCCTAAAGACCTGAAGAACCTCCTGAAAGACTCCTAAAATCTTCCTGAAGACATTGAATGCCTTCTGAAAGACCTCAAACGTATTTAAAAACTCCTTGAAACCCCCCTGAAAGACCTCAAGAAGCTTGTTTGAGCTTCTCAAAGACTTCAAAAACTTCCCTAAAGACCTCAAGAACCTCCTGAAAGACTCCTAAAATCTTCTTAAAGACCTTGAAAACCTACTGAAAGATCTTGAATGCCTACTGAAAGACCTCAAACTCCTTGAAAACCCCTGGAAAGATCTCATAAACCTCCTGAAAGACCTCAAGAAGCTTGTTTGAGCTTCTCAAATGTTTGTTTAAAATGTCTTCATAGTTTTAATCGTGACATCTGGACTTCAAAAACTTCCCTAAAGACCTGAAGAACCTCCTGAAAGACTCCTAAAATCTTCCTGAAGACCTTGAATTCCTTCTGAAAGACCTCAAACTTATATAAAAACTCCTTGAAACCCCCCTGAATGACCTCAAGAAGGTTGCTTGAGCTTCTCTAAGACATTTCAGTTCTCATCCAAGAGGCTTCAAATGTTTGTTTAAAATATGTTCATAGTTTCAATCGTAGCGTCTGGACTTGCTTGAACTTCTCAGAGACTTCAAAAACCTCCCTAAAAACCTCAGAACCTCCTGAAAGACTCCTAAAATCTTCCTAAAGACCTTGAAAACCTACTGGAAGACCTTGAATGCCTTCTGAAACACCTCAAACTTCTTGAAAACACCCAGAATAATCTCATAGACCTCCTGAAAGACCTTGAAAATCTTCGGAGACGTTTTGTACGAATCGTCTTCGAGAAGCTCAAACTATTCCAGAAGCTACGACTGAAACTACGACGATTCTAGTTTTGCCAGACTTTTGTGCAAACTGTTTATTTCGGGGACGAATTTTCCAGCAAGACGTGTCGAATGAAGCGATTCTGATCACAGGTTTAAGCTTAGATTTGGTTAATTTTGGCATCACACCAGGTTAGCTCAAGGACTGTTGGGAAGTTCATAATCTGACATTTTCTCCAGTTTTTACGGCGTTTCACTCTGAGGAACGGTGCTGTTGTGGAACCCGTTGGCAGTGCGGTATAGATGGTCTGACTACACCTCGTTATCACAGAGTGTATGATGATGAGGTGACGTCAGACCAGGCTCCAGACTCACTGCTTCTCTGGTAGCACCGGTACAACCAGCGTTCTTATTGGTCGCACGTCACGATGGACGCTACAATTTACCGATGGTCCCTAAACGCCCCACACTGCCGGTTGCGGTGCTCAGACAGGAGCAAAAATTACTTTGAAAAGAGTCAAACCGGGGCGTCCCAGAAGAAACCGGGTGGGGGTTTTGTACATTTCACAAGAAGACTGCGTCCTTGAGAGTAAATACTGCAGTACCCCAAAGTCATAGTACTACTTTCCACCACAGTAGCTGCCTGTCCCAGTTACAGCGACACCAATACAGACTAGTGATCATCGCTCTTCTCACAATGTGACCAGCTGAAATTTCAACCTGAACACTTTAAAAATAAAAGGTTGCAAATGCGTTCATTTTGGTTGTGATCTGGAGCCGAGTCAGACCGTTCTACACAGCATTAGAGAATGGTCTGACTGTGAGGAACTAAATGAACCTGAAAACACTTCACGATGCGTCGCAGCAGCTTCTCCACAGAGTTGATGTAAACGTTTTAGATTAGATTAGATTAGATTATACTTTATTAATCCCACAATGGGGAAATTTCCTCGTTACAGCAGCAGAGACAAAAGCAGAAAAATTATTATTTATCTCAGTCATGAGGTAAGTCGTTGTTATTCTGATGTTTCAGAAGAAACTGCTGCGACTTCCTCAAACCTGAAGTGAAAAAAACTTCCAGCGTCTGAGGTGAGATCAGGGGATGTCCAGACCTACCTGTCTGCCATCCTGTTTGTCTTCTTTAACCTCAGCTCTGCTCTCTGAAAAACAAAGGTTCTCAGATGGTTCTTTAGAAGGTTCTCTGGTTCTTCTGAGCTCCATCACCAACTGAAGAACCTCTAAGCTACAAACTGTTTGTTCAATTAATCCATTAATCATCAGACACAATGAGCAATTCCCTTTACAGTTTCTCAGATCCTAAACTGTTTTTTGTTGTAATCTACCGCATCAGTAAACTTATTACTTTATTACAATAATAATAATTAATAACAATTAATTAAATAATTAATAGATTAAATGTTAACATCTCTGTGTGAGACATGAGAGTTTACATCATAATTACAGCCTGGATGTTGAACTGAATGCTGAGAAAATCATGTTGAAATGTGATTGAAGCATAAGCTAACTAGGCTGCTAACTCCCAGCTAGCAAGCTTGTTAGCTTCCACATGGATATTAAGCTCAATAATAACTTTATAACAAATAAAATAATGCACAGTCTGCAGTTTGTTAGACAGAAAACAGGAAGAAGGCAGTGACATTAGTATGTTCCCAACTTGTGAGCATGATAGCAGTTAGCATGCTATGCTAGCTACTCTCAGGAATATAAAGGTTCTTGAAGGCTCCTTTTCTTAAAGAGCTAACATCATTTGAAGAACGGTTCCTCATGTACTTTATGGTTATTTAAAGATTCTTCATTTTTATTCATTATTGATTTATTCCTAAGCTTTGGTGGTAGCTAATAGCATAAAGTTACTACCTCCAAGCGAGCTCTCAGTTTTTAAGCAGCTAGCAAGCTTGTTAGCTTCCAGAGCTTTTAAGCTACATATTAACTTTATATTGAATAAATTGATGCACAATCTGCTGTTCATCAACCAGTAGGAAGTGTGTAACACTAGCATGTTGTAAACAAAGCTGCTAACTGTAAGCTAGCTCTCTGTTGTCAAGCAGCTAGTAAGCATGTTAGCCTTTGAAGCTTTGGAGCTAAATACACCATCTTTATATTGAATCAAATGATGCACAATCTGAGTTAAACTGTTTGTTATACAGAAAACAGGAGGAAATACACAACACTAGCAACTGGCGAGTATGATAGCAGTTAGCGTGCTAGCTACTCTCAGGAAAAGCGATAGTTCTTGAAGGCCTGTTTTCTTCAAAATACCATCATCAGTGGAAAAGTCTCTTTATTTAGTCGTTGGCTCTTTATGTACTTTAGGAAGTTGGTTTCTGTGCTTTGCCTGAATTAATCATAAGCTAACGAGGTTGCTAACTCTGAGCTAGCAGACATGTTAGCTTTCAAAGCATTTGAGCTGTATTCTGTCTTTATACTGAATAAAATGAGGCACAGTGAGCTGCAGCAAACAGTTTGTTACACAGAAATTCTATTATAACATTCTAACATCTATCTGTCTATATAATTATTATTTATATACTATCATTGTATATTATTGGTCATATCATAGTTTGTGAATCGACATCTAATTATCCTTCTTTCAACATTAAAAAGCCTAAAAAAGAGACTTTACAAATGACTGAGATGCTGTTCTCACTACTTTAAATTAAGGTTGTACATCATTTTATTCAATAAGGAGTTTATTAAAAGTCGTATTTGCATTTTGCAGAACTGATGATGCTTATAATCTATTGATCTCCAGATATCAATGTGCCACTCCCTCTGGTTTACAATAAGAGCTTTTCTCTGAAGCTCTGACCCTCCTCTGGTTTCACTTTGCAGGTTTTTTCCACCTCCTGCTCGTTGCTCTTACACTCTGAGCTTCTTTGCTGCTCAGGAATTCATTTGTTTTTCAGGTGATTGTGTCACTTTGCGTATTTATAGATAAACTGATGTGCAGCTGACAAGAAAAGCCCCGTAGATAAACCTGAATATTTGATCCGTTTCCTATAAACTAGGCGAGACTCTCAGTCTGCTGCCAGAAACGCCTCACAGCCGAATCAGCTTCATGACATTATTTCCTGTCTTGGCTGCCAGTCTCCACTTTGTTCGAGTTCTTTGCACTATGTAGTATCACGTTATCTGAAGTGCTTTTAGGTTAATGCATCGTATCATGTGTGATAAAGATGCATCACCAGCGTTGAAGATTAAATCCATTTGCAGTGTCAATCCATCGTTTTCCGTCTTGCATTAGCCAAAAGTTGTAGCCGGACTTCGACCGAGACACTACAAGATCATTTTGTTCTAAAGTTATAGGAAATGTCATGATAGCGTTAGCATGCTAGCTACTCTCAGAAAACACTATACGACATACACTACATAGAGCACTATATGGAGTGTTGTCCGAATGTTAAATTACCGTTGTCACACTCTCAAAGCATCCCACAATGCCTTGGAGAAGTAGAGTTCAGCCGACGGTCACCAACCAGCAATACTTAGCATCATTTGTTACATCAGCAACTGAGGATTGGTGTCGTTTCCACAGGTTGATGAAGACTATTGTAGAGTGTTAAGACACATTTTATAGAGTTAAAACGCATTTTCCAGTGTTAAGGTGTATTTTCTGGCGTTAAGATTTATTTTCTCTGGAACATATCTTTTCTTCATGTGTATCTTGCTAAAATACCAACAGGCACAAGACAAATTCATGAGTTACGGCACTTAAATATTAAAAGTAAACCTATGAATTTATCACAAACATGCAGGTTGGTTAACTGCTACAACCGGCATCGATTGATATGTTTTAACCGAGCGACAGCAGTGACGTAATTAATAGCGCCGAGACTCGAGTAGAGCCCCAAAGTTTGCAGAGGAGCTTCCCACATAGTTCACTATCTAGTGGTTGTAGAGAGGAAGTAGATAAAAGGGGGACGATTCTGGACAAAGCCAATGTATTTGGTGCCTCTAGGCCACGTTATCAGACTTTGACCCCAGTGAACAACACCTCTACGCTGATGACTCCCCGTTTTACATCTCAAATACCCAGAAAATCAAGACGGTCTACACTCTCTACTACGGACTGGATAGCTGCTACGTTCCTGCAACTTAATACCGATGGAGCTGAAGTCCCTCTTACTGGTCCCAGTCATATTTCACCCTGGACTGCAATCAGCAAAGCATCCAGACGCCAACCCAGGATTTGTTTTCTACCAAAACCACAACTCCAGTCGGCTCATGAAGCCTCCAGAGTTCACTTTCAGATTCTCTTGATTGCTTTTGAATCCCTGCATCTCCTGGCTTCACCTGAGAACCTCGAACTCACCTCAGATCTGAGCCAACAGTCCAGAAGTAGAACGAGGGGAACCAGACTTTACTGCTGTAGCTCCAACAAACGTCTTGTTAGAAGAAAACCACAGACAAGCACTTGTTTAACATTTATCCCCTTGCTGATGTTATATAGTTTTACTTTTCTCTTTTTAAATGTAAAGTACGGCTCTCTTGTGTCCTTCTGCTTTAGTGGATTCTGTCAACTAAACTGGTTTTCTAGTTTTAGCCAGAGTAGTTAGCGTCCTTTAGTCCTTTAGCGTCTGTCCAAACCTTTCTCCTGCAACTTCACTGCTGTTCAGTTTAAAGTCATGTTTTACATTTTAGGTTTGGGAAAAGTGAATAATTAAAGTGGACAAACTGGAAACTTCAAGCTGTAAAATCGAGTTGTGTCAGGATCCCTGCTCAAGCCCCTGTTCGCCCCCCGACCTTACCCTGCCCTGCTAACACTCCTGATTGCTGGGATTAGAGGCTGTCAAGCAGCTAGCAAGCATGTTAGCCTTTGAAGCTTTAGAGCTATATACACCATCTTTATATTGAATCAAATGATGCACAATCTGAGTTAAACTGTTTGTTTTACAGAAAACAGGAGGAAGTACGCAACACTAGCATGTTCTCAACTGGCGAGTATGATAGCAGTTAGCGTGCTAGCTACTCTCAGGAAAAGCGATAGATCTTGAAGGCTCTCTTTCTTTAAAATACCATCACCAGTGGAAAAGCCTCTTTATTTAGACGATGCTTCTTTATGTACTTTAGGAAATTGGTTTCTGTGCTTTGCCTGAATTAATCATAAGCTAACGAGGTTGCTAACTCTGAGCTAGCAGACATGTTAGCTTTCAAAGCATTTGAGCTGTATTCTGTCTTTATACTGAATAAAATGAGGCACAGTGAGCTGCAGCAAACAGTTTATTATACAGGAAACATATTTACATATTAGACATATTAGTGATCCATCACCCGCTACGATAAAGACCT
The DNA here is from genome assembly GCA_024666655.1 of Dascyllus trimaculatus. Classification (NCBI taxonomy): domain Eukaryota; kingdom Metazoa; phylum Chordata; class Actinopteri; family Pomacentridae; genus Dascyllus; species Dascyllus trimaculatus. The sequence goes on along the minus strand of CM045465.1, from coordinate 1,523,071 downwards.
CGGTCATTCAGTCAGACGCCGCCAGATGATAAGACAGTCTTAACCCGCTGCCTCTTCCTGCATCTCCTCCTGCCTGTAAGGTCCCGGCAGCTCCATTCACCAGCCACCAGCGATCAGCTCGTCTCACCGGATCCCCACATCCTGTGATCCAGCCCCGTTAGCCCCCTTTGTTCTGTGAGAACCTGGTTTCCTTAATTAGTCGTTCTGTCATGAGTTTTGATGTAGTTAAGTTTCGTCCTCGGAGTTTTGATTAGATTCCCCCCTTTGTTTTAGTTTAGTAGTTGGTTTATTTTCTGTATGAGGTTAGGTTTAGTTATTTATTCTGTATATGTCACTGTTTAGTCTGGATTCTTTGTGGGTCGTTCACATCACTCCCTGGCTTCTGTAGTTTATTTGGTTTACTCCTGCCTTGTTTTCTCTTCAGTTATCAGACGTTTCTCTTGGACTCTTTTGCTAATAAATGCCTTTTATTCAACTCCTCCTGCCTGTTTGTCTGCTTCTGTGTCTGCGGTCGGGTTCTAACCTCAGATCCAGTGACGAGTCGCTGCGATGCGAAATGTCCATCTGAGAGTTTTTATGTCTTGTGAGGCGTCTCGTACGTCCGGTTTGAAAGGAGAGAAAGTTTATTATAATCATTACAGCAGGGTTCATGAACACCTGCAGGACATTAAAGCATTTCTCTTGTTCACATGCGTCGGATTGATTTCAGTGCCTTAACGTACTCGAGGTGTGTCTGGTGGAGGACCGTGGCGTCAGGTTGGGCCTCGGTTTCGTCAGAACTAAATATAAACCGAGTCGGGTCGGATGGCGGGAAAGAAACTAGAGGGGAGAACCCGAATATCAACGACTGTAATGGTTTCCGTGACTGGATTTAACGTTTCCGACTCAGGCTGCAGCCAAAGCATCGAGTCTTCTCCTCCAACCCTCCGTCGACTCCAGCTTCAGGCCTCCGTCCGTCCACCAGAGCTCCCAGTCCGACCAGTAGGACCACTGCTTCCAGTAAAACAGCCCTGAGGTGAGAAGCTGAGCAGTGGGCTGGTGATTTGCGTTTGACATGCGTGAGTGGGAGACCCCTGAGTGGCTTCTATGAAGTTTGGTGATTTAAAGGAAACAGCACAACCACAGTTTTCACACCTAGATCATCGCTGCGCCGCGCCGTCGCTATAAAAGCTGCAGCTCAGGTCGAACACTCAGAGTTCAGCTGTCAGCCAGTCAGGACTTTCTTCAGCCTCACCGAAGCCTCCAAAGCCGACACTCGTGGAACCGAGGATCAGGAATCGAACCGGCGACTCTACAGACACAAGCGTTGACAGGATGGTTGCCGTGGCGAGGACAGCGGTCTGTTTGTCCCTGTGGCTGTTGCTCTGTCAGGTCAGAGGCTCGTTCGTTCCTCAGAAGATGAACGACACCATCCAGAACCTCCTGCGGCACTATGTGAGTAGACGGGACCGTTTCCTGCTTCCTCCTTCCTCCTGTGATGCTCTGACCACAAACACAGCGGCTTCATTCTGCACGTAGCCTGTGGTTAGAGAATCCAAACCCTGACGCTACTCACATTCCTACTTATTCACAGCTAGTTGGTGCAGCAACGTTGTGTTTCATGGTGCATTCAAGGACGCTGAGTTTAAAATGACTTTCTTTAGTTGTTCAGTCTGTAAAAGTAGCTTCTTCTGTTTGTACTTTACAGTCTTAAACATCCACATTCAAGAAGCTGATGATCAAAGTAGTTTAATTTCACAGCTGAAAAACAGTCTTTGCTCTGCTAACAGAAACCCATCTGCTGGTGGAGACCAAAGTCGGAGCTAAAACCAGGACTAGTTCATCTGCTGGGCTTTAACTGGAACTTTTTCTGGTGGACTTTGGTTTGATGAAGCCTCATTCTAGACTTGAGGCTCATTATTTAAATGATTAATCATTAACTTACTGGTTGTTCAGTCTGTAAAAATGTGTTTCCAAAGCCCAACATGACAGATGCTTAGTTTCATCCAAAGATCAGTTCACTGTCATGGGAAATATTCACATGTAAGACGCTGCAATCATAAAATGAACACGTTTTCCCCTAAAAAGTACCTAAATGATGACCAGAATAGTTTCATTTAATAACCAATCGATCCATTTCTGCAGCTTGAAAGAAAAGAAACAAACACATCATCGGTTATTTAACCATGAAGGGTTCTGCAGCACAGTCAGATCCTAAATGTTGGATTGTCCCTGAACGCACCGAGAAGACAATCAAGGAAACCCAACACAAGAAACAAAACAAACAAACATTATTATTTACCTGTTTTATTTGCAGCTTTGTTGTTTGTTTTCACGTATTGGTTGTCAACAGCTCAGATGTCGGACTGCTCTTGAATGCACCATTGATGATTATTGGTGAAGTGTAATTCCAGAAACCAAACCCTCGTCGTCAAACCTAACTCACTGTCCTTAAACGCACCATTAAGGAACCCTTTCAAGAGGAATTTGCGTTAAGTTCGATTTTTAAAAAAAATTGTTTTATGTTTTGATTTTTCCACCAAGCAGCACTGCTCAGATAAAACTGAAGACATTTGAAACCTCACCTGTCTGACTGTCCTTGAATGCACCACTGAGGCCTGTGGTCAAAGCGGTCATTCGTGTTGACCGACTTTATCTCTTGACTTTGCTCTAAATGAAAACTGAAAACATTTTCCTCTGTCTGTTTTGCAGAAGAGCTCTGCCAGAGACAGATTCACCGGGAAGCGCGTCTTCCCCGAAGAACTGCTGCGCGGAAAAACAGAGGTAAGTGAACGCAACACCACAAACCAGAACAACAGAGCAGCTTCAGATTGAACAGTCGGGACACATGTGAGCTTCAGAGGTGTTGGTTGGCATTCTTCTGGACTGACCAGCTGTTTTCTCCTGTTCTGACTTCTTTATGCTAAGCTAGGCTAACTGGCTAACCTCATGTCTCAGATGAGACGCAGACTTCTGTGGAGTCTGACACAGTTAGAACAACATGAATCGTTAAAAAAGGGAAAAAAGTTGAATTTCTTTGGTTATGTATCTTATAAAATGGACTCAGCATCTGTCATCAGTCTACAGCAGCTACCAACACTGGAATCAGACACCTAAAGATGAGCTGTGTTTCCATGTGCAGCTAAACATGTCGGTGCTTCACCTTGAGGACGATTGCAGGTCTTTACTCTTAAAAAAATCGTCCAGAAAAAGAAAAAACGTGTCCGAAGTGACTTAAACTTGTCCGCTGTTGCTCTAAAATTGTCCCAAAGGCCTCGAAAATCATCCAGAATGATGCAAAACATGTTAAAAATAGCAAAAAAACAAACCCTGACCAACCATCCAGCATGGTGGAACATCTTCCTCCATGCTGGATGTTTCTCCAACTATCATCTCCTCTGTTTACTGTTTCTGAGCCGTGCTGCATTCAAGGACTGTTGGAAATCCGACGTTCTTTCTGTTTGTACACGTTCTTGCTCTGATAAATTGAGCTATTTCGTCGACCTACTGTCAGATTTCGGTCTATAAATGTTCCTTCTCCCGGCTCGTTTCACTTCTCAGCTCCTCCATCTTTGACTGACTCAGCATTCGGCTGCTGTCTGCTCCAGGTTTCGGTGTTTCGCGGCGTCGCCACGCTCTGCGATCAGCTTCTGGAGTTCGTGCTGCGGTTCGTGTGTTTTGTTTGTGCTGGTTGTGCAGTCTGCAGCTTCTCTGCAACCAACCAAACTTTCACTCTTCAGCTTCAGTCACAGAGAGGCTTCGAGTGCTGAGCAGAGATCTCTGTCTGCAGCGTTTGTTTGAACTTGCTGCTGGTGTCGTGCGGTTTACGAGATAAGATAGTGATCAGTTTCAGGTTTATAAAGGAGGACTGGGATGGAAAAGCTACGTCAGGCAGCTGTTTGAAGACACGCCTGGACTTTGTTGACTCTGGTTGTAGTTGTCTTGCATTGGAGGCTAAAACCTGAGAGAACGTTGGTCTTTTTTAGCCAGTTTGCAGTGTTTTGATCAGCCCTCGGTCTCAGGGATGTGGTGCTGCATTCGTGGCCTGAATCAGATCTCTGGTTGTCCAGACGGGTCTTTGGAGCTTATCTGAGGACTTTAGGCGTCCCTGGTGGTACTCAGGGGGAGGCCTCCTCATGCTAAGTGGTTTTTAGCTTAAAGGCCACGTGGTTTTCGCCTCTCTCTGGGTTTTCCCTCTCAGGTTTCCCTTCACCTCAACAGCACAGGTGTTACTGCTTGTATTTTTCCAGTCTTGTGACTCATCCGAGCTCGACGAAGCTCTTTGTGTCAGACGTGTTTGAGGAATTCAGGCTGTTTGGTCGGTTTGATGATTCCAGGCTAGTTACAGGACGTCCTCCAGGTCCTGACGTTTTACAACCGAACCAGTTAATCAGCAGTCAGACTCTTGATTCTTGCATCCAAATGAGTTTCGAAGCCGTTCGCTGGAATACAACCTTCGCGTCTCGCAGTCGCTGAGTGGGATTTCCCTTCAGGCCCACTCTGCACTCAGTTTAACTCCTGTGGGTGAAACCACAGCGTTAGTTTCCACTGTGTGAAACGTTCGCAGCACCTCCAGGCTGGTACGAGCCGGCCGTCAAACCAACACACTGCTGCTTGTCTGCAGCTTCAGCAGCGACAAACTCATTCTTTCCAACGTCTCATCGTCAAACACCAGCAACTGATTAGCTTCTTCATTTAGCGGATGATTGTCAGCATGTTGCACGTGGTTCTAAAGGTTCTAACGAGGGTTGTTTGGTTCCATGGCGGACAGATCTGCTCCAACTTGATGCTGCCACCAAACCAAGTAACTCTAAAAATGAAGAACCCTCAGTAGTTTAAAGAACCATTTAAAGCATGAGAAGAGCCGCCCCCCTTAGGAACCGTTGTGTTTTCCTGAGTACATGTTGTTCTGTCTGCTCAAACCTAAAATATTTAACAAGTTCTAATAGAAGGACCTGAGAACATGTGACTTCCTGGCTTAAAAATGACTCAAACCTTCCCATTATCAAGGTTTCAAAAGGTTATAAAAGGTTCCTTAGAGAACTTAAATACTTCACTAGACTGTTTATGGTGCCGATAAGACGTTTATTGATTGATTCTCTGAGGGGTTCTTTGAAGAATCATGTGAAGGAAGGTTCTTTGTGCAGCTCCCAGTGGTTCTTCTGTGACACCGTTTGGTTTGAATCTAATGTTGTTTTCTCTCTCAGGTGAAAATGGTCGTCATGGCCGGCGTCCTGGAGACCTACGAGAAGCTGCTGGGCCAGATGTTGGAGAAGACGCCCACCTCCAGCCCCCAGACGGCCGACTCCACCACCCCCAGCCCCGGCAGCGACGCCGGGCTGGTACCGGGCGAAGACGTCAAGACCAACCTGACCTACATCCTGAAGAAGATCAAGGACCTGAAGACCAACAAGTTTCAGGAGGAGGAGAAGGTTCTGCACGAGCTCCACGGCCTCAGACACATCCAGGTACAGTCAGAACCCAGACAGTCACAGTACAGCAGTAAAACATACAATCACAAAGCTGTCAACTGCTTCTCAGCTGCATCACCTGACAGTAATCAGATTACTTCTTAGAAGAACAGTAGATCCAACAGTTTAGATCCACTAATAATACAAACACTGGTCTAAACACAAACTCGTCAGGGTCGTAGTTTTGCTCCGTTAGAATCTCTCTGGATAAATCTTCCTCTTCTCCATCTGGTCAGCCAGTGTTCTGGTTCCTCCTCAGACCTTCATGAAGCATCTCTAAACGTCATCAACACCTTTATCTACCATCACACTCCACCTCCGTGCTTCACTGTCAGGACTATGATCCACTGAGTCACATTTCTTGTCATTTTGAATAAGTTTTCAGCCATTTTGGACACTTTTAAGTCAATCTGGACAAATATCAGGTCAGTTTTGTTTTTTAAAATGACATTTCCGTGCTTCACTGTCAGGACTATGCATCCACCGTGGTAGTCCTGGTCAGGTGAGACACGAAACAACCTCAAAAAGACAAAATTACTGCAACGAGACACAAATTGACCGCAGACAGACGCAAATATCCCCCAAAAGAAACACAAAACAGGCACAAAGAGACACCAAATGACCACAACAGCACTCAGAACGCCTCTGAGCTTCATTATCAGGACCATGCATTCACTGTAGTACATGTCCTGGCCAGAAGAGACACAAACCATTTTGCCATTTTGGACAATTTTAAGTCATTCTGGACGAATATCAGGTCAGTTTTGTTTTTATAAATATCATCTCCCCCATCTCCGTGCTTCACTGTCAGGACTATGCATCCACTGAGTCGTCTGAGTCGTTTTGGCCAAATTTGGAGTAATTTTGCCAATTTTTAACTTGTTCTGGACTCATTTCTTGTCATTTTGGATCATTTTTGAGCCATTTGAGACAATTTTAAGTCATTCTGAACGAATATCAGGTCAGTTTTGTTTTTATAAATATCATCTCCCCCTCCTCCGTGCTTCACTGTCAGGACTATGATCCACTGTGGTGGTCCTGGTCAGGTTCTGGACTCCATCTGAGCCCAACTCATTGATCTTCATGTGACCAAACAATGTTCTCCAGCATCCATCAGGCTTCTCTTCATCTTCTTTAGCTCCATCTGGAAGTTTAGTAGTGATGTTCTCCAGGCTCCTCCACACTGTCTGAGCTCCACACTAACTCTGGTCTCCATTGATCAGCCCTGGTCCAAGTGTGAAGCAGCTGCCGTCTGTTGTCCACAGCTAGATAGTGAAAGTAGTTCCCTGTCCGTGGAGTCATTGTAGGAGCTCTGATCAGTGCTACTATGGCTCCTTCTAGACCTCCTGGTTCCTGTCTGTGGAGGTCCTCAGTCATCCAGGTCATGGTTGTCCTCGTGGTTTTAATGGTAGCATCTGGACTTGCTTGAGTTTGTCAAAGATTTCAACCAACTCAAGCAAGTCCAGATGCTACCATTAAAACCACGAGGGCTCCTGGTTCCTAGTGGATCACTGGTCTTCCTGGATCCTGGATCCTGTGGTTGTGCGATGCTGGACCTCACCCGTCTGTGTTTCCCTTCCAGGTCGATAACTCCCTGGTCCAGGCCAAAGCCTTGTGGGAGCTGCCCAGGATGTTTGAAGAGGCCAGTCTAGTGTCTCTGAACAGCACCAGGCAGCGACGCCGGCGACGCCAGGCCAAGACCAAGACCAAGACCAAGACCCGTCTGAGGGGCTGAAGAAGCACCTCAACAGATGAAGGACGCCTCTACGTCAAAACCTTTCCTTCTGTTTTAAAGAGATTATTTCACATCTATTTATTATGTCTACAGTGAACCAGCAGCCTAAGCAGAGTGTTTGGAGTTTGATACTTGAATGATCCAGAGGTGATTAATAATCAATGTCACCTGGAAATACTTGACTTCTTTACTTCTTTTTTAAAAGCAGGACGCCAGAAAATCAGTTTGATATGAATTAAAACATGTTTGATCCTCAGGTTTATTTAAATTATGTGTTATGTATTTTAATAACGTGGAGCTGATGAAGGCGACGTTCAGGGGACAGAGTTCAATACTGATGTACTTCGAAGTACCACGAGTACCGTGAAGCTGAAGTACGACCCTCCTCAGAGACTCCTCCACTGTGCTGACACGCTGTAGCTTTTCTATATTTATTTCTTATTTAAGGTTTTAATATTTAATCGTGACTCTTGTTCTTATGACTGATCATTGATAATTTATTGTGTATTTATTGATTGATTGGCACAAATGGAAGTGAATAAAGCAGAATCATCTTGACTCTCTGTGTCTTCGTGTTCTTTGCTGTTGAAGCTCAGATCCGTCTTCAGGCTGACGCTTCCGACTCTGGTGTTCAAACATCTGAACCCCAAAACCCTCCGACGGATTTCAAAGACCTGTCCTTGAAAGTTAAAAACCACCAGAGACTCGCGGTTGTTGGAAACAAAGCAGGAAGAATGATCAGATTTTCAGCTTTCTGACGTTTATCGACCGAAATCTGACAGCAGGTCGACGAAATAGCTCAATTTATCAGAGCAAGAAAGTGTACAAACAGAAAGAACGTCGGATTTCCAACAGTCCTTGAATGCAGCACGACTCAGAAACAGTAAACAGAGGAGATGATAGTTGGAGAAACATCCAGCATGGTAGGAAGATGTTCCACCATGCTGGATGGTTGGACAGGGTTTGTTTTTTTGCTATTTTTAACATGTTTTGCATCATTCTGGATGACTTTCGAGGCCTTTGGGACAATTTTAGAGCAACAGCAGACAAGTTTAAGTCACTTCGGACACGTTTTTTCTTTTACTGGGCGATTTTTTAAGAGTAACGACCTGCAATCGTCCTCAAGGTGAAGCACCGACATGTTTAGCTGCACATGGAAACAAACCAAAGTGTCCCAGATGGAGATTCTTAGCGTGTTTTGCAAAATCTCAGCTTTAGGTGTCTGATTCCAGTGTTGGTAGCTGCTGTAGACTGATGACAGATGCTGAGACCATTTTATAAGATACAAAACCAAAGAAATTCAACTTTTTTCCCCTTTTTTAATGATTCGTGTCGTTCTAACTGTGTCAAACTCCACAGAAGTCTGCGTCTTGTCTGTGTGTTAAGTATGGAGCCAGGAGGTTAGCCAGTTAGCCTAGCTTAGCATAAAGAAGTCAAAACAGGTGAAAACAGCTGGCCAGTTTAAAGAAATGCCAACCAAGACCTCTGCAGAGGCTGGAAACATTGAGATATCAAAAATCTCTGCTTTCCCCGCCCCATTTTCCCTCTCCCAATAGGCAGAGATCCAGGAACAGGAAGTGTATTTAAGGTGAGGGAGTGGCCTGTTAGAGTCTCTCTGTGGGACCATGCGGCCAGTTCAGGTGAGTTTGTGTTGGAAGGTCCAGGTTTGATTGGTTTGTTCTCCTGTTTTGTTTGCCTTCTTTCATCATCACTTCGCACTTAGCAGTTGTGTGTAGCATCTAGGCCTATGGTAGCGGTGTAGCATTTAACAATAGCTATAGCTGTCTGGTAGTCTGGTAGTATTTTAGCAGTTAGTATTAGCATTTAGCATTAGCATTATAGTTGAATCTGGCTGTATAGTCTCTTTGTGGGTGGTGAGGTCGTCAGTAGTATCTTTTAAGCAGGTAGTAGTTAGCATTAGCATTTAGCTAAATGGTAGCATCGACACTGGTCACTACCTGGAGCATCTCCTAAACGGGCCTGGGTCAGCTGAACATGGCAGTGCTGGTTGAGTTAGCAGTTAGCATTAGCATGTAGCAGCTAGCTAAATGGTAGCATTGGCACTGGCCACTGACTGGAGCATCTCCTAAACAGGCCTGGGTCAGCTGAATGTGGCAGTGCTGGTTGAGTTAGCAGTTAGCATTAGCATTTAGCTAAATGGTAGCATCGACACTGGTCACTACCTGGAGCATCTCCTAAACAGGCCTGGGTCAGTTGAACGTGGCAGTGCTGTTTGGATTGTGTAGCAGCAGTGTGAACTGGCACTAGGGGGGGCGACTCTGGGACGCCAGAGTTCACCTCCTAGCCTCCTGGAGGAGTCGTGGGACTAAGTAGGAGAAACAGCGTTGAAGGGAGGTTTCCACCTGATGACCCCCAGAGACGTGTTAGGAATCACTGCTACTGGTAGGAATAGAGACAGATTAGGGGTCCTCCTAACTAGGATGGGTCAAAATGCAGAGAGGAATTTCCCCAAGGGGATTAATAAAGGATAAATTATTATTATTATTATTATTATTATTATTATTATTAGGTCCTTCATGGAGGATGGATCCTTTCTTTTAGCACAAGTGTCTGGTGTTTAAATTGCCTCACCTTGAGGCTGCAGTCTGTGGTGCTTATATTGAGTTATAATGCTGGATTAGTATTTAGTTTTTTAATAATAAACACATGTAAATATGAAAGTAAGGAGGCTCTAGGGTTGAGCCCTGGGGAACCCCACACATGATGGTGGTTTGCTGACTCCTCACTCTGTGTGAAAAACAACAAACTGAAGACATGATTTCAGCAAATCCTGGTTTTCACTGTGTTTGTGTCGAGCAGAGTGTGAAGTCCTCGTTGACCACACTAACAGGCGGCGCTGCATCTGAAGCTGCTGTGGGGAAACACAGCCCCAGTTCTTAGAAGTCACAGCCTCAACACACAGCAGCACTCAGGGTGCATTGTGGGTAGGAGGCTGCAGTTACTGTAAGAGAAGGCTACTCCATGTTTACCAGAAGTGATGTCACAGGAAGTGACATCCCAGCTGTAGGTTGGAGGGCAGGGGGCTGCAGAACAGAAACAGTCTCTGAGAGTCAACATGGAGGTTCTTCATGTGTCTGAACACCTCTGGGTTCCTCTGTCGGTGCTCCTGTCACTGTTTTACTTAATGTGGTTCTTTTTTCACTGCAACATTAAACCCTGCAGGTCTGAAATCAACATTACCAGCTGCACCAGAGATCCAGAGATCTCCACCCAGGACTCTGGTTTGGTTCCATGTGTGACGCCGGATCAACCCATGAGCCACACTGAGGACGGCTGCCGGTCAACTTAGGTTACAAAATGATTCGGTTTAATGACATAAAATCCAGCCTCCTGGATCAGTGAATAAAGGCAGCACGGCTCAGAACCAGAGAACAGTAGCTGGAGATACGTCCAGCATGGAGGAGCATCTTCCTACAGACTAGTTTATAGAGGCTGTAAACATGGAGATAGATCAGTATCTACAGGAGGAGGCGTTTATTTTCTCTGTGTTCTTGGATCATGAGTCATTGAGTCAATTTTGGACATCATTTGTATAATTTCAGGTCCTTTTTGAGTGATTTCAGACATGTTTGTGTTATTTTGGATGATTTACGAGACATTTTGAACAAATTGCTCCTTATTTTGGACAGATTTTGAGCAAAATCATAAAAGTTTCAGATCACTTTAAACAAGTTTTCCTCATTTTGGGGCAACTTTTAGCTGTAATGACCTGCAGTCGTCCTCATGATGGTCGATGGGATGATCCAGCGTCATACTGAGCTGCTGAGTTTTCATGCAAACAAACCAAAGCATCCTAGATCGGGACCTCCAGTGTAGATCTAAACGGCTGATGTTGTTTTAGTAGTTAAATATCTGCAGTATGTTCAGCCTCCTTTTCTATTTTCTCTTAAATGCATGTCAGACTCAGTAACTGGTTAAACTGGGTGGTGCTGATGAATGATGCTCAGCCTGCCGTCGGCTTGCAGCAGCAGCAGCGTCGTCGTCGTCGTTGCAGCTCATTCACACTCAGAATGTTATGTGCAGACATGCAGACCTTAGTTTCCTCTTTCTTGCAGCGGCTTCTGCAACTCGCTGACTCACAGCGAAACCTGCACACACACATTCACACAACCAGGGGTGGGGGGTGAAAGGTGACTGTCTGCCTCTGTGTCGTCATGGTTTCCACCGCAGTCCTGCAGAATCGGCCTCGATGCATCTCCACCTCCAGTCAGTCTGTATTTATAGGCAGCTCTTCTGGAAATGCGCTGGGTCAGAAATACACACAGAAATGCTAATTTGGTTAAATGTCATTTTCTCCTCAACTAGCTGCTGCTAGTAGCTGCTAGTAGCTGCTAGTAGCTGCTAGTAGCTGCTAGTAGCTGTTGGCAGCTACTGGTAGCTGCTAGTCGCTGCTAGTAGCTGCTAGTAGCTGGTAGTAGCTGTTAGTAGCTGTTAGTAGCTGCTAGTAGCTGCTAGTAGCTGGTAGTAGCTGCTAGTAGCTGGTAGTAGCTGTTAGTAGCTCTTAGTAGCTGTTAGTAGCTGCTAGTAGCTGTTGGCAGCTACTGGTAGCTGCTAGTAGCTGCTAGTAGCTGGTACTAGCTGTTAGTAGCTGCTAGTAGCTGTTAGTAGCCGCTAGTAGCTGTTAGTAGCTGCTAGTAGCTGCTAGTAGCTGTTGGTAGGTGCTAGTAGCTGCTAGTAGCTGTTAGTAGCTGTTAGTAGCTGTTAGTAGCTGCTGGTAGCTGTTGGTAGGTGCTAGTAGCTGCTAGTAGCTGTTAGTAGCTGCTGGTAGGTGCTAGTAGGTGCTAGTAGCTGCTAGTAGCTGTTAGTAGCTGCTAGTAGCTGCTAGTAGCTGCTAGTAGCTGTTAGTAGCTGTTAGTAGCTGCTAGTAGCTGTTGGTAGCTGCTACTAGTAGCTGTTAGTAGCTGCTGGTAGCTGTTGGTAGCTGTTAGTAGCTGCTAGTAGCTGCTAGTAGCTGTTAGTAGCTGTTAGTAGCTGCTAGTAGCTGCTAGTAGCTGTTAGTAGCTGTTAGTAGCTGCTGGTAGCTGTTGGTAGCTGTTAGTAGCTGTTAGTAGCTGTTAGTAGCTGCTAGTAGCTGCTGGTAGCTGTTAGTAGCTGCTGGTAGCTGTTAGTAGCTGCTAGTAGCTGCTGGTAGCTGTTAGTAGCTGCTGGTAGCTGTTGGTAGCTGTTAGTAGCTGCTAGTAGCTGCTGGTAGCTGTTAGTAGCTGCTGGTAGCTGTTGGTAGCTGTTAGTAGCTGCTAGTAGCTGTTGGTAGCTGTTAGTAGCTGCTAGTAGCTGCTGGTAGCTGTTAGTAGCTGTTAGTAGCTGCTAGTAGCTGCTGGTAGCTGTTAGTAGCTGTTAGTAGCTGCTGGTAGCTCTTAGTAGCTGTTAGCCTACAAGCTTCAGGTGGTTTCTTTGGCTTCTTGTGACAGATTTGATGCAGTTAAAGATATTTTTGACAGTTATTTTCCAGATATGTTGTTAAATTACAGACAACATCTTGTAAAATCACATAAAAAAACAAATCCAAAGTTGATATTTTTACAGTCATTCGTTCTTTCACTGTAAAATGACTTAATGTACTGTAAGTCGCTGTAGTCTGATAAATTATCGTCACACATCTACCCAATATGACGTCCCCACCCCGTCCATCGGCGCTTACAATAGAAATCAATAATATTGTTTTGTAGTAATATTAATTGGGCATTGCTTTACATTTGAATCAATGTGAGCTTTGTTTGCTGATTTTGCGGCGCCCCCTGGAGGCCATGGTGCTCTTAGCATATACAGCCTAACGGGCCGGTTCTGGTTGATCCAACTGGGAGCTTATAGTCGGCAAATCTATGCAAACACTTTATTTCCTCCTAGCTTGATGATCTGGGAATGTGGTCACATGACAAAGAAATGAATGATTTATGAGACATTTTGGACAAACTGGTTTTTATTTTGGACAGATTTTGAGGAACATCAGAAGTTTCAAGTGACTTTGGGCAGTTTCTGGACCTGATGAGCTGCAGTCGTCCTCATGGTTGATGGGATGATCCAACCCAACTGGAACTGACTGAGCTGCTGAGATAAAAATCACAATAAAAGTAGATCTGAAATTCTAAAAAATCTGAAGAAAACCGCAGCGTTCCTGTTTGATAATGTTCACCAGTGGGAGGTGTCAGATGTCTCAGACGAATCGATGTCTAACCGCTGAAGGCAGATTAGATGATGAGGAGATAAACTGAGCTACTGAGAAATGACTGAGAGCAGTGGAGCGTAGATCAGCCGAGTTCATTAGAGGAAGTTAAACTGTGAAATAAATGATAATCTTAGATCTACTATATTGAAAACACAGGGCCCACGCTGAGAGGAAACCACGCTCGTCTTTGCTGGATGTTCGCGTCGCTCTGCTTTCTCTTGAAAATACCACAAAGGTTTTCTGTTGGATTCAAGTCAGGCCACATATCCTGTATTCCTCTATATTCCTCTTCTCCATCTGGTCAGCCAGTGTTCTGGTTCCTCCTCAGACCTTCATGAAGCATCTCTAAACGTCATCAACACCTTTATCTACCATCACACTCCACCTCCGTGCTTCACTGTCAGGACTATGATCCACTGAGTCGTCTGAGTCTTTTCGGACAAATTTTGAGTCATTTTGAATAAGTTTTCAGCCATTTTGGAAACTTTTAAGTCAATCCAGGTAGATATCAGGTCAGTTTTGTTTTTATAAATGTCATCACCTCCACCTCCGTGCTTCACTGTCAGGACTATGCATCCACCGTGGTAGTCCTGGTCAGGTGAGACACGAAACAACCTCAAAAAGACAAAATTACTGCAACGAGACACAAATTGACCGCAGACAGATGCAAATATCTCCCAAAGAAACACAAAACAGACACAAAGAGACACCAAATGACCACAGCAGCACTCAAAATGCCTCTGAGCTTCATTATCAGGACCATGCATTCACTGTAGTACATGTCCTGGCCAGAAGAGACACAAACCATTTTGCCATTTTGGACAATTTCAAGTCATTCTGGACAAAAGTCCATTCAGTTTTGTTTTTATAAATATCTTCTCCCCCACCTCCGTGCTTCACTGTCAGGACTATGCATCCACTGAGTCGTCTGAGTCTTTTTGGCCAAATTTGGAGTCATTTTGCCAATTTTTAACTTGTTCTGGACTCATTTCTTGTCATTTTGGATCATTTTTGAGCCATTTTGCACAATTTTAAGTCATTCAGGATGAATATCCGGTCAGTTTTGTTCTTATAAATGTCATCTGCCCATCTCCCTTCTTCACTGTCGGGACTATGCATTTACTGTTATCAGTGAGGAAAAATGATAGAGGAGCAAATAACACACAGGCATTCATCTATAAATGATGGATAGATAGATAATAATCAACACATTTTGCCTTTATCTACCATCACACTCCACCTCCGTGCTTCACTGTCAGGACTATGCATCCACTGAGTCGTCGGAGTCTTTTTTGACAAATTTTGAGTCATTTTGGGAAACTTTAAACTTGTTTTGGACACATTTCTTGTCATTTTGGATAAGTTTTGAGTCACTTTGGACAAATATCTGGTCGGTTTTGTTTTTAAAAATGTCATCTCCGTGCTTCACTGTCAGGACTATGCATCGACCGAGTCATCTGAGTGTTTTCGGACAAATTTTGAGTCATTTTGCTAATTTTTAACTTGCTCATGGACTCATTTCTTGTCATTTTGGATCATTTTTGAGCTATTTTGGACAATTTTAAGTCATTCTGGACAAATATCAGGTCAGTTTTGTTTTTATAAATGTCATCTGCCCACCTCCCTTCTTCACTGTCAGGACTATGCATCCACTGTGGTGGTCCTGGTCAGGTTTAAGCATGCTGGACTCCATCTGAGCCCAACTCATTGATCTTCATCTGTTCTCCTGCATCCTTCAGGCTTCTTTTCATGTTCTTTTGCAAACGTTGATTTGCACCAAACAGCAAGCGAGGGCTGTTTTACTGTCTGTACTGTCGTTAAAATTATTTCTGCTATGGTTCTTTGAAGCGTCATTTATAGCGTCTAAAGGTTCTACGTGGAGCTGAAGCAGCTTTTCGTTGTTTTTTTGCACCATTTATTGATCCAGCCTTGTAAGTCTGTCCAACAACACGTGAGTAACGGTCAGAGTGTGGGTTATCCAGAGTGCACTTTGAAATCCAGCTTTCCATCTCATCCAGCACCAAGTCTAGACTCCGTTCACCTCCATGCTGTTTTAAAGGGAAGTGAATCCCTCAGCGAGCTGGCGTCGTTGGTGCGCTGGCCCTTTAAGGGAACGAGGAGGGAAAGGGCGCGTTTTTAAAGTGATGATTCAGACGAGTTATTTTTAATGTTTAATTGAGTCTCATGTAGTTTCAGTGAAAACGCTGACGGCTCAGTGAGAGCAATTAAATATGCACTGACACTGAAACACACTGCGGCATTTCCATGAAGCTGGTGTTGTTTCCTGTTGCAGAGGAAGCTGTGAGTGGGTTCACAGCAGCAACCACACACACACACACACACACTCACACTCACACACACACACACAGAGTTATGTTTTCTATCATCACGGCAATGTTTGCAAGCAGAGGTTAGCAACAGAGCAGCACAGAAACAAGACGACGTTCGATTGAAGAACATCTGAACTCCTGGCTGGAGCTTTCTACCACATGTCATGGTCTTCATCAGCAGGCTGGAGACGTCGTGGACATGCAGCCATTTCCCATGACCAGTCTGTGCACGTGCAGGATCCACATGTGCACAGAAAAATGAGCATAAATCGGTCTTCAGTCGTCTGCAGCAACTGATGGAGACTAGAAGCTTCTCGGTGCACAGACCCCTAGTTAATACCTAGACGTGAGGCGTTTAGGGAACCTCAGTAAATCGTAGCGTCCGTCAATGAGCAGCAACTGATGAGTTCTGAGTTCAGCTGAAGTCTTATGTTGATGCAGGTTTGCATGCTCAAACAAGCAAAATGGTTCTAGTTCCACAAAGATCCTTTCAGCAGGAGGTTCTTTAAAGAAAACCCAAAGGTGCCTAAAACCCCTTCTCCACTGAGCTGGTTCCAGGTCTAGTCCAGACCCAGATCCTGACTTAGCTCCACTTCTTTGTGTTTCCACCTCCTAAGCACCGACTCCAGGTTCTATAAACTGGAGCTCAGCAAGCACCAACTCTTTGCTGGTCCAGAGCTAAGCACCGAGTACGTCAGGGGCTGGGGGCGGGGTTATGGTGACCAACCATCAACGGTGGAAAGGGACACACAAGCGCTAATTAGTGTCCTTGTTCTCCAGGACGTCCCTGGTCCCATCACACATGTATTGGAATGACTCCCGGGACACACGGAAGTTTAGCACAAACTGTTGACCTGAAATCCGCTACAGTTGTGTCCCACCAGTAGCGTGATCACGGATGTGTCCAGGCAACAGGAGGACCTCCGCCTCACAATCAGCCTTAAGACCATCTATAGAGATAAACATAGATATTATCATCAACTTACTGCGTTTGTTTAACTGCTATGTAATGGATGCTAGTGTAGTGGTTTTATGGTGACCCAATGGCTCCAACTGGACTCCAAACAGGTTCTTAGGAGGAACCAGATTAGAACCAGCTAAGAACCAGAACTAGGACCTGGTTCTTCTTGGTGGAAAAGGGGGACCAGTGCACCATCAAAAATGGTTCCTTTAGGCACCATTAATGATGCTCCAGCAAACTTTGGCAAAACTCGTCTCTCAAGGAACCATTATTTCAGGTAGTTTGTGGTTTGTGGATCCACCGGGTTCTATTTTGACAACGAGACTTTGGATTCTTGGTCAGATAGAACCATCTTTTAAGTAAATAAACTGGTGAACCAGACGAACCCTTTAAAAACATGTTGTTCTGTCTGACCAAGAGGCCAGAACTAAAATGGAAGGAACCCATAAATGCTGCAGATTCTTACATTTGACTCTGTTGCTTAAAAAACACTCAAGTTCATGTCATCAAAGTAGAACCAGGTGGGTCCATTAAGAGCTATCTGGACAATCGATCCTTAGAAACATGTTTTTGCTAAAGTTCCTTGGAGCTCAACTGAAGATGCTTAAAGGAACCATTTCTGGTGGTTGTTTGAGGAGCCTTTGGGGGTTTTGTTCGTCTCTTAAGAACGTCTCGCTAAAAGGTTTTGTGGAACTAAAACTGGTTCTTCTATAGAATCTCCCAAGGAACCATTTTTGGTTCCAGTTAGCACCTTTATTTTTCTGAGAGTACCCCAACCTCCCTAAAAAATCATTCCAGAATAACCAGTTTTTTCCAAATACAGTTATTTAGGTAGCTTTTCTGTGCATGTTCTGAGTCCGGTTCCTCCATCTTTAGGTGCATCAGCTGGAACCTGATCTGAGTCCAGGACTTCAAATAAAGACACTCTGGAGACCCGTGAAGCGTCTCAGACAGAGTTCTGGCTCGTCGCTGTAAACAGAAACATGACTTTGGGTCCAGACAGATTCACTGATGCTCTGTGTTGTTCATGAGGAACCAAAGTCTCTGCTGCCATCTGGTGGACGGAGGCTGAACTGCAGCAGGAACCACAGAGTGAAGTTGGAGACGTTCATGTGACCAACAGCAGGACGACTGCGACCGCTGGACCCTCGCATCACATCAGAGCTTGTCTTCTGGTTTGTTTCGCCTCGTCGTCGTTCTGAAGCCTCAGTAGTTGTCCTTTGGTGTTTGGTGGTGTGCCGTTTCTACTGGTTTGTTTTCAGCTCTTTTTAGCTGATTCTGTCTCCTTCTAGGCTTTTTGCATCTACTTGGGTTCATCTTGTGTCCTTGTTTGGAGTCTTGTTGTAGGTGTTTGGAGTCTTTGCAGCCATTTTGTATTCACTCGTCGGCCTTTTCTGTGTTTTCACAGGAGTTTTGTCGTTGCTTTGAGGGTTTTCACCCACTTGTTTCAGCTGATTCTGTCTCCTTGTGGTTGTTTTGCATCTACTTGGGTTCATTTTGTGTCTTTGTCTTGAGTCTCATTGCATCTCTCTGAGCTTTGTTTTAAGTCTCTGTCTGCATTTTGTATTTAGTCGTCGTCCTTGTGTGTCTCTTTGCAGTCGGTTCAGTCTTTCTGCAGTAACTTTGCATCTATTTTCATGTTTTTATTTTTCGTCTCTGTAGGTTTTTTTTTGCATCTACTTGTGTTTGTTTGGAGTCTTTGGAGCCATTTTGAATCCACTAGTTGTACTTTCGTGTGTCTTTACAGTTGTGTTGTTGTTGTTTGCAGTGGCTTTGCACCTATTTGTGTATCTTTTCAGTCAACTCTGTCTTTTGTGGTTGTTCTGGGCTCATTTTGTGTCTTTTTGTCGGGTCTTGATGCAGTTATTTGCGTCTCTTTGTGTCTTTTTGTAGTCGGTTTGGTCTTTTTGGAGTCTTTCTGTGTCTTGTACTGTCGCTTTGCCTCTGCTTGCAGTGGTTTGGCATCTATCTGGGTTCATTCTGCAGCTTTGCTTTGAGTCTTGTTGTCATTGTTTGCATCTCTTTGTGATTGTTTTGAGTCCTTGCAGCCATTTTGCTTGTAGTTTTGGTGCTAAGCCCAGATATAAACATCATTTCAAGGAGCTGCAGAGGAACATGTTGCAGGTTTTAAACACCAGGTGGCAGCAGAGCGTCTGAAACTCACTGGTTGCGCTTTAACTTTCCCATAAAACTTTACATTTTCTATATCAGTCACCATGAATGGATCCTCTGTCATCTGAGATTCCTGCATTTATTCTGCACATTAGTCACATTTATCCAACATCAGTATAGAAACACAGAACCTGACATCTACAGCTGATTCAGTTCAGTTCCAGTAAAACACTGTCAGCTGTGGCCTTCAGTATGTTACTGTATTTATTTCAGAGTTGTTTCTGTAGTTTATTTAGATATTTAATTATTGTATGGTTGACTATAGCACTTAACAGCAAAAAAATATGGTGAAAATGTGGCAGCAGGGGTGGCAGAAAAATAACGGTAAAAACAGTCGACTAATGTAACAAAAACCTGAGACAATAACGGCAAATATCTTTAAAATAATGACATTTTTAGCTGATTTAAACACATTACATTGATGGTCACACATTATCAAGGAATTAATTGCTATTAGGAAAAATATTGATTACTGATGTGGACATTATTTACACTTTTGGCTTGTTTTTATAGGTCAACATGTAATTTATACTCTTTCTGTTATTTTACTTGTTACCTGTAATTTAATAAAACAGGGAAAATCTGTGAAATAATAGTAAAGTGTCCAAAAACATTACAAAAAAACTGCTAAAAAAGTCTCCTGTAGCCTTAGCTAACAAGCTGACTTTATGTCAAGCTAATAATGTTATGCCATATTAGCTTGCTGTACCACTAGCTGACTAGCTTACTTTATGTCAAGCTGATACTGCTATGCTATATTAGCTTCCTGTGGCACTAGCGCTGATAATGTTATGCCATATTAGCTGGCTGTAGCACTACCTAACAAACTAGCTGACTTTATGGTAAGCTAATGATGCTATGCTACATTAGCTTGCTGTAGCACTAGTTAACTAGTTGACTTTATGTTAAATTGATAATTCTATGCAAAATTAGCCTTCTGTCGCACTAGCTAATTAGTGGACTTCATACTATTCTAATGATGTTACGCTATATTAGCTTGCTGTAGCAGTTGCTAATTTGTTGACATCAGGTTAAGCTAAAATTGTTATATTCCACTGACTTGCTGTAGCACTAGCTAACTAGCTGACTTTACGTGAAGTTATAGTGTTTTGCTATATTGGCTTGCTGTAGCACCAACAGACTTTGTCAAGCTAAAAATGTTATGATTGCATTATTAGCTTGCTGTAGCACTAGCTAACTAGCTGACTTATATTAAACTAATAATGATATGCATTATTAGCTTGCAGTAGCATTCGCTGACTAGCTAACTTTAGTGTTAAACTAATATCGTTATGCTGTATTAGTTTGCTGTACCACTAACTAACTTACTAGCTTTAAGTTAAGTTTATTATGCTATGCTATGTTAGTTCGTTGTAGCACTAGCTAACCTACTGAGTTTATGTTAAGCCAATGTTATGTTATATCGACTTGCTGTAGGCCTGGCTAACTCGCTGACTTTATGCCAAGCTAATAATGTTATGCTATATTAGCTTGCAGTATCACTCGCTGACGAGCTAACTTTAGGTTGAACTAATATTGTTATGCTATATTAGTTTTCTGTAACAGTAATTAACTTACTGACTTGGAAGTTAAGTTAATGATGCTATGCTATGTTAGCTTGTTGTAGCACTGACTAACTAACTGACTTTAAGTTAAGTTAATAATGTTTTGTGATATTAGCTTGCTGTAGCACTCGCTGATAAGCTAGCTTTAGATTGAGCTAATAATGTTATGCTTTATTAGCTTGCTGTAGCACTAGCTAACTTTAGATTTAGCTAATAATTTTATGCTTTATTAGCTTGCTGTAGCACTAACTAACTGACTTTATGTTAAGCTAATAATGCTTATGCTTTATTAGCTTGCTGTAGCACTAACTAACTGACTTTATGTTAAGCTAATAATGTTATGCTTTATTAGCTTGCTGTAACACTAGCTAACTTTAGACTGAGCTAATAATGTTATGCTTTATTAGCTTGCTGTAACACTAGCTAACTTTAGACTGAGCTAATAATGTTATGCTTTATTAGCTTGCTGTAGCACTAGCTAACTTTAGATTGAGCTAACAATGTTATGCTATATTCAGTTGCTGAAGGACTAGCTAGCTAGTTTGAATTTATTTCAACTGTCGGCTAAGCATCCGTCCTGATTTGACGTCATTTTTATGTCGTGAATTTAAATATCAGTGATTATAGAGCTGTAACTTTTAAAAATGAGCAATAATCAAAGCGTCATAAACAAAAATAGTTCCTATAGGTGTCGTCTGATATCCAGAACAGACGTTGGTCTTTGAGGGCGTCTTCCTCTGATTTACTCCGGACCAGTTTATTAACAGAGCGAGTGTGTCGAAGCAGTTGTATGATGAAGAGAGACGCTGGAAATAAACTGACCTCTGGCCCGACAAATCTGACACCCCATGAACACACACACACACACACACACACACACACACACACACACACACACGGTTTTCCATGTGAACTCAGAGACCCTCCGTCAGATCAGTGTGTCCCTGCTGTGGTTCTATATTCAATTATACAGCAGACGGACGGACGGACAGTTTCCATGACTGCTTTTATATTTAACCTGCAGAAGGTGAAAAGTTCGACTTGGACTTGAAAAAGTTGCTTCACTGAGGAGAAGCTCTGAACTCTGAGAGTCGATCAGCTGCTGGTCTTCATGTTGTGTCTCTTTGCAGTCGCCTCTGTTTGAATCCTTCTGCATCTCATGTTGGTTTCATCTGTTTTATTTGATTCCATACATTCGACTTCATTGTGCGTCTTTGTTTTGAGTCTTGTTTCAGGTGTTGTTCGTGTTGCTGCTATAATACACTGTAAAACTCTGACGTCACGCTTTATTTCTAAAAATAAAGTCAACAAAATATGAGAAAAAAACTAATTCAGGAGCATAAATAAGGTTGCACTGTAAAAAAAAGAGCTTTTAAAAATGCATGTGAAGTCATTTTTTGAACAATTTGCTGTTTTTATACAGATTTCCCTGTTTAGTTTAAATACAGATAATAATTATAAAAATCACAGGAAAGAAGTATTAACCTAAATATTACTTACACTGTAAAAAATAAAAACAAAAATCTGTTTTTTCATAAATAGTGATTGTGTTTGGTGGTAAAATGAAACTTTTAACTACATTTAAATGTTAGATATTGTTCTTATATATATTAAAGATTAAAAAATGAGAAGTTTTTTTAACAGTTATTTTACAGATTTTGTTAAACTACAGATAATATCTAATAAAATCACATCAAACGTGTTATTTTACAGGTTATGATGTGACTAGCGTTGGTTTGTAATAGATGACGGTGGGGTTAAAACTAATCCTGAACCTATAGAAGGTTATTGATCTCCCAGACTGGTCTACTGGACGTTTCAGGCTAGAATTTTCAAGTTATTGTGGATCCAGTGGTAGAAGTGGGTGGAAAACTAAAGGGGAGGTTTGTAGAGGGTTGAGATGCGTTGTGACGGGTTATAAAGGGGTTTAAAGTGAATGTCAGGGGGTTTAGAGTTGGTGTTAAACTAGCAGACTGGTCTAACTGGTCAACTTTGGTTAGATTTTCATGTTCATGGGTTAATAAGGAGCATAAAACCAGTTGTAGAGGCACAATAATGGGATTTAAACTGGTTTGAAACAGACTAGAAAGGATTTAGATTGGTTTAGGATGTTTGTAGATAAAGGCTTTTAAAAGGAGACACACTCAGTCGTGGTTCAAACAGATTTACAATGAATTAGGATGGGATTAAATCTGATTTATACTAGATTACAGTTGGGTGAACACTAATCCTGTACCTACAGCATGAGTTTAAACTGATTCGTCCTCTTCCAGTTTAGTCTACTGGTCAGTTTAGGGGAGGATTATTAAGGTAGAATGTGTTAAAGACTGATGGTTTGTAGAGGGTTTAGACTGGGTTTCCCACTGCCAGACTGGTCTAAATGGTCAACTTTGGTTTGGTGTCTACGGTTATGGGTTTAGAAAGGAGTATAAAACTTGTTGATGAAATGTGGAATGGGGTTTAGTTTGGTTTAAGACGGGCTGCAGTGGATTTAGACGAGGTCAGGATGTGTTTTAATGGATTCTGTGGTTATAAAAAGGAATAAAACCCATTAACAGTTGATCAGAACAGGTAGGAACAGGTTCTGAATCATATTTAGTGTGTAAAAACATAAAGAATACAAGCAGCTACACAGAGACAGTGCGGTCAATACGACACCATGGCAACGTAAACAAGACACCGGCCACTGGTTGCCATGGCAACCTCCTGGCCGACATGTCCGACGGTGTGACAGCTGTTACTAATTCATCTCCTGCTCTCATCAGCTGACTGTGTTCTGGCCATGATGTGGGTCTGTAGGTCAGAGACCCCCCTCCACCTGCTCAGGTGACACCCCAGTGCATGCTGGGAGCTCTGCGGGGGGTCTGTCATCGACCGTCTGTCCGTCTGCTCACCTGTAAACATGTTTAGAATGAACGTTTTGAGCACATTTAACTCCAGATAAATAAACTCTGGTCGTTGTTACGTTGAAGGTTTCATCTGTTTGGTAAAATTAAAGATTATAACTAATAAAAGTCCTGAAAAACTAATTTACGCATCCACAAACAAACAGGTCAAAACACAAGTCTGTTCATTAGAAACTCATTATTTTACAGATATTTGCTGCTATTGGAAATAAAGAATGAAGTATTTTAAAGATTGTGAAGTCGTTCTGATTTTTTAAGCTGTTATTTTACAGATTTCCCTGTTTAGTTAATATAAAGATAACATTTAAAATCACAGGAGAGAGGAATGATTTACACATTAAATGTAAAAAACTAAAAAAAAAATCTGTATTTTTAAAAATGCTGGTTAATTTTTTCTCCATTTGTTGACTTTAAAATGATAAAAAAGGTCAAACAGTGAATAATCTTTACTTTAAATTACCGTCTGTAAATCTCACAGTGCTGATGGGGTTCGGTGTCCCCTGAGGAGCCCCTGGGCCTGATGGAGCCCCTGGGCCTGATGGAGCCCCTGGGCCTGATGGAGCCCCTGGGCCTGATGGAGCCCCTGGGCCTGATGGAGCCCCTTGGCCTGATGGAGCCCCCGGGCCTGATGGAGCCCCTTGGCCTGATGGAGCCCCTTGGCCTGATGGAGCCCCTGGGCCTGATGGAGCCCCTGGGCCTGATGGAGCCCCTTGGCCTGATGGAGCCCCCGGGCCTGATGGAGCCCCTGGGCCTGATGGAGCCCCCGGGCTGCCCCATGTGGACCTCCAGCAGGTGATTTACTGTCCAGCTCACTGCGGCAGGTCGGCGCTCGTCACCCAGCAGGAAAAGACTATTTTTGAATCCTGGACAGCAGCGATGTGGAGCAGCTCCGTTCACTGCCAGAGTGTTTTTAAAGAGCAGGAACTCCAGGAAGGACTTCAGACAGACCTTGACCCCCTTTAGGCCTGACAGATATAAAGTTCTGAACATCTCTGCAACCACGGGTCATTAATTAATGAATCTATTTTAATAATCAAATAAATGTAGAATGCTTGCTGGTTCTCAAATCAGAGAACTCCTGGTTGTTCTCTGGTTCTTCAGAAGACCATCACCAGTGGAAGAACCTCTTAAGACTGGTTCTCTGTGTTCATGTGGCTCTAAAACACAGTAAAGTTCTTCATTTGTCTTCATCTTGTTCACTCAGGGAAAAAAAGAACCAAAAGCTGTCCTTTGCAGTGAACAAAGAACCCCCAAAGGTTCCTCAAAGAACCGTCAAACAGTGGTTGTTCTCCAGAGAACCTCTTCAAAGACACGTTCTTTCAGGAACCACTTTCTGGATAGTTCTTTCTGGACTGTTTTCATTATCGATGAATCATTGGTTCTAGAAGACATCAGAGAACCAGGAGGAACGTCCATCACAGGCCCCAAACCGCCATCCTAGAACATGTTGTTCCGTCAGAACCCACAACATTAAACGTGTTCTAATGGATGGAACCAGAAGTGTTGCTGCTTAAGGATTATCCAAGTGATGATCAAGTTCTCTCATCACAACAGAACCAGGCTGGTCCACAAAGACCCGTCATGAAACGGTTCCTTAAACAAAGTTCTTTAGAGCTCCGTTCCTGATGTCTGAAGGAACCGTCTTTTACTAGTTCTTACGGACACTGTTGGGTTTTCTTTAAAGAACCTCGTATTAAAACCTTCATGAACTAAAAAGGTTCTATGGAATCAATGCAAAGAACTGTTTTTGGTTCCAGTCAGAACCTTTCAGGTTAAGGCTGGTTCACACTACAGGATAATCGGGCCGATTCTTGTCCTGATCTCCTTACGATCAAAACCAGCAAAGGCCCGATGGTCTGATGTTTGCAAACCACATGGTGTCTGATGTTCCTGTGGTGGGGTGTTAACAGGGAGTTTGTCCAGTCTGATCCACTCAGAAGGAGAGATCGTAGATAATGAACATGTTTGATATTAGCGACTATAAATCCTGTAGTGTGTGGGGCGAGCACGCTCAGTGTGTGATGTCACGTGTACCAGATTTAAGCCAATCAAAACGCGAGCTGAGTCAGCTGACTGATGGAACAGGAAGTAAAAACAAACCTGTAGAGTTACCGTCGCTAAAAATTGTAATCAGATTAATCATGATGATGGATTAATCCGCATTAACGCGTCAATTCTGACAGCCCTAAAGAATCTCTGCCCCTCGGCTAAAGACCAGTCTAGATCTAGAGACCTGCCCGGCCCCAGGCCTGGTGTCTGGGCTACCTGGTTGATCCTGCCAGTAGAACATGCTTGTCTCAAAGATTAAGCCATGCAAGTCTAAGAACACACGGCCGGTACAGTGAAACTACATCTGGATGGTCTGATGAAAAAACAGCTTCAATTCTAGTAACGAGACACATTTTTGGCAGCAACGGTAACGAAGAGTAATCAATTAGATTACTGGTTACTGAAAAAAGGGACGTCCTTATTTATAGCGCCGTTATTCCATCATGTTTGTTTCCACTGAAGTTACGTTTGACTATGTGAGATTTGGAATATTGAGCGTGAAGAACCTGATAGTCTCCTGAAGAGTCGGTTAGCATGTGGTTCGCTAACACCACACTATAAGATCAGAAGACAGAGATGTTGTGTGATCTGTCTTCTGTTATCTTCAAGTGTTTGGTCTCTAAATCTGAGAAGGTTGGAAGGATCCTTTAATGTGTGCCGGCCTTTAACTTACTGTTCTCTGATGTTTCATCGACAAAATGATTCATTGATAACTAAAATAATCCATCTGGGAGCTCCTCATATGAACTGTTTTTGCTGAGGTTCTTTTGAGAACCTTTTACGGGTCCAGTTCCAGTGTTTGATGGTCCTTTGAGGAACTGTTGGGTTTCCTTCCTTTTGAAAGCTTCTTGGTAGAACTAAAAGGTTCTTCTGTGGCATCAATGGTTCCAGGTGTTACCTTTGTTCCTTCATGTGACGGATGTTTCTTCTTACTGTTGATGACGTTTTAAAAAACTACTGATTAATCATCAATGAAGCATCCGGACAACGGTTCCTTAAAGAACGTGTTTTGGCTGAAGATCTTTGGGGCACCAGAAGGAACCATTTAATTTTTGATGCTTCTTTTGAGGCACCTTTGCGGATTCTTCAAAGACGAGTGGTTTGTGGAGATAAAAGTGGTTCTTCTGTGTCGTCAGTGTGAAGAACAAGTTCTGGTTCCACTCAGAACGTTTATTCTTGTTTTAAATGTAATGTTTTGTGGTGTTGGACTGTTGGTCGGATAAAACAAGACATTTGCAGACGTCACTTGGATGTTGTGATGGACGCTTCCCAACGTTCCAACTGTCCAAGTGATTGATCGATTAGTAGATTAACTGATATTAATAATCTACACTGACAGCTGACCTGTGTGGCTCCAGTGGGTGAAGTTGTGTTGTGTTTGTTACATAAGCTTGCTGCTCTGTAATTTAACTAAAAGCTATGAAACCTGAGACACACACACACACACTGAGCGATTGAACCAACTTTATTAGCGATGCTGTGCAGGAGCAGCAGCGTGGACGTCCTTTGTGTGATGTAAACATGTTGCTGGTCTCCAGGCAGCTCCGTAAACAATGAGCTCTGTGAGGTGATGACGCCTCCTGAGGACGAGATGAAGCCGCTCTGCTGGACCTTCACCGTCACTGGCAGCTTCCTGAGACTCTCAGACACAGCAGAAACAGCCGTCCTCCACCGTCTGTGGTGAGTACAGTGTCTGGTGGCATCAGTGTTGTTGCCATGGTTACCTGCAGTTTAATGCTCTTCGTCTGGGCTGCATCAACAAGGATTCATTTGTTTATTTGATTAAATTGAAATAAAAAATGTAAACTACGCTTTAAAGGGCTGCTTTAGTTTTTACTCTAAATCTAATTCTGTTGCACCAACTCAAACTGTGACCCAACATTAACCTCTAAGTTACACTTAATGAGGTTAAACCTGTAAAATGGCTGCTTCTTTTAGCAAACAAAATAATGTTTTGTTTAGTAACTTCCTCCTCTTTCATACGTGTCCCACCACTGTGCAAAATTCTGTTTCATTTATTAATTCATTATATTAAATTTGGACAAGTAAATTAAATTTTTGCGCAATCCTAAACATGGTTTCTTTTAGCTCCTATGCTAGCCTAAACAAACTGTAATTACCTGCTGTGTCAGCCTCTAGATCCTAGATAACCAAGACATTGTTGGTTGCTAAACTAGCTTTCAACATTTAGCTGCTACTTTAGCCCAAAACAAGATGCCATTAGCCACTATGTTAGCTTAAACATTATACTATTAGCTTCAACTGTAGCCTAAGCAAGACATCATTAGCTGCTATGTTAGCACAAAGCCAGATACCATTAGCCAACATGTTAGCCAAAAGAAAGAAATTATGTTCACCAGATCAAGCTACAGTTGGGTGCAAACATCATATCATTAGTTGCTACGTTAGCTTAAACAAGACGTTGTTAGCTGGACTCTTAATCTAAACAAGATATCATTAGCTAATACATTAGCCGAAGACAAGCTACCGTTAGCTGCTCCATTAACCAAAATAAGGTACAGTTAACAACTGTTTTAACCAATGCAACGTAATGTTAGCTGCTACAGTAGCACAAAACAAAATACTGTTAGCTGCTATGTTATTCTAAAACAAGATATTAAATTAAATTGAATAGAATTTTTTACTTTTTAAAAATTTTGTTGTATTGACAATTCAATTTAAAAAATACTGTTAGCTGCTAAGTTAGACCTAAACAAGATATCATTATCTTCTATGCTAGCTTAAACAAGATAGTTGCTGTATTTGCCTAAACAAGCTATCATTAGCTGCTTCATTAGCCTAAACAATACTGTTTAATGTAACAGCTAATACCATTAGCTGTTACATTAGACTGAACAAGATACTGTTACCTCCCACGTTAGCCAAACCGTAATATCATTGGCTACTATGTTAGCTTAAACAAGATTGACAGCTGTTACATACATTAGCTGCAACATCAGCCTAAGCAAGATAACATTAGCTGCTTCATTAGCCTAAACAAGATACTGTTAGCTGCTATTACTGCCAGATCGAGATACCGTTGGCTGCTACATTAGACTAAACAAGATACTGTTACCCCCCATGTTAGCCTAACCACTATATCATTACTATGTTAGCCTAAACTAGATGCACAGCTTCTACATTAACTTATCATTAGCTGCAACGTTAGCTTAAGCAAGATATCATTAGCTGCTATGTTAACCCCAAAACAAACTATCATTAGCTGCTTCGTTAGCCTAAACAAGATACTGTTAGCTGCTATTATAGCCAGATCAAAATACTGTTAGCTGTTATATTAGACTAAACAAGATAGTGTTACCTCCCACATTAGCCTAACCACTACATCATTTCTATGTTAGCCTAAACTAGATTCGGAGCTGCTACATTAACTTAACATTAGCTGCAATGTTAGCCAAAGCAAGATATGATTAGCTGCTACGTTAGCCCCAAAGCAAGCTATCATTAGCTGCTTCTTTATCCTAAACAAGATATTGATACCTCCCACGTTAGCCTAACCACTATATCATTACTCTGTTAGCCTAAACTAGATTCATAGCCGCTACTTTAACTTAACATTAGCTGCAATGTTAGCCAAAGCAACATGCTATTAGCTGCTACATTAGCTACATTTACATTACATGATTGAAAATATACAAACAAGCCAGAGTGTTTTTCCCTCTTATCAGAATGATAATGAGGTTATACCATGAATGGTCTGACCCAGTGGGATAATGTGAAAGTTAAAATGTCTGCTGGTAATGTTTATAGAACTGGATTTAGAATTATAGAAGTTCTAGTATCCATATGTTCAAGAATGTCCCGTTTTAAAAATAATGATCTGATTTATTTAATGTAGGAGTCAATAACAGAGCCTTAATGTAATTTAAGTATAAAACTGAGAGGAAACAGAGGATTTAAGAACAAAGAGGAGTTATATTAAGAAGTGTGAAGGAGTGATCAGATAGAGGAGGAGGAGGAGTAGGAGGAGGAAGAGGAGGAGCTGCAGATGGAGGAAGAGGAGGCGTCCTGTCCGTCTGCGTCCAGAGGAGAGGAGCGGCCGCCATGTTAACCAAGAAGCCCGGAGCCTCGGTCCTCCCGACGGGTGAGCAAAGCTTCTGTAGCCGGCCGGAGGGCTCCTGAGCCCGGCCGCTGTGGCGGCGACACTCCGCCGTGTCTCCGCTTGTGTTTGCCGTAGAGACAGCGGCGGTGGAGCGGATTAAAGCGGCGCAGGGAAGGCAGGACGAGCTGCTGGCTAACAGGCACAAACTGCTGGAGGCTCGTCTTTCTCCATCTGCTCATTAAATTAACGTTAATCTCGTAAAGCAGGCGGACGGAGAGGAGCTGAATGTAGCAGCCGGGGAGAGGAGCAGCAGCTGGGATGAAGGCAGCTCTTCCTCCGCTGTCTGTCAGGTTTATTTTTAGCTAACAGATGAGAAGTGACAGCAGCTCCCCGGTCTGTTTATCTCTCCCTCGGCCCTTTGTAAAGCCTCTCCAGCAGCTCTCCGCCCGTGTCCGCTGCTCCTCACACATTTCTCGGTGTCCTTTCGGGTTTTTCCCCTGTATTCGGTCCTGCTCGGTACGGTGGTGTCTGTGTGTTTTTCGGTTGCTGGGTAATTCGTGGCCTGCAGCTCGGCAGACAGAATTAAAGCTTCGGTTCAGTCAGAGGACATTCGGTTTCTCTCTGGTGGACTCAACTGTCACTTCTTTAAAGCTCCATGAACATGCTAACGCTGTTATGGAGCGTTAAAGCTAATTTAATAGTGGCTGCTTTAGCTTTGTGCTAACCTGAAACCTCCTCCTGCTCTATGTTTATACCATTAGAGGAAAAGGTTTAGTGACGGCTATTGATTGAATGTTTAATGATTAATCAGGTTTTTAATGTAAAATATGTAATGTTTACTTCCTTACAGACAATTGTCATTTAGCATGTACAGCCTAACTGACATATTAGCATGCTACTATTATTATTAGCAGTGTTAGCTTATTAGCATTTATGGAAGTTGAAGCAAAATTAAATAAATCAAATGACTATAATTCAACATAAACTCTTCAATTTAAAGAAATACTGCTGACAGAGTGAACTGTCATAATGTAAGGTCTAAAGAAGACACCATTAGCTGCTATGTTAGCCTAAAGCTAGTTTAAATAAATTACCATTTACTACTAGGATACCCTAAACAAGGTACTGTTAGCTACTACTTTAGCCTTAACAGTTAACCACAACACCATGCCGTTAGCTGGTACATTACCCTAGACGAGATAATGTTAGCTGCTACATTAGCTTAAAAAACATGTTGTTAGCAGTTATGTTAACTTAAAAAAGATGCTACATCAGCCAAAACAAGATACAGTTTGCCGAATGAGATAATGTTAATTGCTATGGTAGCCTTAACAGGGTATTGTCAGCTGCTTTGTTAGCTAAAACCAGATTCTGCGTGCTAATACATTAGCCAAAACAACATACTGTTTGCTGGTATGTCAGCTGAAACAAAATATGATGAACTTCTAGCCTACTTGTTTGGTGTCCTGTTATTAGCCAAAACAAGACATTGTTATTTTTGATCAAAAGGCCTTTAGCTGCTACACTAGAAGAAATCACGATATTATTAGCAGCTAACTGAGCCTAAAAAGATAGCAGTAGTTCTGTATGTTAGCATAAACAAAATACAGATACCTGTTATCTCCTCCTGAGCAAGATGTTGTTAGCTGATATTCTTGCCAGAACAAGATATCGTTAGCTGCTGCGTTAGCCACAACAAGATACCATTACGAGATAACATTAGCCTAAAAATGTGACACCATCACCGGTTACTTTGGCTACAAGCATATTAAGCTAGTTGCTAAATTAGCCAAAACAAGACACTGTTAGCTGCTTTGTTTGCCTTAGATAAATACAGTTAGCTGCCGTGTTAACCTATGCAAAATGTAATTAGTTGCTGTTATAGCCTAAAGAAGGTACTATTAACTGCTGTTAGCCAAAACAAGACACCATATTCTGCTCTGTTGGCCAAAACATGATAGTGCTAGCCTAATGAGATAACGTTAGCCTAAACAGGACACTGTTACCTGCTTTGTTAGCCAGCCAGGATAATGTTAGCTGCTATTTCAGTCTAAACAAAATACTGTTAGCTGGTGTGTTAGCCTAAACAAGACAGCATTAGCCTAAGGCGATAATGTTATCTGCTACATTAGCCTAATTAAGATGCTGTTAGCTGCTACGTTAACATAAGAAATAGTGGGAGTTCCTGTGATAGCCACGATAAGATACACTTAGCTGCTGTTAGCCTAAGCAAGATAGTGTTAGAGGCTATGTTAGTCTATACAAGCTAATGTTAGCCTTTGTGAATGTTGTGTATGGAACAGAGCAACACACAGAGTCGTACCGGCCGACCTGATGCTAACATCACTGTTGCTGTAGTCTGACTGTCACAGCGTAAACACAGAGTCTCTGGCAGCATTGCGGTAACCAGCCACTGGAATGTCGATTTGTAGACACAAACGCAGCCACATTAATGTAAATACAGACAACCAGCCAGCTGCATATAATGTCAACGTTACTGTAGATTATCACTGAGTCTTAATATAGCTTGTTACGTAGACGGTGACTGGTGTGATTATTCAGTATTTGTTAGCTGCGCATTATGTCACCATTGTGGTCGTGTGAAAGCTATAAATATATATATTTCATTTACACCCAACCATTTTTATCTCAGCCTTCATCCCCCACCGACCACCTGTACTGTATTTACCAAATCTGCTCCAACCAGTTCACTCGTGGTTTGATTTTAGAGTCCGTGTTTGATCCTGCAGGCTGTTCAGTGACAGTTTGTGCTGCTTCAGGCTCCGTTTCCTATTTTGTGCCATTTTTTGCCTCAGTTTCATGACATACACTGACATGCATGGACTTTCCTGTGTGTAGTGATGACGATGTGTAATTTATGTTGAGTGGAAGTTACTTAGATGTAGGTTTGTTCCTCAAGTTTCAGTTTAATTATCAATTATTATTATCGTTATTCTTTGAGCTGCAGCAAACAAGTAGGTTGTAGGGCTTTAGTGTTTTAATCAGTTTCTGTTTTATGGTTATATCGCTCTGTAAAATCACTTAGAGCAATGAAATGGCTGTTTATATACATTTGACTGTCATCTTGAAGATAATAGATCAACTGAGGGGAACTACAGCTGCCATTATTGATAATCTAAGCAGTTAATTTTCCTCTAAAGAGCAAAATGACCCTTTAATGTAAGTTCATTTTGTCCTGACTGACTGCGTGTCGCTGTGTAACGCAGCACAGTGTGAAATGCAAGCAGATAGACTGAAAGCTCCTCCATGATAGAAATCAATTTTAAACAAAAGGGTTTATTGTTTACTCCGAAAGGAATCCATATTTCTGTTAAAGCCACGGTGGATGTTTGACACACTGAGCAGCTAAAGCACTCAACTCATTGTGTCGTTGTTCTCTGACGAGCTCTGAATATCATAAAAGTCCTACTGAATTCATGAGTCTTTATGTCTTTGTTGGGTTTGTCAGGCGACGTTATAAAATCAGGAATTTAGCTGCAGCTTGAAGTGACTGCCGGCTAACGCGCCGTCTGGATTTGTGAGTTTCAGTCGCCGTTTCGTCCTCGTCCTGCCGCCTGACAGCAGAAACGTCTCAAGATGAAAACAGGTTTACTGGGAATTCGTCTGTTTTAGAGTGCAGCCGACGTGAGCACAGAGAGCAGGAGAGAAGCCAGCAGACGGGAAGTGTTTTCTCTTCAGGAGGTCGTGCTGCTGTGGTTTGATATCCAAACTCTGCACAAACAAAACAGCATTTTGTTCTCCGATAACTTGGAGCGATTCCAGACTTTGGAAGTCTGTTTGACCAATGACTGACTAGATTAGCTGTCGTACCTGGCTGGTAGTACTTGTTGTCTCCTACTACTTGGTGATCACTCAGACTACAGGCACTTCATGTTGAGAGCATTGTGGGAGTTTAGCTAGCAACGGGCACCATGACAAAGACTTCTGTGGCGGTTAATGACCTCCGGCTTGAGTTCAATACATGTTGGAGGCTTGTTCCTGTTGTCGAGCCATTCCTGCCACCAAAGTCACACATGTGTCATTAAATAAAGCTGATTATTCTAAAGATTAATTGATGGATAACGCTGCCGACTATCGGTTAAGTAAAACTTTGCTTTTCATTGTTTGTCACTGATTAAGTCGACCACTATCCACTATCGTAGCCCTGAGAAGCCAAAGGTCCACCTGAGGTTCCCTCGCTAACTTTAGTCCTGCATCGTAATTCAGGCCTCTGGTGTCTCGGTATTAAAATCTCCAGTCGAGCCTTTAAATACATCTAACTCGTTATTTTTAGCGAGTGCTGATCATCGCCGTCCCCATGCGGATGACAAACTCCTGAATGTAAATGGATGCGAGCCAGCGTAGGATGACATAATGGTTCTCTGCTATCGAGAGCCGTGATTGGCCGATTCGTTTCGGGGAGGGAGCACGTTTGGAGTTGGGTTATGTAACGATGCTTTTCTGAATTGATCGATTGGTAGTTCGGTCAGAAAATGTCAGTCATCTCCCAAAACCCAAGACGACAACCCAGAGGTCAGTTTACCGTCACAGCAGAGGAGAAACCAGGATTTATTTACACTGAAGAAGCTGCAGTCCAAAGAATATTTGATGGTTAATTTAATAATTGACAACAGACTGTTTATTCTTTGCTGCTGCACATTCAAAATTAGTTATTTTTAAGCAAACACGCGTATTTCTGGTGGTACTTCTGTTGGTATTTGTGCAGCGGTGGAAGTAGTAGATGTGTAAAAGTTGACATAGGTACTGGTGATTCATCTACACCCAGAAAAAAGCCACGCCAGCAACGAGCTTTTCCTCTATAATTATCGATTACAACTTACTTAATGATTGATGGCATAAACGCGTGTTAATTATTCACAAAAATGAAGCTGCTCCAACTTTTATTTCCATGTCATTTCAAAGGAAGTGTTGCGTAATTCATTCCCATGATTATGAACTGAAGTTTTTAGGTTGACAGATTTAAAAACCTAAGTGGCTCCAGTGTTATACCTGAAAATGTAGTTGTTAAGCTAATTTCATGAAGTTGCCTCAACAGTCAATGCAGAAATTTGAATTTAAATTAAACACAATATTAAGTTGATGCAACACAACCCTTTAGAGTAATGTTTGTAGCTTCAAGGTTCATCTAAATCAGAGGTTTTATCCTGCAACCATGCGTTTAATTAAGTGGCAGAGCAGGTTGTTGGTTTACTTATGGAGTAACTGTGCAGTACGGTGGCCTGTGAGGGACGTCCACATGTTGCAGGGAAGCGCTGTGTTTTCCAGGCGTCTCTCTGAGCTCCGTCGGACTCCGTGTCAGGCGGCTGGATGCGTTCGTCACGTTGCTGCAGATTTTCCCACCCGTCCTGTCGAGCGGCATGCCGGTCGTGCTCGCCGCCTCTTCTGGCATTTCCAGCTCGGTGTCGGGTTCACATTCAGCCGGCGGCAGCAGATACTGGATGTGCTCGGCGGCGTAGATCCCTGTTACATTATCGGCATGTTGTGGTGGAACCTCCACGGACAGAAGGGACCAAAGCAGGACTGAGTTCTCCTCAGGCTGACGTTAGTATTGTGGTATTAACTTGTAAAACTACATCTTCTAAAGGTTTATGAAGGAACAGATGCAGTAAAGATGTCAGGTCTGTTATTTATGCAGCACATTAAAGGAAACTTCAGTGTTTCCCAGTAGAGACATAAGAATAACAACAGATCAGTTTAAATATTAAGGTTAAATTTAATGTACATTTACCTGGTTAACTTAGTGGTAAAGACTACAGATTGATTATATAAGTTCACCTTCTTAATTCAATCCATTCATCATCCATCCATCCATCCATCCATCCATCCATCCATCATCCATCATCCATCCATCCATCCATCCATCCATCTAGGTATCAATCTATCCATCATCCATCCATCATCCATCCATTTATCCATCATCCATCCATCCATCCATCCATCATCCATCATCCATCATCCATCCATCCATCCATCCATCCATCTAGGTATCATCCATCCATCCATCCATCCATCTAGGTATCAATCTATCCATCATCCATCCATCATCCATCCATCTATCCATCATCCATCCATCCATCCATTCATCATCCATCCATCCATCCATCCATCCATCCATCCATCCATCCATCCATCTAGGTATCAATCCATCCATCCATCATCCATCCATCTAGGTATCAATTCATCCATCCATCCATCCATCCATCCATCCATCCATCCATCCATCCATCCATCCATCCATCCATCATCCATCCATCCATCCATTCATCCATCTAGGTATCATCCATCCATCCATCCATCCATCATCCATCCATCTATCCATCATCCATCCATCCATCCATTCATCATCCATCCATCCATCCATCCATCATCCATCCATCCATCCATCATCCATCCATCCATCCATTCATCATCCATCCATCCATCCATCCATCCATCCATCCATCCATCCATCCATCCATCTAGGTATCAATCCATCCATCCATCATCCATCCATCTAGGTATCAATTCATCCATCCATCCATCCATCCATCCATCCATCCATCCATCCATCCATCCATCCATCATCCATCCATCCATCCATTCATCCATCTAGGTATCATCCATCCATCCATCCAT
This sequence comes from Dascyllus trimaculatus, assembly GCA_024666655.1. NCBI lineage: Eukaryota > Metazoa > Chordata > Actinopteri > Pomacentridae > Dascyllus > Dascyllus trimaculatus. Next base: position 1,487,023 of record CM045465.1, on the reverse strand, counting down.
CCATCCATCCATCCATCCATCCATCCATCCATCTAGGTATCAATCTATCCATCATCCATCCATCATCCATCCATCTATCCATCATCCATCCATCCATCCATTCATCATCCATCCATCCATCCATCCATCCATCCATCCATCCATCATCCATCCATCATCCATCCATCCATCATCCATCCATCCATCCATCCATCCATCCATCCATCATCCATCCATCCATCTAGGTATCAATCCATCCATCCATCATCCATCCATCCAGGTATCAATTCATCCATCCATCCATCCATCTAGGTATCAATCCATCCATCCATCATCCATCCATCCAGGTATCAATTCATCCATCATCCATCCATCCATCCATCCATCCATCCATCTAGGCATCAATCTATCCATCATCCATCCATCATCCATCCATCTATCCATCATCCATCCATCCATCCATCATCCATCCATCCATCCATCCATCCATCCATCCATCCATCCATCCATCCATCCATCCATCCATCCATCCATCCATCCATCCATCCATCCTCCATCCATCCATCCATTCATCCATCATCCATCCATCCATCCATCCATCATCCATCCATCCATCCATCATCCATCCATCCATCCATCCATCATCCATCCATCCATCCATCCATCCATCATCCATCCATCATCCATCCATCATCCATCCATCCATCATCCATCATCCATGAAATTTTTACATTTGCGAAGCTGAAATCTGCAAATATTTGCTTTATCCTACTTGACTTAAATGATTGATGAGTTGTCAGATTTGTGGACGGATTTTCTATCAGGGAACTGATCAGTTAACGAACCGATCAGGTAGTGAAGTGATCTTTCAGTGTAATCTGCAGTGAGCGGAGTTAACGTCTCAGTATCAGCGTCTCAGCAGACCAGATGAAGGCTTTCATGGAGATGTGAGTGCTGCCTATTGATCGTCAGTATCAGAATAAGGAGTGCTATTGATTATCTGACCATTAGCGGGATTGCAGGGATGCATTAGTGGCTGCAGCGCTGTGTTGCAGCCTGTCAGTGCACTCAGTCCTCAGTGTTGTCGTGATGGCTGCAGGTCGGCGGCTGTTCGTCCAAGACATCGGCAGGATTACAGCGAGTTTTCAGATTAGAGCAGCGGAGACCATCTGCCTGCTACGACCTGCAGAAGGCTGCTGGACGGACGGTGGCCTGCAAGGGTCAGAACCAGGACCTGAGCCAGAACAATCACTGTATAGTAGAAAACAAACTAATGGAGGCCTTACAAGCTCAGTGTCTGGGGGTTTAACAGATCTGGGTCTCGTCCTGACTCACTTCCTGCTCGGTCCCAGAACTTCTTGATCAGCCCTTGTTCGTAGTTCACTGACAGATAAGGTTCATACATCCTCATGATGCTAAAGGTGTGCAGCGGTTAGCGTGCTGGTCTTTGTTTCTGTGTAGCTTCTTAGTTTGGGGGACGTTGGTGGGCATTCGTCAGCTAGCCAGTCAGCTAGCTAGTCAGTTAGCTGGCTTACCTCCTTAGCTTGTGTTTGTTTTGCAGTGTGCAGCTAGCCTGTGTTTTCATGTTAGCATAGTGCCTGTCAGCTGGCTAACTGTTAGCTGGCACTGGCTAGTTATTACTCTATCTGTTTAGCTGTCATATTGCTACCTGTTTACAGCAGTTAGCCTAGCACACTTAAAACCAGTTGGAGCTTTATTTTGGCGGTCTGGTGGCTAGCTTTAGCCTTTTGTAGCCTTAGCTTGTTAGCTCCCCACTGCCTGGCCTTACGAAGCACAAACAGAACGACAAAGGTTGTGTCTGAAACCACTTGATGCACACTTCATGGGTTTTAGTAATCTACTTAATGCAGATGTTTTTGTGGGGCAAAAATTAATGAAAACATGGAGTATAAAATGATTTTAACGAAGCATTATCGGTGCCAACATGCCTTTCAAACCAGCGGGGTTAAAGGTGTCGTCTCCTTGTGGTCATTTTATGTTTGTTGTTCATTGTTTAGCGTCTTTTTTTGGTGTCTCTTTGTCATCGATGTGTCTTTCTGTGGATGTTGTGCGTCTCTGAGGTAACTCTTTGTCTGTTTGTGGTCATTTTGTAGTTCCTTTTTGGTCATTTTGCGACAGAGACTGTAGCATTAACAGCGTTTCAGACTGAATGTTCGAATAGATGCTGCAGGAGTGAACACCTTGAGGAAATTAATGTGTTTTTGAACATAAAAGCATGGAAATATTTTCTACTAGGCCACAAAAACAGCATTATAAACCTGTAAATGTGCAGAATTTGGGCCTTTAAGCGTTTTGCAGGGCCATAAACATCTTGTGTCGGTGCGTGATGATGTCATCCTGCTGTGTCGTCGCGCCGCTGGAAACCGGCCGAAGCAGATAAGAAACGCGGAAGAAAGTCGGTCAAAGTCTGAGCGTTATCAGCCGGCTGGACTCGGCAGCTTTTGGGGATCCGCCGTGACCTCTGGCGTCCGTGTGCCGCCGCCGTTAAGGAGGTGAAGCTGCAGGAGGAGGGAGGCAGCGCATCGGGATTATCGGGCTAAATTAAAACCTTCATCCTCCTTAGACCGAGTCCATCTGCAGCTCCAGAACGGGTCAGTCTGGTCCAGGGCTGCCTCTGTCCTCCATGGATTCATCTATTGAACATTTTATTGGTTAATCAATAAATAACTAAACAAAAACACTAAAAAACTAAAACATGAGCATTTAATTTAGGTTTACTTTTTTTTAACATTTTCATTATAAAGATTTTCTGTGTTATTAAATTACAGATAACTCGTAAATTTAAAGAATAAAAGTTTTTGTTTACATGTTTAAAAAGAAGCCAGAGATGTCTATTTTTACTAACAGTAATTACAGCATTTTACAGTATTTAAATAGGATTAAAATATAATTATTTTACAGGTATTTGCTGTTATTTGGAAGAATAATTCTGTCTGTGCAGGACTAAATAATTTTTTGATTGTTTTATTGCAGATAAGTTTCCCTGTTTTGTTAAATTACAGAAAATATCTTGCAAAAACACAGAAGAAAATAAAACCACAAAAGGCCCACACTGTAAATATTGTCACCGTTAATAATGTAATCAATCTTTTACAGTGTCTGACGCTGTTTTTCTGTGTTTTAATCAGCTGAAAATAGAATTATTTTACAAATATTTGCTGGTGTTTTTCACAGATTTTGAACATTATAGTAATAAATAGCTCTTTAAGGTGTTTTTCTGGAGCTGTTGCTGCCAGATTTTTAAATTATTTACAGTTTTTTTTACAGTGTGTAATGCAGCTCGCTACGAAATGGAAATAAAGGTTCACAACAAGCCGTCGGGTTAAAGAGGAAACTCCAGCGCCATAAAAATGAATTTAAGAGAGGATTTACTCTTTATTTATTGCCTCTTGCCCAGGACTCCCTTGAAAATTAGGTTTTTAATCTCAGTGGGACTTTCCTGGTTTAATAAAAGTTAAATAAATAAACTTAAGCGGCCAGTTCAGCTCCAAAACCTCCTCAGCAGAGTAGAAAAGTTCAGTCTATCACGGACTTTACAGCCTTCAGCTCGTGGTTGGTGATTTTAGTCGGATGTCGCTGATGTCTGCAGCTAATTTGGACTTTTTTTAAATTATGAGAGTTCATTCTGGGGTGCAACTAAATATTTTAATTGCCGATTGATCCGTTGATTCTTTTCTGGATTGCTGAATTCGCTGTTTGGTTTCTTAAGCGTCAGAAAATGTGGATGACAAGTGGATCAGTCCGTTCATCGTTGCCCAGCCGCATCATATTTTATGGGCTGCGACGGTCAGAACGGGCTTAATAGCATGTTAATTCCACTGCAGGAGGGATCTAATGTCCTCTGCATGCATCAGTATCGGACTAAAAATGTCAGACGTCTGCAGAAATCCAGTGTTGTGGATCCCCAGCTGGTTTGTTTACATCATATTTAAAGGGTTTTTATTCTCTGGCTGCACCAAACTGATGTGGATGTTCGGTTGCATAGAGACCATCCCGGGCTCTGGAGGGTTTTTGACATTATAAAATATCAAATAAATAAACAGATAAATAAACAACAGACGTTGTCACCTTTCCCTTCTGTGTTTTTCAGGCAAAGTGGGCGAGCCGGTCTACTCTCCCGGTCACAGCGGCTCTCAGACGACGTCGCCCGTCGCCCTGCCGCCACTTCGCAACAACAACCACAACTCCCTGACGGTACGAAAACACACACACACACACACACACACACACACACACACACACACACACCTCTTCTTCTTCTTTGTGTTCGGCTGTTAAAGATGTATCTCCAACTGGTTCTGATGCTGCATTTATTCATTGAACCTGTAGGTTTGATTCTCCTCTTAGTCTCTCTGAGGAAACACTGCCTGCAGTTCAACCCTGAAACTATTTCTTATCATGTGACTGTGGGTCACATCTGAGGCGGACATGACTTCATGTTTTCATCAAGGAAAGCAGAATTTTTTGGATTTTACAGAATCCGTTTAATGCAGCCGGTTCATTTTTGGCAATTTTTTATTTTTATTTTTTAAATTAAACATTTTGTTATCGGCCCTAATGAAACCACTTTGTTTATTATGAGTAAATTATCTTTCTTTGCCGTTTGTTTTAGAAGCTGCCGACTAAATTGGTAAATCATGAGGACGTTCTGTGCAGTAAATTTATCAGAAGGAACAAAGAAAGGTTAAAGGAAGGCTCAGCGACACGTGGGTTTATTTATTTACTTGTTTAAGTTGTCAGCAGGTGGATCCTGATTGGATTCATGAGACTAAGTAAAGAGATTATCAGGGACCGTCCTGGTCAGACCTGCATGTGGAGCAGCTCCCTGATCGCTCCAGCGTCACCTGTTCAACCTTTTCCATAGATCGGTTTTCCCTCGCCGTGGTTGGAGAGCAAAACATGAAGCGGTGTGTATCACAGTGGCTGCGGTTAGCGTGTTAGCGTGTTGTTAGCATGCTGCTAGCCTGCTGCTAGCTCCGTGAAGCAGCCCTCTGGAACAGTCAGCTGCAGCCTCGCGGCTAATAATAGCATCCTGCTCCGAGCTGCTTTAAACAGCTGATTGGTTTATAGGCTGGTGTGAAGGACACGCACACACACACACACACTCTCTCTCTCAGGGCTAATGGTGTAATAGCCCTGATGCAGCATTTATTCGCTCCATTACCATCCGAGTGATATAATTGCTCTTTACTGTATCACGGCTTCTGTTAGCATTAGCAAGGTTTCCTGTTGCATATTAGACGAGGCTTTTACCAAGTATTAACGTGAACTTCCAGGGGCTGAAGTCATGTATTCAGTCAGGGAGGCGGCTGTCCAGTACCTGGAGCAGATCTTACAGAGTCCAGTAGTTTTACCTGCAGTCCTCCGAGCTTTGACGTTGACGGTTCAAGGTTTTCACAAAGTGCAACGTGTTGCTGTGATTAATTACTGCAAAGTGACCATGGGAGGTGATATGAACTGGGTCGGACTCTTATCGAGGTGATTATTACTGCTGTAAACGGTTATTAAACTCACCTAAACCAACTAGCAGGTTTAAACGATGAGTCATCTTTAAGGAAATCACAACAATTAAACGCCATTTATCAGAGTGAGAAACTGTAAAACCAGAAAACATGTTTGGATTTTCGGCTCTTCAACGGCCGCTGAGTGTTTCATGTGGTTCAGTCAGGAAAAATGACCACGTTTCACTTTTTGTTTTTGGAAAAACTAAAAAAAAATTGCTTCAAAATCTCCTAAAAATTAGCCGCAACTGATCGTCCAGGACGACTCAGCTGAAACCAACAGGGAGACATCCAGAGAGAGTTCAGGTTGAACTGCAGGCAGTGTTTCCTCAGAGAGACTGAGGAGAATCAAACCTACATCCAGAATGGAGGAACATCTAGTAGCTGGAGATACATCCAGCATGGAGGAACATCTAGCAGCCGGAGATACATCCAGCATGGAGGAACATCTAGTAGCTGGCATGGAACATCTAGTAGCTGGAGATACATCCAGCATGGAGGAACATCTAGTAGCTGGAGATACATCCAGCATGGAGGAACATCTAGTAGCTGGAGATACATCCAGCATGGAGGAACATCTAGTAGCTGGAGATACATCCAGCATGGAGGAACATCTAGTAGCTGGAGATACATCCAGCATGGAGGAACATCTAGTAGCTGGAGATACATCCAGCATGGAGGAACATCTAGTAGCTGAGATACATCCAGCATGGAGGAACATCTAGTAGCTGGAGATACATCCAGCATGGAGGAACATCTAGTAGCTGGAGATACATCCAGCATGGAGGAACATCTAGTAGCTGGAGATACATCCAGCATGGAGGAACATCTAGTAGCTGGAGATACATCCAGCATGGAGGAACATCTAGCAGCCGGAGATACATCCAGCATGGAGGAACATCTAGTAGCCGGAGATACATCCAGCATGGAGGAACATCTAGTAGCTGGAGATACATCCAGCATGGAGGAACATCTAGTAGCTGGAGATACATCCAGCATGGAGGAATATCTAGTAGCTGGAGATACATCCAGCATGGAGGAACATCTAGTAGCTGGAGATACATCCAGCATGGAGGAACATCTAGTAGCTGGAGATACATCCAGCATGGAGGAACATCTAGTAGCTGGAGATACATCCAGCATGGAGGAACATCTAGTAGCTGGAGATACATCCAGCATGGAGGAACATCTAGTAGCTGGAGATACATCCAGCATGGAGGAACATCTAGTAGCTGGAGATACATCCAGCATGGAGGAACATCTAGTAGCTGGAGATACATCCAGCATGGAGGAACATCTAGTAGCTGGAGATACATCCAGCATGGAGGAACATCTAGTAGCTGGAGATACATCCAGCATGGAGGAACATCTAGTAGCTGGAGATACATCCAGCATGGAGGAACATCTAGTAGCTGGAGATACATCCAGCATGGAGGAACATCTAGTAGCTGGAGATACATCCAGCATGGAGGAACATCTAGTAGCTGGAGATACATCCAGCATGGAGGAACATCTAGTAGCTGGAGATACATCCAGCATGGAGGAACATCTAGTATCCCCCAGGAAGAGCTGGAATGCGTTGCCGAGGAATGACCTGCTTCATCTTCTGCCTCCACGACCCGACCCTGGATAAGAGGAAGAAGACGGATAGAATAAAAGCATGTTTTGTTTTTAGTCGCTCACCTCATCAGTGTTACACGAGGAACTAAATATCGTATAAAGTTTACGGAAAGAAGACAAAAATTTTCAGGTGCTTTTTCTGTGACACCTGTGAGCACCTGGAAGAATGGAGACACGTTTGTTTGGTTCTTCACTTTATATCACAGAGAGGAAACATGACGTGAGAACAGAAAGAATGACCTGAGAACACCTGCAGCCTGGGGTCAAACAGTCGCGTCCAGGTGTTTCCAGGTGAGGGAGGAGCCAAACCCGTCGTGTTTGCTCCGCGTCGATTCCCCCTCCCGGTTCATTATTATTATTTTCTAACGGCCGGGTTGTGAGAACACGCGTGTTATTGTGCCGTGTTGGTAAACAGCAGCTCTTTGAACCCGGCTCAGGTGCGTGTTTGTGCGCCTGCTGTCTGAAAGGGCCCAGGTGTGCCGGTCGCCGCGGCAACGGGGAGTGACTCACAGAGCGAGAGACAAAGGGACACAATAGAAGGACGAGAGAGAGAGAGAGAGAGCTGCTCATTAATCAGACCGGACCGATGTGTGGCTGTTAATTACCCACAGCTTAATGCGCTGAGCAGAAACATGAATCCTCCGTGGTCTTTTTAGCGGTCAGTGTTTGTTGTTCCGACACGCTGCTGCTCTACAGCGTCACCAAACAAACAAATACATCAAGGTGAGAGCGGGCCGATGGAGGCTGGGGTTACAGAGCCGAAACCACAGATCTGCACCTGGAGATGTTGAGGATTAACTGTCAATCGATTAAACTGACATGGAAGTGATTCTCCTACCTCAGAATCATTTCCAGTATCTCCTCTTTACTTATTTAATTGCACATGTTGCTCATCTGTTAGGTCACTCACTTTGTCTTGACATGTAATGTTGTTTTCTGAGCAACATCTGCAAAAGAAATTCCCCTCAGGTTGATAAAATCTTATCTCTCATGACAGAAGACAAAGGTTGTGCACGGTGGAAATTAATCGTAGGTCAGCTGTAGTACCTGGTCGTTCCACGTTGGCGAGCAGAGAGCGTTCAGAGCTGCAGCGGGCACCATGACAAAGACTTCAGTGGTGGTTAATGACCTCCGGCGAGCGCTCGCATGTTGGAGTCAAGCTGTAGTTGCTTTTATGGCGAATGTGGTTTAGCTGTTAGCTGTCCTGTTTGCACAATGTTAGTATTTTTTTTTTATTCAATTCAATTATTTTATTTATATGTAGCGCCAACAACACGTCATCCCAAAGAACATTCTGCTTCTGGAAACTCTGGAACCACAAGTAAACCTGCAGTCTGAGAGAGAAGGGCTCTGTTGGGATGATCAGGTCCAATAAGGTCTCTAAGATACGATGGAGCTGCTCAATAACAGTTTATATGTTAGAAGAAGGATTTTAAAGTCTATCCTGGATTTTACAGGGAGCCAATGAAGAGAAGCTGATCCAGGAGAAACCTGATCTCTGGTCCTGGTTCCTGTCAGAACTCTGGCTGCAGCATTTTGGATCTTTACTGGGACATCCTGACAATAAGGAATTACAATAGTCCAGCTGGAGGTTCCAGATGCATGGACTAGTTTCTCAGCATCACTCTGGGACCAGATGTTCTGATCTTTACAGTATTATAGATGAAAGAACGCCGTCCTACAGACTGGTTTAATGTGGAGGTTGAAGGACATCCTGATCAAAGATAACTCCAAGGGTTTACAGTAGAGCTGGAGGCTGAGGCAGCGCCATCTAGACCAGTGGTTCTGAACTGGTCCAGCCTCAGGATCCACTACGTCTGTATTAATAACGGTTGTGACCCATGGTTTATTTGGGTGGAGTCTCAACACATTTTGATGCAACTTGGGAAAATTTTGGCTTATTTTTTGCTCATTTTAGTATATTTGGATGCTTTTGCCTAGTTTGGGGCATATTTTGGTCCATTTTGACAGATTCTGAGCACATTTTGGTTCATTTTTGAGACGTTTTAGCATAAATTTCTTCAATAAACTGGCAGAGACAGATCTAGAGGTTAATATTGAGCAACTACTGGAGTCACCACCACTAAATATCCTGCTATTGAAAGCAAACTGTGTCGTAAGAAACATGTCCTTCAAAATAAAAGACTTTATACCAGTGCTTTTTGGGGGGAGGAGGGGCATGCTTCTGCGACCCTCTAAAAATGGCTTCGCAACCCACTTTTGGGTCCCGACTCACCAGTTGAGGACCACTGATCTAGAGGAACTATCTGGTTAGACGGAGTGTTTCTGAGGTGTTTAGGGCCAAATACAATGACCTCAGTTAGTCTGGGTTTGAATTAATCCAGGCCTTTATGTCCTTCAGACATGTTGGAGTTTGACCAGCTGGTTGGTTTCATTTGGCTTCATAGATAAATATAACTGGGTATCATCTGCATAACGATGGACGTTTATGCAGTGCTTCCTAATAATGTTTCCTAGGGGAAGCATGTACAGAGTAAATAGTATTGGTCCTAACACGGAACCCTGTGGAACTCCATAATTGGTTTAAACCAGTTTAGTTCCTTTAATCCCAGCAACATGTTCCAGTCTCTGTAATAAGATGCTGTGATCAACTGGATCACTGAGATCCAGCAGAACCAGTATAGAAACCAGTCCGCTGTCTGAGGCTATTAGAACAGTGGTTCTCAACTGGTGGGTCGGGACCCAAAAGTGGGTCGCAAAGCCATTTTTAGAGGGTCGCAGAAGCATGCCCCCCGAAAAAGTAGTGGTATAAAGTCTTTTATTTTAAAGGACGTGTTTCATATGACACAGTTTGCTTTCAATAGCAGGATATTTAGTGGTGGTGACACCAGTAGTTGCCCACTATTAACCTCTACATTTGTCTCTGACAGCTTATTGGAGAAATTTGTGCTAAAATGTGCCGAAAATGAACCAAAATGTGCTCAGAATCTGTGAAAATGAGTTAAAATGTGCCCAAAACTTGGCAAAAACATCCAAATAAACCAAAATGAGCAAAAAATAAGCCAAAATTTTCCCAAGTTGTATCAAAATGTGTTGAGACTCCACCCAGATAAACCTTAATTTGTTAACAGGAACAGCAAACTTCAAAAAGTCGGGTCGCGACTGTTGTTAATAGAGACTTAGTGGATCCTGAGGCTGGACCAGTTTAGAACCACTGTATTAGAAGATCATTGGTGACCTTTACCGGTGCTGTTTCTGTGCTATGATGCTCCTTTTGTGGTTGTTTTCAGTCTTCGGTGTTTGTTTTCGTTCTTTTTGTGGATCACCTCTCACTGGATTAGTGTGATGGTGAAGAAAACTCAGACATGTGATGGTTCTCGGGCAGGTTCTGGAGGTGTAATTAAACCGATCCACAGAACAGAGTAGCTGATCTGATGTGTTTGTTTTCTCTTCAGGGAGGCTCTAAAGCTGCCATGTCGGACGCCGTCCAGCTGTCGTCGCAGTCGCAGGTCCACGTCACCCAGCTGTACGAGGAGAACACCAACAAGCGCCCGGTCCTGACCTCCCAGCCCAACGGCCTGGCTCCCATCAGCTCCACCCGGCCGGGCCTGCCGCTGCCCGACCGGCAGACCTCGGCCTCAGAACCGGCCCATCACTGCCGCCAGGGCAGCGCCGCCTCCAACAAGTCAACGGACGGCAAGCCAAAGACCAACACGCTGTCCCCGGAGCAGGCCATGAAGCAGTTCATGTCCAAGATGTCCTCGTTCGAGCACCACGAGGTCTTCAGTTACCCCGAAGGTGAGACGCCGATTATCTAGTCGGAGAGGATCGCAGCAAGCCGAGCAAAAATGATGGCAATGGATTCATTCATCGTGTTTTTCCCCCTCAGTGTATTTCACTGGTCCCAATGCGAAGAAGAGGTCGGGGGTTATGGGCGGAGCCAACAACGGCGGCTACGACGACGATCAGGGCTCCTACATTCACGTCCCACACGACCACATCGCCTACCGCTACGAAGTCCTGAAGGTCATCGGCAAAGGCAGCTTTGGACAGGTACGTCTTGGTTGTCGAGTTCAGTGTCCAGTGGTAATGTTTCGTCTTTCTGAGGTGGTTTTTAGTTGTTTGTAATCACTCCTAGTCTTTCAGTCCTTCTCCTCTGATTAGTCTGTTTTTGGTCACCTCTAGTTCTGCTGTGGTTGTTTTGTATCTCTTGAGGTCATTTTTAGTCTCTTTGTGGTCGTTATTCTTCAGCTTATGTCTTTTATTGTTTGTTGTTGTTGTTTGCTGTCGTCATCTTACCCTGTAATCACCATCTGGGTGTGTCTCTTCGTCCTGCAGGTGGTTAAAGCCTTCGACCACAAGTCTCAGACCCACGTCGCTCTGAAGATGGTTCGCAACGAGAAGCGCTTCCACCGGCAGGCGGCCGAGGAGATCCGGATCCTGGAGCACCTGAGGAAGCAGGACAAGGACTCGAGCATGAACGTCATCCACATGCTGGAGAACTTCACCTTCCGGAACCACATCTGCATGACCTTCGAGCTGCTCAGCATGAACCTGTACGAGCTCATCAAGAAGAACAAGTTCCAGGGCTTCAGCCTCCCGCTGGTCAGGAAGTTCGCCCACTCCATCCTGCAGTGTCTGGACTCGCTGCACAAGAACCGCATCATCCACTGCGACCTCAAGCCCGAGAACATCTTACTGAAGCAGCAGGGGCGCAGCGGCATCAAGGTCAGGCAGCTAAATCAGGAAGCACGAAGCAGCTTCCAGCCTTTCAAACCCCAATAAACCTTCTCCTTTCACCTCCACCAGGTCATAGACTTTGGCTCCAGCTGCTACGAGCATCAGAGAGTTTACACCTACATCCAGTCCAGGTTCTACCGAGCACCTGAGGTTATTCTAGGTAAGAAACGACACACGAAAGCAGTTTCGGGTTTTCACTGAATATCAACGAGCTGATGAGAAGCTCTTCGTTGGTTTTAGCTACGAAAAGTTGTCATGAAGCTGAGAATGTTTACCGACTGATTTAATGTTAAAACCCTGCTGTATTTATAACTATGCAAAGTCACTTGACTACTTTAAACTTTATTGTTAAGCCTGTACAATATTATTAATTAAGCTAATATGTGTGACTCAACACCTTACATTATTATATATATTACTAACTTACCTGACTAGTTTAGGTGGGTAGTTTCAGAAGACTCAAGTTAAACATGTGAAGACGACAACAGGAAGAGGTTAGTGAAGGTAGAGCGAACTGACTGGACGTATCATGAAGTCATTAATCAGTTCCAGCAACTTTGACAACTCAAGGAGACGAAATATCTCATTAAGGATTCGTCTAATTTTCTAGTTTTCGAAATATACTGAAGCTGAATCAGTCGGTCTAAAATCTGGGTCTCTGTCCTGTCCAGGCTCCAGGTATGGGATGCCCATCGACATGTGGTCCCTGGGCTGCATCCTGGCTGAGCTGCTGACCGGTTACCCGCTGTTACCGGGCGAAGACGAAGCCGACCAGCTGGCCTGCATCATCGAGCTGCTGGGGATGCCCGGTCAGAAGCTCCTGGACGCCTCCAAGCGAGCAAAGAACTTTGTGTCGTCCAAAGGCTACCCGCGGTACTGCACCGTGACCACGCTGCCCGACGGCACCACGGTGCTGAACGGCGGGCGTTCGCGGCGGGGGAAAGTACGAGGCCCGCCGGGGAGCAAAGACTGGAGCGCGGCGCTGAAGGGCTGCGACGACCCGCTCTTCCTGGACTTCCTCAAACAGTGTCTGGAGTGGGACCCGGCGCTCCGGATGACGCCCAGCCAGGCGCTGCGACACCCGTGGCTGAGGAGGCGACTCCCGAAGCCGCCGACGGGAACCACCACGGGGGAAAAGACCTCCTCGTCCAAACGGGGAACCACCACCACCACCGACGGCGCCTTCACCTCCATCTCCAAGCTCGCCACCACCTCCTCCACCACGTCCTCCTCCTCCAAAACCAGGACTAACTTGGCGGCGATCACCGACGCCAACGGAAACATCCAGCCGAGGACGGTTCTGCCCAAACTGGTCAGCTGAGAGTGAATGCACCCCGCTCGCTGTGGTGGGAAATGAAAGCTGTGCTCACGAGCAACCAGCTGGAACTGAATTAAACTGGTCTGTCCAGTTTTGGAGAGCGTTTGGTTTTGTTCAGCGTTGTCGGGGTGCGTTCAAGACGAATACAGTCGTGGAAACTTAGTGCTGGGGTGTTAAAATGTGCAGAGTGGCCAGGCTGGATGTGAGCCGAGCTGAAGGAAGCCTGGTCAAACTGGGGTGCGTTCAGACGCCTCAGATTCTCAGTCATGTCCGAAAAAGACACGAGTCGTTTTACATTTTGAGCAGCGGGACGTTTGAAATGACTGTGGAGCTGCTCAGACAATCAGAACCCACCACACCACTCTGTAGCTCCAAACTCACAAAACACATCAGAAACAAGGTGCTCATGGAGGGAACAAGGCTTTTAATCTGTCGTTGGCACAGAGTCTTTCAGCTGAGTTGATTACACACCAAAAACAACATTTTATGACTTCAGTCTTACAAGGTTATATGTTCTGGTTCTCGGAGGGCCTTACAGAGAAGGTTTACGAGGGCTGATCCAAAAGTTCTCACGCTGTGCTTCTAAAAATGAAAAACTATTTGGATTTGTCCACCGTCCCCGCTGAAGGGCAGTGACGCTCTGCTCCCAGTGCTCCTGCAACGCCCATGTAAACATAACAAGCACTGTCTGCATTTCCTGAACAAAATGGCGACCCTTTAGCTTGAATCCACTCTAGGGTAAGAGGGCGACGTAAACCAGGGTCCTGATGTTGACAACAGGATGTCACATGACCACACACACACTCCACAATCAGTCCCAGAACTTTTTGATCAGCCCTCGTTTGTAGTTAACTGACAGATAAGGTTCGTATATCCTTATAATGCTAAAGCTGTTAGCTGTTAGCTTGCTGGTCTTCGTTTCATGTCAGTATGAAACAACTAATTTTGTGTCGCTTCTCAGTTTGGGGGACGTTGTCAATATTTATGACTTAAATGACACATAGTCAAAGACCCGAGAACCCCGACTCAACCATCTACCTGTTAGCTGGCTAACTTTATTAGCTAGTGTTTGTTTTACAGTGTGTAGCTAGCCTGTGTTATGCTAGCATAGTGCCTGTCAGCTGGCTAACTGCTAACTGGCACTGGTTAGTTATTAGACAGCGACTCGTTCGTGTTTAGCTGTCATATTGCTACCTATTTACCGTTGGACTGGCTAGCAGTTAGCCTAGCACACTTTCAAATCAGTCAGCTAGCAACAGCTGGCTCACTGTTTTAGCCTTTTTTGGCAGCCTGGTGGCTAGCCTTAGCCTTTTTTAGCCATAGCTTGTTAGCTCTCCACTGCCTGGCCTTACGAAGCACAGACAGAATGACTAAACATTTTTATTTTCCACGCTTTAGCGTTTTAACGTGAATTTGTTTTAGGGTTAGCGGAGGGAGGATGAAAAAGAAAAGGATGTTGAGGTTTACAAGCAGCATTTTGTTCCCCTTTAAATGAACTTCATGTGATTATTGAGGGAGCAAAGTGGCAGCAGAAGGAGCGGCGAAGACGAGCGGCGGTTTTACAGTCAAGTTATAAACAACGTTCAGATCAAAGGGCTGTTTTTTAACCCCCTGAACCTCCGGGCGTCGCTGTTCGTCGAAACAGAACCACCATGAAGAAGCAGAAGGAACAAATAGACGCATTCATGATGACAGAAATCATAAAAAACTAAAGGAAGAAAGAAAAAAAAAAGAATTTGTTTAAAGAAATCCAAAAAACCTGGAATCAACATGTAAACAACGACTTTACCTTCCACAGATATTGAACTGTCTCCATGTTTAAAGTGATTCTGAGTAATTATCACAACTTTAAACTGAGATCTTGTTGAGGTTACAGATGGAACCTCCTGATTCCTTCATGATCGGCTGTAAACTGTGTGATTTTGGCACTTTTTTAAAAACAAAAACAAAAAAATAGCATGCCTCTCAAACCTGCTGGCAGGTTCTGGGGTTCAGTGGGTTAATTAGAAAATAGGAAACGGTGAATTAAAGGGGTGGGAAATGAGTTTAAATGATGATTTTATGCTGGGAACAAAAAGACATCGAGGACATAGAAACCTTTGTCCGTAATAAAACAGTGTTAGTTTAGATTTGGAAGACGTGGCGACACAAGTGGAACCTTACAGCTTTAACTCCTCAGTTTGACCCATTGGAAAGGTGTTTTTATGCACATCGATAGCCTGATGTTAGCTTCCATATCGGCCAAGTACGAAGAAATGAGTGTCTGCGAATCGTGAGACGAGCTCAGCTGTGATCCAGCAAATAAATGAATCAGAGTCAGTGAATCTGGAATAAAACTCCAGCAAGCAACAAACTCAAGATGTGCTGTAACAAAGAGGCAGAAACTCTTCAGCCAGTGCTTCAGCTAGCATGATGCTAACATGCTTCTCCAAAGATGAACCCTTTACACAGGCGTCCACGAGGGTTTCCGTTGAAGTAAAAACGATTCTAAGAGAATTTAGGTGTTGAAATTTAAAAAAGGGCTCATTCACAGCAGAATGCGCTTTATTTAAATGTGTTTTTACGCGTTTCAGAAGCTAGTAGTCGGATCTCATCAACCCACAGTCAAAAACAATTAGGTGCTAACTGGAATCCTCGTAGTTTCAATCGTAGCATCTGGACGTGTTTGAGTTCATCAGAGACGTTTCACCTCGAATCCAAGACGAGAAGTGAAACGTCTTCTATAAACTCAGGCTAGTCCAGATGCTACGATTGAAGCTACGAGGACGACCATGAATTGGATGACTGAGGATCTTCAGACACGTTCTAACTGGAACCGTCTCAGTGAAGCCACAGAAGAACCATTTTAATTCTACAAAGAAACCCTGAGCGACAGGTTCTCTAAAAGCCATTTCAGCAAGACGTTCTTTAAAGAACCCCCAACTGTGCCTCAAATACCCCTTTTCCACCAAGAAGAACCAGGTCCTAGTTCTGGTTCTTGGTTCTAATCTGGTTCCTCCTAAGAACCTGTTTGTTTTTCCATTGTCAAGGAGTCAAGTTGGAGCCATTGGGTCACCATAAAACCACTACGCTAGCATCCATTACATAGCAGTTAAACAAACGCAGTAAGTTGATGATAATATCTATGTTTATCTCTATAGATGGTCTTAAGGCTGATTGTGAGGCGGAGGTCCTCCTGTTGCCTGGACACATCCGTGATCACGCTACTGGTGGGACACAACTGTAGCGGATTTCAGGTCAACAGTTTGTGGTAAACTTCCGTGTGTCCCGGGAGTCATTCCAATACATGTGTGATGGGACCAGGGACGTCCTGGAGAACAAGGACACTAATTAGTGCTTGTGTGTCCCTTTCCACCGTTGATGGTTGGTCACCATAACCCCGCCCCCAGCCCCTGACGTACTCGGTGCTTAGCTCTGGACCAGCAAAGAGTTGGTGCTTGCTGAGCTCCAGTTTATAGAACCTGGAGTCGGTGCTTAGGAGGTGGAAACACAAAGAAGTGGAGCTAAGTCAGGATCTGGGTCTGGACTAGACCTGGAACCAGCTCAGTGGAAAAGGGGTAAAACTTTCGGACCCAGAAATGGCGTGAAAGAACTTTAGCAAGAACAGGTTCTTTGTGGAACCATTTTGTTTGTCGACCATCTGCTTAGGCTTTTTTTAAATGGTTCTTTTTTACTTAAACCAGTTAAGGACGAGTCGGATGTTTAAATCTCGGCTTCAGAGACGTTTTAAGTAACACGAACACAAAATCAGTCTCTACGACGTGGAACATAGAACCCTGAAATCTTAAATTAGCTTCTGGATCCAAACTGAAACTCAAGAAACACTGAACGAGTTTGGATTGTAGGAACTTTAATTTACGAACTGTAAAAATCTTCCTCTAGAACATATTTGATATTTTGGATTCTCGATCTTCTAACAGAACACGTCAGAAGATCATATCACCAAATAACCCCACTTTATATGAAGAACCTTTAAAGAACCGTCCAAGTATGTCAACAACCATCCTCTAAATCTGGAGGTTCTCCACCTGGTTCTGACGTTGTGAGGAACCAGAGAACCTTCTGGAGAACCGCTACTTCTCTGAGTGCGTCGCTTCTCGCTGTGACTGAGCCCTGATGCCGTGAGATCAGTTCTACTGAAGCAGCAGCACAGAAATGAATCGTAGCGCAGGAACAAAGTAGAACGTTGAATTAAACGGATCCAAATCCCAGAAATGACAATGAAGAGCGTTGAATCTGTGTGAAGCAGAGTTCAGTGTTGATTAGCGGATCTAAGGGTGTGATCGGGGTTAGAAGATGCTTTTTATTTATTTGCTACACTTTAATATTTATTAATCTACATATTTACGATGATGTGCGGTCTGTACTGTATACTTGAATGTGTGTGTGTGTTGTACGTAGCAGTGTGTGTGCAATATCGAGAGGTTTTCTTAAAGCTTGTTCCCTCACAGACACACATATTTATATTGATATGAACACACTCACACACACACACACACACACACACACACACACACACACACACACAGCTGAATCTGAACGCACTCTGTAAACTGAGGAGGAGGTGGAGGATGAAGATGACAATGAGGAGGGTTGGCGCCGTCGGCCCGGCGATGTAATGTAGCACACAGGAAGTGGACGACGAAGGAACTCGTGACGTTGGACACACAGACGCTACCTGCTCCGCCCATCTCAGGGGAAGCTCCGCCCCCTCCCGGAGGAAGAGGAGGAGGAAGGAGGAAGAGGAGGAAGTGTGTGTGTGCGTGTTTTTGTTAATTCTAAGGATTTGATTGGTTTGGTTGTTTTGTGTTTTTATTTCTTTGTTTCTGTGAGACGGAGTGCTGAGCGTCGTAACTCTGTGCCTTCAGTATCTCACCGCCATGCCACGCCCACCCGGCGCACACACACGTGTACAGTGTCGATGTTGTCATGACAACAATCACTTAGCATCATGCGGTGCGACTCTTGACGGCGTCAAAGTCTGCGTGCTGATTGGCTCGGGGAAGGCGGCGTTTCCATGTCGTTATGAAATCCAACGTCTTTAAATGCGAACTCTGAGGCGACAGAACCACCAACCTGACGTCGCTCCAGTTCTATGGGGACGTAGCAGAACAACGGAGGTTAGCTACGTTAGCTAACACACCGATGCTAACTGGAACCAGAAGTGGTTCTCCTATGGCATCACTGCAAACGCCATAGAAGAACCACTTTTAGTTCCACATAGAACCTTTAAGCAAGAGCTTCTTTAAAGAACCCCAAAGGTGCCTCATGAACAGGTTCCTTTAGGCTCCGAAGAACTTCCATGAACAGTTTCAGCACAAACCTGACCTTTGTTTACATCCACACGGTGTCGGAGATTAGAATAATGTTCTAAGTAAATGCAGAAGTTGCCGTATTTAATGTCAGTGGGACGTAGAAACAGTATCCTCATTAGGATGTGTGCTGGTTGGAGGTCATTAAGCACCACAGACGTCTTTGTCATGGTGCCCCTTTATTAGCTAAACCCCCACAATGCTCTCTGCTCGCCAACATGAACTGTGATGAGTCTGAGTGACGCCTCCTGGTCACAACCTGGTGGAACAACCAGGTACTACAGCTAATAATTAAAGTGTGTATTATGGAGCAAAATGCTAAATATTAAATGATCAGATCTGGGGCAAAAAAAATACTCGATTATAAATTACAAGATGTCCGTTTGTGGTTAAGGAAGCTGTGATGGCGTTTATCGCTGTTTACTGACGTTTTTAACCAGTGGTTCAAAGAAAACAGCAGATAAACTAATTTTAAATTGACAGTAAAAAACAACAGATGGTTTAGTGACGTAGAAAACTGATTCCAATAAGTCCTCACATTAGAGAAGCTGTAAGTTTGCGGCATTTTTCCTTAAAAATTAAAAGACGTATTGATTGTTAAACCGTCTGAACCCAACAAACAGATTCTGGGCGTAGAGAGAACTCAGTCTGGACAAGCTCAGTATCTTTCACATTTGTGCTGTCAGGAACATTTTTGACGTTGTTGTCCTTTCCAGAGCCATCAGACCGAAGCGCCAACCGCAGAAAGTAGCTTTAACCTGACGAACGCCGACATCGACTTGTGTGTGTGTTGGGTCGGGGCTGTGGGTGGGGTGGGGGGTGTTTAACATGGCTGCACAATGTACAGACACATATCGGCCAACTGTCGCCACTCGTCGCCTCGGGTCAGACGGGCGACACCTGCTGATGACAGGGCTAAGCTAACACTAGCCGTTCGACTGCTAGCGTCCAGCCGCTAGCTGCTGCACTGACGTTTCTTTTCTCTACAGTGAAGCTAACACTAGCCTACTGCTAACTGAATGCTAGTAGCAAATAGCAAATTCTTAATGACTAGCTGCCGTTGCATTGAGCTCTTCACTGAGGTGCTCATGGAAGCTGTTAGCATTAGCATCAGTGAATTTTAAAGCATCCTTTAAAACAGGGCTAAGCTAATACTAGCCGTTCAACTGCTAGCGTCCAGCCGCTAGCTACTGCACTGAGGTTCCATTTGTCTACAGTGAAGTTAGCACTAGCCTTCTTCAAACTGATTGCTTGTAGCAACTAGTACGTTTTTATCGGCTAGCCACAGTTGTGTTGAGCTCTTCACTGAGGTGCTCACAAAGTTGTTAGCTTTGGCATCAATGTGGTTTTAAGGCATGCTTTAAAACAAGGCTAAGCTAACACTAGCCATTCGACTGCTAGCGTTCAGCTGTTAGCTCCTACACTGATATTTCTTTTGTATACAGTGAAGCTAACACTAGCTTACTGCTAAATGAATGCCAGTAGCAAATAGCAAGTTTTTGCCAGCTAGCTGCAGTTGCATTGAGCTCTTCACTGAAGAGCTAACGGAAACTGTTAGCATTAGCATTAATGTGGTTTTAAAGCATTATTTTTTCATGTTGGTACCTCAGATTGCTCAGTTATTGTTGTCATTGTTGTGACTAACACCCAGGGCATTTGGTTGAATCTACCAAAGTGCATTCCTTTACAAAGCTAGCTGAGAGCTAGCTGCTCAAACAGACACACAGGTAGGTAGTTAGAAAGTATGACAGCAAAGCAAAAAGTAAGTGAACAGGAAGGCAATCAGGAGAAGAGCAGCCGCTGCCTTTCAGACGATGAGGAGGGACGGAATTACGTTTTGTTTTTTTAAAAAAGTTTTACAGTCGCTGGCTGCAGTCACACGAGAACACGAAGTCTGGTTTAACTGACCTCTTGGTAGCATTCAGAAAGTAATTCTTTGCTCATGTGTGAAAGCGGCTGTAGCCTAGCTAGCTCGCTAGCTCGATACCCTGCTAGCCAGTTAGCCTACTAGCTCATTAGCCATTCAGCTTCTGTGGGGAGGTCTCTGCAGCCAGGAGTTAGCGGCTGTTAGCGTGAAGCTGCGCTGTATTTCTGTGATGTTTGCCAGCTGGGTTCTATTGTGGATTTTATCTGTAAATAATGTGCAAAGTGTTTCAATAATACATTTTTGGGGGGGTTAAATGCGCTGCTGTGCCACGCCGCGGCCAGTTTTACAACGTACTGTATCTACTGTACAGAACACAGAAGTTGACACTTTTCTAGTGAGCCTTTGTTAAATTTTATTGTGGTGGAAAAATTATTATTAATAAAACAATTTTATTGTTCGTCTGCAGTCCTGGTCTTTCAGTGGGTCGGTGTGTAAAACACTGGGGAGTCAGATTAACGGTTTGAAATCTGAAGCTTCAAAACTGATCGAAAGTCTGTTTTAGCTCCAGATTTTAAATTTCAGTCCAACAGAACTCACCATCACTAAAACGATCACTAACTTAATATTTACATAAGTAGTTCCTATTAAATACAAACAATTAAAAACATACTTTAGGACGACTGTACTGTAAATCCACTGCAATAAACGTTATAAAACCAGTGATCACTGAAGCTGAACAGGGTCCAGCTGTGGTTCCATCAGTCTGATGACGTTTAGAGATGCTCCATGAAGGTCTGAGGAGGAACCAGAACATTGGCTGACCAGATGGAGAAGAGGAAGATTTATCCAGAGAACAACATCACAGCAGAGCTTCTAGACCAGGACTAAGAGGAACCAGGACCTGGACAGGGTGTCGATACTGCATTTTGACCTGTGGTGTTGTCCGGTTATCTGGTGGACTGCTTTTAGAAATGTCTGCTACTCTCCAGCTCGATTACACAGCAGTCAGGTAGAAATCTAAACATCTGCACATGGAGGGATGCTGGATGCTGGGGATGAGTCTGGGGTTACCATGGCAACACATCCTCCCAGGTGCTAATGAATGCAGAGTTTAGCTCAGGCAACAGAAGGTGTTGGATAAAACACACTAGATGTAAACGTTCTCCAGCAGAAACCTAGAGAAGAACAACAGTTAAACCCATGAGAGGTTCTGGTAAGATCATCGTTTATCCTGCTCTACCTGACCTGGTAGAAGTCTCTGTCACGGTGCTGCTTTGCTAGCTTAACCTCCTCAATGCTAAAATGAGACGTCCTGCCTCCTCTGTTGGCTTAAACTACTTGATCATAGCATCACGTGTTAAACTTTGTAAAGTGAAAAGAGCCGTCGTCTTAAACTTGTTTATACTTGCAGCAGAAACTGAGACTGCAAAGGATTGTGGGTCAGAATTACCAGAAAAAACATGCTAGCTGCTAACCGCTAAGTCCTTCCTAATGTCACGTCCAGGTACTTTAGGTGTTCTACTGCCACGTTCAACTGACCCAGGCCCATTTAGGAGACCAGTGCCAATGCTACCATTTAGCTATTGCAAATGGTACATGCTAATGCTAACTGCTAAAATACTTCAGTGCTACTAACAAACTCACCACCCACAAGGAGACTGTACAGCTGTAATGCTAGCGGTAACTGCTAAATGCCAATGCTAACTGCTAGCGCTAAGATACCACCAGACTACTACAGCTATAGCTATTGTTAAATGCTACAATGCTACCATAGGCCGATCTGCTAAATCTGTTTTCTGGCACATCATTATGAAAGCTTGGATACTGGGAGGCCTCCAGTGTGAGCAGTGACTAACCAGGAAGTGATGTCACTCCTGAGTTCCTCTAAATAACAGTTTCACTGCTTCAGTGCCGTCGGTGAGTAAATCCTCCCTGCTGGAGTTCTGACGACGACGAGGAGGTGAGTGACTCAGCGTCTCACCTCTCTGTCCGATTAATCTCCAAAATAAACCTGTTTGCCTGGCCCCGCCCCCTCCGCCGGGTCAGCCAATCAGAGTGTGAGAGAGCCAGACGAGCCGAGCGACAGGTACAGGTGAGTCAGCAGGGAAATGCTGCAGCTGAGTCACGGATTCAGAAGGTAATAAACAAACTGAGTGGGTTCATTCCTGCTGTATTAACAGTTTACTATGTTTGAAATCCAGAATGTTTGACTTGAACATGAAGGAATTAGCTTTTTAAATTGATCCTGTTGGACGTTGTGTTATGTGGAATCAATGGAATCAAATCTCAGGCTGTGCTTCATTATTTTAAACAGTAAAACGTGTCTTTCTGTAGTTCTGTTTGCATTTTAACCCATTTCTATCGTCACTTCCTTCAACAAGTCGACACGTAAACATCTAAAACATACTGTTAAAGGCTTCAGTTGAATATTGAAGCTTAAATTACAGAGTTTAAATGTCTCCATTTGAATCTTACGTTTCCTGGTTTGCCTGTTTTTTGTCAACAAATGCACCAGAATTCAGATTTACATGGAAACGTGTTCAATCGGTGCAGCCTGGTCCTCAAACACACTGCAGGGGGCGCTGCAGGAGGAGGCGACGGCACGTTTAGCGAGCTAAAATAGCAAGTTAATGATTTTGAGAGGGTGATATTAGAACTGGTTTGAAAGGTTTCAGAAGGTTCGCTAACGGTCAGATGTTCAAACCATCTTCTGTTTAAGTTTCCGACACGAGGACCAATCAGCATCAGTCACAACGTGGCCCCGCCCCAGGAGGCCCCTAGCCAATATGGCGCCTCCCTCCATCGGTGATTTACATTCGCTCACTACAGAAATCAATAATTATTTAGTCGTGATATTAACCAGGTGTTGCTTTACATCTGAATCACTGTGAGCTTTTCCATTTTAAGTTCACAGTAATAACTAGTTTTAGTAGAATTATACTGGAGGGGAATCGTTTCCTGATGTTGTGGCGCCCCCTGGAGGCCATGGCGCCTTTAGCATGTGTCTATATTGCCTAATGGGCGAGCCAGAAGATACTGATTGACACCATGAACCTGTTTACTGAGGTGACAACATTCATTTCCTCATAGACTTCCAAACGTCAGACTTCTTTTACAACCAGAAGAGTCGCCCCCTGCTGGCTGCTCGACAGAATGCAGGTTCCAGACTTTACTGGTTCATTTTTAATAGAGGATATAAAACACACCTCTCCTCTACTTTCCCCGCCCCATTTTCCCTCTCCCAATAGGCAGAGATCCAGGAACAGGAAGTGTATATAAGGTGGGGGCGTGGCCGGTTAGAGTCTCTCTGTGGGACCATGCGGCCAGTTCAGGTGAGTTTGTGTTGGAAGGTACAGGTTTGTTTTGTTTTTTCTTCTGTTCTTCCGCTTTGTTTGTCTTCTTGCATTAGCACTTAGCATTTGTGTGTAGCATCTAGGCCTATGGTAGCATTGTAGCATTTAACAATAGCTATAGCTGTAGTAGTATGGTAGCATCTTAGCAGTTAGCATTGGCATTTAGCAGTTAGCACTAGCATTATAGGTGAATCCAACTGTACAGTCGTCCTTGTGGATGGTGAGTTTGTTAGTAGCATTGAAGTATTTTAGCAGTTAGCGGTTTGCATTAGCATGTACCATTTGCAATAGTTAAATGGTAGCACTGGCACTGGTCACCACCTGGAGCATCTCCTAAACGGGCCTGGGTCAGCTGAATGTGGCAGTGCTGTTTGAATTAGTAGTTAGCATTAGCATTTAGCAGTTACCTAAATGGTAGCATCACCACTGGTCACTTCCTGGAGCATCTCCTAAACGGGCCTGGGTCAGCTGAACGTGGCAGTGCTGTTTGAATTAGTAGTTAGCATTAGCATTTAGCAGTTACCTAAATGGTAGCATCACCACTGGTCACTTCCTGGAGCATCTCCTAAACGGGCCTGGGTCAGCTGAACGTGGCAGTGCTGTTTGAATTAGTAGTTAGCATTAGCATTTAGCAGTTAGCTAAATGGTAGCATCACCACTGGTCACTTCCTGGAGTATCTCCTAAACGGGCCTGGGTCAGCTGAACGTGGCAGTGCTGTTTGAATTAGTAGTTAGCATTAGCATTTAGCAGCTAGCTAAATGGTAGCATCACCACTGGTCACTACCTGGAGCATCTCCTAAACGGGCCTGGGTCAGTTGAACGTGGCAGTGCTGTTTGAATTAGTAGTTAGCATTAGCATTTAGCAGCTAGCTAAATGGTAGCATCACCACTGGTCACTACCTGGAGCATCTCCTAAACGGGCCTGGGTCAGTTGAACGTGGCAGTGCTGGTTGGATTAGCAGTTAGCATTAGCATTTAGCAGATAGCTAAATGGTAGCATCAGCACTGGTCACTTCCTGGAGCATCTCCTAAACAGGCCTGGGTCAGTTGGGTCAGCAGCAGACCAGACTTTAACGCCTGGATTCCATGTATTAGTTCTGGTTCCTGTGTTTTCATCAGTCAGGTTTTATTATTAGACGTGTTCCTACAACCAGAGAGTCGCCCCCTGCTGGCTGATGGGTAGGAAGCAGCTTCAAGGCTCCACTGGGAGCTCAGCCCTCACAGCTCCATCTGCTGACTCAGCGGGTCGGTCTGGTCCACCTGATGTTGGGGAGGTTCTCCACCGCCGGAGCTCTGAGCAGCAAACAGACGAGGTTCAAACACATGGAAACGAACCGGGGAGGCTATTTTAACCCGACGAGCCCCAGGAGGAGGTCATGACGACACACACACACACACACACACACACTCCTGTAACCTGATAGAGTGTGACCTGCTGCAAGGGATTATGGGTCTAAATTAATATCCACTTACTGAGCAAATGTGAGCCCACCGTACGGTCAACGCTGGGATGTCACAGCTGTTCAGACGTTTAATCTCTGCTTCACCGCTTTTACAAAATAAAAATAAAAATAAAAATAAAAATCTGCATCAGAGGAGGAAGAAAAACACACAAAGCAGGTTTCTGTAGAATAAAGACGTTTTATCTGATAGAAAAACAGTAAAACCCTGGTTTTATGGACGCACACTGTAAAAAAATGAATGGCTGTAAAAATAGATTTACAGTTAGTTTTATTTTATAACCGACATGTTTAATAGTTAATATCTGTCATTAAACAAAACAGAAAACATCTGCAAAATAACTTTAATACCTTTAAAAATGTAATAATTAAAAAAAATATATTTTTTTACAGTGTTGGACTGTACTATTAAACTAATTTTATGGTAATTAAATCAGAAAAAATGCCATTATTTTACAGATAATTGATGTTATTTGAAAAAATGAAACAGTATTGATTAATATCTGAAGAATGATGAGTTCAGTTTTAAAGTGTTAAGCATTAATTTACATGTTGACTGTAAAAAAATGTTGTTTGATCATAAAATTAATTGATTTAAATCTGCTGAAAATAGAATGATTTTACACAGATTTGTTCTTCTCATCGTTTTTACAGCCTCTGACCTCCTCAATGACAGATTTAAATATGTTTACAGATTTTTTTACAGTGCAGGTAGCTGGTCACTGGATCTGTGATGATTTACAGCTTTAATACTTGTTTTCATAGATGTTATTTAGCAGTAATCTGTGGGAGTGAATCTGTAAATGAACCAGACATGAAGAAGCTGCTGAGGAGAAAACGATCCCAGATAAAAGGAAATAAAAGGAAATAAATCTCTCAGAGGATTCAGACCAAAGTTTAATGATGGCCGACCTGCAGCAGCTTCGATAAAGCAAACATAAAACCATAAAATGAAAAAATGTGTCATAAAGTCACAGAGAAACTATGAAACCCTCCAATAAAACCCTCAACAGTCAGAGTTTAGTGACCCGAGGCCTTTAAAATGAAGCAGGTTCAACAGAACCAGAGAATCTGGGTTGTCCAGTCGACCCAGAGGACCCACAGGATCCACCACCAACGTCCTGGAACCACTGGATCCTTTGGCTACTCTGGCTTGTGCAGTGGGGCCTCTGTCAATCCAACTGGTTCCACTGCATCCTGTTGATGCTTGATCAGAATGGGCTGTAGGAAGTCTGGAGGTCACATCAACATGTTGGACCATTGTCATGTTCCTCCACATGTTCCTGATTGGTTGGTGTTGTTTCCATGTGGTGGGGGGCATTTTCATCCAGGGACATTTGGGATTTCCATCAGCATGAGGGAGTGAGTTTGTTGTGGGACGATGTTTATTTAGGTGTCTAAGTCTGATCAAGGTTTTCCATCAGAACACCACATAGAACCAATGTTCTTCACTTCACCTGTCAGTGGTCAGGATGTTGGGGCTGATCGGTGTTTTTAGATTTGTTTTATACAATAACACTTAATTAAAGCAACCTACCTCCTAGAGACACACAAAGATACAGACATTAACACGAATAAGGAGATACAGCGCTGATATATCCTATCGGGTCTTATCCGGGCTTGTCGGGTCCTTTCGGGTTCTATCGGGGCTTATCGGGGCTTATCGGGTCCTTTCGGGTTCTATCGGGGCTTATCGGGTCCTTTCGGGTCCTATCGGGGCTTATCGGCACTTTCGGGTCCTATCGGGACTTATCGGGTCCTTTCGGCTCTGCAGACGCTCTACCGTCTCTAGTTTGAAAAGTGGCGGGAAGGCGTGTCCTCTAATACGTCCGCAGAGCGCTGAGGCTCAGCCTGCCTGTCCTCTATCACGTCCGCTGTCTGAGTTTAAAGATGGCTGCTCTGAGCGGCTCAGACATCAGTTTGTACTGAACCAACCGACAACATGAGCGGAAGAGGCAAAGGAGGGAAAGGACTCGGTAAAGGAGGCGCCAAGCGGCACCGTAAAGTCCTCCGTGACAACATCCAGGGCATCACCAAGCCCGCCATCCGCCGTCTGGCTCGCCGCGGCGGAGTGAAGCGTATCTCCGGCCTGATCTACGAGGAGACCCGCGGCGTGCTGAAGGTCTTCCTGGAGAACGTGATCCGGGACGCCGTCACCTACACCGAGCACGCCAAGAGGAAGACGGTGACCGCCATGGACGTGGTGTACGCCCTGAAGAGGCAGGGCCGCACCCTGTACGGCTTCGGAGGCTAAACGGACCCGACCAGAACCAGAAACCCAACGGCTCTTTTAAGAGCCACACAAACTACTATGGAGAGAAATAATACTGGTGCTGTTATTTAGAGGTTCACTGTGTAAATCATGAAGTGCTCTGGTTTAATACCACAACATTCATATTTTAAGCCAAATAGCCAAACAATGAAAACTAAGATATACTACACTAACTTTAATGACATAACCCACTGCTATTATTATTCCTTAAATTTTTGGACGTAATTTAGGATTTTATCCAGACTTATTTCAGTATTTAATGGACATAAATTACAGAATGAGGAGTAACTGGACGGCAGCACACATACTATACATATTATTTTTATATCATTTAATGCATCCTGAAGGGAAAATGTTACTTGTGTATTTCTGAGCATATTCCATACATATAAAATGATCGGTAATCAGACTGTGGATGTCTACATTTATTATTTATGATTTAAACATTACTGTGAAGCAGTTTAGATCCAGCAGCTTTATTTTATATTCTAATAATGTGAGATGAACTAATAAAGTGACTGCATGTTGTTTGATTTAATTATGTCCTATGAGTCTGATCATTAAGTGATTTACATTTTAATGAGCTGCTGCACATATTTGATTTTATTCTCCTTAAAATGTTGTTTATTATGTATCATAACTGGTTTTATTTGGCCTGTCAACACAATTAATTGACTGGTTTATAGTTTGAATAAGGCTGCGTCTTGCTGCTACGTCATCTTACATCGGTCATGTGATTGGTGGACGCCCTCCTCTCCTTCGGGTTTTTACCGCCTAAAAAAAGGCGCTCAGCAACAGTCAGCACTGAGCGACTCTCCTGATTGGCCAGTTTGAATTTCAAATCTCTGCTGTGCGGCAGCCTGATTGGTTACATCACGTGAACACAGTGGACCAATCAGCGTCCAGGTCGCTGTGGCGCTGTGTATAAAAGAAAGCAGCTCGGGGGAAGTTTTCAATCTCTTCTGACAAAGCGAAGAAAGTAGATCATGGCCAGAACCAAGCAGACCGCCCGTAAATCCACCGGAGGAAAGGCTCCCAGGAAGCAGCTGGCCACCAAGGCTGCCCGTAAGAGCGCCCCGGCCACCGGCGGCGTCAAGAAGCCTCACCGTTACAGGCCCGGTACCGTGGCTCTGAGGGAGATCCGCCGCTACCAGAAGTCCACCGAGCTGCTGATCCGCAAGCTGCCCTTCCAGCGCCTGGTCAGGGAGATCGCTCAGGACTTCAAGACCGACCTGCGCTTCCAGAGCTCCGCCGTCATGGCTCTGCAGGAGTCCAGCGAGGCCTACCTGGTGGGTCTGTTCGAGGACACCAACCTGTGCGCCATCCACGCCAAGAGGGTCACCATCATGCCCAAAGACATCCAGCTGGCCCGCCGCATCCGTGGAGAGAGAGCTTAGACCCACTCCTCCTGAACACAACGGCTCTTTTAAGAGCCACCAAGTCCAGCTAAGATGCTCAGATCCTTAAAACGGAGCCTTCATGGACCGTTTAGAAACAGGACGGTTAACTACCGACCAGTCATCACGGGTAAACTGTCCACAGACATATACATACGCGTGTATATGTCTATGTAAACTGTCCTGCTTCAAACCGGTTAAAACCGGTCCATGATGCAAAAAAAAATGTTGGAGTTATTTTTTAAAATTAATCTACTTTTCCTAATTAAAAATGGTTCTAAATTAATAAAATCACTTTTATGGCTAAACGTATTTACCTATTGACCAGTCAAGTGCGGGGAAACGAGCACAGACGGAAGTGGCGGGAAGACGCTCTCGTCATTTTTCAAAATAAAATACCCCGCCGGAAATAATAAAAAAAAAAAAATTCTGTGCGGCCCGGTACCAAATAGTACCCTACTACTAAACCTCTATTTAGCCTGTAACAATATAATATATCAAGAATAGAAACGCTAATGAATACTAAATTCTGTCACAAATCCAACCCATTTATACTGAAGAAGACTACAAATAGAAACCAGGTAATATGGAACCTTTGCATGATGAATGTAAACATAGAGATTTTCCAGTAATTATTTGATCAGTAATCAGCTCTCTGCTGTTGGTACAATCCTCTGTCAGCAGTTGTAGTTCATGTTAATAATAAAACTTAATCAGAATCAGTTTTTATTATTTTCTCATTATTATCTCTCATTATTTTTCAAGTCAGATAAATTATCCTTATTTATAACTGGTATTTTGTTATTTTCACTATGTTTTACATTTTTTGTTTCTGAACAATGTTTTGAGGTTTAACGTTTATACATATTTTTGCCACTTTTGCTTCCAGATTTTTAGTTTTTAAAGGATTCTTTTCTCTGAATTTCCAACATGGCGGCTCACTCAGAAACTGTTCAACGACAATTCAAACAATTCACTAAATTATGTTTCTAGACTCATTTGAGGTGAGAAATGAGAGAAATCTGTTTATTTCTGACAACTGTTAGTTTGAAGAGTCACTGGTTTCTCCTTATTGAACTTTAAAAAGAAGAGAAAAAACAATAAATGAAAGTTTGAAGTTACAGATTCTATAAACTCAAACCTTCTTGTTCTTTTATCGCTAGTTTTTGTCTGTTTTTATGGAGTTTTATCTGCTTTGTTTTTCTCACCAGCACGGACTGAGAACCAGGAAGTCATGTCTGTTTGTTTTTATACACATGCAAATGCGGCTGCGCTGTTGCTGCTCCGCTATTGGCTGGTTTTCAGGAAGTAGCTGCCGTCAGTTCGCCTGATCAAAAACAGAACTCTAATTAATGTCAGATGTGTTTTCTTTGTTAGTCACTGATTTCTGTGTCACTTGTTTGCATTTTGAAAAGGTTTTACAGCTTCTAATTGGTATTTTTAGACATTTTATTAAACATCTGGGAGCTGCAGGAGTGAGTATCATGTCTTTGCAGTATTTTCAGAACCACGTTTCTACAACTTTGTCTCTCATCAGCTCTTTTTGGGCCTTTGTGAAAAGTTGTTTTACCTTGAAGTCTCACATTCAAACCTTTAACAGTAGAACTATTTGGACAGAAAACAGTACTTTGGCTGGAATAAACCTTTAGAACACATCAAGGTGCTGCTTTTGGAACTTGGAAAAAGGAAAGTCCTCGTTATTCTTGTTCATCTGATCACCTTAGAATCCAGTTTACATGACAGTTTTCTCATTTCTTCATCAACATGTCAGAAGAAACATTTGAAATCTTTTCATTTCTAATCTTATAATGATTAATAATTCTCCTGATTTACTTCAGTCTGACACCACAAAGTTGATTTCCTGGTTGTAAATGTATTTCCAGGTCAGACTGCTGCGGGTCATTTAGACCAGAACAACATGGACGTTTTACACGGACTATAAATTATCACTGCTCAGAAAATAATGCATCAGAATGTATGTTGTTAATTGGTGACAAAACAAATCCTCTCAGTATTTGGAAAACACTTCATTCTCTGTGTTTTAGTTTAATAATGAAGTATTTAAAATGAGTGTGATGCTGATCCTCGACACATCCCACACTGTGATGACCAACATCAGAATCTTCCACTCGGCACTCATCATATATAAAATAATTTTTTAATGATACTTGGTCTTTTTTTCTTTCATAACAAACAACAGAGGCGTCACGTCAACACACATTTGGACAGTTTTGTTTTTAAGAACCTCTGTGTAATTTTTAAATAATGGTTCATATTTTGAAGGATTTGGCTTTAACCATGATGCTATGCTAGCTAGCTGTAGCACTAACTGGCTAACCTTATGTGAAACTCATAATGTTATTAGCTTGATTGCTGCGTTAGAGGATGGCAGACATCACACCTGTGGATCCATAACTATAAAAGTCATAACATCAAAAAACAAACAAACAAACTCAAAGTAAATCAGCTCAAAAAATGTTTCAATCTTAAATTTGTGAAGGAGAAAAATATGTAGCTGTCCAGAAACATATCTGATAGAAACACACACAATAATAGACATTAAACTGTTAGAACCACCTTAGAGCTACCTCGAATTTCTCTACAGTCGTCTAAACATCCCTGTTGATTTGTGATTCAACATATTTTTATTTCAGAAATTTAAATATTTTTGATATGAAAGTTAAAAGTATTGTCTGATTCATGAGTTCTAAATTAACGGACAATAATCAAACTGCCTTTTTTCTTATTCTTTTTAAAAAACAATAATTCCTTTATGTGTATTCTAACATTCCTGCAGCAGTTAAATTCAGGACAACATCCGAATTTGAAATCAATCAAGCTGTTTTTAATCCTAATTACCTGTAAAGTAAATTTCCATCCTGGACTTCTTTCCAGATGTTATTTATTTATTTATTTATTTATAAGGTTTTACATTTAATTTGATCATACTTCAATATAATAATAATCTGTAAATGTGTTTACTGAAGCATCTCTCTTGTGTTGAATATATTTTAATAAATAAACGTATATTTTCTATTTTTTCTTCAGGTTCTTCGGGTTTTCTTCTGTCTGTTGCTTCAGTATTTGAGGACGTGGCAGCATCACTGTTACTTTTCACATCGCTAACTCGCTCATTGGTCCACGCGCGACAATCAGCCAATGAGCAGCGAGTATGATTGCCACTCCTGTTGACGAAACCAACGGAATGTTAGCGCTTGCTGAAGTGGACCAATCAGATCAGGAGAATTGCTCCTGGCGGCTTCTGATTGGCTGCAGCTCGGGCGGCCGAACGGAAACCTGACAGCGGGGACAGAGTGTGTGATGGTCGGTCAGCGGAGCCAGAAGAGTCGGTAAACACGAAGCACCGGAGACACCGGGACCCGCCGCCAGGTGCACGAGCAGCACGTTCACAGGTGAGTGTGTCGGTGCAGGTTTTAAAGCGGCTTGTTTGTTTGTTCCTGCGGAGTTCAGCGTTTTTACCAAACATGGTCATCGACTGACCAGCAGGCTCAGCTGTTCCTGATCAATAATCAATGATCACACTGCTGGGACAGGATGGAGGAACTAACGGCACATACAAACTACTAAAACACATGTGGTGTGTTTTCAAAGAGCAGATTTAAAATGGAAAAATGATCTAATTGAATTCAGTTTATTCTTATATACAGAAAACCAGAGTAGATTTATGAAGACATTCATCATTTATCAGATAAAATCAGTTTATTTGGAGGTTATGTTCAATTATTACCTAAATTTCCCTTCGGGGATCAATAAAGCATTTTCTATTCTGTTCTCTGAAGATGCAGAACGTGTGAAGATTCAATCATTTAACAGCTGGAAAATGTGGATGATCAACCTGTAGATCAACAGGAGGATTTATAATGACAGCAGATGAATCATCTTAATGTTCCTCTTTATTCCTTCTGATCACTGCATGAAGTATATTTATCTTTGTTAACATTTAAACCTTAAATAGCATTAAAGTCTAACTGCTCTGATGAAATCATAGGAAACAGCTCTGAGGTAGATGATGTAACATTCACCAGATCAACATCAGCTGCTGTGTTTTATTGTTATTAATATTCATGAACAGACTTTTACTGTTTACCTCAGACTTATGTGGAGGATTGTTCAGTAGCTCGTCTAAAAGAAAAATACTTCTATAAAATGTGATTTAAAAGAAATGAGTAACTTTTAACATTCTGTCCTGTGAGTTTTAGGTTTCTGAGAAATGATGTTTATTATCGTCTAATACATAATAATGTATATAAATGTCTGTCTGAAGGCTAGCTGTCTTTACATTAGGGTAATAACATTCTGTTATATTAGCTTGCTACAGTATGAGCTAGCTAACTGCTAACTTTTTGTTAGTCTAATAACTTTATGCTATATTAATTTGCTGTAGCACTAGCTAGCTACATAGGTAACTCTGTTGTTATAGTGATAACATTATGCTGTATTAGCTTCCTGTAGCACCAGTTAGCTTACAGACTGATGTTAATGTTATGCTAATAATGTTGTTAGGTAGTATTTCAGCTGTGTACTGTAGTACTAACTAGGAAACTACCTGAGTTAATGTTACGCTAATAACATAAATAACAAAAAAAATTCAGCTGTATTAGTATACTGTAGCACTAGCTAGCTAACCATTTGATTTTATGTTTCACTGAAGACATGATGCTGTAGTAGCATGCTTTCACTCTAGCTAGCTAGCTAACTAACTGACTATATGATAAGCTAAAACATTGTGCTGAATTAGCAGGATGTAGCACCAGCTGGCTCACTAACTGATATTTTAATCAGTTTTAACATGCTGCATTAGCATGCAGTAGCACTAGCTAATTAACTAACTGACTTTATGTTATGTTAATATCATTATGCCACATTAGCTTATTGTAGCACTAGTTAGCTACCTTGAATTCTTTGCCGCTGTGGGCTAAACATCCCTGCTGACTGGATTTGACGTTATGTTTTATGAGAGGAATTTAAGTATCAATGTGTTTGCTGATATTTAAGTTGCAGTTAAAGTCAGAAACATCAAAATAAAGTTAATCTTACGTGTAGGTACCAAGTTTGTATTGATCCAGATGACTGGAGAGCTAAAGTATTAGTGTTAGTATTGAACGGTGATTGGAATCCTGTTGAAGCAGCTCCAGATGTCTGACTTTGCTGTGTTTTGTGTTTTGTGTTTTCCAGTCCGTCATGATGATCCGTCCGATGCTGATGTGTTTCGTTCTCTGCGTCGTTTACGGCAGCAGCAAACCCACCGAGAAGAAAACTCGAGTTCATCACGAAGAACCTCTGAGCAACCTCGAGCACAACGACGACAAGAACTACGACTACGACCACGAAGCTTTTCTGGGTCAAGATGAGGCCAAAACCTTCGATAATCTCCCACCAGAGGAGAGCAAACGGAGACTGGGGTGAGTTCAGGAGAAACTTCATCGCAACTTTCTACACGTCATTAACCAGCACAGAAGTCTCTGTCATGGTGGCCCTTTTCTAGCTTAACCCTCAAAACACTGAAAAGGGCCACCATGCTAGCAAAGGGCCGCCATGACGGAGACTTCTCTGGTGGTTAATGACTTCCAAACAGCGATGGAATGCCAGCTTTAGCTAGATAAAAGGGCCACCATGACAGAGACTTCTGTCGTGATGTCCCTTTGCTAGCATGGAGGCCACTTTGACAGAAATCTCTGTCATGTTCGCCCTTTGCTAGCATGGTGGCCCTTTTCAGTGTTTTGAGGGTTTAGCTAGCAAAGAGCCACCATGACAGAGACTTCTGTGGTGGTTAATGACTTCCAAACAACCATCGCTGTTTGGAAGTCATTAACCAGCACAGAAGTCTTTATCATGGTGCCCCTTTTCAGTGTTTTGAGGGTTTAGCTAACTAAAGAGCCATCATGCTAGCAAAGGGCCGCCATGACGGAGACTTCTCTGGTGGTTAATGACTTCCAAACAGCGATGGAGTGCCAACTTTAGCTAGATAAAAGGGCTACCATGCTAGCAAAGGGCCACCATGACGGAGACATCTGTCGTGATGTCCCTTTGCTAGCATGGTGACCACATGCATGGTAGCATGGAGGCCACTTTGACAGAAGTCTCTGTCATGAACGCCGTTTGCTAGCATGGTGGCCCTTTTCAGTGTTTTGAGGGTTTAGCTAGCAAAGAGCCACCATGACAGAGACTTCTGTGGTGGTTAATGACTTCCAAACAACCATTACTGTTTGGAAGTCATTAACCACCACAAGAGTCTCTGTCATGGTGGCTCTTTTCAGTGTTTTGAGGGTTTAGCTAACTAAAGGGCCACCATACTAGCAAAGGGCCGCCATGACGGAGACTTCTGTCATGGTGGCCCTTTGCTAGCTAAACCCTCAAACACTGAAAATCAGGTCATCGTCCACAACAATCAAAATTCAAACAGCTGAAATACCAGACACAAAAATACAAATTAAACACTGGATTTGAACAACAACATTCCCACGTAACAGAACAAACCTTCGCTAACGTCTCCGTTTGTCTGCAGCATCATCGTGGATAAGATCGACAGCGACCAGGACGGCTTCGTGTCTGAAGACGAGCTGAAGATTTGGATCAAAAGCGCTCAGAAGAAGCACATCTACGAGAGCGTGGAGCATCAGTGGAAGGACTTCGACCTGAACGAGGACGGCCAGATCAGCTGGGAGGAGTACAAGAACGTCACGTACGGCAGCTACCTGGGTGAGAACCGGAGCACTGTTATCACCGTAGAATAAAGACAAACGAAGGTTCTGAGTGGAACCAAAGACGGATCCTCACAGTCATAGAAGAACCGATGTAGTTACTAGGAGGTTATCTAAAGAACCATCCCTGAAAACAGTTCTTTAAAGAAGGTCACTCAAAGAACTATCAAACAGTCCTTCTTACATAAATGGCACTCTGAAGAACTTGATCAAAAATGGGTTCTTTAGGGTTCTTTATAGACGTAGCAGGTTTAGTAAAGAACAAATGATTCATTCAGAATTAACATAATTCTGCAGAAGTTCTACTTTCATGCTGTTTCCAAACCAAACAACTTCAATAAACACGAGGTTCCTTTTAAAGAACCACATAAAGTACGTGGAGAACCATCCACTAAATAAAGAGGTTCTTCAGTTGGTGTTGGCGCTGGTGAAGAACCAAGGAGCCTTCTGAAGAACAATTTAAGAACCTTCCTTCTTCTGAGAGTAAGAACTCTTAATAAACGTGTTAACTGGAACCAAAAGTGGTTCTAAACACTGATGCAGCAGAAGAACCTTTTAGAAAGAGCCACGTTCTTTAAAGACCCCTAAAAGTGCAGTGAAAAAACACTAGAACGCCGTTCGTTTAGGAACCATGATTTGGCTCCGAAGAACTCAGGAGCCATGCTTAGAATAGTTCCACCTGGTTCCGTAAAGAACCTCTTTGAAGTGTTCCTTAAGTTGTCAAATAAATGGTTCTACAAGGATCTTATGAACAAATAGAACATGAACAAAGCTGTCGGACGTCTATTAAGGTTCCTCTTTACTTCCTTTGGTTCAATCAGGTGTGAAATAAGTCATGTTTAGATAGAGTGAGGTGGAACATAGAACCCTAGAACCTTCATTTAACTCGTGGATCCAAACTAAAGATTAAGAAACACTGAGAACGTCTGACAGCTGGAGACCGACTGATCTCCTCCGCTGAACTGTAAACGTCACAATCAGGTTCCTTCTGTTAGAACACGTTTAGTACTTAGGGTTCTGGACTGTTGCTCAGACAGAACCACGTTTCCTGAGGTTCTGTAGAACAAATGCTCTGATGTCTCGCCGTTATCCGCCGTCAAACCAGAGACCTCAACTAGAAATGAAGAACCCTTAGAGAACCGTCCACTAGACAGAGAGGTTCTCCATTTGCTGGAGAACCTCTTCAGAACCGTTACTTCTCTGGGAGTACCGGTCAGCTGGTCGGTTCTCTGAGGTTCTCTGGTTGTTCCCCATCAGACGACCCCCAGGCCGACTCGGAGTACAACTACATGCTCATGATGTCGAGGGACGAGCGGCGCTTCAAGGTCGCCGACAGAAACGGAGACCTGATCGCAGACAAGCAGGAGTTCACGGCGTTTCTTCACCCCGAGGACCACGAGCACATGAAGGACGTCGTGGTTCAGGTGAGGACGCCGTCAGAACGTTTAGAGGAGAACGTTTAGAGGAGAACGTTTAGAGGAGAACGTTTAGAGGGAGGTGAAGCAGCGTCTAACAGTTTCATATTTCACC
Organism: Dascyllus trimaculatus; assembly: GCA_024666655.1. Lineage (NCBI taxonomy): Eukaryota > Metazoa > Chordata > Actinopteri > Pomacentridae > Dascyllus > Dascyllus trimaculatus. The sequence goes on along the minus strand of CM045465.1, from coordinate 1,449,969 downwards.
GTCTGTCACAGGAAACCATCGAAGACATCGACAAGAACGGAGACGGACTCATCGACCTGAAGGAATACATCGGTAAGAACACTGCAGTCCTGATCTGAGACTGTGAAGGTCTCCTTGAAGTCCATAGAGGGGGGTCCACATGGATCAGAACCTCATCAGTCCAGCAGATAGACACATGACATGTAGGAGGAACAACACACTGGAGTTCTGGTAGAACCTGGACCCAGATCAGTTTACATCCATCCAGGAGTCTCAGTCTGAAGCTGATCAAACTTTAACCAACCTTCAGCTCCTTTTGAACGATTATTTTTGGATAATTTGGGGAAATATTGAGTAATTTTAAAGGTTTTTGACATTTTTTTGGACAAATTTTCAGACATTTAGTCAAATCTGATGTAGTTTTAGACGTCTTCTGTTGTTTTGAACAGTTTTTTTTAACCATTTTTGAAAAATATTGATGAATATTGGGAAGATATTTGTGTAATTTTAGACGACTTTCGTTCAATTTGACCATTTTTTGATGAACAACACATTGAAGTTCTGTTAAAACCTGAACCCAGATCAGTTTACATCCATCCAGGAGTCTCAGTCTGAACTCTACACCTGGTTTAGTTCATTTTCTCTCCAACCAGCTCCTAGCATCAGTATTATGGGATGTCTCATGGTGTGAACAGTCACTCTGACTCTGGGTTCGTAGCCACAGTTCATGTTAGCATGGTTGGATAGCATTGTAGTAAAGGGGCACCATGACAGAGACGACTGTGATGCTTAATGACCTCCAGCAGGAACTTTTTCTACTATTCTGACAACATGACTGTATCAGAGTGACCCCTGTCTGTAGATGATCCTGAACATGATCCTTCCATGGTCCAGAACTGTTCTGACCACCTGTCAACAGGCTGATATGAGCCTCAAAGTTTACCCACAATGCACTTGTTAAAGTTTCCTCCAGCCTCGTATCATCAAACTCCACCTCCGTGCTTCACTGTCAGGACGATGCATTCACTGTGGTGGGTGGAGAGTTCAGACTGAGACTCCTGGATGGATGTAAACTGATCTGGGTCCAGGTTTTAACAGAACTCCAGTGTGTTGTTGATTCTAAAATTGGTCAAACTGCAAGAAATTCGTTTAAAATTATACAAAATCGTCCCAAATGTCTCAATATTTGTCAAAAATGTCTCAAAAAACTGTTCAAAACGACAGAAGACGTCTAAAACTACATCAGATTGAACCAAAGGTCTGAAAATTTGTCCAAAAAAACCTTAAAAATGTCTCAAAATTTCCCCAAATTATTCAGAAATTGTTCTAAAGGAGGTTAAAGTTGGTAAAAGTTTGATCAGCTTCAGACTGAGACTCCTGGATGGATGTAAACTGATCTGGGTCCAGGTTCTACCAGAACTCCAGTCTGTTGTTCCTCCTAAAATTGGTAAATGATGTAGTTTTAGACGTCTTCTGTCGTTTTAAACAGTTTTTTTCAGCCATTTTTGACAAATATTGAGGAATTTGGGACGATTTTTGTGTAACTTTCGATGAATTTCATGCACTTTGACCAATTTTAGAATCAACACCACACTGGAGTTCTGTTAAAACCTGAACCCAGATCAGTTTACATCCATCCAGGAGTCTCAGTCTGAACTCTACACCCACCACAGTTGCTGTAGATGAAGAACCAGCAGGTTCTGGAAGCTTTGGTTTGATTTTAGTTGATTCTTTAAGGAACAGATGATGAGTCAGTGCAGTTCTTGTGCTGCTGTCCGGCCAGCAGGGGGCAGCACGTCGACATCTGAAGACCAGTCTGTCGTTTATTCGCAGCAGATTTTGGTTTTGCAGCATTAAATCCCACAACTGGACTCAACAGTTTGGATCAGAGTCTCTAAGTCCTGCAGTCCAGAGGAACAGGTTTACTGACGGGTTTAAGATCCAGAACAACTCGAAGCTGAATTAAATCTCGTCTTTCGTCTCGTCTGCAGGCGACATGTACACGGCTGAGGACGGACAGCAGGAGCCAGACTGGGTGGCGACGGAGCGCCAGCAGTTCGCAGAGTTCAGAGACAAAAACAACGACGGGAAGATGGACCGAGAGGAAACCCTGGACTGGATCCTTCCAGCCGACTACGACCACGCCGAGGCCGAAGCCAAACACCTGCTGCACGAGTCCGACGTCAACAAGGTGAGAAGGATTCTGGTTCCTGGTTGTCCTTCATGTCTGATTTCTGCTCCACATTTATTCAGTGTTTGTTTTCCACCAGTCAGACTCATTAGAACTAGTTAACTAATTAGCTTAGCATATGCATCCAAATGCTTCTCTTTCCTGGTTAGATTCAGATGTTCTAAACAGGAAGCTACAGCCAGGAGCTAGTTAGCAAGTTAGCATAGCTTAGCATATGCATCCAATGCTTCTGTTTCATGCTTAGATTCAGGTGTTCTAAACAGGAAGCCACAGCCAGTAGTTAGTTAGCATAGCTTAGCATATGCATCCAGATATTTCTCCTTCCTGCTTAGATTCAGATGTTCTTACTGCTAAACAGGAAGCAGCAGCCAGGAGCTAGTTAGCATAGCTTAGCATGTGCATCCGAATGCTTCTGTTTCATGCTTAGATTCAGGTGTTCTAAACAGGAAGCTACAGCCAGGAGCTAGTTAGCATAGCTTAGCATATGCATCTGAATGCTTCTCCTTCCTGCTTAGATTTAGGTGTTCTAAACAGGAAGCAGCAGCCAGGAGCTAGTTAGCGTAGCTTAGCATATGCATCCAGATATTTCTCTTTCCTGGTTAGATTCAGATGTTCTTAACATGAAGCTACAGCCAGGAGCTACTTAGCATAGCTTAGCATATGCATCCAGATATTTCTCTTTCCTGCTTAGATTCAGGTGTTCTAAACAGGAAGCTACAGCCAGGAGCTAGTTAGCGTAGCTTAGCATATGCATCCAGATATTTCTCTTTCCTGCTTAGATTCAGGTGTTCAAAATAGGAAGCTACAGCCAGGAGCTAGTTAGCGTAGCTTAGCATATGCATCCAGACATTTCTTTTTCCTGGTTAGATTCAGGTGTTCTAAACAGGAAGCAGCAGCCAGGAGCTAGTTAGCGTAGCTTAGCATATGCATCCAGACATTTCTTTTTCCTGGTTAGATTCAGATGTTCTAAATAGGAAGCTACAGCCAGGAGCTAGTTAGCATAGCTTAGCATATGCATCCAGATATTTCTCTTTCCTGCCTAGATTCAGATGTTCTTACTGCTAAACAGGAAGCAGCAGGAGCTAGTTAGCGTAGCTTAGCATAAAGACTGAAAACAAAGGGAAACTGTTAGCATGGTTGTGTCCAACAGGAACAGAGACCACTTGGAAGCACCTGAGAGGCTCCAAGATTAAAAAGTTGTCTTTTTTTGTTTAATTTGTGCAAAACCAAAGTGTAAAAACAACAAATTTACATTTTTATAGTTGAACTACGCTACCCAGCATCGAGCAGAACCCATAAACTTGGTGATTTTTACATTTGAGTGCAGCTTAAACGAGACAAAGTGTTCTAATTAGTGGTTTTTAGCTGCTTTGTTGTGTTTCTAGTCGTCATTAGTGATATTTCAGCTGTTTTCTCTGTTTAACTCCTGATTTTTATTCTAATTTCGTTCATTCAGGACAGAAAACTGAGCAAGAAGGAAATCCTGGACAAGTTCGACGTGTTTGTCGGGAGCCAGGTGACCGACTTCGGGGAGGCTTTGCTGCGACACGACGAGTTCTAGACGGGAGACTTCAGATCCTTTTTACAGGACGATTTATTCTCAAACCTCCAGGAGAGAAAACCGACGTGTGTTTGAGGTTTAACGTGAAGACTGTTGTTGCCGTCCGGTGCTGGTCTTTTGTAAAACGTCCATTTCAAGGTTTTTATATTTGGTGTTTTTCTAGCTTCTCTTATCCGTTTGTTCTCGGTGCCGTCGTTCAGGTGAAACGTTATTTATTGTGGTTGATTTGTTGGTTCTAGAACATTTAGAAACATCCGTGTGGCTGGAAGTCAGGAAGACAGGAGGACGTTAAATCCAGATTATAGCCCAGTGAAGGAGAAGCGACGGGTGAGGAAAGGAAAACTTACCAAACTAAAACAGTTCCATCGAGTCCCCTGAACTTTTATACAAGTTTTATTTTTTCTAGAAAATCCCAGATATGAATTAATGCACTAATGTTGGGACTCAACAAACAAACAAACAAACAAACCGTTGGCATCAGTTCTTTTGAGTCATGTCCAACCAACAGTCTGTGTCGAGGACGTTTCCTCTTCGCTCAAAGGTTCCTTAAATTCAACGTTTGTTCAATAAATAAATGTTGAGATAAATAAAGTTTTGTCTCCTCTGTTTTGTTGACGTGTCGGTTCTGCTGGAGAACATTCTGCCACAGTTGGACGTGTTCTTCTAAAAGGAAGGGCAGGGAAAGACGTTCTAAAAATGTTTGGTGAGAACGTTCTCAGAGCTGACACTGAGAACGTTCTTCCTTTCTTATTATGTAACATTACGGAACGTTGGGGGAACATTTGATAGATCCTGTTTAGGAAGAATTTATCACGTTATAGAACGTTCTGTCGTCTGAGGCCTCGATAACATCTGGAAAACGTTGCATTGAGAACATCCTTCTTTTTTTATCACTGTGGAAACGTTTAATAGGAGAACGTTCTATCATGTGTTCCCTCAACAACCAGGCAACATGTTCTACCTTTAATAAACCACATTACAGGAACGTTATAGAACGTTCTGTCATCTGAGGCCTCAATAAAAAGATCTAACTGTTAGTTTCAGAACGTTCTTTGTTGTCCTAGAACATTGTGAGAATGTTTTGTAGACCAACGTTCTATAATGTGTTCCTTTAGTAACCTCCTCAGAACACTGTAGGAGGAACGTTCCTTTGTTCGTACGTCACATCACAGGAACATCTTGTAAAGAACGTTCTGTCATCTGAGGCCTCGATAACATCTGGAAAACATATTTTGAACGTTGCATTGAGAACATCCTTCTTTTGTTACCACCGTGGAAACATTTAATAGGAGAACGTTCTATCATGTGTTCCCTCAACAACCAGGCAACATGTTCCACCTTAAATAAACCACGCTACAGGAACGTCATAAAACGTTCTGCATAAAGAACGTTCTGTCATCTGAGGCCTCGATAACATTTTTTATATTTTTGTAATGTTAGTTTGAGAACCTCCTTTGTCATCTTAGAACATTGTGAGAATGAACAACGTTCTATAATGAGTTCTTTAGTAACATCATCAGAATGTTGTGGGAAGATTGTTCCACCTTTGTTAACATATATAGAACCATCAGACAAAGAACGTTCTGTCATCTGGGGCCTCGAGAACATCTGGAAAACATTTTTTGAATGCTGCATTGAAAATGTTCTTCCTTTGTTAGCACTGTTGGAAATCCTCAACAACATCCTCAGAACTCTGCAGGAAGAACGTTCCGTCTTCATTTCTGTCGTCTTTCCTGTTTTACAGAAGAACGTTCTGCAGTTGGCCTTTAATGTTTCATGTTACAGGAACGTTCCATAACCTCAATAACATCTGGAGAACGTTTTCTAAATATTGGTTTGAGAACGTTCTTCCCTTGTTGCTTTGGAACATTGTGAGTGTTTTGTAGAAGAACGTTCTATAATTTTGATCCCTAAAACATCTTCAGAACGTTGCAGGTAGAACGTTCTACAATTTGGATCCCTAAAACATCTTTTAGAACGTTGCAGGTAGAACGTTCTACAATTTGGATCCCTAAAACATCTTCAGAACGTTGCAGGTAGAACGTTCTATAATTTAGATCCCTAAAACATCTTCAGAACGTTGCAGGTAGAACGTTCTATAATTTAGATCCCTAAAACATCGTCAGAACGTTGCAGGTAGAACGTTCTATAATTTAGATCCCTAAAACATCTTCAGAACATTGCAGGTAGAACGTTCTGTAATTTGGATCCCTAGAACATCGTCAGAACGTTGCAGGTAGAACGTTCTACAATTTAGATCCCTAGAACATCGTCAGAACGTTGCAGGTAGAACGTTCTATAATTTGGATCCTTAAAACATCTTCAGAACGTTGCAGGTAGAACGTTCTACAATTTGGATCCTTAAAACATCTTCAGAACGTTGCATGTAGAACGTTCTATAATTAGGATCCCTAAAACATCTTCAGAACGTTGCATGTAGAACGTTCTATAATTTGGATCCCTAGAACATTGTCAGAACGTTGCAGGTAGAACGTTCTACAATTTGGATCCCTAGAACATTGTCAGAACGTTGCAGGTAGAACGTTCCACCTTTGTTTTATAAAAAATCACGAGGCCTCGATGACGTCTGGAGAACTGTTTGGAACGCTGGTTTGAGAACGTTCCTTAGCTTCATAGGAACATTATTAAAAATGTTCTCTAAACGTTCTTTGAACATCTGATCAAAATGTTTTCCTTCTGTAGAACTTGTCCAGCGTTGTGGGAACGTTCCACCTGCTAGCTGAGTTAGCATTAGCGACCCAACAGTGGATCAGCTGGTTCTTTTAAGGGGTTCTGCTGGTTCTCCGGTGGAACCTTGACGGAGGAGGTTTAGAACCGAGGACAAAGAATCACTTCATGACATTTTTATTGGGTTTTTCGTTGCCTTTTATCTTAACAAACATGTTCTACGGTAAAACAAAGCCGAGCTCTTACATGCGTCTGATAGAAACTGTATTTACATTTTCTTCACGTGAGTTTCGGTTCTCCGACTCCCGAACCTGGAAAAGTCCTTTACTGAAACTCAGTCAATGTCCTGTGTGTTCGTTTGGCGTCGCTCCGATCCAAACACTAAGACGCCGTTGAAACTGTGGACGCCTCGGTCTTCGAAGACACTTCAGAGGATTCGTCCATCTTCTTTCCAAACACCATCTCCATGATGCAGCCGTTGAACTGAGGACCAACAGAACAACACGGGAATCAGAACACGGGAAAAACACGGACCCCGGTGGAAACCAGAGCCGCCTGGTCGTAGTAGTAGTAGTAGTATAATCAATAGTAGTAGTAGTATAATCAATAGTAGTAGTAGTATAATCAATAGTAGTAGTAGTTTAATCAATAGTAGTAGTAGTAGTTTAATCAATAGTAATAGTAGTATTAGTAGTACTAATAGGAAAAGTAGTAGGAAAAATGTGGATGTTAAAGATTTAAAAATGGCAAATCATTATTTAACTGTTAAATTAAGTGACCTATATTTTTATAAATATTCATCTTTTACTTAACATTTATTTTTTTTAACATCTCCTGTTTAGTTTGACTATAATTGCACTATGTGACTGTAAAAAAAAAATATATAGATGTATTTCACAGATATCTGCTGTTATCTTAAAGAAATAATGTCCAAATTACAGATCGAAAAATTAGAAAAAAATTTAAAAATAAAATGATTCAGTCAAAATATTTAAATTAAATTAAATAATTAATTAAGAATAATTAAATTAAAATACATAATTAAATCAAACTATTTAAATTAAACTTAAATAATTAGTTAAAATAGTTAAATTAAACTAAATAATTAAATCAAAATATTTAAATTAAAATTAAATAATTAAAATAGTTAAATCAAAATAAATAATTAAATCAAAATATTTAAATTAAATAATTAATTAAAAGTGTCAAATTAAATAATTGCATCAAAACATTTAAATTAAATAATTAATCAAAACAAATTAAATTAAATAATTAGATCAAAATTTTTAAATTTAATCAAATTATTATTTTAAATATTTAAATTAAATAAAATAATTAATTAAAATAAATTAAATTAAATAATTATATCAAAATTTTAAAATTAAATTAAATTATTAAGTAAAATATTTAAATTAAAATAAATAAATAATTAAAACAATTAAATTACTTTAAATAATTAATTGAAATAATTCAATTAAATTAAATATTTGTAAAATAATATTTTAACCTATTTTACACATTTTCTCTGCTGTGTTAAATTATTGATATTATCTAGTAAAATCCAGAAATAAGTAATAATTTACACATTAAACTGTCCTCATCAAAAATGTGTATTTTTATAAACAGTAATTTATTCTTTTATAATATGTGAATAATTGAAAATGTTCTACTGGATGCTGATCGTCTATATTTGCTGTTATTTTCTCAGTTTTATTCATTATTCCTCTGTTTATCTTGGACTCAGCTGTAAACTGGTTTTAGTTAGTTCGACTCGTCCCTCCAGGCTCAGATCTCGTCAGGATTTACCTGCTGGAGACGTTTAACGGCCCGAAGCCTCTGATTGGTCGAAGCCGCTCACCTGCTTGTTCATGAAGACGTAGATGAGCGGGTTGTAGACGCAGGCGCTCTTGGAGAAGAAGGCCGGGATGGTGACCAGCCGGTAGTCCTTGTTCTCGTCGGCGCTGAAGCAGAAGTAGAGAGCGGCGATGGCGTAGGGGCCGTAGCAGGTGACGAAGGAGCCCACCATGACGATGATCATCCTGGACACCTCCTTCTCAGCCTTCTGGGTGGAGGCCGACTCGGTCTGCTGGGCGGCGACCTGCAGGAGCCAATCAGAAGGCCTCAAACCAGGAAGTGGAAACCAAAACATGGAACCAGTGTCTCTAGATCCACCGAACTCAGACCCACGTTCCTTTAACGTTCTCTTATTTCTTCCTTATTTAACTTGGAGAACTCAGGATGATCCGGTGTCGGGACTAAACTCAACGTTCTCACAAAGTTCTGCTCGTGTTTTTTTCGGTTCTCCTCAGAGGTGATGCTATGTTTAATTGTTTGGCCCTGATGTTCTGAGGACCGCATGCTGCTCCCAGAACGTTCTCCATCTGTTCTTATAGCGTTGTGGAACATCTAATAGGTTCTAGAACATCCTCAGAACGTGGCAGCTAAGATGTTCCACCTCTGTTAACATGTCACATTACTAGAACGTCTTGTGAAGAACGTTCCGTCGTCTGAGGTCTTGAGAACGTTCTCCAAATACTGCACTGAGAACATCCCCTCCTTGTTCCTTCTTTGTCAACGTGGAACCTAACCCGTGTTCTTTAAAATGTTATATGAACTTTAAAGGAACGTTCTACCTGAAATGTTTTGATGTTTCAGGGAGCACACTACAGAACGTTCTTCTATTGAATGTTCTCCGTGCAACGTTTGGATGATGTTTCCCAGATAACGTGGAACATTCTGCCCGCAATGTTCTAAGGACGCTTTGGGGATGCTCTAAACTGTTCTCAAAACGGAGGAACGTTCTCAAACCAACATTCAGATGTTCTCGATGTTTTTAACACGGAACATTTTCTAGAACGTTCTCCTGCTAACCGTTTCCACAATGATCACAAAGGAAGGACGTTCTCGATGGAACATTTTAAAAAATTCAAAAAGTTATCGAGAACTCGGACGACGGAACGTTCTTATAAGACGTTCCAGTGCTGTGATATTTTAAGAAAGGTGGAACGTTCTGCCTACAATGTTCTGAGGATGTTGTTGAGGAAACGCATCATAGAATCTACAAGACGTTCCCAAAATGTTCCCCAACGTTCCATGATAGCAAAGAGAAGGAACGCTCTCAGTGGAAAGTTTGTGTTTGGGAACGTTGGCAGTCTAACAACGTTCTCACTAAACTTTGTAGAACATCTTTAGTGAGCTCAGCAGTGATTACTTCTGGAAAACCTTCTGCTGGTGATGATACCAGTAGAACCCAACAGAACGTTCTAGGAACATTTTTTCTGGTGAGGTGAGGACTGTTGGAACTCACGGCTCTCAGAGCTCCCAGCAGCTGCGAGTAGGAGAAGATGATGATGGTCAGCGGCGCGACGAAGCAGGTTATCATCAGGAAGTAGACGTAGCTGGTGCAGTTGTACTCCTCGTTGTGGGTGTACCAGTCAGGTCCACAGGAACAGCCCAGACCCTCGGGGATGTACCTGGAACCAGGAGAACAGGTGTTCTGTCTCAGGTGTATCACTGGTCTCTACCTGGAGCATCTCCTAAACGGGCCTGGATCTGTTGAACGTGGTGGTGCTGGTTGAATTAGCAGTTAGCATTAGCATTAAGCAGCTAGCTAAATGGTAGCATCGGCACTGGGGCATCTCCTAAACGGGCCTGGGTCAGTTGAACGTGGCAGTGCTGATTGAACTAGCAGTTAGCATTAGCATTATAGGCGAATCTGGCTGTATAGTCTCCTTGTGGGTGGTGAGGTTCTTAGTAGTATATTGCAAGCAGTTAGTGGTTAGCAATAGCATGTAGCATTGAGCAGCTAGCTATGTGGTAGCATCGGCTCTGGTCACTACCTGGAGAATCTCCTAAACAGGCCTGGGTCAGTTGAACATGGCAGTGCTGGTTGAGTTAGCAGTTAGCATTAGCATTAAGCAGCTAGCTAAATGGTAGCATCGGCACTGGAGCATCTCCTAAATGGGCCTGGGTCAGTTGAACGTAGCAGTGCTGGTTGGATTAGCAGTTAGGATTAGCATTAAGCAGCTAGCTAAATGTTAGCATTGGCACTGGAGCATCTCCTAAATGATCCTGGGTCAGTTGAACGTAGCAGTGCTGGATGAACTAGCAGTTAGCATTAGCATTATAGGCGAATCTGGCTGTATAGTCTCCTTGTGGGTGGTGAGGTTGTTAGTAGTATATTCTAAGCAGTTAGTGGTTAGCAATAGCATGTAGCATTTAGCAGCTAGCTATGTGGTAGCATCGGCTCTGGTCACTACCTGGAGAATCTCCTAAACGGGCCTGGGTCAGTTGAACATGGCAGTGCTGGTTGAGTTAGCAGTTAGCATTAGCATTAAGCAGCTAGCTAAATGGTAGCATCGGCACTGGAGCATCTCCTAAACGGGTCAGGGTCAGTTAGACCAGTGATATTAGGTGGATAGATTCTGTAACATATTTCCACAACGTTCCATTATAGCAAATAAAGGACAAGAAGAACATGTTTAGAAAGTCTTTAGAGAACTTTATCCTGCCTTTAAGAAGAACGGTCTTGGAAAACCAGACACATCACTCGTACTTGGCAGAACATTCTCAGAACATTTTGTGAGCTATAAATTTGTAACTGGGTCCAAGGAACGTCTGGTTTTGTCGAGTTTCTCCATAAAAAACTTGGTAAGATCTTCGCCTTACAATGAGAAGCGCCTCGAGAAGATGACGTACGTTGTCCTCGTGGTTTCAATCATAGCATCTGGACTAGGTTGAGTTTATTGAAGACGTTTCGTACGAAAGGTTTTTGATAATTCAAGCTAGTCCAGATGCTACGATTGAGACTAAGAGGACAACCATGACCTCCTCAGAGGATTAGTTGCATCAATGCTCCTGTGAGTTGACCTAAACCTCTTAATGCCACCTGTTAACTTAAACTGGTTTGTTCCTGACATGAAGGAGTTCTGGTGGGTTCTTCTGGTTTACCTGCTCCAGCCCCAGAATGGCGGCGTTGCACAAAAAGTCCCGATGACCCAGGTGATGACGACGGCGGCCATCGCGTGGTTGGAGTCGAACTTGAAGGCTCCGAACGGTTTGCAGATGACCAGGTATCTCTCAAAGGAAAGCGCCGCCAGCGACCAGGCCGTCACCAGACCTGAGGAACCGAAGGAGAACAGCTTCACCTACTGATCTACTCTCAGGTTGTTCGCCTGCTCTGCTCTGTCTGGTGTTTACCTGCGATGGACCCGACCGCCGACTCCAGAGCGCACATGGTGTGACCCAGGAAGTAGTAGCCCTTCAGGGTGGACACGAACACCTGGCTGACGGAGAAGGTGACGAAGATGAAGCCGGCGAAGGTGATGTTCACCAGGATGTAGTTGAGGGGAGCTCGAAGCTTCTTGTACTTGGCGACGGCGAGCAGGACGACGAAGTTTAGAGGCGTTCCGACGAAGAAGACGGCGCCCATGAAGATGGCCTGCAGGTGGAAGGCCCAGGAGGGGGCCAGGTAGTACTGGGGCCCCTCGAAGGGGTCCACTTTGGAGATGTTCTCGTACAGGTGGAAGTGTTTCCCCATGGCGACCTGAGTTTGTGCTGCTGCCGTCCGGCCGAGCCTCTTTATATACGCTCGTAAACCACTTACAGCGGAGACTGAGCTGCTTTGGTAAACTTTCGGCGATATCAGGCGGAGCGTCTTACAGCCGGACTTTAACGAGATTTTCAGCTTTCTTCAATCCCGACGGAAATCTGTCCTTATCTGTGCTCCAAGAGGATCGAGGCGTTTTAGCCGAACTCTAACTCTAAGCTGCACATTTGGAAACCTGCCCTTCACACGACACACTTTTCACTTTGACCCTTTTGTTGTTTCATAATGCGAACATTAAACCCTAGAATGAGTTCATCTGAGGGTTTAAAGGATCAAACCTCCGAGTCTTCAAACCGCAAAGTCTGAACGTCAACATTCAGACTGAACTAAACCACGTCGGCATCAGGCTTTTTAAAGTTCCATGAAACCTGCTGCAAACTATTTTATGAAACTATGTTCAACCAACAGGGAAGAACTTTCACCTGCAGTCTGAGGTGTTTTTAATTATCTAATGATCAGTGAACTCTTGACGTCCAGCTGGTGTCTCCGTGTGATTTTAAAGGCTTTAGAAGTGTTCGGTACTAAATGACCACAAACTGAATAATTAATTTGATTAAACTTCCTGACCTCAAGGTTTATTTAGGAAGTGAATTTATCAGTATTATAAATAATAAGGACTGAAACCCAACATAAATGACATGAAACTCTACTTTACCAGACTATAGTGAGCGTTGAGGCTGAGACCATGCTGATGTTAATGTTCATTTTATGTGCTTTATTCTGTGTCTTAGATTGTTTTTTTTTTACATCTAACATTATTATTTTATTTCACACACATATTTGAGAAATTATTAGTTTTTCTTTAATCATTAATAATTAAATGAAATAATTAATAATTTTTATTTTATTTATTGGTTTCTGTTGTACTCAATGCTTAATTTTGTTCTTTCATACATTTCCATATCAAACCCAACATATTTAATGATTAGTTTCATTTAAATTCATTTTATTATTTTTATATTATTGTATTTTAATTGACTTCATGTTATTTTTATTAATTTTTTAAATATTCATTTGTTTATTATTTCATTATATACAGTATTTTACTTATTCTGTTTTTTCTTTAATTTTATCAATTATTTTTATTATATTTACATTTTTGAAAATAATATTTTATTTATGTATTATTATTTTACTTATTTTCTTTTTCATTTAATTGTATCAGTTGTTTTTCTTTTATGTTATATTTTGATTTAGATTTTTTCAATTATATTTTATTTATGATTTTATTTTACTTGTTTTCTTTTTATTTAATTTTATCATTTATTTTTAATATTATATCTTTTAAATTATTCTTATTTCATTTATTATTTCTACATATATTATTTCAGATATTTTATTTTTTGTTTAATTTTGTCGTTTTTTTTATATGTAGATTTTTTTTATTATATTTTATTTATATATTTTTTTATCCTACTCATTTTTTAAATATTATTTAGTTAGTTTTATTTCATATTATACTTTTTATTTACATTTTTTAAATTAGATTTTTTTTCATATATATTATTCTACTTTTTTTTTATCAATTATTTTTATTTTGCATTATATCAAGATTTTTATTTTATTTTTTTACTTAATTTTATTTATTATTTTATTTTAGTTGCACACATAAAACAGGGTTTTAATGCTCCATCAGTTCTGACTGTAGCTGCTTCACCTGATCTATTAATATGTGTATTGATCATGTTGATGCTGCTGTGTTGAACCTGTGTGCTCTAAAATAAACTTTCTCTGAGCTTTAAAAGTCACATCTTCTTCATGTTGTCGGTAAAAGTCAGACAGACTCTGGTCTTGTGGGACTGATGATGGAGGTTTCAGGTCGACTGATGATGGAGGTTTCGGGTCGGACTGATGATGGAGGTTTCGGGTCGGACTGATGATGGAGGTTTCAGGTCGACTGATGATGGAGGTTTCGGGTCGGACTGATGATGGAGGTTTCGGGTCGACTGATGATGGAGGTTTCGGGTCGACTGATGATGGAGGTTTCGGGTCGGACTGATGATGGAGGTTTCAGGTCGACTGATGATGGAGGTTTCAGGTCGACTGATGATGGAGGTTTCGGGTCGACTGATGATGGAGGTTTCAGGTCGACTGATGATGGAGGTTTCGGGTCGACCTGGTCGCCTGATGCTGGACAGTAAAGAGCTCAGCAGCAGCAGCAGGTGGCCTCGGAACCAAATCCAATAACAGCCTTTTGTTTTCGTGTCTCCGATTCGGCCTCTAATCCGGATGCTTCAGATTTAACCTACTCATCCTCCTCAATCCGGCAAATCCTCCCAACACCGTCAGAGCAGCAGATTAGGGGCAGGAGGACTCGAACTGGTCCCACTGGTCTCTACTGGTCTGGACCTGAGCCGGAGGATAAATCGGCCGGAGCGTCAGTCGAGGAGTCCGAGCTGCAAACGTGGAGGTGGGCTTTCTTCAGGATCGACTCCTCACTTTGTCTCTTCCGTGCTTTTCTTCTCCAGCTCCGACTGAAGACGGTAAAGGTAATAACGGATCAATAACCGATCAGTAACCGATCAGTGACCTCCAGAGCGGGGGCTGTATCATAACCAGGCTGTGATGTGTGAGGAGCATGGGTATGATACGACCTCAGTTTGGAGGTGAGTCGCTGCAGCCGGAAGCTCCGAGATCCACGAGGTTCACCTTTTATAAGATCATATTTAACCAACTGATCAGCCTGTGGGAGGAGATTAGATCATTAACTGGGGGAAAATGGAATTTATTCATTTAATTTGCCAAATTTCTGTCTGCATTTTCAAAATATGCACAAAAATATACAAAAAAATGACAAAAATATTCAAGATTTTTCATGTTAAGCTGATAAAACATCAGTTTAGCATCACTAGTTTTACTTTTTACCTTCATATTAACCTAAAAACAAGCCAGATTGTTCTGTAAAGTCATTAAATCTTTTGTTTATTATCACAGCTTTACATTTTGAATCCGTTTTAAACGTGTTAATACTGTATTAGCATTAAAAATCTGTCAAACAAGCAAGATCTGATGTAAAGTTACATGTTAAAGCTCACATTACTCATTGATATGACACTGATTTACTGTTTTTATTAATATTACTGTTATTATAATCATGAATATTTGTAAAATAATTTAATTTCACATTCATTCTATTGGTAAATTATCCTTTTTTTACTCTTACAGATCTGGAAAACGATTTTAATGTGAAATTCTATGTAAAGGAAGTTTAAATGTGAGCTTAAGTCACCAGTTTTATGATTATTGTTGTATTTATGGTGATTAATATTTGTTTAATAACTGCCGTTTTACATTTTACATTCATTTTAAAGGTGAACTTTATCGATCTGTGAAACGTTTTAATTAAAGTTACATTTAAAAAACTGGGAGACTGACTGTAATTTGATGTTTTTTACTTCTAAAATTTAAATTCTGTAATAAAACTCAACTAATTGTTTGCTTTATAACTTTATTCAACCATATTTATCTGTGACTTTATTGTTTTTTCACTCACTTCTTAACGACAACCTTCCAGAGTCCCGTGGTCTCGGTCGTGGCGTTCCACAGGGATCCGTTCTAGGACCTCTTTTATTCTCACTGTATCGGGAACCTTCAGGTCTGATCCTGCGTTCTTCTTGCTACGCCGACGACCTGCACCTGTCCATAGCTGTCACCTCTAAGGACAGGACGAAGAAGAACAAACTGGAAGCCTGTCTTGGGTTGATTATCGGCAAAGACAGAGCTGCTAGCGGCTGGACCTCAGAAGCTGACTCCCCTTAACGAAAACTTTTAGGTTTGCCTAAAAGACGTTAGCGAATCTAGTTAGCATTCTCAGCCCGAATGCTAACAGGAGTAAACAGATTTGACTGCAGTTGGCATTAGGTGATATAGGCAAATGCTAAGGGCGCCGTGGCCTCCAGGGGGCGCCACAACATCGGGAAAAGTTTTACCTTCAATATAGTTTTATTAAAACTAGTTATTACTATTAACTCTTAAAATAGAAAAGGTCACACTGGTTCAAATTTAAAGCAACGCCAGTTAATATCACTACAAAACAATGCTACTGATTTCTTTGCTAAGCGTCTGGAAATCCTCGTAGTTTCAATCGTAGCGTCTGGACGAGATAATGATTAACGATTAATGACGTCCAACCAGAGCTCAAGTACCGAAGACGAGCCAAAGTTTACCCATCAGTGTTCGTATAGCCACCTAGCTAACTTAACGGCTAATGTTACTTTACAGTGGTTAAAGGTGAGTAGAAAGGGGAACCATGACAAAGACTTCTGTTATGCTTAGCAATGCCCGATTAAAATTATAACAAAACAAAGCTATTCGATCTTTTTTGTAAACGTATGTCAATCTTCATGGTTTCAATCGTAGCGTCTGGACTAGCTTGAGTTTATCAAAGACTTTTCGTACGAAATGTCTTCGACTAAGACGATAGTGAGGTTGACCGTTTTCATCCAAGTAGGGTCGTCCTGATACAGTCTTCAAAGAGTCCCAC
Organism: Dascyllus trimaculatus; assembly: GCA_024666655.1. Taxonomy (NCBI): domain Eukaryota; kingdom Metazoa; phylum Chordata; class Actinopteri; family Pomacentridae; genus Dascyllus; species Dascyllus trimaculatus. The sequence continues at coordinate 1,433,459 of CM045465.1, read as the reverse complement.
TTCAATGTCATTTTACTAAATAAGACTCACTTCAAGCACGTTTAAGTTGTTAAAATCAGTCCTTTGTCTACACTTGACAGCTGAACATCTCTGGGGACACCATGACAAAGACTTCTGTGATGATTAATGACGTCCAACCAGAGCTCAAGTACTGAAGACGAGCCAAAGTTTACCTGGACAGTGTTCCTATAGCGAACTAGCTAACTTAATGGTTGAGTGTCAGTGGTTAAAGGTGAGTAGAAACGGGCACCATGACAAAGACTTCTGTTATGCTTAGCAAACGATTAATATTATAACAAAACAAAGCTGTTCGATCTCTTTTGTATGTAAATCCTCGTGGTCTCAATCGACTTGCTTGAGTTTCGTACGAAACGTCTTCGAGAAATTCAAACAAGTCCAGATGCTACGACTGAAACCACGAGGAGAACCAGACCTGGACGACCGAGGATCTTCACAGACGTGTAAATGACCAATGAAGGGGGGACGACATGAAACCTAGGGCGCCACATAGGGTCAGGATCTGGATTTACCCCGGTACTGGACTCTCTCCATTGGCTGCCTGTTCAGACCAGGGCGGATTTTAAAGGTCTTTTAATGACCTACAAAGCTCTAAATGGCTCTGCACTGGGCTCTGTGCCCTCAGGATGGCGTCTGTTAATGTATTAATGTGTGTGTTTAGACCGTATGTAGTCAGCTGTGTTTGTATTTAAAGGATTTGTCAACTCAAAGAAGATTTAATGATTGTTTTTTTGTATTAAATAAACCACAAAAACCCCCAGAAAACCTGCTTCAATAAAACCTGTTCTGTCTGAGTCTTGAAGTTTGTTTTGTTTTGATTATGAAAACGACGACATGGAGATTCTTTTCATTTCAGCGTGAACTTTAAAGTCGAGTGTTCGTTCATAAATTCATGTTTTTGCAGACTTCAAACTGTTTTTATTTAAAGGACCTTCAGAACTGAGGGAAGGACCGCTGCTGGACCCTGAACCACAGGTTGAGAAACACTGATGTGTGATTTTATTCTACCTGGTTGTTGTCAGATTCTCTCTTTATAACTTCTTTACATTGTCAGAAGTTCTGAGATCAGCAGCCTGGGACTGTCATGTCTTCTTTTGGCGCCATCTAGTGGCTCAAACAGGAAACTACAGCCACTGAACGCTTTAATGTTATTTAATTTAATTTTTTAATATTTACTGAATCCAGTCGAAGCACAGAACAGTTCTATTTGACTTTCTGCTCATTAATGAGGACTAAAGAAGATTCTTTACTTCAGTAAAAATACAAATACAGTGAAAATACTGAGGTACAAGTACAAAAGATCCTCCTTCAGTTTTATACAGTTTCAGTATTTGTGGGTAATTTTATTCCTATTTTAATCGTCTTTCTTTACCCTTCTGGGGAATTTGTTGTTTTGTTTATTTCCTGTGTTTTATTAAATCTTTTGGTTCATTTTACTTTAATATTTGTTAAATGTTCTTATTTTTTCAGTACATTTTATAAATATTTTAGGACAAAATTCCACCATTTATTTTGATATTTGTGGATTTTCCTCAATATTTCTGAGACATTTATTTGATGTTTTAGGAGCATTTAATTCATTTTTAAGACATTTCATAAACTTTTTCAGTCTTTATTTGTATATTTTTCTCACATTTTTGAGACATTTGATATGTTTTTGGAATTTTATTAATTTTTTTCTCATTTTTTAATTTATTTTTAAATATTTGTAGGAAATTATTTCTTCCATCTTCAGTGTTTAATGAATATTTTGGGAGTTTTAATTCATTTTAAAGACTTTTTTGTTTGTTTTTTAACAGAATTTTTTACAGAAATTTTATTAACAATTCTGGGACATATAGAAACACTCTTTTTAGATAAAATCATCTGGTAATTTTTATTTCATTTTTAGGAAATTTTAATAATTTTTCCTTCCTTTTATTGGACATTTTTTCCATAGTTCTATCAATTGTGAGATACTGTTGAATGGATCCTTGTGTCTGTTTTTATTATTATTATTATTTCATTGTAATTAGCTTTTAAAAAGATATTATATTAAATGTTTAAGTTGTGTATTAAATGTAAGATTTTTTTTAGATTGGAGCTGTGTGTCTATAAATGCAGTTAAAATAATGTTGTATTTCTTGAATGAACTTAATGCAGTTCTATTAAATGCAGTATTTTTAAGTGTAATTCTCTGTGTATGAATACAGTTAAAATAAATAAAGTATTTTCTGAATGGAGTTCTGTCTGTGTACATAGAGTTCTATTAAATGCAGTATTTTCTGAATGGGGTTCTGTGGGAACTCTTCCATCCTGACGGAGCGGAACCATTGTTCCTGTCCGTATTTCCTATGGGGACAGGATCTCGGCTGCACACGGGAAGCTTGAGATGGCGGTCGACACTCGGACCGTGTAGGATTGTTTCTGATCCGCCGTGTTGGTGAACTTTCTGCCTTACCTTCTCCCTGCGTCCGCCCCGAGTTATGGAAGGGGGGAAACCGAGCCTGGCGCTGGTCTACCAGGCGGTCCAGGCCCTCTACCACGACCCGGACCCGGCCGGGAAGGAGCGAGCCTCGGTGTGGCTCGGAGAGCTCCAGAGATCGGTAAGAAAATGGGAGAGGCCGGGGGACCGGGCCCGGGGACCGGCGGGCTGCGGGACGGAGGGTTCTGATGTGGGTCTAACGCGGTCTGACTGGTCCCGGTTCGGGTGTTTTACCTGAGCAGAACCGGACAGGTGAAGTAAAGTGCGCAGTCTCAGAGGACCCGAATTTCCGTTAGCATCACAGCTAAGCTAACAAAATGAATGAAGGCAGTGTGATGAAAACACAGGCAGCTAGCTGAGCGTTAGCCGACCGTTAGCCTGACGTCCGTTCACCGGTTCTAATGAACGTTTCAGTGGAAAACGGGCGTTTTAATGGGTGAAGTTCAAAACGTTTTACTGTGACGGGATTCAGCGGCCCTGCGTTAGCATGTTAGCAGCTAGCAGGGCTAATGCAGCGGTGAGCTTCAGCCTGACTTCATGGAACAAGTCAAACAGTTTGATCAGGTGGTCGCTGCCGGACCGATCAGGCCCGAACCAGAGTCCAGACGGAAACCAGGCGTTTTTACACAGAACCAGAGACCCGGAGCGGGTCCGTTTATACACCTGGGACCCGGAGGACCTGGGAGGAATTCAGAGTAAAGTTCAGGTATTCAGGTGTTCAGGAGGTGAAACTGGAAGGCAGAGGGCGTGGCAGGAAACCGGAGCAGAGACTGATCAAAGCCCGGATCAGGATCTGGTCTGGCTTCATCTGCAGGCAACCTGTGAGGTTCAGGTGTTCAGGTAAGTCCAGCAGGCAGATCCTGCTTCTACAGCAAAGAACGAGTCGTAGGACTGTAGTGGTCCAGTAGAACAAACATTATTATTAAACAGCCACAGGAGACACGGATGGACTTCTGTTGTCACTTAAAAACATAACAACAACAATAATAACAATAACAATAATAATAATAATAATAACATATACTTTTTAATTCTACTGAAATACTTAAAATAGTATTTTCAGCCTCCATTAACAGGACAGTCCCTGTTTGTTTTCAGGAGAATCTTTATTTTTTTGGCCATTTAATGGATTTTTAAAAACAAATCTTTTGATTTATTTTCTTTTAATATTCAAGATTCTTTTTAAAAAATTGTATCTCCATTTTATCAATATTTTTGAAGCATTGTTCTGACATTTTTTATATTTATGAGACATTTTTTCCACATTTAATTAATTAATATAAAAATCCCACTTTTTCAGCATTTTGTTTAATCTTTAATAATTTTTTCTTTACTTTTTGATGGGTTTTACTAATTATTAGGTCAATTTTTCTTCAATATTTAGATTTTATTTCCTGATACATTTTATTAATATTTTTGAGGTATTTTTCTGTTGTTTTTATCCTGGTGAGACATTTTTAAAAAAATCAAATATGCCAAAACATTGAATACAACGTGAGAAATAATCAATAAAATATTATTAGGACCATTTAAATTAATATCTTTGGACGTTTCATTTATATTTTCCTGTCTTTTGCTGTAAGTTTTTGTCACATTTTAAATATTGTTTTTTTTCAGATATTCCGTGAAAATTCTGAGCCTTTTTTTTTACTTTTATTAAATAAATAAAACTAATAATTTAGAATAATTTCAATCTTCAGGATGAATATATTTTTTGCACAATTTACTGAATTTTATTCTATTTTTTTACAGTTTGGGGCAGTTTATGAATTTGTTTCTAATATTTTTTCACATGTTTTGCTTTATTTTTCTTTTACAATTGAGATATTTTCAGGTTTTTGGGGGTATTTTTCTGCCGTACACAGCTACGTATTTCTTCAGTCTTTCGCTGTCACTTTGAAATCATTTTAGAGCTACTTGACATTTTTACTGATTATTTCTCTCATAGTATTAAATGTTTCGGTGCATTTTGAAGCTGGACTTTTTGTTTTCTTCTGTGATTTAGGAATGTTTTTGGACGTCTCATTCATTTTTATTTACTTTCTTTGCTTCGTGAAAGTCTGTTTTCCGTCACAGCAGAGAAATAAAGTATCAGGAAGCGTGTATTTGATGTTCTTTAATCAGTTAGTCAGATAAACATGACGCAGTACGATATATAAACATGAATCTGACGGCAGCGATGAGCAGCTGTGTGTCGCATGAATAAATGAAAGTCAGTTCTAATCGTGAAATAAGCAGCGTGAAGTCTGGTCATGTTCAGTAGTAAATAACATGATTAATAGACGCTGCACGTGAATAAATAATGTGTGGGATGAAAAGCTGCATGTCACAGCGTGAGGAGGATGAATGGGAAGTCTGTTCTGAGAGTTCTTCACATGTGAAACTCTCTGGAGCAGTTGATCGTCAGCAGCACAAACACAGCTGGATGGACGAACGGCGGCGACAACGGTCCGTTTCCTGGTTTGTGTTTTCGTGCTTCGCTCTAACGTTAGTCCTGTAACTGTAAAGAAGCATTTAAAAAGGAACAGCGAAGGTTTCAGGACAGCAGCCGAGTGGATTTATGGAGGTAGATGCATCAGGAGACACGTGAGACGGATCAGAGCTGGTAAATGCTTCGTGTTTGCAGCATCAGGGGATCTGTTCAGGAGCCGACCAGCAGAATCAAAGCTGAACCTTTTCACTGGTTCCTGCAGAAGTTCTCAGTTTAGTTGCTGGTTCTGATAAAACCCCCACATTAACCGGTCTAAGCCAGACACCCTCCTGCGTCCTGATTGGCCGCCGTGGCCCGATGACTCGTCCAGGTGACTGCCCAGGTGTGCACTGACCCGGTCTCCTCCACAGATGTACGCCTGGGAGATCTCCGACCAGCTGCTGCAGCTCAAGCAGGACGTGGAGTCGTGCTACTTCGCTGCTCAGACGATGAAGATGAAGATCCAGACGTCCTTCTACGAGCTTCCTCCAGAGACCCACAATGCACTGCGGGATTCTCTGCTCACCCACATCCAGAACCTCAAAGACCTGTCGCCCATCATCGTCACACAGGTAAGAGTTTTATATGTTTATCTGTGGGATGTTTTATTCAGATTTTAATAATAGATAAACTACATGTTGTTCAAATTATTTTCTTTACTTTTTTGAGCATTTTTATAATTTTTTTCTTGCATTTTTCTTAATTTTTTGGTTAATTTTACTTAAATATTTTGTAAATGTCAGTGTTTTTTCCCTACATTTTATTAATATTTTTGGGGCATTTTTTCTGCCATTTTTTAAAAAAATATTTGTGAGATTTTTTTTCAGTATTTCGTAAAACATTCATGAACATTTAATGAATATTTTTCAATCTTTTCCAACATATTTTTCACACATTTTAATAAAAGTTTTCAGGCATTTGTTTGTTTTTTGTGGGGGATTTTATTTATTTAATTTTTAATATATTTTATGAGTATTTTGGGCATGGCATTAAATCTTTTTCTCACATTTAATTAAAAGTATTGGACATTTTTTAATATTTAGTTTTTTTGGAAATGGAGATCAGTAGATTTAATAATGCTTTTCATAAGTTGTGTAAACATTTTGGGATAATTTTTATATTTTTTTTGCTTTTTATATATATTTTTTGTATTTTAGAACTGACATTATTTACATTTTAGGACATTTATAGAATTTTTTCTCTTGTTTTATTTTATCTTTTATTAATCTTTCTTTCATATTTGGGAGTTTGTCTTCCTACATTTTCTAAATATTTTTCTGCCATTTTTGAAAATATTTCTGGGACATCTCTTTCATATTTTCGTGACATTTGATGAATATTTGGGACACTTTTCTGCCCCAAACACAGCGATTTTAAACGTGTCGGGGAGTTTATCTGGTTTGTCGGGTCTCTCCAGCCGTGACGTCACATCTGCTCGACCAATCACGGCCGAGCCCTTGAAGCACCTGAGCTTTCGGTATCACCTGCCGCGGTTCGGGAGCTAAAAGCAGAAGTGCAGACGCGGCAGTGTTGCGTTAATTTTAGTTCCGGTGGTGAAAACGTTCACAACCCAACAGCATCAGCAGACACTTGACCTGCTCGTCTGTTTAAGAACAGATACGAGTCGTTTTACTGTCTCCAGAAAACAATCAGGCAGGTTGATAATAAAAGAGAAAACCCAACATCCTGAGATTTAGCCTGAATTAAACCTTCATGTTTACACTGTCTACACCTGTACCAACCTTTGTCTGTGCTGCTCAGTACTGAAGCCTGTTTAATCTGATTTGTGGTCAGTTTGAGTGTCTCTGTTTTAACTTTGCGTCTCTTTCTAGTCATTTTGTGTCTTCATGTGTTTATTTTGGCTCTGTTCGCTGCTATTCGTGGTCATTTTGCGCCTCTCTGATCATTTGTTTTGTGTCTCTGCAGCTTTTTGTCTCCCTCTGATCATTTCTGAGTGAAGTTTGCGTCTCTTTGTAGTTTTTTTTCCGTCCCTTTCCGATCCGTTCGTGTCTCTTTGTGGTCAAAGTCATGCGACTGTTGCATCATGTGATGAGTTTGTGTTCACTCTTGTCCTCGTCAGGCTGGAGGCTGAAGCTGTCGTGGACGTAGAGACGGTTTAAATGGTTTGGCGTGAAGGAAGCGAGCAGATAAACAGCTGTTTATGATCTAATATCCTGCAGTAGAAACATGTTTCCTCCTGTCAGGGCAGCAGAAGCAGCTGAAGGTGTTTTCTAACAGTTGTTGCATCAGCTGGTGGTTCAGGACAAACTCCGGAGGAAACCAGTTTCAGCAGAAGGAGGAAGTTGTTTGGCAAAATGTTTGAATGTTTCGTCAGACGTGAGACTGAAACCTCTGCTCTGTCCCAGCTGGCTCTGGCCATCGCTGATCTCGCCCTGCAGATGGCCTCCTGGAAGGGATGCGTTCACACGCTCATAGAAAAGTAAGAATTCACACAATCAGCAGAACCCCGTTACACACAGTCACATGATGCAGCCACCCGCTGACTCACCTGTTGTTTGTTTGGCTCCGCCCCCCCCTCAGGTACAACAACGACATCAGCTCGATGCCCTTCCTCATAGAGATTCTCACTGTGCTGCCGGAGGAAGTTCACAGTCGATCTCTGCGAATCGGAGCCAATCGCAGGACGGAGATCATCGAGGATCTGGCGTTTTACTCCAGCACGGTGGTCACTCTGCTGGTTAGAAGAACTAACTCCTTGTTTCACTCAGTCCTCGTGTCAGATTCATCCTCAGTCTGGGGACAGGATTCAGTCAGGCTTTGGTCTAATAGAGGTTTCATTTAAATCTAATCAAGTCAAATCACCTTTATGAATACAGCATGTTAGAAAATGTTAACAGTCATGCAGCAACAAAAGCAATAAGAGAACAAAACAGTAAAAATATTAAAACAAAAACAGGATATCGAGTTATACGACACAGTTTCAAGATAAAATACTACAAATGTGGACCATTAAGAACGACAAAGCCAAAGAAAACATATAAGTCTGGAGGTTTGTCTTAAAAATGTGAGCAGAGGAGGAACTTTTTACAGCGAGAGGAAGTTCAGTCCACAGCAGTGGGAGTTTAACTAGAAACAGGCACCATGACAAAGACTTCTGTGGTGGTTAATGACCTCCAACCAGAGTTAATGTTTTCAAGTCAGTCCTAATAGCGAACGTTATGTCTGTCAAACACACACCTCTGTGAGCACGTGCAAGTAGACAGTCCATTTTAAATCGATAACTGATTGATAACGCTGCAGATTGTTGGTTAAGTAGATTGTCAGATTAGCTTCCTTATGACCAGACAAAGGAGTGATTAGTAGAGACGTAAGGCTTACATATTTCTCTGTTTCAGCACAAATTTACAATCAGCTGAAACTCAAATAAAACTCTGAACTGTTTGTTTAAATGCTGACCTTTACGTCACACTGCTGCTGTGTTTCCTGATGTGATCCCTTTTTATTGATTCATCAACATGCCTGACTTGGTTTCTAGTATTTTTGAGTGCATCTGTCTCCAGAAGCACCAGAGACAAACTGAAAACCAGCTCTGACCTGTTGGATTTACAGTAAATATAGTGTGTGTTGTAATTAGAGTGACGTCTGTTGATCTTCGCCTTGATTCTGCTTTCAGACGACGTGCGTGGAGAAGACGGGTAACGATGAGAAGATGCTCATCAAGGTGTTTCGGTGTTTGGGCAGCTGGTTCAACCTGGGAGTCCTGGACAGCAACTTCATGGCCAGTAACCAGCTGCTCATGGTTCTCTTCCAAGTCCTGGTGAGGCTCAGACTTCGTTCTAGCCGGTGTGGAAGCTGCAGGACGGGAGGCGTCTCTCTGCAGCTCCAACCCTGAACTGACTTCCTGCCGTTTGTCTCCACAGCAGAGAGATGAAACTTCGACCAACCTGCACGAGGCGGCGTCGGACTGCGTCTGCTCGGCGCTCTACGCCATAGAAAACGTGGACACCAACGTGGCGCTGGCCCTGCAGCTGTTCCAGGGCGTCCTGACGCTGGAGACGGCGTATCACATGGCCGTGGCCCGAGAGGACCTGGACAAGTGAGGACGCTGCTTCTGTTTGTGCCGTGTTTGTCTCTCAGCGAGTGTTTTCAGTCGGGGTGGGAATCACAGGGTGCGGTACGCGATACATGGCTAACGATGCAGCGATAATCGATATATATTAATAACTTGGTTCCAGTGTGTAGCATTTTTCCAAACCCTTCATTTTCCACCACACTGTACGGTGGAGGTCCTTCAAATGAACCCAGTGATGGACGTTGTAATGCTGGCGGCCATCTTTGTTTTAAACGTTGTGCTAACGGCTGCAGGCTGACGATGGAGGCGTTGCAGGTGGGTTTGCATGTTGCTGGTGTTTCCTGTGTGCTTTACTTTGGCGAGGCACTTCCTGCATATGGCGTAGTCTTTGTCCAGCTTGCTTGTTCCCTCAAAGCCCAAATGGGTCCACACTTTGGACTTAAACGTGGATGGGGCGTCTCTTACGGTAGCGCTGCTGTCCTCCATTATACCTGTACTAACTGTTGTTGGGCCGATTCATTTCCGCTCCAGTCTCCCTCACTCATGTGATAAACGCCACCGTGTGGAGACATTAAGTAGTGACACTGGGGAAACGGCAGCTGGCAGGGTTTAGATCGTCTTATTATATTAATTAAAGTATCGGTGTTTGGAGCCAACGTATCGATACTCATATCACACGAGGAGGGACGACAACGTATCGCTGTATCCATGTTTTGTCCCACCGCTAGTTTTCAGTCACGCTCACGTCTGGTTTCCGTCCCCAGAGTGCTGAACTACTGCCGGATCTTCACCGAGCTCTGCGAGACGTTCTTGGAGACGACGGTCAGGACTCCAGGTCAGGGGATGGGAGATCTGAGGACACTGGAGCTGCTGCTGATCTGTGCAGGACACCCGCAGTACGAGGTACGGAAATAACCGAACAGAAATAACCACAACACCCACAGAACGAAAATACCCGCAACACCCCCAGTTCAGCCCTGAGGAACTACACGACTCCTTAAACCTCCAGCTGTAAGTCTGAGGTCTGAACTACGAGACAAGTCCAACAAGTTACCTTTTATATATCTGATTTCACCAAAACGCAACAACTGCAGCGTCTCCAGGCTGATGTTTGATGTGTTAAAGAGAGTTTACAGATTCATCAATATCACTGCCTCACAAAAAGATAAACCTGCCTCTAGTTAAATTATCACTGAGCAATATGAGATTGTATGATTAAATATATAATCTATAATATATAATCAAGTAATAACACCTTTTAAGTGCAGTCTTCTAGTGAGTGAGGTGGTTTTAGTGTGTTTCTTTCAGCTACCTGGTGGTGTTGAAAGGTTTTGGGAACAAGTCAGTAAGAAATAATAATATTCAAACTGATGAGTAGATTTACTGTGAATCTTATAAACTCTACAGGCGAGCTGGAAGGTTTTAGTGTTTTATTCAGGTCCTATAAAGACGTTATAGAGCATTAAAAGGACTCTAACATCTCTGACCTCCTTCCGTCTGTGATCCAGGTTGTGGAGATTTCCTTCAACTTCTGGTATCGCCTCGGAGAACACCTGTACAAAATCAACAACGCAGCTCTTCACAACATCTTCAGACCGTACATCCAGAGGCTCCTGCACTGTTTGGCCCGGCACTGTCAGCTCGATCCAGACCACGTAAGAACCCCGACGACCGCCTCCGACTGTCCCGTAAAGTTCTGCTAGTTGGGTTTAAGCTCGGTTTGAACTCGTCAGCTTCTTCCTGACACTCAGTCTGAAGTTTTTCTCGCCAACAGGAGGGAATCCCGGAGGACACCGATGACTTCGGGGAGTTCAGGATGAGAGTCTCCGACCTCGTTAAAGACGTCATATTTCTCGTTGGATCCATGGAGTGTTTCTCTCAGGTAACTGTACCTATTAACTCACAGTAACGTGATTATTTCCTCCATCCTCGGCTGTGCCTCATTAAAGCTGTCCTGTTTGTTCTCAGCTGTATTCTACGTTAAAAGAAGGAAACCCTCCCTGGGAAGTGACGGAGGCCGTTCTCTTCATCATGGCCGCCATTGCCAAAAGTGTCGATCCGTGAGTATCTGAAACAAACCAAACACGAAGAAAACATCCCGACGTAAGGATACCTCACGCTAACGGTCCGGATGTGTTGCTGTCATTTTCAGAGAGAACAACCCAACGCTGTCAGAGGTGTTGCAGCAGGTGGTTTTACTACCAGAAACCGTCCACATGGCGGTTCGATATACGAGCATCGAGCTGGTCGGAGAGATGAGCGAAGTCGTGGACAGAAACCCAAGATTTCTCGGTATGGAGATGAAAGAATGATGACTGTTCTTTATTTAGATGTTTGAACTGTCCGATCTTATTAAAGACTGCAGTCAGGTTGACCTGTCTGAAGGTTCTCAGTCATCCAGGTCATGGTTATCCTCATAGTGGTAAAGTTGTATGTCGTCGGCGTGTTGGAGCATTCTGATACGTCAACGACTTTGCACCGTAACGTCTTTGAGAAACTCAACCAAGTCCAGATGCTACGATTGCGACAGTCAGATCGACCGTTTTCAGTACATTTAAGTTGTTAAAATCAGTCTTTTGTATACGCTTGACAACTGAACATCTCTGGGGACACCATGACAAAGACTTCTGTGACGATTAATGACGTCCAACCAGAGCTCAAGTACTGAAGACGAGCCAAAGTTTACCCGGACAGTGTTCCTATAGCCACTGAGCTAATTTAATGGCTAATTTTACTTTTCAGTGATTAAAAGTAAGTAGAAACGGGCACCATGACAAAGACTTCCGCTATGCTTAATGACATCCAACCAGAGTGTTTAAAACAAGCCAAAGTGTACCTGGACAGGGTTTTATAGCCACCTAGCCTATTTTATGGCAAATGTTAGTTTCGTTGGTTATAAAAGGCTAGCAATAAGAACCATGACGACGACTTCTGTGGCGGTTAATGACCTCCGATCAGAGCTCATCATGTTAGAGCTGTTAGTTCAAGTTAAATCCTGACCCGATGTGCTCCCCGTCTCAGATCCGGTGCTGAACTACCTGATGAAAGGCCTCAGGGAGAAACCTCTGGCGTCTGCAGCGGCGAAGGCAATCCACAACATCTGCTCGGTGTGCAGGGATCACATGGCTCAACACTTCCAGGGTCTGCTGGACATCGCTCGCTCACTAGACTCCTTCGCCTTGTCGACAGAGGCTGCCGTGGGACTGCTGAAAGGTACCTGTAGCACACCTGTAGAGACGTCAGATACCTGTAGAGACGCGTGATTGGTGGAAGCACCAGCAGGTTCCACAAGAGCCTGGAGGTCTTCTGTGAAACAGATTAGAAAGGTCCAACGAATCATCTGAATGTGGGGATGTGACGAGGGTGAGGGGTTGGAACTGAAATTTATCAGAGGTGTTGGTCTAGTGGTTGGTTTTTGGGTAAGTTGTTGTTCCAGTGATTGGTTTGTTGGTGAGTTATAGGTGTAGCACCTGTTTTTAAGGTGAGTTCTTGGTCTAATAGTTGTTTTTCAGGTGAGTTCTTGGTCCAATAGCTGTAAATAGGGTGAATTATAGGTCTAATAGTTGTTTTTAAGGTGAGTTCTTGGTCTAATAGCGGTTTTCAGGTTAGTTCTTGGTCTAGTGATTGGTTTGTTGGTGAGTTATAGGTGTAGCACCTGTTTTTAAGGTAAGTTCTTGGTCTAGCGGTTGGTTTTCAGGGGAGTTCTTAGTCTGATAGTTATTTTTCAGGTGAGTTCTTGGTCTAATAGTTGTTTTCAGGTGAGTTCTTGGTCTAATAGTTGTTTTCAGGTGAGTTCTTGGTCTAATAGTTGTTTTCAGGTGAGTTCTTTGTCTGGTGGTTGGTTTTTGGGTGAGTTCTTAGTGTAGCGGTTGGTGTTTGAGTAAGTTCTTGATCTATTGGTTGAATTCTTTGTCTAGTGGTTGGTTTTTGCGTGAGTTGTTGTTCCAGTGGTTGGCTTGTTGATGAGTTATAGATCTAGTGACTGTTTTTAAGGTGAGTTCTAAGTTGAGTCACTCTTTCTCAAGTGGGTTCTTGGTCTAGAGGCTGTTTTTAAGGTGAGTTCTTGGTCTAAAAGTTGTTTTCAGTGAAGTTCTTGGTCTAGTGGTCGGTTTTTTGGGTGAGTTGTTGGTTCAGTGGTTGGTTTGTTGGTAAGTTATCGGTGTAGCACCTGTTTTTAAGGTCAGTTCTTGGTCTAGTGCAGGGGTGTCAAACTGCGGTCCTCGAGGGCCACAATCCAGCATGTTTTAGATGTCTCCCTGTTCCAACACGCCTGATTCACATGATCAGGATCGTTATCAGGCTTCTGCAGAGCTTGATGATGAGCTGATCATGTGAATCAGGTGTGTTGGAAGAGGGAGACATCTAAAACATGCTGGATTGTGGCCCTCGAGGACCGGATGTTGACACCCCTGGTCTAGTGGCTGTTTTTCATGTCAAGTGTTGAACTAGTGGTTGCTGTTGGGGTAAGTTGGGATGCAGTGGTTGCGTTGCTCTAAAGTTGCACATGTAACTGTAACCAGAACCGTGAGCTTTAGTTCTTGTCACCTGCACAGGTACAGCGCTGGTCCTGGCTCGGCTTCCTCTGGAGAAGATCGCGGAGTGTCTCAGTGACCTGTGTGCTGTTCAGGTCATGGCTCTGAAGAAGGTCAGTCTACGTCTGTTTAACCTGTTTGTCAGGTGGAACGTTTAAATCAACCAACCCTCATGCTTCTGTTTGTTTCAGCTTCTGGCTGAAGAATCTACGAACGGTAAATCAGCTGATCCCACCGTGTGGCTCGACAGGCTGGCTGTTATCTTCAGGTGAGCGTACCTGTTTGTTTACCTGCAGTCAAACTTTATTCAAATCAGGTTGCGGTGAAGCAGAAGTGAACACATTAACACAGAGCTGTTGTTCCACAGACACACAAACCCCATCGTGGAGAATGGACAGACTCACCCCTGTCAGAAGGTCATCCAGGAGGTAAAGCACCTGAACTCACCTGTTGTTCACCTGGATGAGTGACGACAGGTAATGAATAACTCCCCTTCCTGCTGTGACTCCTGTAGATCTGGCCGGTGCTGTCAGAGACCCTGAACACTCACCAGGCTGACAACAGGATCGTGGAGCGATGCTGCCGCTGTCTCAGGTTCGCTGTGCGATGCGTCGGGAAAGGCTCCGCCTCCTTACTGCAGCCGCTCGTCACTCAGGTGAGACGCACCTGGACTCCATCACCTGAGCTGTTTGGTTTATGTGTTGTTACTGAGTCATGAGCAGTTTATTTTTCTGTCGTGTAATGATCAGTTCAGCCTCTGGGGGGAGCTGTGAGTCTGTCAGGCTCGTTCTGTTTCAGTCAGTGATCAGGATCTTATTGATCAGGGCCAATACATAATCAATACTGTCATTTGTAGCTAATTACACACTTAGAGTAATTATTATTGGGTTTTTATCTGGTTACACACACACATGCCTACAATGTGTGGAAACAGAGAGATCACCATGTTAATGTCCGTTACCGTGGAAACACTGATCACATGTCTGTCGTCATCAGATGGTGAGCGTGTACCAGGTGTATCCACACTCCTGCTTCCTGTACCTGGGCAGCATCCTGGTGGACGAGTACGGGATGGAGGAGGGCTGCAGGCAGGGGCTGCTGGACATGTTACAGGTAAGCTCACCTGTTGACTGGATGAACGGATGAACTCACCTGTTGACTGGACGAATGGATGAACTCACCTGTTGACTGGATGAACGTTCTGTCTCATGGTGGTTAAAGGCAGCAGAGACCTTCAGGTTTATTCTCAGAGTGTCTTTGGGTTCTTCTGACCTGCTGAGATGTAAAAAGGCTGAATCAGGATGATGATGATGATGGTGATGATGATGATCTCCTCCTCTTCCTCCTCTTCCTCCTCTTCCTCCTCAGGCTCTGTGTATGCCGACCTTCCAGCTGTTGGAGCAGCCCAACGGTCTGAGGAATCACCCCGACACCGTGGACGACCTGTTCAGACTCGCCACCAGGTCAGTCTCCTGATAACGTTCATGGACACCAGCCGTCTGCACCTCGGACCGGTCATCAGGTCCATGATGCAGACGGCTGGTGTCGACGTCCTGCCCTCCACCTCCAGAGGTTTCTTCGCTGATGTCTCCTCTGTCCGACCCTCTCCGTCTCAGGTTCGTCCAGAGGAGTCCCGTCACTTTACTCAGCAGCAGCATCATCGTTCACATCATCCAATGTGCCATCGCAGCCACTTCGCTGGACCACCGAGACGCCAACTGCAGTGTCATGAAGTTCGTCCGAGACCTCATCCACACTGGAGTCGCCAACGACGTGAGTCCGAACGGATGAGATCAGAGTTCTACCTTCATGCTGTGAAGGTCTCCTTGAAGTCCATAGAGGGGGGTCCACATGGATCAGAACCTCATCAGTCCAGCAGACAGACACATGACATGTAGGAGGAACAACACACTGGAGTTCTGGTAGAACCTGGACCCAGATCAGTTTACATCCATCCAGGAGTCTCAGTCTGAAGCTGATCAAACTTTAACCAACCTTCAGCTCCTTTAGAACAATTGTTCTTGGATAATTTGGGGATATATTGACTCATTTTTAAGGTTTTTTTGGACAAATTTTCAGACATTTGGTTCAAACTGATGTAGTTTTAGACGTCTTCTGTCATTTTGAACAGTTTTTTGAGACATTTTTGACAAATATTGAGAAATTTGGGAGGATTTTGTATAATTTTAGACAAATTTCATGCATAACACACTGGAGCTCTGTTAAAACCTGGACCCAGATCAGTTTACATCCATCCAGGAGTCTCAGTCTGAACTCTCCACCCACCACAGTGAATGCATCATCCTGACAGTGAAGCACAGAGGTGGGAGTTTGATGATACGAGGCTGGAGGAAACTTTAACAAGTGCATTCTGGGTAAACTTTGAGGCTCATATCAGCCTGTTGACAGGTGGTCAGAACAGTTCTGGACCATGGAAGGATCATGTTAAGGATCATTTTATTGAACCAAATGTCTGAAAATTTGCTTAAAAAATGTCCAGAACCTTAAAAAATGACTCAATATTTCCCCAAATTATCCAAAAATAATCGTTCAAAAGGAGCTGAAGGTTGGTTAAAGTTTGATCAGCTTCAGACTGAGACTCCTGGATGGATGTAAACTGATCTGGGTCCAGGTTCTAGCAGAACTCCAGTGTGTTGTTCCTCCTAGATGTCATGAGTCTATCTGCTGGACCGATGAGGTTCTGATCCATGTGGACCCCCCTCTATGGAGACCTTCATAGTCTGAAGGTAGAACTCTGATCAGTGATGGAGGTTCTGGTGGTTCTGAGGAGGTCTGGGTGGAGGACCTGACTGATCCGGGCCCGTTGGACCAGAACCTAACGAGTGTTTTGTTCCGCAGCACGAGGAGGACTTCGAGGTGAGGAAGCGTCTGATTGGTCAGGCCATGGAGCAGCACGGCCAGCAGCTCATCACTCAGCTGATGCACTCGTGTTGCTTCTGCCTGCCGCCGTACACGCTGCCGGACGTCGCCGAGGTTCTGTGGGAGGTCATGGTGTTCGACCGGCCGGTAGGTGACGCCGCCGCCGCCGCCTGCTCAGGTGTGTCGGTTCTGGTGCCGGTTCTGAAGGTTCTGTTCTGTCCTCAGACGTTCTGCCGCTGGTTAGAAAACGCCCTGAAGGGTCTACCGAAGGAGACGTCAGGAGGAGCTGTGACGGTCACCCACAAACAGCTGACAGACTTCCACAAGCAGGTCACCAGGTGAGGCAACCGCAGCAACAGCAGCAACACCAGCAACCGTAGCACCACATGAGCAACATGAGCAACAGACAGCAACATAACAACATAGAACAATATGAGCAACATGATCAAAAGACAGCAACGTGACTGACAAAGAGCAACAAAAAGCAAGATCAGTAGCACAAAGCAACATGAGCAACAGACAGCAACATAACAACATAGAACAATATGAGCAACATGATCAAAAGACAGCAACGTGACTGACAAAGAGCAACAAAAAGCAAGATCAGTAGCACAAAGCAACATGAGCAACAGACAGCAACATCAGTAAAAGACAGCAACAGACGGCAACATGAGCAACAGACAGCAACATCAGTAAAAGACAGCAACAGACGGCAACATGAGCAACAGACAGCAACATCAGTAAAAGACGGCAACAGACAGCAACATGAGAAGAGCCACATGAGCAACAGACAGCAACATCAGTAACAAAGAGCAACATGAGCAACAGACAGCAACATAACAACAAAGAACAACATGAGCAACAGACAGCAACATAACAACAAAGAGCAACATGAGCAACAGACAGCAACATCAGTAGCAAATAGCAACAAGAGTAACAAAGAGCAACAAAAAGCAAGATCAGTAGCACAAAGCAACATGAGCAACAGACAGCAACATCAGTAAAAGACGGCAACAGACAGCAACATGAGAAGAGCAACATGAGCAACAGACAGCAACATGAGTAACAAAGAGCAACATGAGCAACAGACAGCAACATAACAACAAAGAACAACATGAGCAACAGACAGCAATATAACAACAAAGAGCAACAGACAGCAACATCAGTAGCAAATAGCAACAAGAGTAACAAAGAGCAACAAAAAGCAAGATCAGTAGCACAAAGCAACATGAGCAACAGACAGCAACATCAGTAAAAGACAGCAACAGACGGCAACATGAGCAACAGACAGCAACATCAGTAAAAGACAGCAACAGACGGCAACATGAGCAACAGACAGCAACATCAGTAAAAGACGGCAACAGACAGCAACATGAGAAGAGCAACATGAGCAACAGACAGCAACATCAGTAACAAAGAGCAACATGAGCAACAGACAGCAACATAACAACAAAGAACAACATGAGCAACAGACAGCAACATAACAACAAAGAGCAACATGAGCAACAGACAGCAACATCAGTAGCAAATAGCAACAAGAGTAACAAAGAGCAACAAAAAGCAAGATCAGTAGCACAAAGCAACATTGGCAACATCAGAGGAGCAACAGACCGCAACATGAGCAACCGCAGCTAAGACATAAACGGCAACAGACAGCAACGTAAGTAGCACTTAGAACAGCAACATGAGCAACAGACACCAACACAAGTGACACAACAACATCAACAGCAACAACGGTAGCAAAGAGCAACAAACAGCAAAATGAGCAACAGCGGCAACATGTGCAGCTGCAGCAACAACAGTAAAAGACGGCAACGGACAGCAACATGTTCAACAGATGGCAACATAAGCAGCACTCAGAACAGCAGCATCAGAAGAGCAACATGAGCGACAGACGACAACATTGGTAGCAAACAGCAACAAGAGTAACAAAGCAACAGACAGCAAAATGAGAAACAGCGGCAACATGAGCAACTACAGTAACAGCAACACATGAGTAACATGATCAAAAGACAGCAACATGACTGACAAAGAGCAACAAAAAGCAAGATCAGTAGCAAAAAGCAACATGAGCAACAGACGGCAACACAAGTGACACAGCAATGTCAGTAATAAACAGCAACATGACTGACGAAGAGCAACAAAAGGCAAGATCAGTAGCACAAAGTAACATGAGCAACAGCGGCTACATCAGTAAGTTAAAAATGGCAACAGACAGCAACATAAGTAGCACTTAGAACAGCAACATGAGCAACATGAGCAACAGACAGCAACAGACGGCAAAACAAGTGACACGGCAACATCAGTAACAAAGAGCAACAAGAGCAACAGATAATAACAGTAACAGCTACATCAATAAGTTATAAACAGCAACATGAGCAACATCAGAAAAGCAACATGAGCAACAGACAGTAACACACGTGACACAGCAACAGCAACATCAGTAACAAAGAGCAACATGAGCAATAGACGGCAACATGAGTGATAAACAGCAACAGCAGCAACAAGAGTAACAAAGAGCAACAGACGGCAACATGAGCAACAGGTTGTTCTCCACAGGCTCCTCTGTCAACAGTTGACCTCATCACACAGACAAACAGTGACTGGTTGCTGAAATTGGGAGACTTAGTTGCGATACGACGTCATGATTTGGATTCAGTGAACCGAACATGAACAGATCAACAGAGGTTGAAGCTTCAGCTCAGTTTATCAACTGTTGGTCAACATGTTGCCCGTCAGAGCTTCTGATGAATCCACGAGGCTCCAGCAGTGACTCATCAGGGTCGGAGGCGTTCAGGGACGGGCTCGGCAGTACGGAGCGCTCTGATTGGTCGCCTCAGCATTCCAAGACCTGCTGGGGTTTTGTCGAGACTCGTCCGTCTGAAGGTGGAACGCAGAAGAACTGGAGTCCAGAGAGAACAAGTTCAGACGACACCTGAGCTGAGAGGGAACTCACCTGAGCTCCAGTAGATTCTAGACAGGCTGTGAGAACACGACAGTCCTGACTCACCTGGAAAATAAGTCAAAACCAGATCAAGCAGACAGGTTTAATGTTCAACTGAAGCTGTGTTTGTTCGCCAATGAGAGCTGCTGTGTTTAGAAACGGCGCCGCCTTCAGGACAGGTCAGAGCCGTTACCGTAGTAACCACAGTGACTCACCTGAACGTTGTTTCTTCTTCTTCTTCTCTTGTTTCAGTGCTGAGGAGTGTAAACAGGTGTGCTGGGCCATCAGAGAGTTCACCAGACTGTTTCGATAGCTGCAAGCTTCACACAACACCAGGTAACCGTTTAGACAGGTAGCTAGTAACCAAGGTAACTAGTCACACAGTTAACCCATCATACAGGTAACCAGTCACCAAGGTAACTAGTCACCAAGATAACTAGTCACCCAGGTAATTATTCACCAAGGTAACCCATCACACAGGTAACTTATCACCAAGGCAACTAATCACCAAGGCAACTAATCATGCGGGTTGCTCATTGCAAAGTAACTTAATACAAAGATAACTGTTCACACAGGTAACTAGTCCCACAGGTAACTAATCCCACAGGTAGCTAATCCCACAGGTAGCTAATCCCACAGGTAGCTAGTCCCACAGGTAACTAGTCCCACAGGTAACTAATCCCACAGGTAGCTAGTCCCACAGGTAGCTAATCCCACAGGTAGCTAGTCCCACAGGTAGCTAGTCCCACAGGTAGCTAGTCCCACAGGTAGCTAGTCCCACAGGTAACTAATCCCACAGGTAGCTAATCCCACAGGTAGCTAGTCCCACAGGTAACTAATCCCACAGGTAACTAATCCCACAGGTAACTGTCCTCACACCTGTCGTCTGATGAAGGTTAACCGTGTCTCTTCTTCTGCAGGTTAAATCTTTTGTTGACCAACATTCAGAGGTGACGGCAGACGAGGATCCAAAGGGATGAAGAAGAAGAAGATTGAGGGACTTTGAATGTGAATCAGGACGAATCGCTCTGACAGACCGTGAAGACTGATTGGACAGACTGAGTCCAACCCCCCACCTCACCTGACCTTACCTCACCTCACCTGCAGCAGGTGATTGGTGGGCGGGGTCGGGCCCAGCAGGCGGGCGGGGTCAGGACAGGGAGGAGTTCACCTAGTGAGCGGCTGTGGATCAGTCCTGCTGGTTCTACGTAAATGACAAATCAGAGGACGCGCCTGGTCAACAGTTTTTAAGAGAAGATTTATTTTCGGGACTTTGGTCGTGATGTTTTATGTCCGTGCCATAAAAGGAGCCAGAAGATTTCCCATGATGCTCTTGGCTGAGCGGCTGCCTGAGGAGGCGTGATGCTGGAGGATTTGACGTCACCTTTGACCTTTTTAACTTTGGTTGACTTTTAGTTGTTTTTCCACAAAGTGAGACAGAGTGAACTCTGGGTAATGAGGCGGAGAGACTGACACCATGACATCATCTGTGATGTAGCCTTGTTGTAAACAATAAAAAACCTGAGACGAGGAACGGCTAGTTCAGTGTTTGCGGTTTTTAGTTCACGAGTCCTGAGTAGAGGTGTTCCTGATTAACCGGTAATAATTTACCAGATTAAAAATATGTTAACTGATGAAGACGAAGAACAAGCATGTAAGAAAAGGACCTGTACATTAGCTGTAGTACCCGGTTGTTCCACCAGGTGGCTTTTTTTGGTTTAATGAATGAAAACAGCTGATTGTTTGCTGTGTTGGATACTACAGGCCGTTCATGTTGGCAAGCGGAGAACATTGAGGGTTTAGCTAGCAGCGGGCTCCCGGTCACAGTTTACATATTTAAAATGGTTGCACTTGGACAGTCGTCACACAACAGGCTGCTTCTACAGTAAACGTTTAATGCCCACAGTTAAAAGTGGCTCCATCAACTTATGGAGACATTTCTTTAAACTATTTATGCTCATTGATTGATGAAGTGTTTGAATATTAGTGAAGAAAACTGTTCAAAGTTTGCATCTCTAGTCCTGAATGAGTCAACAGTTCAGTGTTTATGGTTGTTAGTCCTGAGTAGAGATGCTAATGGTTAGAGTTATATAATATATATTTACTGGTAATGTGTTGTAGCTGTAGTACCTGGTTGTTCCACCAGGAACAACTTACTGTTTAATATTGTAGTAACTCAGACGACAAGCAGTTCATGTTGACAAGCAGAGAGCATTGTGGGGGTTTAGCTAGCAACGGGCACCATGACAAAGACTAATGTGGAGGTTAATGACCTCCAACCAGATCTGACATGTTAAAAGCAGCTGTTGCTAACGAGGAGTAGTAATTATGACCAGACCACTACTATGGGAAATGTTGCTGTTTTAAAATGGCTTCATCAGCATATAGAAAAATGACAGATTGATCGATTACTGATTGATTAAGTGATTGATTACTGGTGAAGAAATGTGATGATGAACGGCTAATGGTTTAGTCGTGAGAATGGATGTTGCTTATTAACCTTTGACTGATTCATTGTGTTTTATAAATGTACCTGCTCATATCAGCCAATGAGGCAGCCAGCTGTAGTACCTGGTTGTTCCACCAGATGGAGCCTCGTATTGTTTTAGTCAGATGGAAGACGATGGGTCGTTTGTTGTTGTTTAATACTGTAGAGACCAGAGGAGGCAGCACTGGGACTATGGGCTGTTTACGTTGGGAAGCAGAGAGCATTGTGGGGGTTTAGCTAGTAAAGGGGCACCATGACAAAGACTTCTGTGACACTGAACGACCTCCAGCCTCGCAACCATTGGGATCAACCAGGATTGAATTTCCCAGTAACATGTGTGATTGCCTGAAGTCATTAAGCATCACAGAAGTCTCTGTCATGGTGCAGGTGTTGGGTCGTTTATTGTTTGCAGTCTGAGAACATTTAGCTAGCAATGGGCACCATGACTAAGACTTCTGTGGTGGTTAATGACCTCCAGCCAGAGCTCACATGTTGAAGGCAGATGAAGTTAACCAGGACAGCATCTTACAGTCGGGTGGTTTGGTTTGATCAGCTGCCTTTATGTGAACGTTCTGTGTTCATGGTTAAAATTAGCTTCATTAGCGGCCCAGGTGAGTGTCTGAGTGGCTCATCGCTGCCTCCAGTGGCCGATGAAGTAACTCAAACTGCAGATTTGACTCTCAGAAGCTGCTGTTCCTTCGCTGCCACCGGGGGGCGTCATGCGTCCATTCAGGGGGTTTGGGTGAAGCATCGTGGGTAGAAAACCTTGGATGTGTCGAGAGGAAAAGGTTTCTAAGAAGGGTGACGAGGAAATGAGTCACAGCTGGACTAGAATGTGTCCCAATAGATGGAGCGTGACGTAACAGGATGTTCTGCTGCATTGGCTTTCTGGACATTCTGACTCAAAATCAATCAACACGCCTTCGAAATGTCAAAAAATATCAATAAATTGCCTGTAAATTTTTAATAATGCTGAAATAGACGAATATTCATAAAGTGTCCCAGAAATGGCCCCAAAATATTAATAAAATGTTCCATAAAATACTGTCAGTATCTAAAAACTAGTTGAAAATCTTATATATTTTTCTTTAAATGGCAGAAAAACATCCCAAAAATATTTATAAAATGTCTCCCCAAAAAATATCTCACCAATATTAAAGAAAAGTAAAGCAAACTTGAAATATAGCATGAAAAGATCAATAAGATGAATAAAATGCCTCAGGAGAAACAAACGAATCAACTAAAATGTTTAAAATAAAACATGCTGGAAATAAACAATGTCTGAAATCTGTCCTAATAATATCAATAAAATAGGGTATTATTATTATTATTATTATTATTATTATTTTATATATTGTTTATATAAAATGTCAAAAAAATTATGAATGTCCTTAAAATATTTTCTTTAAAATGTCCAAAATATTCATAAATATGATCCCGAATAATAAATAAAATTCACCTAAAGCTGTAATAAAACAAGAGAAATAAAAATCAATAAAATGAAAAAGAAATGTTTAAAATAAATCAATAAAGCATCTAAATGTTCCAAAAAATACGCTGGAAAAGACTGAAAACTAGTCGATGTGCAAAATCTGTAACAGAATATTCATAAAGTGGAGATTAAATCAATAAAACGTCCAAACGGCCCGAATGAAACGTTTAAAAGTTATAAATCTATAAAGTAAAGTAAAGTTTTGTTTTATTATTAATTATTTTATCATTTAGACCAAAGCAGAAGTTTTACTGCAGACTAGGAGTTTTTCTACGTCATCAGGTGGTTTAACTTTGCAGTATTTGTACTTTTACTGGAGTAAAGGATCAGAGTTCTTCTGTAGTTTTACCTCGTAGAGACGTCAGTCCTCAGATTCCCAGTAGAACCTGTTCCAGTCCGGTTCAGTTTAAACCACCGAACCAAGAGGACCTGGTCCAGACCCAGACCAGCAGCTGGATGGAAACCTACAAGTCTGTCGGACGTGAGTTCAGGTGTTTCAGAAACCCGACACCCTCCGATGAACAGGTGATGATGTCACCGCTGCCCTCTGGGTGATGTGATGTCATCAGGCCTGTACCTGCGGAGGCTCGTCTGCTGGGAGTTCTGGTCAGACTGGTTTCTGTTTGTACGCTCTGACAAGTCGCGGTGCCGATGGAACCCAAAGAGGCTCTTCAGTGGTTCCACAGAACCGTTCAGCAAACAGTTCTTTAAAAGACATTTCTGCCAACAGTTTCTTAAAGGACCTGAAACGTGTCCTCAAAGAGTAAATAAAAAATGGTTCCTTTAGTCACCATAAATGGTGCTCCAAAGATATTTTGCAAAAATTGGTACCCCAAAGATTCCTCAAGGAACTATTAAAAGACGGTTCCTTTATTCATTATAAATGCTGCCTGAAAGAACCTCAGTAAAAATAGGATCTTAGAGGAACCACTTCTTTGAACTGTTCTTTAAAGAGTTCCTGAAGCACCTTTTAGAACCATCAAAAAATGGTTCCTAGAGGCACCATAAATGCCGCTCCAAAGAACATTAGTAAAAAAACAGTTCTTTAAGGAACCATTTTAATCACCAAATGTGTCTAAAAGGGCCGAAAAGAAATGGTTCCATGATGCTCCAAAGATATTTAGCAAAAACAGGTTCTCAGAGGAACTATTTATTTTACGTTTTCAAAGAACCCTCAAATGTGCCTCAAGAACTATTAAACAACGGTTCCTTTAGGCACCGTAAAACCTGCTCCAGAAAAAGTTCCTACTGTTTTCTGATTTTCTGCCATGAAACCTCAGAACTCCATCAAAACAAAGAACCACATGAAGCAGGTGAAGAACCATCCCAGAGGTAAAGGGTTCTTCAATTAGCAGTGGTGCTTTAAAGGACCAGAGAGCCCCTGAAGAACCCTGTAAGAACCTTTACGTTTCTGATACTCACCTGAACCAGCTGAGAGTCTTCATGTTCGGATCCTTCAGGGACAAAGATTAAAACCAAAGAGTCCTTTAATGAGGTCTGGAGAAGAGAACGTTTTTAATGGTTACTTTAATTCAGTGTAACTGGTCGTCTTTAGATCTTCAGGGTTCTCGTCAACAGGATCACAGACGGATCAGTAAGAACACGGAGGCGGTTTAGGAAAGAATACTGCAGCGTTTATTGAAATCCTGACATGAACCTGATGAAATGGTTTAGACTCGGCTGGTAGAGTCGGTTCTCGTTCATCCTCAGAGCTCCGGTGAAAAGTGAGGAGGACGACTGAGAGTCTACAGAAAGTGTCTCCGTAGTTTTGATCGATTATCAATAATCAGGTAAAAACCCCTGAAAGCTGCTCTGATGGGAAACGATCAGAGCAACGTCCACCTGAACTCATCAGGACTTCAGAGTTCATTAAAGGACCGGTTCTGCTGTTGGGTGGAGGTCCTGGGTGTGTTGTTCAGGGCCCGGCGGAGGTCCAGGGCCCCTGGATGTGTTGACTCTGCAGGAGCCTCTGCAGCTCCTTGAACTGCTCCACCGTCTGGTCCTTCACGTCCGGGTTGGAGATCTGCAGCCGGATGCTGTCGGTGGACCAGCTCAGCTCTCCGGAGAACATCTCCGTCAGGATCCGAGCCACCACGGGGACCACCTGAGAACAAGAAGAGGACCGGTACAAAACAGGACAACCAGGACCCCAAGAAACCAGCTCACAACCACAACCAGTCCGTCCATCTGAGCTAATGCCCCAGGAACTAAGTGGTTGGTTCCACATGACACTTGCAGCGTATCTCGTGCACATTTGTTCTCAGAGGGGAGGAGGTCTGCAAGAGCAAAAGGGACGCTAAATCTGGCGTATGCTAACTGAACATGCTAACTAGCTAAATTACTAACCGACCAAACATGCTAAGTATGCTAACTTTACATGGGGCTAGCTGAATATGAGCAGCTGTGGCTCAGTGGTGGAGCAGGTTGTCCACTAACTCGACCCTCCACATGTTGAACCCCAACCGTTGCCAGGTTAGCGCCTCACATGGCTGCTCTGCTGCCACTGATGTGTGAACGTCTAAACGAGATACAGGTTAGTTTAAGCAGCACCCAGCGGTCAAGTGTCACACGACCAGCCTGCTCACCTGGACAATGATGAGTTTCTTCTCTTTGGGTTTCTTGTCGGGCCAGTCCTCCCCGAAACAGAAGTAGATCTCAAAGGGTGGTGGGTTCGGGGCTTCCCCTTTCTGGAACAGGATCAGGCCTGTGGACAGAGGAGCGTTTGTTAGACCACAGCTGAAGGCTTGGAGTGGAGCAAACCAAACAGACCTGAGGAGAACAGCCACCTTGCAGGAAGTTGTTGAGGCTGAACACTTTGATCTTCTTCTCCCGCTCCATGGGGTTCGGCGGTCCCTGCTCCGGCATGCCCGGTCCGGACCAGAACACCTTACACTGGCAGAGCCGGACAGCGTAGATGTCCTGCTGCCAGATCTCCAGGATCAGACCGCGGTCCATCACGTCCAGAAGGGCCTCCGTGTAGAACCGCTGTTTCTGGTTCTGTATCCCAGATGTTCCTGGGAACAGCACCTGCTGCAGGGTGACGGGCCCAAACAGGTCCACCTGGTCCGGGGTTGGTTCCAGGTTCCCATAGTACAGCCGGCATCCCTGAGGGTTGCTGACTGTCAGAGAGCCCACTGCTCGGCCCCGGTACTGGAACTTCAGGTCCAGATCTGTTACTGTGGCAACAAGAGGGAGAAAGCTGTTACCCTGGCAACACAAAGGACAAAGATGTTAGTACTGACAGTGGGCAGTAGGGGGCGCTGCAGCACTTTGGGCCTACTGACGGACATTTATCAGGACCGGTATCAATAAAAACACCAACATGACGCCACCGGCTCAGTGTGACCCAGTTCATCTACACCTAATCAGACTGTGTGCTAATAGTAACCGTAACCACAGAACCTGTTACACCCTCAGCCACACCTTCACCACTGAGCCAGCAGGTGGGTGTGACGTCCAGGTGAAGCAACAGAACAGACTCTTTATCCTTCTATTAATCCTGCCGTTCGTCTGCTGACACTGAAATGTCAGGAACAACTGCAGCATCATGAAAACCACAAACTGGATCTGTTTGGAGCTGTTCTGACTGTCCTTTGGTTCATTTGGACTTGTTCTGATTATCCTGGTCCATTTGAACTGTTGCAACTGTCCTCAGGTCTGCTTAGATGGTTCTGACTGTCCCCGGGTCTATTTTGAACTGATCCCATTGTCTCCTGGTCTATACCATCTCTGGTCTATGTGGAACTGTTCTGACTCTCTTTTGGTTGAAAATTACTTCAGAATGTGGGTTTTAGGCTGTTTTCTAGTTTTCTACGGGTCTGTTTGGATCTTGTGGACCCAAGATGTACATCATCTGTACCACCAGAACTATTTAGGACTTCTCTCAGAGGACGGACTTACGCGGGACGCTGCTCAGCAGGTCGTACTTGCAGGGTTGTTGGTTCTGAGGGTCCCCCTGGTTCTGGACGGCCCCCATGTTCCTGACCTCCATCGGGTTCATCCCTGGGTGAGCAGAGGCAGCACTGGGGGGCAGAGAGTTCAGGTCCGGTAGTCCGTCACGGAGACCTCCAGGACGGGCAAAGCTGTCCCGATCCACCATTTGACCCTGAGGCTGGAGGTCTGAGGTCATGGGGACGTCTGAGGTCATGGGGACGTCTGAGGTCATGGGAACGTCTGAGGTCATGGGAACGTCTGAGGTCATGGGCAGAACTCTGTCGGGGAGCAGTGTCACCGGGATCACATGTGGCGGTCCAAACGTCCCGTTGGTGGATAAACCGAACCGATCCGTGAAGGAGGCGAAGGACGAGGGGTCGCTGATCCTGGGGTCTGACGAAATCATCACATTACATCATCAGCCACTGTGTTTCCATGGAGACACTGAGCTAAATGTTTTACTTACTGATAGTGAGGTCGTTCAGATTGGGCATCTGGAAGGAAGAACAGAACCGCGGTCAGTCGTGTGATAACATGCCAGCTAGGAATGCCCTGATCCTGAGACCTGGATCAGAGCACCATGACAAGGACTTCTGTGATGCTTAATGACTTCAGGCAATCGCACACGTTACTGGGAAATTCAATCTTGGTTGATCCCAATGGTTGCGAGGCTGGAGGTCATTCAGTGTCACAGAAGTCTTTGTCATGGTGCCCCTTTACAAGCTAAACCCCCACAATGCTCTCTGCTTCCCAACGTAAACAGCCCATAGTCCCAGTGCTGCCTCCTCTGGTCTCTACAGTATTAAACAATAAGAGGCTCCACCTGGTGGCACAACCAGGTACTACAGTTAATCTACAATACTTAAAGTGTGTATTAAGTAAGAGAACGGTATCAGACTGGGACTCATTATCGACATATTGTAAATATTCAATAATTTGGATCAAATCAGGACCAAAAATGCTTAATCGGGACATCCCTAATGTCAGCCTGTTATTTGTTTGGAACATTGTTCTTTCTCACCTCCTCATCATCGTCGTCACCGCCGTCTGAAACAGAAACAGTCAGATGTAAGAAGACCTCAACGGGACAGTTTATGCTTTATAGAAATATAAAAATGCATGACCACATCTAACCAGGGCACTTTTCAAACCAAATCTAAGTTATTATGTTTCTTTTTTAAAATGTGATGAATCGGCTGTGTTGTTTTTTGACTTCTGAAGTTTCTCCGTATAGGAACATTTAGTCAGGCAAAGTCAGCCTCTAGACCCTATGAATACCAACATCTAGACCCTATGAACACCAACATCTAGACCTCTATGGACACCAACATCTAGACCCTATGAACACCAACATCTAGACCCTATGAACACCAACATCTAGACCTCTATGGACACCAATATCTAGACCTCTATGAACACCAACATCTAGACCCTATGAACACCAACATCTAGACCTCTATGGACACCAACATCTAGACCCCTATAAACACCAACATCTAGACCCCTATGAACACAAACATCTAGACCCCTATGAACACCAACATCTAGACCCCTATGAACACCAACATCTAGACCCTATGAACACCAACATCTAGACCCCTATGGACACCAACATCTAGACCCTATGAACACCAACATCTAGACCCCTATGAACACCAACATCTAGACCCTATGAACACCCATGAACACCAACATCTAGACCCCTATGAACACCAACATCTAGACCCTATGAACACCAACATCTAGACCCCTATGAACACCAACATCTAGACCCTATGAACACCAACATCTAGACCCCTATGAACACCAACATCTAGACCCTATGAACACCAACATCTAGACCCCTATGAACACCAACATCTAGACCCCTATGAACACCAACATCTAGACCCTATGAACACCAACATCTAGACCCCTATGGACACCAACATCTATGGACACCAACATCTAGACCCCTATGAACACCAACATCTAGACCCCTATGAACACCAACATCTAGACCCTATGACACCAACATCACACCAACATCTAGACCCTATGAACACCAACATCTAGACCCTATGAACACCAACATCTAGACCCTATGAACACCAACATCTAGACCCTATGAACACCAACATCTAGACCCCTATGAACACCAACATCTAGACCCTATGAACACCAACATCTAAATCCCTATGAACACCAACATCTAGACCCTATGAACACCAACATCTAGACCCTATGAACACCAACATCTAGACCCCTATGAACACCAACATCTACACCCCTATGGACACCTACCTCTAGACCCCTATGGACACCAACATCTAGACCCTATGAACACCAACATCTAGACCCTATGAACACCAACATCTAGACCCCTATGAACACCAACATCTAGACCCTATGAACTCCAACATCTAGACCCTATGAACACCAACATCTAGACCCCTATGAACACCAACATCTAGACCCCTATGGACACCTACCTCTAGACCCCTATGAACACCAACATCTAGACCCCTATGAACACCAACATCTAGACCCCTATGAACACCAACATCTAGACCCCTATGAACACCAACATCTAGACCCCTATGGACACCAACATATAGACCCCTATGAACCCCAACATCTAGACCCCTATGAACACCAACATCTAGACCCCTATGAACACCAACATCTAGACCCTATGAACACCAACATCTAGACCCCTATGAACACCAACATCTAGACCTCTATGAACACCAACATCTAGACCCCTATGAACACCAACATCTAGACCCCTATGGACACCAACATCTAGACCCCTATGAACACCAACATCTAGACCCTATGAACACCAACATCTAGACCCCTATGAACACCAACATCTATACCCCTATGAACACCAACATCTAGACCCCTATGAACACCAACATCTAGACCCCTATGAACACCAACATCTAGACCCTATGAACACCAGGTTCTGTTTCCTACCAATGAGTCTACGTCAACATTTAGTCTAAACATCTAGAAACATGGATCAATCCATAGATATACTTAGTTTTGGGTCTTAAACAACAAATAACTAAACTCTGAACAGACTCTGTGATGGTTCACCAACATATTTCCTGGATTGACCTTATATTGACCTTGAATTGACCTTATATTGACCTTATATTGACTCACCTTTGACCTTTAGCTTTCTGTATGTTACTGTGCAGCACTAACCTCAACATTTAAATCCATAATCTCCACAGACTGAGCAGTTCACTCTCTGCTCCACGCTGGGAAATGAACAGATCATACGAACATGTGAAAGTTCCCCCACAGGTCACCCGACACCTGAACTGCTCACCTGTGTTTCCCGGCTGCTCGCACACCTCGTAGATCTTGTACGGTTGGACCGGAGTCTCTTTGGTTCCGTCGTATTTCAGCTGGAACTCTCTGCTTTTGTTCAGAGCACAGCGAAGGTTTGCTTTCCACTTGGCTGGGTCGGGTTCGTCCACGCCTTCCTGATATTTACCTGTTTCCAGAGCCCACGCCTGCAAGACACAGAGCAGGGCAAATTCACTGCCTTTTAATATACGTCTATACAGTATATAAATGAAATGTGACAGGTGTAGTCCAGGCCTGCAGCAGGTTCATATCGACTCAGTACATTTAATGGAAGAGTGTTCATGTTCAGCTAAGCTAAGCTAAACTAAGCTAAGCTAAGCTAAGCTAAGCTAAGCTAGGCCATGCAGCTGCTGGATTCATATTTACTGTACAGACAGCATTGATTAGACGACATCTGAACGTGTTGGTTTCATGTCTGAAAGAACATCTTGCTTGATTTTCTGGGAAAAGTGAACACGGCCTAAAGTGAACCTGAGACCTTCAGGAAAACCAGAACACTGTGTCCCCACATGCTGAACTGTTCCTTCACAGGTCTAATTCAGCTGTTTGTCAGCTTGAAACTCGGCCTGAAGGCGTCAGAAATGAAAGAGGAAGCGGCGAAAGAGGAATCGACATCATCAGGCTCGAGTGACCCTGTTCAGAAAGTGTGAAATGAAACTGAGCCGAGGAGGAAGTGGAGCAGCGACTTCCTCCTTCTCTTGACTTAATGAGCTCGTGTTCGTTTGACTCTACTTCTACATTCAGCCACATGGAAAGAAAAGATTCCTTCACTGTTCCTGGACAAGCGTCAGCTGTGGCTTTATTCATCCGTTTAAATAAACCCGCTTAACCCTGCAGCATCCATCATCCATCCATCCATCATCCATCCATCCATCATCTATCCATCATCCATCCATCCATCCATCCATCATCCATCATCCACCCATCATCCATCCATCCATCCATCATCTATCCATCCATCCATTCATCCATCCATCCATCATCCATCATCCACCCATCATCCATCCATCCATCCATCATCTATCCATCATCCATCCATCCATCCATCCATCATCCATCATCCACCCATCATCCATCCATCCATCCATCATCTATCCATCCATCATCCATCCATCCATCCATCATCTATCCATCCATCCATCCAACATCCATCCATCCATCCATCCATCCATCCATCATCCATCCATCATCCATCATCCATCCATCATCCATCCATCATCCATCCATCATCTATCCATCCATCCATCCATCCATCCATCCATCCATCATCCATCCATCCATCATCTATCCATCATCCATCCATCCATCCATCCATCATCCATCATCCACCCATCATCCATCCATCCATCCATCATCTATCCATCCATCCATTCATCCATCCATCCATCCATCATCTATCCATCCATCCATCCAACATCCATCCATCCATCCATCCATCCATCCATCATCCATCCATCATCCATCATCCATCCATCATCCATCCATCATCTATCATCCATCCATCCATCATCTATCCATCCATCCATCATCCATCCATCCATCCATCATCCATCCATCCATCATCTATCCATCCATCCATCCATCCATCCATCCATCATCCATCCATCCATCATCCATCCATCATCCATCCATCCATCATCCATCCATCATCCATCCATCCATCATCCATCATCCATCATCCATCCATCCATCCATCATCCATCCATCCATCCATCCATCCATCCATCCATCCTCCATCCTCCATCATCCATCCATCCATCCATCCATCCATCATCCATCATCCATCATCCATCATCCATCCATCATCCATCATCCATCCATCCATCCATCCATCATCCATCATCCATCCATCCATCCATCCATCCATCCATCATCCATCCATCCATCCATCCATCAATCATCCATCATCCATCATCCATCCATCATCCATCATCCATCATCCATCCATCATCCATCATCCATCCATCATCCATCCATCCATCCATCCATCATCCATCATCCATCCATCATCCATCATCCATCATCCATCCATCATCCATCCATCCATCCATCCATCCATCCATCCATCCATCCATCATCCATCCATCCATCCATCCATCCATCCATCCATCATCCATCATCCATCCATCCATCCATCATCCATCATCCATCCATCCATCATCCATCCATCCATCCATCCATCCATCCATCCATCATCCATCATCCATCCATCCATCCATCATCCATCCATCCATCATCCATCATCCATCATCCATCATCCATCCATCCATCCATCCATCCATCATCCATCATCCATCATCCATCATCCATCCATCATCCATCCATCCATCCATCATCCATCATCCATCATCCATCATCCATCATCCATCATCCATCCATCATCCATCCATCCATCCATCCATCATCCATCATCCATCATCCATCCATCCATCCATCCATCCATCCATCCATCCATCCATCATCCATCCATCCATCCATCATCCATCCATCCATCATCCATCCATCATCCATCCATCATCCATCCATCATCCATCCATCATCCATCATCCATCCATCCATCCATCATCCATCATCCATCCATCCATCCATCATCCATCCATCCATCCATCCATCCATCCATCCATCATCCATCCATCCATCATCCATCCATCATCCATCCATCATCCATCCATCCAGGTGGAGTTCTGACCTTGAAGATGGTGTTTTCCTCTTCTGATGCTGGTGTGTGACGCGTCGCGTGTTTCCAGGGGATCTGGAAGAGTCGATGCTCTGGGCTGAGCCACTGCAGACCAGGATACCTGCCGCTGTTCACCTGGGCCAGCAACCAGGGCTTCAGACGGATCCGCCGGGGCTGCACGCTCATGGTGGGGGGGACTGGGAGCACTGGGAGCACTGGGAGGACTGGGATCTGTGGGTAA
Organism: Dascyllus trimaculatus; assembly: GCA_024666655.1. Classification (NCBI taxonomy): domain Eukaryota; kingdom Metazoa; phylum Chordata; class Actinopteri; family Pomacentridae; genus Dascyllus; species Dascyllus trimaculatus. The sequence goes on along the minus strand of CM045465.1, from coordinate 1,399,924 downwards.
ACAGAAGAACAGGCCACTGACTGATGATTCAACTGAACTGAAGCAGCCTCAGGTTCACTGACAGTAACTAGTCTGATCAGAACCTCTGCAGCTCCTGAACCAGGTCAAACCTCCAGAACCAGATCCAGAACCAGATCCAGAACCAGATCCAGACAGACCAGAAGCGCCAGAAGAACTTCAAACCCGAGTCTGACTGAAGTGTTCTGATCCGTCCTCCTGGGTTCTCTGAGCTTCAGTCTGCAGATTAAACTGGTTCATAGGATTCAGATCAACAGGAAGAACCGGATCCTGCAGAGTCCAGCAGCCTATAAACCAGTTCATCAGCTGGTTGGTTAGTTAGTTAGTTAGTTAGTTAGTTAGTTAGTCTGTTAGTCTGTTAGTTTGCTATAAATCATGTCGTCTGTTAGGTAGTGAATTACTTGATTAGTAAATCTGTTAGTCAAGTAGTTAGTTCTTTACTAAGTAGTCAATCAGTCAGTTAGTTAGTTAGTTAGCAGATAGTTAATGTGTTCGTCTGTTCATCAGTTAGTTTCCTATAAATTACTTTTTCTGTTAGGTAGTTAATTAATTATTGATTAGTAAATCTGTCAGCTGGTTCGTTAGCTCATTGCTAATTAGTCAATCAACCAGTTAGTTAATCATGAATTAGTTAATCTGTTACTCAGCTAGTTATTTAAATAGTTTATTATAAGTAGTCACTTAGTCAGTCATGTGGTTGATTAGTTAATAAATAATTAACTAACCATCTATCTTAGTTAAGTCACATTGGTGGTAGGTTAGTTAGTTATCCACTCAGGTTTGTAGTAAAATATTTTTTTACCTGTTTGTCAGTTAATTAGTAAAATTGTTGGGCAGTTAACTAGTTAACATTAACTAATTAATCTGGTAGTCAGCCAGTTATTAGTCAGTCAATCTGGTCATCAGCTGCTTGGTAAGTTAATCAACTAGTTAATCTGTTAGTCAGCTGGTTATTCAAATGGTTTATTATAAAGTGGTCACTTGGTCAATTAGTCAGTCAGGTGGTTGGTTAGTTAATAAGTAACTAACTAACCAACCACCAATTAACTGTTCTGTTAATCGGTGGTGACCTAGTTAGTTATTCAGTGGTTAGTAGAATAATATTAACAGATATTTTTTATCTGTTATTTAATTAGTAAAACTGTTAGTTAACAATTAACTAGTTGCTCTGGTAGTCAGTCAGTTATTAACCAGTAAATCTGGTCGTCAGCTGCTTCGTAAGTTAATCAACTCGTTAATCTATGAGTCAGTTATTAACTAATTCATCCGTTAGTCTGTTATTTAAATGTTATTTAGTTAATCTGTTAGTTAGTTAGTTAGTTAGTTAGTTAGTTATTAATCAGTTACTTAAAGTCAGTTAATTAGTTAGTTGGTTCATTAGGTAGTCAGTTAGTCAGTTATTTAATTATCAGTGAGTTAATCAGTTGTTTTCTAACTTTCACATTTAAACTGTTTCTAGTTTCTGCTTTGGTTCTTTTGCTCCTCAGAGTTTTAGGAAGTTACTGAGTCACAGGATCAGACCTGACCGGACATGGAGAACCGGATCAGAACCTTATAAACCGGATCAGAACCTTATAAACCGGATCAGATCTGGACCTGTTTCACTCACGCAGGAACACTTTCCCAGGTGTGACCCCAGTGATGGACTCACCTGGTCTGGTTCCGGTCCTGGTTCTGGGTCTGCGCTCTGTGAGTCGATAAACAGGCGGGCGCGATCTCCTTGTGATCCTCAGCAGTGACGTCAACAAACAAACAAAGTTACAAACTAACGAGCAGACAAACAAACAAACAAACAAACAGCGGAGACGTGAACGAGCAGCAGAGACTCCGAGACAGAAAGTTCCACTCCGGTGACGTCAAGCTAAAGTAAAAGAAAAGTACTTCCGGTGGGAGCTCAAGCTGCTGCCACAATAAAAGCCTCAGTTACAGCGGAAACTGATGTTTGACTGTTTAGTGTTTGTTCTTTTACCGTCAGAGATGTATTCTGACTGTCTGAAGGAACAACAGGCTTTTACTCTGTTTGAACACGATTAAATATTTGAGTGAATCCAGTTTAAAAGCAGTGAAACACCTTCAAATGTCTTTTTACAATAATGAGCACATAAACAAATAAATGACATTTTAATGGATCCTGTTTAACGTTTGTTTTCTCAGTGTGTTTCAATCAGTCACGGTAACGGGGATAGGGAAGTGTTTTATTATGAAAGGGTACCAGCTAGTTTCCGGTTCGTGCAGGTGACTTTACATCCGCCCTTTTTTTTAAAACAGAAGCTGCAGGTTACTTCCTGCTTCTGCTGAGCGCCAAACTGAAACCAGAAATGATCGAAAACACGACAGAAAAAAATCCTGAATAATTATTAAAACAGCAGAAATAATCAAAGAGAAATAATCAATAACGTAAAATTAATTAAAAATGTATACCACTAATTAAACCGACATAATCAATAATCCTGACTCATCACAGGAAAGACTTTCTCAGCTTTACTCTGTTATTAATAATATTTATAATTATTTTTGAATTATTAATTAATATTTACTCTCACAGTTTTGTCTTTTGAGGAAGTTTATTTTCTGTCATGTGACTGATTTTTCCACTTTTTGTGGAACATTTTTATTTTTCTCTTTTATTTTGAAGCTTCAGGCTCCCCTAGAGGCAGTTCTGCTGTGATGAGCCGAGCTCTGATTGGACAGCTGGCCCAGGTTCAGACACCTGTGGTGGATGAAACACCTGAGTTTGGCTCCGTCTGCAACCTGCTGATGAAGTCCATGTGTTGAGAGCCCCGGGTCGGATTCAGCATCGTTTCCTGACCTGCAGGTGACTGTTAGCATGATGTTAGCGTGTTCAGACACCTGGGCAGAGACAGGAAGTAGATCAGCTGCAGGACAAACGCTAAATGAAGTTCTACCTTCATACTGTGAAGGCTTCCAGAGCTCTGGGCCCTGATCCTCTTCTGTCTTCACCAACATCAGTAGAACTCACCTGGACAGGTGAGATCCTCGTGTTACACAGCTCTTCGTGTTATTTTGAACGTATTTGAGTGATTCTGGACACATTTCTTTCACTGTGAGCAGGTTTTTATTGATTTTAGACGAGTTTCAGGTCATTTTTGACAAATTTAAACACATTTTAATTGATTTTGGATGAATTCTAAGTGATTCTGAGTCGTTCTGGGTGAGTTTTTCTGTCTTCACTCTTGCAGCAGAACATTTGGTGAGTTTCATTCGGGGTTCATATGTTTTAGAGTTCAGCAGAAGCAGCTGTGGGAAGTAAACAGACCTGGTGGACTGAGAGGCAGCTGCTCGATCTGATTGGCTCACCCGGAAGCAGCAAGGGGGCGGGGCTATAAAATGCTGTAACACTATTGGCTCCTCGGTTCTGATGTAGGAACTAGACAAACATCTCACTGGCTGGTTGTTGGGAGCTTAAAGAACAACAGAAGTAAACGTCTTCATGTATTCAGCAGCAATTAAACACAACAGAACTGGATTTTCACCAAATAGAACCTTTAATATTTCAAAATAAAGCAACAGATTAAAAATACTTCATTATGATTCCAGCTCATGTTTCATTATCAGATGTTTCTGGGTTTAAGTTTCAGCCTGATGTTCCTCCTGTCTGCATCATTTTTACTGTAATTATTCTGAAATCTTGAGACATTCATGAGCAGGAAGTTTTCAAAAGCAAATATTTTTCAATTTGTAAAATATATTTATAGATTTCTTCACATCAGGACGAATTTTTCAGTAAAGTCCTTCGAAATCTGGAGAAACAAAATGTCTCTGAGATCATCACAGTAAAGTTTGGTTTCATTTTATTCATCATCAGACTCGATGGTCTAAAGAAAAAACAACAAAAATAAAGAAAATGTGATTTATTGATCGTCCAGAAGGAAACTGTTCAGTGAATCTGAAGTCCAGGTACGTCTGATGGGTTAAATAGGCAGGTGGTGTGGATTCATGCTCTCTGATTGGCTGTCATGGCAGATTTATTGGTTCCTGCTTTCTGATTGGTTGATGTACCAGATTTATTGGTTCCTGCTCTCTGATTGGTTGATGTACCAAATTTATTGGTTCCTGCTCTCTGATTGGTTGATGTACCAGATTTATTGGTTTCTGCTCTCTGATTGGTTGATGTACCAAATTTATTGGTTTCTGCTCTCTGATTGGTTGATGTACCAAATTTATTGGTTCCTGCTCTCTGATTGGTTGGTGTACCAGATTTATTGGTGCCTGCTCTCTGATTGGCTGATGTGGCAGATTTATTGGTTCCTGCTCTCTGATTGGTTGATGTACCAAATTTATTGGTTTCTGCTCTCTGATTGGTTGATGTACCAAATTTATTGGTTCCTGCTCTCTGATTGGCTGATGTGGCAGATTAATTGGTTCCTACTCTCTGATTGGCTGATGTACCAGATCTATTTGCTGCTGCTCTCTGATTGGCTCCTCCGGTGATGTTTCTCTGCCTCCTGTATCGTGTCCTCTGATTGGTCCGTTTTCATGTCGTCGTCTTTCTGAGGCGTCTCGGTGTTCGGCTCTGTGATGTCGGCGGTGGGCGGGGCTTCTGTCCGGTCAGGTGACCTCAGCGTCTCCCAGGTGTGGTGTTCAGGCGCCTCTGCCACAGCGAACAGATCCATCTGGAACCTGCAGCGTCCCGGAGGTTCGCCGACGCCGGAGGACGAAGCAGGAAGCTGAGTTCTGGTTCTGTCTGCGGCTTCACCGACGTTAGCAGCAGGAAGCAGCGACAGTCTGCGGGTGTAGAGTCCCTGCCGGCCGTGAAAACTCCCCGTCTGCGAAGAAGACTCGAAGTGTCGACTGAAAGCTCTGGTGCTGTACTCTTCTATGAATCCAGGTGGGTTCACCTGAGGAGCGACAGGAAACAGGAAACAGGAAACAGGAAGTCACAGAGGAACATGCAGGTTGGATTTGTGGTTTCTAACATCTCTGAGTTCAGCCTTTTTACCGCTCCGGGATGTTTTCCGACGGCGCTTCCATCTCCAGGTTCCTGCAGTCGTCTCCTCCGGACGGTTCGAAGCAGCAGAATCAGAACCGCAGACAGAAACATCAGCAGGACCATCGCTGCGATTCCTCCTGCAAGGCGGCTGTCCACGTCTCCAAACAACGGCTGCTCCGTGAACGCACCACGAGGCACTGAGAGGAACAAGGAGTTCATGTCAGTGAACGCACCACGAGACACTGAGAGCAAACAAGGAGTTCATGTCAGTGAACGCACCACGAGGCACTAAAATCATAAGGTGTTTATGTCAGTGAACGCACCACAAGATGCTGAAATCATAAGGTGTTCATGTCAGTGAACGCACCACGAGGCACTAAAATCATAAGGTGTTTATGTCAGTGAATGCACCATGAGACGCTAAAATCATAAGGTGTTCATGTCAGTGAATGCACCATGAGAGGCTAAAATCATAAGGTGTTTATGTCAGTGAACGCACCACAATACGCTAAAACACAGAGTTTATGTCAGTGAACGCACCACAAGATGCTGAAATCATAAGGTGTTTATGTCAGTGAACGCACCACGAGACACTGAGAGCAAACAAGGAGTTCATGTCAGTGAACGCACCACGAGACACTGAGAGCAAACAAGGAGTTCATGTCAGTGAACGCACCACGAGGCACTAAAATCATAAGGTGTTTATGTCAGTGAACGCACCATGAGACGCTAAAATCATAAGGTGTTCATGTCAGTGAACGCACCATGAGACGCTAAAATCATAAGGTGTTCATGTCAGTGAACGCACCATGAGACGCTAAAATCATAAGGTGTTTATGTCAGTGAACGCACCATGAGACGCTAAAATCATAAGGTGTTCATGTCAGTGAACGCACCATGAGACGCTAAAATCATAAGGTGTTCATGTCAGTGAACGCACCATGAGACGCTAAAATCATAAGGTGTTTATGTCAGTGAACGCACCACAAGACGCTAAAACACAGAGTTTATGTCAGTGAACGCACCACAAGATGCTGAAATCATAAGGTGTTTATGTCAGTGAACGCACCATGAGACGCTAAAATCATAAGGTGTTTATGTCAGTGAACGCACCACAAGACGCTAAAACACAGAGTTTATGTCAGTGAACGCACCACAAGATGCTGAAATCATAAGGTGTTTATGTCAGTGAACGCACCATGAGACGCTAAAATCATAAGGTGTTTATGTCAGTGAACGCACCATGAGACGCTAAAATCATAAGGTGTTTATGTCGGTGAACACACTACAAGGTGTTAAAAACACAGTTAATATCAGTGAATGCATCACAAAAAGTTGGCAGCGTAAGAGCCTCATGTCAGTTAACGAACCATGACACAATAAAAACAAAGAGGGCATGTCAGTGAACGCACCATGAGGAGCTAAAACCGCAAAGGTTTCTTGTGAGAGAATGCACCATGAAGCACTGAAAATACAAGGGGCTGTTGTCAGTGAACGCACCACGAGGTACTGAAAAGTAACAAGTGTATGTCAGTGAACGCTCCTCAAGAAGCTGGAAACATAAGAAGATTGTGTCAGTGAACGCACCACAAGACAGTGAAAGCGCAACAAATTCATATGAGTGAACAGAATCAAGGCACTGAAAACAGTATTCTTGGAGTGAACGCACCATAAGTTTTTGGAAACTTAAGGAGTTCATGTCAGTGAACGCACCAAGAGGCAATGAAAACACAAGAAATTTATGTCTTTGAACGCACCACGAACCACTTAGAACACAAGGATGTTATGTCAGTAAATGCACCACAATCTGCCAGAAACGAAAGCAGCTCATGTCAGTGAATGCACCACAAGACAATGCATGTCACTGAACGCACCACGAGGCACTTTAAAGGCAAAAAGTTCATGTCTTTGAATGCACCACAAGATAATGGAAGCTTCAGGTGCTTATGTCAGTGAATGCACCAGGAGGCAAAGAAAACACAAGGATGTCCTGTCAGTGAACGCACCACGAGATGCTGCACATCAGAGAGCTGCTGCTGTTAATGTGCCGATGGAGGAAACGTCTGTTATGTCATTAAGGATCAGATCTTATCTCATTAACGAGCTGATCTAACAGTTAACGATCGATTATTGATCAGTGGAGCAGAAGACCGTCAACTCCACATGTGTGTAAACCCCAGGATGTGAGTGTGTGTTCATGTGTGTGTTCATGTGTGTTCATGTGTGTGTTCATGTGTGTTCATGTGTGTTCATGTGTGTTCATGTGTGTTCATGTGTGTTCATGTGTGTTCATGTGTGTTGTCGTCTCACCCGTCTGGCCTCTCTGCAGGACTTCAATGTCCACTGAAGCTGAAACTTCTTCTCCTGATTCTTCATCTCTGGCTACGACCTGCAGAGTCGCTCAGAATCAGCAATCAATCACTCTTATTATAATCAATAGTAACTAGATTTATAATCAATAACAGCAGAGATCATAATCAATAATGATCAATAATGACCAGGACTATAATAATCTGTTAACATCTCTGTTCGTCTTGTTTCCAGACATTAAAAGTCTGAAGTGGATTCCAGCTGTGAAGCTTTTAGTGTTGATCTTCTTTCCGGTTCTCCTGCTGCTCGACGTTTCTTCCACCTGAGAACCAGTGAACACACCTGAACACATCAGCGTCACACCTGCAGCCTGTTCTGTGTCCCTGATGCTTCAGGAGGATTGGAGAGTTCCATGTTTTCATCTTTAAAGTTAAATACAGCAACACTGTGGTGGAGGTAAACTCACCTGTAGTGTTTAAACTCACCTGTAGAATGTGTCTGTCGAAGGCGTGCAGTTGGTTCGTCCTGGCGATCAGAACCCCCCCGTGGGTGACTTGGTACAGTCCAGATGGAGGTTGGAGGAAGTAGTGGATGTTTGGGTTCAGGCCCTGTGATTGGACAACAGTGGTGACTCACCAGGTGTGACGCAGGTGATAACACAGGTAGTGCAGCTCGTGTTCTTACGTCAGAGAAGTCGCGGTCGGTCACTTTGACCTGCAGCACCTTGTTCCCATAGGTGGAGACGATGGAGGCGGGGCTAGAGCTCTGGATGATGAAGCCTTTGAAGGTGGTTCTGTTGAAGACTGGAGGGAACCTGTTGTCATAGAGAACTCGGACCAGAACCGACGCCACGCTGTACTTCAACCTGTCGTCCACCTGGCACACCTGGACAGGAGAGAGAGTCAGGTAGACCACCTGTCTGCTGCTGTTGTTGTGAATGAGGCAGGAAACAGGAAGTAGCGGTTACCATGACGTTGAGCGTGAAGTTTGGCGTCTGTCGTCGGTCGTCCACAGGTCTGGTTAACCTGATCTCACCTGTTCTGTTGTTGATCACAAACCTGCCCTGATCACCACCTGAGGAGTCAAACACACAGACCTGTACACACCTGTACACACCTGTACACACCTGTACACACCTGCTGTGTGTGTTTTTGCATGCTGATCATGATGATGTGGGTTGAACTTACCTGAGAGGATGGTGTAGATCAGAGGAGCATCGATCCCTCGGTCTCCATCCTCTGCTCTGATTGGTCCAGGAGAAAACTCCAGAACCATGTCCTGAAACACAGAACACACCTGCAGCCACACAGCACCGGCCAATGGGCATAAACCAGGAAATACACCTGGTGACTCAGGTGTTATCTGGTCACTTAGGTGTTTCTCTCGTGACGCCGGAGTTTACCTGATGTCTCGGGTGTTTACCTGGTGTTTCTGTGTGATGTTGGCCGTGTAGGTGGGGCTCATGCAGACAGGAACACCTGGAGACACAGGTGTGCAGGGCAGGAAGTGAGGATACTGGTCATCGCCGTCCTTGATGTTGATGGTGAGAACAGCCGACGTGTTGAACTTCTCCTTAGTGTTCGATTCCTGTCGGATAGTTGTCAGTAATTATAACGCTCAGGTCAGAATCCAGGTGATCAGCTGATCGAACGTTACCTGGGCCCACAGGATGAGCTTCAGGTGAGTTCTGGTCTCGTAGTCCAGAGATTTGTCCAGAACTATGTGTCCACTGTTGGGCAGGTCGATCCTGAAGAACCAGGCGTCTGGCTGCAGGTGGCAGAGGACAGGTGACAGGTGACATCACAGAGACAGGTGACATCACAGACATGCAGCTCAGGAGCAGATGTTTACGGACCCCCTCCATCTTACCGATGACTGGTCGATAATGTAGCTGATCATGTCTCCGTCTGCATCGATCGCCTTCACAGTGAAAACCACAGAATTCACTGCTGTCAGCTGCTCACAGGGTGGACAGAATAACAGGAACACTGTCAGTGTATGGCAGCAGTCATGTGACCAGGTAAGGAGGTCACCTGACTCTGCTTAGAGCGACGTTAGCCTCCATGTTTTACCTCGCTGACGGTGAACGGCTGAACCGTCTCCTGCAGGAAGGCCGGCCGGTTGTCGTTTTCGTTCAGGATCTCCACCAGGAGCCGGTAGTGACTCTGAAACAGGTTTAGCTCTGCTGAACCGACTCTCAGGTATCAGGTGTATTTACTGCAGGGGACAGGTGTCAGGTGACCTACCTGGATGATGTCTTCTTCATAGCAGGTGAGCTCTGCCACCAGCACCGATCCCTGAACCTGAGACACAAACACAGCTGGGCTCTTAATGATCAGCAGGGTGAGACACAATGTTTGATTTCAGGTGTGTTTGAGCTCCAGGTCGGGTGTTTGAACTCTAGCTGAGGTGTGTTTCAGGTGTTTTCAGTTGTGTTTCAGCTCCAGGTGTGATTATGGTGTGTCTCAGCTCTAGGTAAGGTGTGTTTGAGTTCCAGGTGAAGTGTGTTTCAGTTGTTTGAGTTGGAGGTGTGCAGATGTTTTCAGGTGTATTTATACTCCAGGTGTGCTTGAGGTCCAGGTGAGGCGTTTCCAGATGTGTTACAGCTGTTTCAGGTGTGTTTGAGCTCCACGTGAGGTTTGCCTCCAAGTGAAGTTTGTCCAGGTGTGTTTCTAGTGTGTTTGAGGTCCAGGTGAGGCGTTTACAGGTGTGTTACAGGTGTTTTAGGTGTGTATGAGCTGTAGGTGAGGTGTATTTCAGGTGTCTCCAGGTGTGTTACCTCTCGGTCGAGGACTTTGGTCACGGAGGAGTTGAGTCTGATGGTTCTTCCCTCCAGGTAGAACCAGTCTGCGTCGTCTCCACTCAGACACAGCCGGACAGCGTTGGCTCCTGGATCTGCTGCGATGTTGATGTTGGAGACGAACTGGCCGGCCGGACTGTTCTCTCTGACCGAGGCGAAGATGTCCGACCCTCCCAGACACAGGCTGGCCGAGGCTGGAACAGAACAGCTGACTGAGGCGACGGTCGGCAGGACTGACAGCAGAAACAGGTGAGTCTGAACCGTTCTTACCTGTAACCACATGGTAGGACACTCTGAGAGCCACCTGCCACAGCAGCAGCCTGCAGGGACGCAGCATCTTCCTGCACCTGATCAATAGACGATCGATCGGTTTAACCAGCTGACGGCAAAACATCAACAACAACTAAACAGAGAGGAGCTCCGTCAAAACACCAAAGTACACAGAGTCCCAGAACCACCTGAAAAACACTTGAAAACAAGTCTAACTTGGCAGCACCTCAGACCTGGTGAGTAGTTTAACATTTTAGAGGAATCACACATGTGAATGGCAAAATGACTCAACAGCGCCCCCTAGAAGATTCAAAAATAGGGTTTATATTCAGTTAGTTTAATCTAGAGCTACGAACTTTGGTACGCCCATGTATCACGACAAGACGCACAAAAAAGCCTCTAGAACCCATACCCACAATGCAACAGGAAATCCACCATTTTGAATTTACTGTCAGTTTTTTGGCGATTTTGGCCAAAACTTTCTAATTCTCTAGAGCGAACTCGTCCTCGGGGATAACTCTGAGAGATCTCAGATTTGGCCAGCACATACTCCAGGCACTGGTGAGCAACAGTTATTAAAATATTCTGCATAAGTATGAGGGCGTGGCCGTGGCAGCATTTCGCCATCAAAGAAACAGGAAGTGCCATCCAACTAGCCTGTACATGCTCCAAATGGCCTCAGACTTCACAGGTGTGATCAGAGTCGGGGCCTGAGGACATGCATGTGACCATTTCCTGTCTCAGTCGTTAGCACCATAGACATATATACGTAGACGCCGCGTTGACTGCTGCTGCCGATTGGAGCCGACGTGCCTACGCGGCGGCCATCTTGGTACAGTGCCACTCACCCCTACAGTGCATTACGTCTATAGAGGAATGACATGTCTGCACTATAAAAGTGGTCATAAATCCATCAGTTGTCAACACATATTGTTTGTTACAAACGTCAGACATGGAGGACGGACAGGCAGACATAAATAGAACAAAAGCATCCAAGCACCCTGTGTCAAAGCTACATGTGTGACGTTTTTAACAAACCAAACCGTTTGGAAATCAGTCGAAAATTCAGTGAATAATTCTACTTTAAGATTGTGGAGTACCTCTTACCTCCATAGACTTACATTCACTCCCCCCTCTGCTAGCCCTGTACCAAGATGGCGGAGCTTTAGGCACGTCCCTCCACAGTCAATGTGGAGGGACGTATATATGTCTATGGATGCTACGCCTTGAAACAGGAAGTGATGCTAACTAGCCTGTACATCTCCAATCAGCCGCAATATTCACATGCATGATTGAAGTCCGGCCCTGATTACAAGCATCAGCACGAAGCGAGGACCCGCCCAACGCAGCTCCCAGCTTTAATGTTGTTAATATTCACATCATAACGGTTAAACTTCCATTAAATAAAGTCACTGTGGATAAAGAACCAGCTGATTCTGAGGAGGTCAACAAAGGGACTAATTGATTTTTAATTAAACGACCCAACTAAGAACAAAACTGCAGGTGTAAAATTAATTTAAAGCTGGATTGTCTCAGATTTCTGCCTCACCTGACTGATCAGGAGGAATTATTTTTATTAATCTGGACGATCTGGATTCACCGAGGTCAAAATGATTATCAGCAGAAACTTCCAGGAAACATCAGCACAGACTGGAATCAATCCTCAGACGTCTGCAGAAGAACTCGACTGACTAAAGTCTGATGACACACATTAGTGATGGAAACCTGTCAGATCTTCATGTCTGACTTCACCAGATGTTCTCCAGATGTGTGAACAGAGCTCCATCCAGATGTGAGGACACGTCACACCTGCGGGTCCCTGAGCTGGTTCGACGTCACCACCCTGGAGTTAATCCAGAGGGTCCGGTCCGGCCGACCTTGTGCTGCGCTGGGATCATTTCCAGTTTGGTCACGTCGGATCAACAACCGTGACTCAGTGTTTGTTTGTTCGCTCCGCTGCTCTCAGGTCAGCCTCTCTGCGACCTCCACATGTTCCCACCGGAGGACAGCGACTTCCTGTCACATGTGAGCACGGCGACGCTCTGAGACCCGGTTTTAATACCTCAGAACCACCGAGAGGATCTGGAGCTGCAGTAAAACTTCAGCCTGGAGTCACATTAAAAATAACACAGACAGAAACGAGCAGCAGGACAAAGAGGGCGGAATATACCGAGTTAGAACCAACCGAATCCTCCTAGAACCACCAGAACCACCAGAACCTCCATCACTGATCAGAGTTCTACCTTCAGACTATGAAGGTCTCCTTGAAGTCCATAGAGGGGGGTCCACATGGATCAGAACCTCATCAGTCCAGCAGATAGACACATGACATGTAGGAGGAACAACACACTGGAGTTCTGGTAGAACCTGGACCCAGATCAGTTTACATCCATCCAGGAGTCTCAGTCTGAAGCTGATCAAACTTTAACCAACTTTAACCTCCTTTAGAACAATTTTTGGATAATTTGGGGAAATATTTACTGATTTTTAAGGGTTTTTTTGGACAAATTTTCAGACCTTTGGTTCAATCTGATGTAGTTTTAGACATATTCTGTCATTTTGAACAGTATTTTGAGCCATTTTTGACAAATATTGAGAAATTTGGGAAGATTTTTGTGTAATTTTTGATAAATTTCATGCAATTTGACCATTTTTAGGATGAAAAACACATTGAAGTTCTTTACATCCATCCAGGAGTCTCAGTCTGAACTCTCCACCCACCACAGTGAACGCATCGTCCTGACAGTGAAGCACGGAGGTGGAGTTTGATGATACGAGGCTGGAGGAAACTTTAACAAGTGCATTCTGGGTAAACTTTGAGGCTCATATCAGCCTGTTGACAGGTGGTCAGAACAGTTCTGGACCATGGAAGGATCATGTTCAGGATCATCTACAGACAGGGTTCAGTCTGATACAGTCATGTTGTCAGAATAGGAGAAAAAGTTCCTGCTGGAGGTCATTAAGCATCACAGTCGTCTCTGTCATGGTGCCCCTTTACTACAATGCTATCCAACCATGCTAACATGAACTGTGGCTACGAACCCAGAGTCAGAGTGACTGTTCACACCATGAGACATCCCATAATACTGATGCTAGGAGCTGGTTAGAGAGAAAATGAACTAAACCAGGTGTAGAGTTCAGACTGAGACTCCTGGATGGATGTAAACTGATCTGGGTTCAGGTTTTAACAGAACTTCAATGTGTTGTTCATCAAAAAATGGTCAAATTAAATGAAAGTCGTCTAAAATTACACAAAAATCTTCCCAATATTCCTCAATATTTGTCAAAAATGGTTAAAAAAACTCTTCAAAATAACAGAAGACGTCTAAAACTACATGAAATTGAACCAAATGTCTGAAAATTTGTCCAAAAAAATGTCCAGAACCTTTAAATTGACTCAATATTTCCCCAAATTATCCAAAAACAATTGTTCAAAAGGAGCTGAAGGTTGGTTAAAGTTTGATCAGCTTCAGACTGAGACTCCTGGATGGATGTAAACTGATCTGGGTCCAGGTTCTACCAGAACTCCAGTGTGTTGTTCATCAAAAAATGGTCAAATTGAACGAAAGTCATCTAAAATTACACAAAAATCTTCCCAATATTCCTCAATATTTGTCAAAAATGGTTTAAAAAACTGTTCAAAACAACAGAAGACGTCTAAAACTACATCAGATTGAACTAAATGTCTGAAAATTTGTCCAAAAAAATGTCCAGAACCTTAAAAAATGACTCAATATTTCATCAAATTATTCAGAAATTGTTCAAAAGAAGCTGAAATGTTAACCAGTGTTGGTCAGAGTTTGATCAGCTTCAGACTGAGACTCCTGGATGGATGTAAACTGATCTGGGTCCAGGTTTTAACAGAACTCCAGTGTGTTGTTCCTCCTACATGTCATGTGTCCATCTGCTGGACTGATGAGGTTCTGATCCATGTGGACCCCCCTCTATGGAGATCTTCATAGTCTGAAGGTAGAACTCTGATCGGTGATGGAGGTTCTGGTGGTTCTGAGGAGGTTCTGTGGTGGTTTAATCAGGTCTGGTTGGTCTAAAGGGTTTTTCTGTGTCCAGTTGTGTGAGCAGCTGTTCCAGTCGACTCTTCTTTGCTGAACGATCCTAATCTGATAATCAAAGGAGGCTCCAGGCTGCTGTTGTTCTGGTTTTGTCTGACTGGCTGCTGTTGAACGAGTCCAGCAGCGGATCCAGTTCTTGGCTGGTTAAAGGGGCCTCAGGAGAACCGACCCTGAAGCTTCCTGTCTGGACTCACCTTCTGTCCTGGAGGCTACAGGCGGCGGCTGGCTCTGCTCGGACCTCCTGCCTTCATGCTGTCACACATTCATGCCGTCTTGCTTCTCGCCGGGCTGCTGAGCTGCTTTCTCCTCAGAACAGCGTCGTCGTGGCGCCGCCGGGTGTAGCCGTGTTGTTGTGTGTTGTTGTGTGTTCGCGGTGTGTTGTTGTGTGTGTGGGTGTGTGTGAGGGGGCATTAGAGGGCTTACACAGCATTAATGAGCAGGATAAGTAGGCCAACATGCTGCAGGACTTTACACCAGCAGCAGCCTGTTAGCTAAACCTGCTGCTGTGCTCATTATCAGCCACAGGGCCGAGTTCTAGCACCGATGTGACCTCAAATACTCCGAGAACCACCAGGAGAACGTCCTCCAGACCCAGGGCTGGTGTCCTGATGGGGTTCTGACGAGGCTGAAGGTCCAGTTCTGTCACTCTGTTGTTATCAGGAGTTAATCTGTTCATTTGTTCAACATTGTCAATGTTCATTAGAATCTATGCAGTTTAATGTGGCAGGAAGCCAACAGGAAGTCAGCCAGGAGAGTCAGGAAAATAAAGGTTCTAAGAGGAACTAAAAAGTGACGCTACAGAAGAACCACTTCTAGTTCCACAAGGGAACATTTAGCAAGAAGTTTATCCAGGCGGCTCTTTGATAACTCCTGAAGACGCCTCGAAGAACCATCAAGAAAGGGTTCCTTCACGCTCCGTAGACGGCGATCCAAAAATAGGTTCTATCAGGAACTTTAAGCAGTTCTTCAAAGAGCTCTCAAAGGTGTCTCAGAAACATCATAGATGGGTTCCTTTGGTTCTGATAAAAGCTGGTCCAAAGAACTTCTTCTTTCAGGAACCGTTCCATCAAACTGTTCTTTAAAGAGCCTCCAAAGGTGTTCCTGAAGAACCATCAAAAAGTGATCCTTCAGTCGCCATAAAGGTTGGTCCAAAGAACTTTAACAAAGCTTGGTTCTTTCAGGAACCATTGTGTTGAACAGTTCTTTATAGAGTTCCATTCAGTGAGGGTTCCTTTAGTTACCATTTAAATGGTAGTCTAGGTGTTTTCAGGAACTTTCAACAGTTCTCTAAGGTGCCATCAAAGAACCATAAAAAGTCCCTTTAGTCGCCATAAAGGTTGGTCCAAAGAACTTTCGAAAAGCTCGGTTCTTTCTGGAACCATTCCTTCAAATGGTCCTTTAAGGAAACATTTCTTTAAATGGTTCTCTAAAGATCTCCCTGAGGTGATTTAAAGAACCCTCAGAAAGGTTCCTTTAGTTACTATTAAGGTTGGTCCAAACACCTTTAGCAACAACAGGTTCTTTCAGGAACCTTTTTTTCACAGTTCTCCACCTGGTTCTATGCTGATAACAGTTTTAACAGAACCATTATATGGCGTCGGTTCTCGGGTTCTTCTGGTATCATACAGTTAGTATTTTGGGTTCTTGGTCAAACAGAACAAGTTCTAAGATGCCAGTTTGAGGTTTGGGAACCTGTGAGGAACATTTCTCACAGCGATTCATCCAGAATAAAAATATGTGTTATCTGAAGTTCTCGACCTGGTGACGACCTTCTGAAGAACCTTTTAGGAACCATTGTTTTTCTGTGGCTCTACTGAGCGCGCTCAGTGCAGAACATCCGCGTCCTCTCCTCTGAGCAGCTTTCCTTTCCTCGGTTCTCCTCGGTACATCCAGGGATCAGAGCACCCTGTTGGGATCACAGCAGCTTCAGGAGGAACCTTTAACGAGGAGGACCATGATCTGATCCACGTTAAACCTCTGAACCGCTCCGTGACCAGTTTTATTTATACGGAGCCTCAGGGCTGATCTTTAATCACCGGTGGCAGGGATTAACCCTCCTCCAGTCGCATCATCGCCGCTGTAGCTCTTCCTTCCATCGGTGTTTGGATGAAACGTTGCTGATTAGGTTGTAAATACGTTCCGGTGCCAGGCTCCGCCCCCTGTGACCTGGACGAGACGAAGCAGCAGCTGGAGAACATGGAAGCCTCACCTTTAATGTTGTAAACGTGTTGTCAGACTCAGGTGTGTGTCCGTCGCTGCATCAGCTGCTTCCTGCATGTTGCTTTAATCATGTTAACAAATCACTTGGACCACTTCCTGCTGCTGGTCTCCATGGAGACGAGGCCGATCTCCTCCTGGACGTCTGATTGGTTGTTTCTCTGCCTGACTTCAGGTTCAATCATCGAGTTAAGCAGCAGGTCTCAGATGTAAATGTGTCTGTGGGAGGTCAATCAGCGGCCATCATCTCAGCCAGCTGGTCTCACCTGCAGCAGGTGGTTCATCTCACAGCTAATTACACAGAGGTGATGGTTCTGGACCAGAACACCGAGCAGCAGCTGGACCTGCAGCAGGTTCTGAGAGACGACTGGACACAGCAGAGCTCAGCCAGCAGCTGGTAGATGTCAGTGATCCAGATGTTTGTCTGGAGGCTGAAGGTTCTGAGAAAGACGTTTCTTCAACTGAAGGCTTCAGAGGAACCTTCTTCCAGATGTTAACATCAGCCTGAGACGCCTGGAGAAACCTGGAACAGGGTCTTTGCTGTAGTTCTGATCGTCCTGCATCACATTCAGAATCCAAACACAATAACAAACAAAATCAGGATCCTGCAGGTCTTTGAGCAAACGGTCATCATCCTCATCATCCTCATCCTCATCATCATCATCATCATCATCATCCTCATCATCATCCTCATCATCATCATCATCATCATCATCCTCATCCTCATCCTCATCATCATCATCCTCATCCTCATCATCATCATCATCATCATCCTCATCATCATCCTCATCATCATCATCATCATCATCATCCTCATCATCCTCATCATCCTCATCATCATCATCATCCTCATCATCATCATCATCATCATCATCATCATCATCATCCTCAACATCCTCATCATCATCATCATCATCATCCTCATCATCCTCATCATCCTCATCATCATCATCATCATCATCATCATCATCCTCATCATCATCATCCTCATCATCATCATCATCATCATCATCATCATCATCCTCATCATCCTCATCATCATCATCATCCTCATCATCATCATCATCATCCTCATCATCATCATCATCATCCTCATCCTCATCCTCATCCTCATCATCCTCATCCTCATCCTCATCCTCATCCTCATCCTCATCATCATCATCATCATCATCATCATACTCATCTTCCTCCTCCTCTCACCATCATGAACTGCCCTCCATCATCACCACTGCATCATCATCATCATCATCATCATCATCAGCCTCTTCATTATAAACATGATCATCCTCATTATCAATCACCGTGATCATCTTCATCAACATCATCCTTATATCATCATCATCATCATCCTCATCATTATTTTCTTTATTTTCCTCCTTCTCCTCCTCCTCATCATCAACATCTTCATCCTCCTCGTCATCTTCATCAACATTCTTATCATCATCATCCTCATATTTATCAGCATCCCAGTGATGAAGATGATCATTATCATCCTCATCCTTCTCATCTTCCTCATCACCCTCCTTATTATCATCCTCCTCCTCCTCATCACCATCATCCTTGTCATCATTAACCCCATCATTACCAGCAACATCAATATCCCAGCATCTCCATCATCATCGTCATCATTGTCATCTTCATCATCTTCATCATCTCCATCATCTTCATCAACAGTTGAGGCGTCCTTAAAGCAGCATTTAGGAACTATTTCTGACCAGAACGGAGATAAAACAGTGTTTCTGTCTATTAATGGTTCCAGTGAGCACCTTAGTTTTCATGTGTTCTCCTCCTCCTCTTCCTCCTCCTCCCCCTCCTCCCTCCTCCCTCCTCTTCCTCCTCCTCTTCCTCCTCCTCCTCCCCCTCCTCCTCCTCCTCCTCCTCCTCCCCCTCCTCCTCCTCCTCCTCCTCCTCCTCCTCCCCCTCCTCCTCCTCTTCCTCCTCCTCCCCCTTCTCCTCCTCCTCCTCCCCCTCCTTGTATTGTCTCTACTCAGTGAGGTGATCATCACCATCAGAGTGGAAACTACCTGCTGAACACACTCAGGTGTGAATCCTGTCATCAAACACTGTTCGTCATTTTAGACCTGTTATTAAACCCACCCAGTCCTCCAGTCCTCCTCCAGTCCTCCCCCAGTCCTCCCCTCCTCCAGTCCTCCCCCAGTCCTCCCCCAGTCCTCTCCCCAGTCCTCACAGTCCTCCCCCAGTCCTCCCCCAGTCCTCCTCCAGTCCTCCCCCAGTCCTCCCCCAGTCCTCCCCCAGTCCTCCAGTCCTCCTCCCCAATTCTCCCCAGTCTCTCAAGTCCTCCCCAGTCCTCCCCAGTCCTCTACACAGTCCTCCTCAGTCCTCTCCCCAGTCCTCCCCCCAGTCCTCCCCAGTCTCCCCAGTTCTCAGTCTCCCTCAGTCTCCCCAGTCCTCTGAGTCCACCCCTGTTCACTCCCCAGTCCTCCACAGACCTCCCCCCCAGTCCTCCCCAGTCCTCCCCCAGTCCTCCTCAGTCCTCTCCCCAGTCCTCCCCAGTCACTCCACAGTCCTCCAGTCCTCCTCCAGTCCCTCCCCCAGTCACCTCCCCAGTCCTCCCCAATCCTCCCCCAGTCCTCCCCCAGTCCTCCCCAGTCCTCCCTGCCAAATCCTCAGTCCTCTCAGTCCTCCCCCCAGTCCTCCCCAGTCCTAAGTCCTCACCCCAATCCTCCCTCAATCCTCCCCAGTCCTCCCAGTCACTCCACAGTCCTCCCCCCAGTCTCCAGTCTCCAGTCCTCCTCCAGTCCTCTCCCAGTCCTCCCCAGTCCTCCACAGTCTCCCCAGTCGTACCCGGTCCTCCCCCAGTCCTCTGATCCTCCCCCCAGTCCTCCCCCCAGTCTTCCCAGTCCTCCCCAGTCCTCCAGTCCTCCAGTCCTCCCCCAGTCCTCTCCCAGTCCTCCTCAGTCTCCTCCTCCAAGTCCTCCTCAGTCCTCCCCCAAGTCAAGTACCCGGTCCTCCCCCCAGTCTCCCGGTCTCCCCCAGTCCTCCTCCAGTCCTCTCCCCAGTCCTCCCCAGTCCTCCCCCAGTCCTCCAGTCCTCCTCCAGTCTCCCCCAGTCCTCCCCAGTCTCCCCAGTCTCAGTCTCCCAGTCTCTCGGTCTCCACAGTCTCCCCTAGTCCTCCCCAGTCCTCCCCAGGTCTCCCCCAGTCCTCCACAGTCCTCCCAGTCTCCTCAGTCCTCTCCCCAGTCTCCCAGTCCTCCCCAGTCCTCCAGTCCTCCTCCAGTCCCTCCCCAGTCCTCCCCAGTCCTCCCCAATCCTCCCCCAGTCTCCCCGATCCTCCCCAGTCCTCCCCAGTCCTCCAGTCCTCAGTCCTCCCCCCAGTCCTCCCCCAGTCCTCCCCCAGTCCTCACCCAATCCTCCCTCAATCCTCCCCAGTCCTCCACCAGTCCTCCCCAGTCCTCCCCCAGTCCTCTCCCAGTCCTCCCAGTCCTCCCCCAGTCCTCCCCCAGTGTTGCACCCGGTCCTCCCCAGTCCTCCCAGTCCTCCCCCAGTCCTCCCCCAGTCCTCCCCAGTCCTCCCCCAGTCCTCAGTCCTCCAGTCCTCCCCCAGTCCTCTCCCAGTCCTCCCCCAGTCCTCACCCCAATCCTCCCTCAATCCTCCACCAGTCCTCCCCCAGTCCTCCCCCAGTCCTCCTCCCAGTCCTCTCCCAGTCCTCCCCCAGTCCTCCTCAGTCCTCCCCCAGTCCTCCCCCATTCCTCCCCCAGTCCCTCCCCCAGTCCTCCTCCAGTCCTCCTCCCAGTCCTCCCCAGTCCTCCCCCAGTCGTACCCGGTCCTCTCAATCCTCCAGTCCTCCCCCAGTCCTCTCCCAGTCCTCCCCCAGTCCTCACCCCAATCCTCCCTCAATCCTCCACCAGTCCTCCCCCAGTCCTCCCCCAGTCCTCCCCCAGTCCTCCCCCAGTCCTCCCCCAGTCCCTCCAGTCCTCCAGTCCCTCCCCCAGTCCTCCCCCAGTCCTCCCCAGTCCTCCTCCAGTCCTCCCCCAGTCCTCCCCCAGTCCTCCCCCAGTCCTCCCCCAGTCCTCCTCCAGTCCTCCCCCAGTCCTCCCCCAGTCCTCCCCCAGTCCTCCCCCCAGTCCTCCTCCAGTCCTCCTCCAGTCCTCCCCCAGTCCTCCCCCAGTCCTCCCCCAGCTTTTTCCATCGTGTTATTTAAAGGTTAATTTGTCCGGCTGACCTGCTGAGTCTTTGTTCTGCTGCTCTGACCTTTATCTGGAGCTCACATTCGGCTGCAGCCTGATCTCAGATCTGTTTCTGATCTGCTGGCTGGAACATCGCCGTCAGGTCTGGATGTTCCTCCTGCAGATCAGTTATGTCAGACAGGAACAGGAGGAGCTGATCCCAGGTCAGTTCAGAGACACCTCCACGGTCGCTAACGGCACCGATCTCCAGGTGAAGCTCTGACTGATAGTTTCTGTTTGATGAGTAAACTTCAGAGAAACGGTTCAAGGAGGAGCTGCAGAACAAAACCAGAACCAGGAAACAGACTTTCACAATAATTTTCAGGCTTTTATTTTGATACACTCACAAAAGTAAAGGTTCTAACTGGAACCAATGCTCTGATAACAGAACCTGGTCTTCATTTAAGTCCTTCTTCTACTAGAAGGAGTTCAGTGTTTTGGGTTCTGGGCTGTTGGTCAGACAGAACAACACGATCCCAGAAACTGTGGTGGAGATTTCTTACAATGTTTTATTGATTAATTGATTAAATAATTCATTATTTATCAGTTTAAGTGTGACTGCAGCTCATCTGTGAAGATCCTCAGTCATCAGGTCCTGGTGGTCCTCCTAGATTCAATGGTAACATCTGGACTGGCTCCAGTTAGTAGGAGACGTTCCATCTCTAGTCCAAGACGACTGATGATCATCCTGATTATCATCATCATCATCAATATCTTCATCATCATCGTCATCATCAACATCTTCATCACATCCTCATCGTCATGTTCATCATCATCCTCTTCTTCCTCCTCATTTTCAACATCCTCATCCTCATCATCTTCCTCCTCCTCATCCTCTGTCTTGGACTAGAGGTGAAACGTCTTCTATAAACTCAGACTCATCCAGACGCTATGATTGAAGCTCTGAGGACACCTGCAGCTCCCTTTCCATCCTGTTACCTGCCACCAGGTAACCAAGTCGATGAAGAACCTTTGGCACTTTAAGGAACCGTATAAGGAACATGAAGAATCACCCTCTGCTTCATAAACACTTCTTCTGCCCAGACTGAAGTAGTAGAACCGTGGAGGAACCATTCATAAAGTGACATCTGACATCAGAGAACGTTTACTAGATGATCTCTGATTGACAGGCGTGCGAACAGAGATGAGCTGTTTCCATGACGACCCTGGTGAGGTTTCCTAATGTTTGGTCTGACTCTGTGTGAACCACGTTCTTCATCCTGAAGGAGCGTCGGTGGTATTTTTAACGTCTCAGAGGTGCCGACTGACTGTAGAGACTATTAGTGGACCAATAATGATGCTCCTGAAACGGAGCTGAGAAAGACGACACAAAGGAGGCGACGAGTCTGAGACGGTTTGAAGTCGGTCGGAACAAGTTTAGTCAACCGGAGAAGAGACGACACTAAAAACACAGAACAGGTTCATTTAAACAGACAGACCAACACTCAGAGATACAGAGGAGCAGCGATGCTACACAAGAAGCATCCCCACATGATGCTGCCGCCGCCGTGCTTCACATCATGATGCTGCCGCCACCGTGCTTCACGTCATGATGCTGCCGCCACCGTGCTTCACGTCATGATGCTGCCGCCACCGTGCTTCACGTCATGATGCTGCCGCCACCGTGCTTCACGTCATGATGCTGCTGCCACCGTGCTTCACACCATGATGCTGCCACCATCGTGCTTCACGTCATGATGCTGCCGCCACCGTGCTTCACGTCATGATGCTGCCACCACCGTGCTTCACATCATGATGCTGCCACCACCATACTTTAATTCATTGGACCGGTCATCACGCTTAATGACCAGTCCATAGAAAACTGTCTTGCTTGAAACCGGTCCGTGGGGAAAAAAACGTTGCAATTTTTTTAATTAAACGTTTTTTAAATTATTTTAAAAAGTGTCCCAAATGAATAAAATTACTTTTTATTCCTAAATGTTTATTTACCTTTCCAGTCTCTCCCTCTTTTCAACGAAGTTCTCCAGAGACGTTTGTGTTTTATTAGTTTTGGAGGGAAACGAGCACAGAGGGAAGTGGTGGGAAGATGATCTTGTCGTTCTTCAAAATAAAACATCCTGCGGGCTCCGCCAGAAATGAAGTATAACGTTTTTATTCTCTCTGTGCGGCCCGGTACCAAATGACCCACGGCCCGGTACCAAATGACCCACGGCCCAGTACCAGTCCAAGGCCTGGTGGTTGGGGGCTGCTGCTTTACAGAACCACTGACGGTACTTCAACCTTTAAAACCTTCCTTTCAGCATAAATGGCTCCAAAGAACTTTGATCCAAACAGATTCTTTAAGGAACTCCAACAGGTGCCTCAAAGAACCATCAAAAAGTGCTTGTTCTTGCACCTAAAATAGCACTCCAAAGAAAAAATAGGTTCTTTAAGGAGTTCTGAAGGTGTCTCAAAGTACCGTCAAGAAATGGTTCCTTTGGGCACCAAGAACGGCTCCAGAGAACCTGAGTCAAAACAGGTTCTTTACAACAGTGTTCCTTAAAAATCAAGACACGTGCCTCAAAGAGCATCAAGAAAGGTTTTTTAGAAACCATACATGGTGCTTTAAGGACCTTTAGTAAAAACAGCTTCTCTTTAGGACCATCTGGTTCTGTTAGGAACCCATTCAGGTCCATTTTTCTCTTGAAGCACCTTTTTTAATTTCAGGTGTGTTCAGGTGAGCTCCGTCCTCGGTCCTTACTTATTTCTATTCATGTGTGTCTTTTATTGTTGTGTCTAAATTAAAGTTATGACCTGTGTACCTTCATAAAAAGGACAAATGATCAGTCGTTACTGACATTAAAGATTTAAATCTATACGTCTGTATAACTTGCCTTTTTAAAGTCACTGGAACCAAAGTCCGTCTTAAAATACAAAGTAAGATATGAACTAAATAAAATCCTCCGGCTCAGTTTTGAACACATGTTTATTCCATGTTGCAGCTGGAGGATGGATGTCCTTGCCGTTACCTTGGTAACCTGTGGTTTCCATGGCTGTTTAGGAAGACAAAGAGAAGGATGCTGCTCCCCTCCGACCTCCACATCACACCGTGATGAATCTGCTGCAGAAACACAATCGTGTTTCCTCTGAAGGCGGCTTCAGTCCAGCAGGTGAGTGGCAGGTGGGCCGGAGCTCCGCCCCCTCAGAGACGTGTCATTAGCCTGGAACAAAGAAACGGTTTCACCTGCAGGTGTTCAGACAACAGATAGAGGCTGGAAGTCCTCACTCTGGGTTCCACTGAACCTCGTTTACTTTGGAAGAAACATTAAATATATGCAAATGTGATATTTAAGGATGTCATGATCAAGTTTTCTGGTTCCAGTCATTTAATAATTAACATCTGCTGATACCTGAATGTCTGCAATTCATCAAGAAAGGAACTGTTCCTTAATGTTCTATAGGAGCATGTAAACGTAGTACTAGAGGGTAAATGTAGTATTAGAGGGTAAATGTAGTATTAGAGGGTAAATGTAATATTAGAGGGTAAATGTAGTATTAGAGGGTAAATGTAATATTAGAGGGTAAATGTAGTATTAGAGGGTAAATGTAGTACTAGAGGGTGAATGTAGTGTTAGAGGGTAAATGTAGTACTAGAAGGTAAATGTAGTACTAGAGGGTAAATGTAGTACTAGAGGGTAAATGTAGTGTTAGAGGGTAAACGTAGTACTAGAGGGTAAATGTAGTACTAGAGGGTAAATGTAGTACTAGAAGGTAAATGTAGTGTTAGAGGGTAAATGTAGTACTAGAAGGTAAATGTAGTATTAGAGGGTAAATGTAGTACTAGAGGGTAAATGTAGTGTTAGAGGGTAAACGTAGTACTAGAGGGTAAATGTAGTACTAGAGGGTAAATGTAGTACTAGAAGGTAAATGTAGTGTTAGAGGGTAAATGTAGTACTAGAAGGTAAATGTAGTATTAGAGGGTAAATGTAGTACTAGAGGGTAAATGTAGTACTAGATGGTAAATGTAGTACTAGAGGGTAAATGTAGTACTAGAGGGTAAATGTAGTGTTTGAGGGTAAATGTAGTACTAGAAGATAAATGTAGTACTAGAGGGTAAATGTAGTACTAGAGGGTAAATGTAGTACTAGAAGGTAAATGTAGTACTAGAGGGTAAATGTAGTACTAGAGGGTAAATGTAGTACTAGAAGGTAAATGTAGTACTAGAGGGTAAATGTAGTACTAGAGGGTAAATGTAGTACTAGAGGGTAAATGTAGTACTAGAAGGTAAATGTAGTACTAGAGGGTAAATGTAGTACTAGAGGGTAAATGTAGTACTAGAGGGTAAATGTAGTATTAGAGGGTACATGTAGTATTAGAGGGTAAATGTAGTATTAGAGGGTAAATGTAGTACTAGAGGGTAAATGTAGTACTAGAGGGTAAATGTAGTATTAGAGGGTACATGTAGTATTAAAGGGTAAATGTAGTATTAGAGGGTAAATGTAGTACTAGAGGGTAAATGTAGTACTAGAGGGTAAATGTAGTATTAGAGGGTAAATGTAGTACTAGAGGGTAAATGTAGTACTAGAGAGTAAATGTAGTACTAGAGGGTAAATGTAGTACTAGAGGGTACATGTAGTATTAGAGGGTACATGTAGTATTAGAGGGTAAATGTAGTATTAGAGGGTAAATGTAGTACTAGAGGGTACATGTAGTATTAGAGGGTACATGTAGTATTAGAGGGTAAATGTAGTACTAGAGGGTAAATGTAGTACTAGAGGGTAAATGTAGTACTAGAGGGTAAATGTAGTACTAGAGGGTAAATGTAGTACTAGAGGGTAAATGTAGTACTAGAGGGTAAATGTAGTACTAGAGGGTAAATGTAGTACTAGAGGGTAAATGTAGTATTAGAGGGTAAATGTAGTATTAGAGGATAAATGTAGTACTAGAGGGTAAATGTAGTACTGGAGGGTAAATGTAGTACTAGAGGATGTACTGAGGCTCCAACAGATGTATTAAACCTGTTTTCTCTCCATGATGTCAGTGAATGTATCATAGACCAGCTGTAGTTCCTGGTTGTTCCACCAGGTGGAGCCTCTTACTGTTTAATACTGTAGAGACCAGAGGAGGCGTCACTCAGACTACAGTTCATGTTGGAAGCAGAGAGCATTGTGGGAGTTTAGCTAGCAACGGGCACCATGACAAAGACTAATGTGGATGTTAATGACGTCCATCAGCAGCTAATGCGTTTAAGTAAAACTGGATTCGACCAACATAGTGTCTCTTTGTCTCTGTATCCTGATCTTAAGGGTCAAATCTGAATATTTCCAGTCATATTTATATATAATATAAATATAAATTATAAAGTCTGGACATTTACTTTTTCCATCCGTCTGATAAAGAACAGGAGTTACTTCTTAAACGTCTTTATTATTTTCCTGTTAACGACACAGAAGGTTGTTGTTCAGCTACATTTCATCACCTTCACTTCACAGATGAAAATACTACAAACAGGATGTCCTTCCTCAATGAGCTTCACCACAAAACTCGGCTGGAAACATTCAGGCGTTTGTCGTTTTCTGCCTCAGTCACGAAAAAACACTCGTCAGCACATCATCAGGATATTCAGAACACCTTTAAAGACATAAGAATACTCAGATATCAAAGAACGTTTACGATTCTTCACGTGTTCACATATTTTATGCCTCTGGGCCCGAATGTGGAGGTTTAATCTGACTACAGCTCAGCTTAAAAGAACTCGCAAACCTTCAAAATAAGAGTCCGTGTTTCAGTCCGGCTGAGATCTAAACTAAGGCTTTGGTCAGGAACCTTCGTCCTGCAGAACGGGTCTCTGAATGTCCGCCGATCGTTCCCCGACGTCCTCACGTCCGACAGCAGAGCAGCTTGTGAAAGACGTTCCTGAACTCGGCGTTGAAGGCCGTGTAGATGATGGGGTTGACGGCGCTGTTGACGTAGCCGAGCCACGTCACCACGGAGATGAGGGTGGGGCCGATGTCGCACGACTGGCAGGACACCTTGGTGACGTGGACGACGAAGAACGGCGTCCAGCAAGCCAGAAACACACCTGAGATGCAAAGACAGGAAGACGAGAGCATGTTTCTGAAGACTGAGCAGCTGATTGTTTACATTTCTGAACGGCATTATTATCACATCAATCAGAAGATGTTTCCTAGAGGCCCCACGAGCAAGACGACGTTCTACGGAAATTAGAAAATTATCTTGTGTGAAACCAGGACCTGCCAAGGAGCATCCCCACATGATGCTGCCACCACCATGCTTTAATGCATTGGCCCGTAGAAAATTGTCTTGCTTGAAGCCGGTCCATGGTAGTGACCATTGCCGATGCTACCATTTAGCTAAATGCTAATGCTAACTGCTAATTCAAACAGCACTGCCATGTTCAACTGACCCTGGCCTGTTTAGGAGATGCTCCAGGTTGTGACCAGTGCCGATGCTACTATTTAGCTAGCTGCTAATTGCTAATGGTAACTGCTAATTCAACCAGCACTGCCACATTCAGCTGACCCAGAGATGCTCCAGGTAGTGACCAGTGCCGATGCTACCATTTAGCTACCTGCTAATGCTAACTACTAATCCAAACAGCACTGCCATGTTCAACTGACCCAGGCCCGTTTAGGAGATGCTCCAGATAGTGACCAGTGCCAATGCTACCATTTAGCTAGCTGCTAAATGCTAATGCTAACTGCTAATTCAAGTAGCACTCCTACAGTCAACTGACCCAGGCCTGTTTAGGAGATACTCCAGGTAGTGACCAGTGCCGATGCTACTATTTAGCTAGCTGCTAAATGCTAATGCTAACTGCTAATCCAACCAGCACTGCCACGTTCAACTGACCCAGGCCTGTTTCGGAGATGCTCCAGGTAGTGACCAGTGCCAATGCTACCATTTAGCTAGCTGCAAAATGCTAATACTAACTGCTAATTCAAACAGCACTGCCACGTTCAACTGACCCAGGACTGTTTAGGAGATGCTCCAGGTAGTGATCAGTGCCGATGCTACCACTTAGCTAGCTGCAAAATGCTAATGCTAACTGCTAATTCAACCAGCACTGCCACGTTCAACTGACCCAGGCCTGTTTCGGAGATGCTCCAGGTAGTGACCAGTGCCAATGCTACCATTTAGCTAGCTGCTAAATGCTAATGCTAACTGCTAATTCAAACAGCACTGCCACGTTCAACTGACCCAGGCCCATTTGAGAGATGCTCCAGGTAGCGACCAGTGCCGATGCTACCATTTACCTAGCTGCTAAATGCTAATGCTAACTGCTAATTCAAACAGCAGTGCCACGTTCAACTGACCCAGGCCCGTTTAGGAGATGCTGCAGATAGTGACCAGTGCCAATGCTACAAATTAGCTAGTGCAAATGCTACATGCTAATGCTAACCATTAACTGCTTAAAATATACTACTAACTAAAATTTAAACTTTCCATGAAAATACTTAAGTAAAATTGAAATGTGTTGTTGATTTGTTCCTACTTAAATGTAATATAACCCAGAGTCCTCCAGCTGTTAACGCCCAGATGTTTATTAAAGTGAGATGACTGGAGTCCTGATCGTGTTTATTATCGGCTCATATTCGTTCATCTTTCGTTCACGTCTGGGCCCATTAAGGCGTCTTTATTCTGTGATTTGTGTTAAACGCCGTCGGGTGCGAAGCTGCTGCTGAGACGTGAAGCGGTTTCCAAGGAGATGAAGGAAGCAGCTTCTATTTTTACTGAAGGATCACAGCTTCGGTCCTCCGTACAGTAAAACACCAGAAACAGTTTGTGTGGAGGAGAAGGCGTCCCGCTGAGAGAGGAGGTACAGTAAACAGCAGCGAGGACCTTCTTCTGCTCAGTCTGTAATGACCTCGTAGTAAACGATGTGGAACGTCTCTGCATCCATTTCCATCTCAGTGATTCACATCCATTGTTTATGTCTTCACACCGCAGACAGACGCACCGGTTTATTAGCTGCCACATTTACATCAGTTTGCTATTTCCAGACTGCGCGCTAAAAAATGGGAAATTATAATTTAATTGGAAATAATCAACCGTCTGATTGAAACACTTCCCTTTTCCATAATTAAAACTCATTGTCAGCCGTTGACGTCCATAATAATGTGTATTTCTGTCCTTGTAACGTTTAATGAAGGATATTTACATGTGAGGAAATAATAAAATGACCTTTTATTAATAATATATGTAGTTAGATGATGGAAAGGTACAGATATATGTGTGCAGATGTTTCAGATTTCAGTGTTTATTCATGTTACACACTGATAAAAACGCATCCATGCAGCATTTAATTACACAAGAGATCTTCTTTAACAAACAAATCTGTCTAAAACGACACAACCAGCACTTCTTTTTCTGTTAACTGTCATTAACTGAATCAATTTTTATCATTTTAAGCCTGAATTAGTTTCATCTGTAAACAAAAAGGAAGTATTTGCTCAGTTAAAATGCGTATTTTATGTTTCTTCCCAGGTTCTAATGTTGTTCCAAACAGTTCTGGATCATTCTAAGGTGGTTTTTCCTCCTGATTACGTCAATGATATAGATTTATTTTAAAAACTGGACTAATTGCAGGACAGTTAATGCAGACAACAGAACAACACAAACAGAGGCGGTGATCAGGAAACTAGAACATCCAGAACAAACTGCACTAAACGCTGCATTGAAAGTGTTTCTCTATGTGGACACGTGGAGGGTCCGTGTACGTCGCGGCCATTCGTTGTCTTATTTTCAAAATAAAAGCGATAAATAAACCGTTTCCTGTTTTTTTCAGTGATAATACAAAATGAAAAATGGAAAACGGGCCCTAATCCATTATCCATTATCTGTTATCTGATTTAATTAGATGTGTTTGTAAATGGAAATTAAAATTAAAATCCACCCGTGGAAAACTTATTTCTCTACTTCCTGTTGGTTTTGGCTCCGTGACCCGTCTGACTTCTGATGAGGAAGGATCTGGTATCTAAAGCTCCAGTGTTAGCTCACTGTTAGCAGACCTTGCTGTGTGCCGTGGCCTGATGAAGACCCACTGTGGGGTCCAAACGTTGCTTGGCTCACATTGTTCACTATTTCACAGTGGACTTTTCACCAGCGTGGGGTTTATTTGTCCCTTTGGAGGGACCTTGTGGTGCCGCTAGCTCTGCCGCTAGCGCTAAATCGCTAGCGTTCGGCTGCTTTACGGGACGTTTTTGGGAGGTTTGGAGGTTTTCTGTTACTTTAGCTTTGCCAGAAAGCAAAGTAGCAATTTAGCGCTAGCGGCAGATCGCTAAATCGCTAGCTCCTCTTCAGAAGTCAGACGGGTCACGGAGCCGAAACCAACAGGAAGTAGAGAAATAAGTTTTCCACGGGTGTATTTTAATTTTAATTTCCATTTACAAACACATCTAATTAAATCGGATAACGGATAATGGATAATGGATTAGGGCCTGTTTTCAGTTTTTCATTTTGTATCATCACTGAAAAAAACAGGAAACGGTTTATTTTTCGTTTTTATTTTGAAATCTCAAAATAAGGAAACGAATGGCCGCGACGTACACGGACCGTGGCGCCTTAAGAAACTCATTTCCGCTGAAGTTCTGCCATTAATGCTGCCATAAGGAATGACAACAAGGTCCAAGAGAGCAGCAGCAAGCTGAGACGCCCCTAAAAAGTTCAGACCAGGCGTTTGGAACTATTTCGGCTTTTTCAAGAAAGACGGTGAACTAGACGAGACGCAGGTCGTTTGTAAAGAACGCCGTGCTGCTAAACCTCACTGCACTGCTGAAGCTCTGACTTTGGAGCGTTCTCCAAAGAACGTGGAGCACCGTTCATTAGAACCAAAGAACCATTTTTGGTGGTTTTTTAAAGAACCTTTTAGAACAGTTTGAGGAAATGGTTTCTCAGAGAAGCTATTTATGCTGGAGTTCTTTGGAGCACCACTTCAGACGCCTAAAGGAACCTTTTTAATGGTTCTATTCTCGGAAACCTTGGAGGTTCTTTCAAGAATCTCCAAGGTTTCCAAGCAACAGAGCCTGAAGGAAAGCTCTGTTGCTAAAGAGGCTCTTTGTGGAAGTGGTTCTCTTGTAGCTTCAATGAGAGGAAGCATTTTTGTTAGCGCCTTTACTTTTCTGGTTCTGGATCTGTCACTCACCGACGACGACCGGTAGAACCTTCATGGCCTTGCGTTCTCGGCCGCTGACCCGGCTGCTCTTGCTGTTCCGTCGTCCCCTCTTGGCGGCGCTGCTCTTCAGGCCGTTCTCCTTCCTGCTGCCTCCCTCCACCCTCTCTGTCGGCTCGCCGTCCGACACGCTGTCCATCTGGGTCGTCATCGGGTCGCTCTCCGGCGCTGCCACTGCTTCGTCCTGGTTCTCCTCCGTCACCGGGGTAGCGGAGGGCGTTGTCATGGAGACGGCGGACGGGGAGATGGGGCTGAGTCCGCTGGGCGCCATGTACACGACCTTCTCTCGACTGCCGGTTGTCGTAGCTTTAGCTCGATGCAGAGCCGAGCCGAGACGCAGAGACAGAGCTGGACGTCCGGCCCGACCCGCCTGGGACCGGCTGCGACCGCTCCAGCGCCGCAGGCCTCGGAACATCCAGTAATACAGGAAGAGCATGACGGGACAAGGCACGAAGAAGGAGCAGACCGACGAGTACACCACGAACCGGTCGTTCTCCAGTTTGCACACGGTGGGATCGCGACCCGGAACCTGGTTCAGACCGAAGATGACGGGACTGGCCACGCCCAGAGACAGAACCCAGGTGGCAGTGATGAGAGCCAGCTGACGGACACTGAACTGGTTCCTGTTGTACTTGAGGGGAACCACCACAGCAATGTACCTGCAACAGAAACGGACAGGTGAGACCGGAGGTTCAGGTGAGGACATTACTGTATATTCAGTTCATCTTAAACGCATGAGGTCTGGTCGGAGGTCATTAACTACCACAGAAGTCTTTGTCATGGTGCCCGTTGCTAATAAACATGACTGGCAATGTCCCAGTTTGATCTCAACGTTTGGGGATACAGGGATAAAGAGACGCCATCTTAGTTAAATCCATCTTTATTTAAACACATTAACTCTGGTTGGAGGTCATTACCCACCACAGAAGTCTTTGTCATGGTGCCCGTTGCTAGCTAAACTCCCACAATGCTCTCTGTTTCCAACATGAACTGTAGTCTGAGTGACGCCTCCTCTGGTCTCTACAGTATTAAACAGTAAGAGGCTCCATCCTAATCTGCGATACATTTACTGACATGCATGACCTTCTTCTTTTTCTGCCTGACAAATGTTACACAGACACGTAGCGTTTGCTGACCTGGGTAACTACAGCTCATCGTCAATTTAAGAGCTCTGGTTGGAGGTCATTACCCACCACATTAGTCTTTGTCATGGTGCCCGTTGCTAGCTAAACTCCCACAATCCTCTCTGTTTCCAACATCAACTGTAGTCTGAGTGACGCCTCCTCTGGTCTCTACAGGATTAAACAGTGAGAGGCTCCACCTGGTGGAACAACCAGGTACTACAGCTGATCTATGATACATTTACTGACATCATGGAGAGAATAGATATTTACTACATGTGTTGGAGCCTCAGTACATCCTACCATCTAACCCCACACTGAGACAGAACTCTACCAGACCTTTAGAACTAGATTTCTGAGCACCTACAGAACATTACAGAGCAGACTGTTGACAGTAAAGTGGTTCTGTTCTTGATGCGTTTCAGAGATGTTCAGGTGAACCAGACACAGCTGGGCGACCGTCAGGCAGGACGTCTGCTGATGTCTCTCCCATCCATCGCTGGTCTAATAACGTCCTGAGGTTGTGTGTTTGGACGGCAGAGTTTGGTTTTCAGTTTGTAAAGTTTGTTAACAGATCAGCTCTGCTCCGTCTGTTGGCTTTAAATTTAGACTGTAGCACCTTGTAGTAAAAATACATTTGGCGCCTGCCGTTTCTGCCATGTTTGACTCACCGAGTTGTTTCATTACATTTTCACAAAACACTTTGAAGCTGTGGCTGACTTCATCAGCAGCTGTCAGCCGTATAAATCTGAATATAATCATCTGGCGTCTCTCTAACAAGGTGTTAACAGCCTCAGTGCAGCTGCATGAACTCAGCTCATACATGAGGCAGCCGATTCGTCTTTTCCTGCCTCGCCAGGACCACAGTGACCTTCAGAGTTCCTCTTCTTCATTAACATTCATTAGCGAGTCTTTAGCAGCGAGAAAGACGAGCGTCACGTGATCACACCTGTCTGAGGAGGAAGTACTCAGTCTCATGATGCGTTCAGGTCAACCTGAAATCATACCGCCTGAAAATGCTAATTAGGTTTGCTGCTAATCAGGTCTGTCATCTGCTGCAGGAGGAGGCAGCGCTGGCAACACGTCTGAGTCTGACTGGACTGGAACATGCAGGTGGACTCACCTGTCCACGCTGATCGCACACAGGTTCAAGATGGAGGCCGTGCACAGCATCACGTCCATCGTCATCAGAGCGTCGCAGATGGAGGTGCTCAAAGTCCAGACGCCTCCCAGGAACTGAACACAGAGAGGAGGTCACATGACCATTACAGGGTCAGTACCAAGGTCACATGACCTCACCTGTCTCACTAACACCTGTTTAATGCACACCTGTCTCACTGCTACCTATCCTACTAACGCATGTCTACCGAACACCTGTCTCACTGACCTCAGATACACCTGTCTCACTACCACCTGTCTCACTAACACCTGTCTCACTGACCTCAGATACACCTGTCTCACTACCACCTGTCTCACCAACACCTGTCTCACTGACCTCGGAGTAGACGTAGAGCGGCAGCACCAGCACGGCCAGCAGCAGGTCGGCGACCGCCAGGCTGATGATGAAGTAGTTGGTGGCGGTCTTCAGGGAGCGCTCAGTGAGCACGCTCAGACACACCAGGATGTTCCCCAGGATGATGACGAGGATGAGGGGGACGCCGAGGACCAGGGCCAGGTAGTTGTAGTCCTTCAGGTCCGTCTCACCTGGAGGGCTGCCAGGTGTCACATTGTCCATGATGAAGGCCCCGAACACAGCTGCTGGACTGCACTCAACATCTGGACACAGCACAGGTACCGTGGAGACGCTGTTCTACCTGCATCCTCACTGTTCCTACTCAGTATTTACACTCACCTTGCTGCTACCTGTCCCAGGTGTTGGCTCAGGTGTGTTTCAGTGTCAGCAGCTGGACAGACTCTGTTCCTGTTCCTCAGGTGTTTCTCTTCGTTCATCTTCACGTCTGCTGGTTGGTTCCTTCTGACTGTCAACAAACAGGAAACAGGTTTATCTAATGCACTCTGACGGTTCCACTGGTTCTACTGGTTCTATTAGCTTTACTGGTTCTACTGGTTTTACTGGTTCTACTAGTTTTACTGGTTCTACTAGCTTTACTGGTTCCACTGGTTCTACTAGCTTTACTGGTTCTAGTGGTTTTACTGGTTCTACTAGATTTACTGGGTGTGTTTTGTGCTGTTGCTGCTGGTTCCTCTGGTTCTCCTGGTTCTGGTCTGTGTTGATTTTGCTGGTTCCATTGGTTCTACTGGTTTAGCTTTGTGCTATTTCTACTGGTTCTAGTCAGTGCTGGTTCTACTGGTTCTATTGGTTCTGGTCTGTGCTGGTTCTGGTTGTACGAATGTTTTTCCTGGTTCTGTTGGCTCTACTAGTTCTACTGCCTCTGCCCTGTCCTGGTTCCACTGGTTCTACTGGTTTAGCTTTGTGCTGGTTCTACTGGTTCTCCTGGTCATGTTCTGTGCTGCCTTGCTGTCCGCTGGTGCTGCTGGTTCCCCTGGTTCTCCTCTGTGCTGGTTCTACTGGTTCTGTTGGTTTTGTTCTGGGCTGGTTCTGGTTCTGGTTCTCCTGGTTCTGCTCTGTGCTGATTCTGCTGGTTCCACTGGTTCTACTGGTTTAGCTTTGTGCTGTTTCTACTGGTTCTCCTCTGTGCTGGTTCTACTGGTTCTGGTTCTGGTTCTGGTTTTGGTTCTGGTTCTGGTTCTCCTGATGGTACCAGAGGTTGACATCATTGTGTTCTGACCCGTTGGAACCTGTGTGTGTGATGTCGTGTTCCCTCTGGTGTTCTCAGTAGAACCTCTGAGACGGCTGCTGACCTGCCGGTGACTCATCAGCAGATGATGTCGTTCAGTATTGATCAGTTGTGTAAGTGATTATCGATCAGCTGTCAGACTCTTCTCGTGACGGTGTGGACGTTCTCCGTGTGTGTGACGTTCTCCACGGGTTACGTAATGAGGTGAAGCAGGTTTTATTAGATGTGAAGGGTCTCCTCTCAGAGCCAATCAGATCACAGAGCTGCTCTCCTCCTGTGATGCTTTGGAGTTACCACGGCGACCACAGAGGAGGGCCACACAAACACACGTATACAAAAACACACACAAATACACACGTGTATACACAACATAAGCACAACAATACTCAGAGGAAATACACAAACACACACAAACAAACACACGTACACAACCTAAACACACAAATATACACTACACACACACACACACACACAAACATAGCAATGCACACAGCTGAAATACACACACAACACAAACACACACGCAAGCCACCCAAGCACACACACTCAAAAACCTACACACAACACAAATGCACACAACAACATGGACAACTGAAACACATGTACAAACAACAATACACACAACTGAAACACACAATATGCAAATAACTCAAACACACAATGATATACACAAAAACACACACACACAAACAAACACACAACAGTCCACTCAGCGTTGTGTAGATGTTCTGACTCCACTGAACTCTCAACATGTAAATGATTCCTTCAGGTTCTTTAATCTCATCAGCTGCTGGTTTGTTCCTCAGATCTGCTGCCGTCTCACTGATCAATACTAGATATCAGAAGGATGATTGACAGCCAGGATCAATAACAGTCATGATTTAATAGAAGGGCCTGATGAGAGGATCGGACACGTAGCTGAAGCTGGTGTTAAACCCGTAGCCTCCTGCTGCTGCTCAGCTTCCTGTCGTCACGTCTCCAGCAGCAGCCTGATGGTTCCTCAGCGGAGCAGAGAGCATGCTGGGAAACGCTTCAACCCAAACAGGGCGGCGGCTTTCATCACACGCTGCCGGTGTCACCAACGCAGCAGATGGACGGAGGCTTCACATGAAAGCTGAGATCAGGCTGTGATCAGCTGTCAGCCATGTGTTCATCACAGAGACCCGCCTCCTCTATCAGCAGCGATCAATCACAGCGATCAATAACCCGATCAGGTGACAGAAACACTGTTTGCTTCTCATTGACAGAATCAGATTCACTGGTTCCAGTTTGTCTGCAGCCGCCAGATAAACATGTTATCAGCTGCTAACAGTCTGACACACACACACACACACACACACACACACACACACACACACTGAGACAATGCCAATCAATACTGATCAATATCTGCTGTCAGGTGACATCAGTTGGTTTTACAGAGGCCAGTTTTCAGTTCAGCTTCTCTGTTTCTGCTGTAGAGGGGAACACTCAGTGGTGACATGAGGCTGATGATGATGATGAAGATGATGATGATGATGATGATGAAGATGATGATGATGAAGATGTAGGAGTCATGTGACTGTGTGTTTCCCTGCAGGCCTCTTGGCTCCATCACTTTCAGCCTCTACCTGTCAGTCACAGCAGCTGACTGACAACGACACGCCTCTGATTAGACGACTGCGGTCACATGACCCCCGCTGGTCACATGACCCCCGCAGAGGAACATCAGAGGAGTTTAGCTGCATTCAGTCTGAACATCTGAGCATCTTCAGGGTTTACATCTCCTTCATCTGTTAGCATGGTGCACCACATCTACATGTACCTGTGCGTATGTGTGTTACCTGTACACACCTGTATGTACCTTTACATTCATGTACATATATGTGTGTATCTATATGTATATGTTTGTACTTGTATGCATCTCTGTGTCTGTATGTACCTGTACAACACCTGTGTATACCTGTGCATATATGTGTGTCCCTGCGTCTCTATGTGTACCTATTAGTACTTTTATATACTTGTATACACCTTTATGTACCTTGATGCACCTTTATGTACCTGTAAGTACCTTTGTGTACCTGTATGTGTTTCTATGCACCTGTGTGAATCGGAATATACTTGTATGTACCTATGTATTTGTATCTGTATACACCTGTATGTACCTTTATGTACCTGTATGTACCTGTGTGTACCTGTGTGTACCTGCCAGCACCTGTCTGCATCTGTATAGATTTGCGTGTACTTGCATGTATTTGAATGCACCTTTATATATCTGTTTGTGTTTGTATGCATTTGTATACACCTGTATGTACAGGTTGTGTACCTGCATATACCTGTATTTCCCTGTGTGTACCTGAATGCACGTGTATGTATGTGTTGTACCTGTTTGTACTTGTATGTACCTGTATTTTCTCTACATGCATCTATGCACCTGTATATACTTGTGTTCCTGTGTACGTGTGTGTACCTACATGTACCTGTATGTACCTGTATGTACCTGTATGTACCTGTACATACTATATTCACCTGTATGTTCTCTAAAATATATTTTGTCCTCAAACACGATGAAAACAGCAGCACAGGTCAGTTCTTAAAGGGTCTAAAGTTTTCTGTTCTGGGTTTCTCTGAAAATACAACACGTATGTCTAAACTGCAGTATTTATAATAAAATACTTCAACATGAGCCGGTCAGAAACTGCAGCAGAATCTCAAACTGCTTCGTCAGAATGTAATTACAGATAACTTTAATTAGAGTCGCCATGTAGGAGACGCCTGAGGCTAATGAAGTTCTAGAACATTTCCACCACGCTAACGGGCTGCAAAGAGACACAAAAGCTTTTCTTCAGCATCATGGTTCTTTAGCACCATGGTTCTTGAGCATCATGTTAGCATCGTGTTTCATTAGCATTGTGTTTCTTTAGCATCATGTTTCTTTAGCACTGTGTTTCTTTAACGTCATGTTAGCATTATGGTCCTTTAGCATCATGTTAGCATCGTGTTTCTTTAGCATCATGTTTCTTTAGTGTCATGTTTCTTAAATGTTTCTTTAGCATCGTTTTTCTTTAGCATCATGTTGGAATCATGTTCCTTTAGCATCATGTTAGCATCGTGTTTCTTTAGCATTATGTTCCTTTATGTTTCTTTAGCATCATATTAGCAGCATGTTTCTTTAGCATAGTGTTTCTTTAGCATCATGTTAGCATCATGTTTCTTTAGCATCATGTTAGCATCGTGTTTCTTTAGCATTATGTTTCTTTATGTTCCTTTAGCATCATATTAGCAGCATGTTTCTTTAGCATCATGTTTCTTTAGCATCATGTTAGCATCGTGTTTCTTTAGCATTATGTTTCTTTATGTTTCTTTAGCATCATGTTAGCAGCATGTTTCTTTAGCATCATGGTTCTTTAGCATCATGTTAGCATTGGGTTTCATTAGCATCATGTTAGCATTGTGTTTCATTAGCATCATGTTTCTTTAGCATCATGTTAGCATCGCGTTTCATTAGCATCGTGTTTCTTTAGCATCGTGTTAGCATAGTGTTTCTTTAGCATCATGTTAGCATCATGTTTCTTTAGCATCATGTTAGCATCGCGTTTCATTAGCATAGTGTTTCTTTTGCATCATGTTAGCATCGTGTTTCTTTAGCATCATGTTAGCAGCATGTTTCTTTAGCATCGTGTTTCTTTAGCATCATGTTAGCATCGGGTTTCATAAGCATCGTGTTAGCATCGTGTTTCATTAGCATCATGTTTCTTTAGCATCATGTTAGCATCGCGTTTCATTAGCATCGTGTTAGCATAGTGTTTCTTTAGCATCATGTTAGCATCATGTTTCTTTAGCATCATGTTAGCATCGCGTTTCATTAGCATAGTGTTTCTTTAGCATCATGTTAGCATCGTGTTTCTTTAGCATCATGTTAGCATCGCGTTTCATTAGCATTGTGTTTCTTTAGCATCATGTTAGCATTGTGTTTCTTTAGCATCATATTAGCATCGTGTTTTTTTAGCATCATGTTAGCATCGTGTTTCTTTAGCATCATGTTAGCATCGTGTTTCTTTAGCATCATGTTTGTGCCTTGGTGCTCCTCCTGTTGTGTTCAGCAGCTCTTGTGTTTTCCTGCAGCTGCTTGGCGTGTAGCTCAGAGAGGCTGCAGCTGATTGGCAGACAGCTGAGACCAAACGTTCTCTGTGACGGATCGATTCAAACGTCTCTCGGCTGATTGTTCTGGTTCTGATTGTGAAGAGCAGCAGTTTGAAGGGTGACTTTAATAAGGCTGGAAGGCATCAGGCTGCAGTGGCTGGCGTCTGCAGACCAATCAGTTATTTCTAACGACTATCCTCTGATCTTAGAGGCCACACTTTGACTGTGGTTATTATTTTGGACTGGTTTAGAGTCAGTTTGGACAAACATCAAGTCATTTTGGGTTTTTTTCTGAAGGATGCTGTCAGGTTTACTGAAAATGACTTAAACCGTGATATTGGACGAGTTGGGAGTTAATTTAGACAAGTTTAAGTCATTTTTTGACGCATTCCAGAAACGTTTTGAGTCATTTTGATGTATCTTAAGTGGTTTTAAACAGGTTTGAGTCGTTTTGGACCAGTATCTAGTCATTCTGTTTTAAAGCATGCTAACGTCAGTTTTACTTAATTAAACATGTTTTAAGTTATTTTGAACAACTTTTGAGTCCTTTTGGTCAAATTTTGAGATATTTTGGACACATTTTCAAGTCATTTGAACAAATCTGAAGTTATATAGGACAAAGTTTTTGGGTCATTATGAACCGTCTGAGTCATCTTGAATAGATTTTGAAGTCATTTTGGTCACAACCAAAGATTTGGGTCATTTTCTGACACGGTTTTGGTCATTTTAGTAAGTTTCCAGTCATTTGGACACAATTTGAGTCATTCAGACAGGTTTTGAGTAATTTTTGTCCATTTTAGCATCATGTTTCTTTATCATCCTGTTTCTTTAGCATCATGTTTCTTTAGCATTGTGTTTCTTTATCATCATGTTTCTTTAGCATTGTGTTTCTTTAGCATCATGTTTCTTTAACATTGTGTTTCTTTAGCATTGTGTTTCTTTAGCATCGTGTTTCTTTAGCATCATGTTTCTTTAGCATTGTGTTTCTTTAGCATTGTGTTTCTTTATCATCATGTTTCTTTATCATCATGTTTCTTTAGCATTGTGTTTCTTTAGCATCGTGTTTCTTTAGCATCATGTTTCTTTAGCATCATGTTTCTTGCTAAAGCATTGTGTTTCTTTAGCATTGTGTTTCTTTATCATCATGTTTCTTTAGCATTGTGTTTCTTTATCATCATGTTTCTTTATCATCATGTTTCTTTAGCATCATGTTTCTTTAACATTGTGTTTCTTTAGCATTGTGTTTCTTTAGCATCGTGTTTCTTTAGCATCATGTTTCTTTAGCATTGTGTTTCTTTAGCATTGTGTTTCTTTAGCATTGTGTTTCTTTATCATCATGTTTCTTTATCATCATGTTTCTTTAGCATTGTGTTTCTTTAGCATCGTGTTTCTTTAGCATCATGTTTCTTTAGCATCATGTTTCTTGCTAAAGCATTGTGTTTCTTTAGCATTGTGTTTCTTTATCATCATGTTTCTTTAGCATTGTGTTTCTTTAGCATCATGTTTCTTTAACATTGTGTTTCTTTAGCATTGTGTTTCTTTAGCATCGTGTTTCTTTAGCATCATGTTTCTTTAGCATTGTGTTTCTTTAGCATTGTGTTTCTTTAGCATCGTGTTTCTTTAGCATCATGTTTCTTTAGCATCATGTTTCTTGCTAAAGCATTGTGTTTCTTTAGCATTGTGTTTCTTGCTAAAGCATTGTGTTTCTTTAGCATTGTGTTTCTTTAGCATTGTGTTTCTTTAGCATCGTATTTCTTTAGCGTCATGTTTCTTTAGCATCATGGTTCTTTAGCATCATGGTTCTTTAGCATCGTGTTTCTTTAACATTGTGGTTCTTTAGCATCATGTTTCTTTATCATCATGTTTCTTTAGCATCCTGTTTCTTTACATTGTGTTTCTTTAGCATCGTGTTTCTTTAGCGTCATGTTTCTTGCTAAAGCATTGTGTTTCTTTAGCATTGTGTTATTTTAACATTGTGATTCTTTAGCATCGTATTTCTTTAGCATGTTTCTTTAGCATCGTGTTTCTTTAGCATCATGGTTCTTTAGAATCATGTTTCTTTAGCATCATGTTTCTTTAGCATTGTATTATTTTAGCATCGTGTTTGTTTAGCATCATGTTAGCATCATGTTTCTTCAGCATTGTGTTTTATTTGGAGTCATTTTTGATGATCTTGAGTTCTGCTGTTCAGCTTTCAGGTCATTTGGGACACATTCTGAGTCATTCTGCTGCTTTTCATGATAGGTGTGAGTCATTTTGGAGACACTGAAGGTCGTTTTAGACATGTTTTGAGTCATTTTGCATTTGAAATAAGATGTTTTACTCTCAGATTTACCTGTGATCTTATCTCTATGGGCCGTTTTCTATCAGTGAACTGAAAATCAACATCACTCCTGATCATTTTATTGTGAAAAGCCAAAGCTGTGATTATCCTAATAACTGTGCAAATGATGCTCTGTGAGACGCATCGAACAGACTGTGGGAGTTTTATGAAACAGAAATGAATTAGTCTTCTCTGACATCACAGTCTTGATGATGTAATGGTTCATGGTTGATTCCAGAGTCACAACAAACATCTGAGTGTTAAACTGTTGGACCGCTGGAGGACGTGGACGTCACGTCTAGAAACCCTGAGCTGTTAAACTGCCTCATAACGTCCGTGTTAATCGTGGATCCTGTCTGGAGCAGCATCAACACGTCGGCTCGTCTGATTTATGCTCAACATCTGGACACTTAAACACCAGGCCAGCAGGTCATGATGTCACGAGGTCACATGGCACAGAAAGGACTCCATAATCCACAAATTAATGATGATTAATAAGCACGGCTGTCACATCTGTCTGAAGGACGACGCCACATCTGGACAGAGGTTAGCTCATGTTTTATCAATGAAGGTTTTCCCAGAGACTCAGCAGGAGGTCAAAGTAACGATCAGAGCGATGAGTTCAAGAGCGACGGTTGTTCAGAACGATTATAGACAATGAAAGGATCATTTAACACACAGAAGATGGCAGAATCTGCTTTTACAAGCCTTCCAGGACCTGCTGCTGAGAAACATCCACACGTCATGATGCTGCCACCACCGTGCTTCACGTCATGATGCTGCCACCACCGTGCTTCACGTCATGATGCTGCCACCACCGTGCTTCACGTCATGATGCTGCCACCACCGTGCTTCACACCATGATGCTGCCACCACCGTGCTTCACACCATGATGCTGCCACCACCGTGCTTCACTTGATGATGCCACCCTGCGTCTGCGTCACTGATGCCCACATGTGCATCCCAGCGATGCTACACACTTGATCATGATGCTGCCACCACCATGCTTCACATCATGATGCTGCCACCACCATGCTTCACGCTTCATGATGCTGCCACCACCGTGCTTCACGTCATGATGCTGCCACCACCGTGCTTCACGTCACCATGCTTCATGATGCTGCCACCACCGTGTTTCACATCATGATGCTGCCACCACCGTGCTTCACGTCATGATGCTGCCACCACCGTGCTTCACGTCATGATGCTGCCACCACCGTGCTTCACGTCATGATGCTGCCACCACCGCGCTTCACATCATGATGCTGCCACCACCGTGCTTCACACCATGATGCTGCCACCACCGTGCTTCACCTCATGATGCCGCCTCACGTCATGATGCTTCCACCACCATGCTTTAAGTCATGATGCTGCCACCACCATGCTTTAAGTCATGATGCTGCCACCACCATGCTTCACGCCATGATAGTTAATTACCTGCATTACGCCATGATGCTGCCACCACTCATGCTTCACGCATGATGCTGCCACTTAATCGCGTCGCCATGATGCTGCCACCACCGTGCTTCACATCATGATGCTGCCACCACCATGCTTCACACCATGATGCTGCCACCACCGTGCTTCACGTCATGATGCTGCCACCACCATGCTTCACATCATGATGCTGCCACCACCGTGCTTCACGTCATGATGCTGCCACCACCATGCTGAAAATCATGATGCTGCCACCACCGTGCTTCACGTCATGATGCTGCCACCACCGTGCTTCATATAATGATGCTGCCACCACCGTGCTTCATACCATGATGCTGCCACCACCATGCTTCATGTCATGATGCTGCCACCACCATGCTTCACATCTCAGGCTCATATCAGCATGTGTGGTAGGTGGTCGGTCAGAACAAGTTCTAGACTATGACAGGATCATGTTAAGGATCATTTATAGACACGTTTCACTCTAATACAGTCGTATTTTAAGACTTGTAAAATATAAAAAGTGAGATTCCATCTACTGAATGGATTAAAACTCTGATAATTAAAGCAGCAACATTTTCTTCCTTGTAGTAAAGACAAGTGTTGACACCAGATCACACATTACCATCTAGTTTTTCCCTTTTAACACTAATTAAAAGTTTACAACCCCAACAACATCTGAAACACAACAGACGATGCAAAAAGGTGCGACTGAAGTGTTAGAATTTGCAGATGAAGCCTGTTTGTTGTGGGACGTCGGCGGGTGTGAAGGTTCCTGGCAGGTGAAATGAAAAAGAATCGATCACTCCGACAGGCCGGGCATTTCTGTGACGAGAAGATTTATTGTACTGCCAGTCTAATCAGTTATTCTCTGTTTTTCATGTTGGCTTGTTTTGCTTCAGCTGAAGGTTCAGGCGTCACGTCAGCGTCTGTCGTCTGTCCTCTGTTTTGTCTGTCAGGAGCTGGTCCTGGTGTTTATCTGTGCTGGTTTGATTTACAGTAACGCTCTGAAACACCTTCCCTCCAAACGATGCTGCTGACACCTTATATGAGCTTTAATGGCAATAATTAGGGAGGTCTTGATTAGCTTTAATTACCCCTGATCCAGTCTGAGTCATTTAATATTTAATATTTGCTCATATCAAGTCCCAACCTGATACTAGAGGTTAGTAGTACTAGAGAGTAAATGTAGTATTAGAGAGTAAATGTAGTACTAGAGGGTAAATGTAGTATTAGATGGTAAATGTAGTATTAGAGAGTAAATGTAGTATTAGAGAGTAAATGTAGTGTTAGAGGGTAAATGTAGTACTAGAGGGTAAATGTAGTACTAGAGGGTAAATGTAGTAATAGAGGGTAAATGTAGTACTAGAGGATAAAT
The DNA here is from genome assembly GCA_024666655.1 of Dascyllus trimaculatus. Taxonomy (NCBI): domain Eukaryota; kingdom Metazoa; phylum Chordata; class Actinopteri; family Pomacentridae; genus Dascyllus; species Dascyllus trimaculatus. Next base: position 1,355,829 of record CM045465.1, on the reverse strand, counting down.
GTAGTACTAGATGGTAAATGTAGTACTAGAGGGTAAATGTAGTACTAGAGGGTAAATGTAGTACTAGAGGGTAAATGTAGTATTAGAGGGTAAATGTAGTACTAGAGGGTAAATGTAGTATTAGAGGGTAAATGTAGTACTAGATGGTAAATGTAGTACTAGAGGGTAAATGTAGTACTAGAGGGTAAATGTAGTACTAGAGGGTAAATGTAGTACTAGATGGTAAATGTAGTACTAGAGGGTAAATGTAGTACTAGAGGGTAGATGTAGTACTAGAGGGTAGATGTAGTATTAGAGGGTAAATGTAGTACTAGAAGGTAAATGTAGTACTAGAGGGTAAATGTAGTACTAGAGGGTACATGTAGTACTAGAGGGTACATGTAGTATTAGAGGGTAAATGTAGTACTAGAGGGTAAATGTAGTACTAGATGGTAAATGTAGTACTAGAGGGTAAATGTAGTACTAGATGGTAAATGTAGTACTAGATGGTAAATGTAGTACTAGAGGGTAAATGTAGTACTAGAGGGTAAATGTAGTAATAGAGGGTAAATGTAGTACTAGAGGATAAATGTAGTACTAGATGGTAAATGTAGTACTAGAGGGTAAATGTAGTACTAGAGGGTAAATGTAGTACTAGATGGTAAATGTAGTACTAGAGGGTAAATGTAGTACTAGAGGGTAAATGTAGTATTAGAGGGTAAATGTAGTATTAGAGGGTAAATGTAGTACTAGAGGGTAAATGTAGTACTAGAGGGTAAATGTAGTACTAGAGGGTAAATGTAGTACTAGAGGGTAAATGTAGTACTAGAGGGTAAATGTAGTATTAGAGGGTAAATGTAGTACTAGATGGTAAATGTAGTACTAGAGAGTAAATGTAGTACTAGATGGTAAATGTAGTACTAGAGGGTAAATGTAGTATTAGAGGGTAAATGTAGTACTAGATGGTAAATGTAGTACTAGAGGGTAAATGTAGTATTAGAGGGTAAATGTAGTACTAGAGGGTAAATGTAGTATTAGAGGGTAAATGTAGTACTAGAGGGTAAATGTAGTATTAGATGGTAAATGTAGTACTAGAGGATAAATGTAGTATTAGAGGGTAAATGTAGTACTAGAGGGTAAATGTAGTACTAGAGGGTAAATGTAGTACTAGAGGGTAAATGTAGTATTAGAGGGTAAATGTAGTACTAGAGGGTAAATGTAGTATTAGAGGGTAAATGTAGTATTAGAGGGTAAATGTAGTACTAGAGGATAAATGTAGTACTAGAGGATAAATGTAGTACTAGAGGGTACGTGTAGTACTAGAGGATAAATGTAGTACTAGAGGGTAAATGTAGTACTAGAAGGTAAATGTAGTACTAGAGGATAAATGTAGTACTAGAGGGTAAATGTAGTACTAGAGGGTAAATGTAGTACTAGAGGGTAAATGTAGTACTAGAGGGTAAATGTAGTACTAGAGGGTAAATGTAGTACTAGAGGATGTACTGAGGCTCCAACAGATGTATTAAACCTGTTTTCTCTACATGATGTCAGTAAATGTATCATAGATCAGCTGTAGTACCTGGTTGTTCCACCAGGTGGAGCCTCTCACTGTTTGATACTGTAGAGACCAGAGGAGGCGTCACTCAGACTACAGTTCATGTTGGCAGCAGAGAGCATTGTGGGAGTTTAGTTAGTTAGTTAGTTTTAGTAATTTGTGAGCTCACTATGTTGTCGGGGACTTTGCTAGCTTGATCGTAGCTTTATGATCAAGCGAGCAGTCAAGCATTCTCCAGATATCTTGTGCAACATCTACGGTGTTTCTGCTAGCTAACGGTTAGCCGAATAAGTTCTTTCTGTGTTTTATTCATTTATGGTGCTTATTACTAAGCACTTAGCTGTGAGAGATCGAACATCAGTCCATGGTACCAGAAGAAACAGCTGCTTGGAGCCAAAGAGTGAATCTTCTTAACCTGATTCTTCACACAGTCCAAGAGAGAGAACGTACACAACCGCTACACTGCCTCACCAGCTGCACATATACCAGGAAAACAACAAACGCTTGCCTTGAGAAAAGACTGTAAGAGGTTCTCTGTCATCCACACCTTTATAACTCCTTGATTTCCACCCACAGAACTGAAAGACACAGCAGGAAGTCCTGAAGTCTCCAGATATCCTGTGCTACAGCTACGTATGCTATGAAACGTCTTCTCAGTGCTTAACAACATCCTCAAAAAACACCTTAGGTAACATTCGACCTTATGGGAACATTATTTAAATGTATATACATCTTTTAAACAATCTTTTCCTTTAAACATTCTAGCTAATGTTATGCTAACGGTTACCTGCTAGCTCAGGGACACATAGATGGCAACCTACTATACATGTGGATCATAGAACAGTAGAAACTCACTGTTATCATTTAAGATAATGTCGTAGCCAGAATGTTTGATTGATCCGGTCTGGACTCTATCAATTCTGCATCTCTGTGATCATTACCTCCACCAAGGAGGTGATGTTTTTGCTGGCGTTGGTTTGTTTGTTTGTGTTCAAAATAACTCAAAAACTCATGGATGGATTTGAATGAAATGTTCAGGAAATGTGTGAAATGGGACAAAGAACACCTGATGAAACTGTGGGACTGATCCGGGTCACCGTCTGGATCCAGAGTTTGTTTTAATTTAAAGATACCTATTCATTGGTAGATTGTGTTGGGGTGGACTGAAGCTGCTTGGTGGAGGTCTGGATCTCTGAGGGCTTTTCTAGTTTTATTTTTATCTACACAAAGTTGAAACTCTGTGCTGTTGGAAAGCATTCTGAGTTTCTGACACCGGAGTTGGCAGGTCCACGTACTAGAACCTCGGCGGCGCTCGGCAGCGCTCGGCAACGCTCGGCGGCGCTCAGCAACACTCATCGGCGTACTAAAGCCTTGGTGGTGCTCGGCGGCGGCGCACAGGACTATTGGAATATTAAAATTATTATCCCAATACCACCACAACCAACCAATATTCAGATATTCCTATATCGGGGACCAGCCCTAATATTAGGTCTGTAAAGCAGCTAAGCTACCATACTGTTGGTTAGCTAACTTAGCCACTCTAGGCTACTTGGAACTACACTGTACTTGGCCTTAAGGTCAGCCTTATTATTACCTCCACCAAGGAGGTTATGTTTTTGCCAGTGTTGGTTTGTTTGTTTATTTATTTGTTTGTTTGTGTTCAAAATAACTCGAAAAGTTACGGATGGATTTGGATGAAATGTTCAGGAAATGTGTGAAATGAGACAAGGAAGAAATGATGAGATTGTGGGACTGATCCGGATCACCGTCTGGATCCAGGTTTTTCTTAAAAGATTCTTTAACATTGGGAGTGTTAAAAGCCTTGCAGTGCCGCCTTGTGGTAGGAAAGTGTATTGCACATATATGGTGGGTGTCGGCCGCTGGTGCTCAACCACAGCAGTGCTACGGAGTGAGAGAGATTACCGGATAATTAACTTTATTGACTGAAGCTGCTTGGAGGAGGTCTGGATCTCTGAGTGCTGTTCTAGTTTCTCATCAGATCGTTGCTGTAGTTTGAGCCTCTTTCCTCATCTCTCAGATTTATTCCTCTCCTCTGTACTTCTATATTTATTTACCTGGGTGCTTTATTAGTGTGATTTATTACTCCTGCTACCTGAACCGGGACCTCATCGTGTCCTGAAGAGGTAATAAAAGCCTCCAGGACGCGGCGCAGGGAGAAAGCCAGCGTGACCTTCTTGACATTACAGATGAAGAACCGAGGACTTCACCTTTTGTATTCAAGCGGCGCTTCACACCGACGAGACCGAATCACAGCTCAGGTCGGCGGCAGAGTTTTATTAGGATGCTGTTGCTAAGCAGCCGACGGCCAAACGGCTTCACTTCTTGTGTTGATTTCACATGTTCAGGAGTCGGAGAGGACAAACGGACAGAACCACCTCATTAGTCTTTGATCAGATCCTCGGTTCCTTTAGAGACGAGGAGCTGCTGGTGGACAAAGGACCAGCGATGACCTGCAGGGGGCGCTTTGGGAAGTCCCTTCTTATTTTGGCTGTTCTTTCTTTTCTTTGCGTCTCGTCCGTTCTGCTGCTGCAGGTTTGGTTTCGTGTCGTCTGTCTTTGAATTTCCACCATTTCATCGTCATTTTTCACGTTTTCTTTACAACCCGTCCTGCTTCTATCAGAGCAGTCGGATAAAAACCACACCTGGTGCAACGTCAGTGAATTATCAATATTTTTTACATTGATGAGGCTCTTTATTATATCAATTCTGTCAAAAAAAGTCATTTAAATATCTGTATTTATCGACATATACACAATAATCCTGGGCTGCATCACTGTTTCCTACATTTAAAGAAATTTATGCAGCATCTAGATTTTCTATACAGAGCACTTATGGATATTTCTTGTTTATTTATTTATATTTATTTATTTATTAAATAGTATCTTACCTTCACTAAAGTCAGGTGTCTTCATTTTTATCTATTTATTTATTATTTTATTATTAATTAAATAATATCTTGTCTTCACTAAAATCAGGTGTCTTTATATTTATATTGATTTCTTTATTATTTAATTATTAATTAAATTATATCTGTCTTCACTAACGTCAGGTGTCTTCATATTTATTTATATTTATATTTATTTATTATTTTATTATTTATTAAATAATATCTTATCTTCCCTAAGGTCAGGTGTCTTTATATTTCATATTTATTTATTATTCTATTATTAATTAAATAGTCTATCTTCACTAGGGTGACATGTCTTTATGTTTTATATTTATTTTTATTATTTTATTATTAATTAAGTAATATCTTCATTAAAGTCAGGTGTGTTTATATTGATTTGTATTTATTTATTATTTTATTATTTATTAAATAATATCTATCGCCACCAAAGGCAGGTGTTTTAATATTTATATCTATTTATTATTTTATTATTAATTAAATAATAGTTATCTTAACTAAGGTCACATGTCTTCATATTTATATTTTTTTATTATGTTATTATTGATTAAATAACAGCTATATTCCCTAAAGTCAGGTGTCTTTATATTTCACATTTATTTATTATTTTATTATTTATTAAATAATATCTTATCTTCCCTAAGGTCAGGTGTCTTTATATTTTATATTTATTTATTATTTTATTATTAATTAAATAGTCTCTATCTTCACGAAGGTCACGTGTCTTTATATTTTATATTTATTAATAATTAACTATCCTTAGTGAATTCAGGCGTCTTTGGTTTCCTTATCTTTTATTACTGGACAGAAACCAGCAGCTCTGGATGAAACCATCCCAGCATGTTGGTGAAACCAGCAGATCAAACCAGTGAACAGACAGAATAAATGAGGCGCTGCTTAACGTTTGAAGACGTTGCTGCTGTTTTACACCTTCATGGATAAAATACAGACTGAACTTTAAAAAGTAGAATATGGATCCAGACTTACTGTTTAAAAGCAGCTTCTCGTCTTCGTCCTCCAGGTCGGTTCTGGTTTATCTGATCATCTGTTCGTCCTCAGAGCCTCCATCCTTCACCTCCTCCTGCTCTTCTCTTTATTTCCTCTCCTGCTCCTGTTGTTCCTCCTCCTGTTTCCTCCTCGTCTCCTCTCGACTCAACTGACAAACTTTTTCCTCCCGTCTATAAAAAGCTTCCACATCCTCCTCCCTCTCCTCTCTCGTTATTGCTGCCCTCTGATTGGCCGACGTCCAGCAGTGATGTATGAACCCTCCTCTCCTCCCTCCTCTGCCATCAGGTGTTTGTTCTTCACCTCTTTCTCCTCTTCTTCTGTGGTGTTTCCACCTCCAGCTGCTGCGTAATGAGAGCAGAACAGATTATACAGATTTAATTTCTGTCACTGTGTGGCTCATTTGATGAACTGATATCCATCAGCCTGATTCGCTGTGGCTCATTATCAGAGGAAGATCGCAGATAAATTAAATTCTGCTCTCAGATAATCTGATTATGTCACTGAAAACAAGCATAACAAAGGATGAATCCTTCAGATTGGTCCAGCAGCACCTGTCAGACCACACTGAGGGAAATAACCACCACAGATGCGCCTGTCAGACTTTATTTAAGAGGATATCAGCCTTAACAGAGCCTGTCAGACCACACTGAGGGAACAAATCTGCCATTAATGCATCTATCAGACTTCACTGAAGGAGGAAATATACCTTGGCAGCACCTGTCAGACCACACTGGGGGACAAACCTGCCACAGAACCACCTGTCAGACCCTATTGAGGGAGAAAACTGGCTAAGGAGTGCCTGTCAGACCTCATTGATCACTCAATCTGCCAACAGAATCAGTTAGACTAAACTGAGGGTGCAAACCTGCCTCAGTAGCACCTGTAAGATCACACTGAGGGAAATATCTGCCCCAAAACAGCCTGTCAGACCGCACTGAAGGGTATAATCTGATCTACCAACATCTACCAAACCACACTGGATCAAACTTGTCACAGCAGTGCCTGTCAGACAACAATGAGGGAAAACTCCTGCCACAGTGGAGCCTGTCAAACATTATTCGAGTGGAAAATCTTTAACAGCACCAACAGTGAGAGCAAGATCTGCTTGAGCAGTGCCTGTAAGACCACACTGAGGGAAAAATCTATTATTACGACACCTGACTGCCACCAAAACCTGTTAGACTATGCTGAGGTGAAAAAATCTGCCACATTGGTGCCCATCAGACTTTACTAGAGGATATCAGCTTTATCAGCACCTTTTAGACCCCACTGAGGGAAAACTCTGCCATTCCAGCACCTGTCAGACCTCACTGATCGAAAAAACCTGTCAGCAGAACCTCACTGACGTCAGACCACACTGACGGTACAAATCTGCTGAGCTAGCACCTGTAAGTCCGCACTGAGGGGAAAAACTGTCAAGGAAGTGCCTGTCAGACCTCGCTGAGGGGGAAATGAGACCAAAAATGGGATCCTTACATTATAGGTTAACAGTGAAACACAGTCTTAAACCAGCCCCTATATTAAGTTTAACACCAGTCCAAAATCAAGTCTAAAAGTAGTCCAAACCCAGTCCAAATTACAGTCCAATACCAGCCTAAAACCAGCTCAAATCAAGTCTAATACCAGTACAAAACCAGACCAAAAACCAGTCTGAAACCTGGTCAAAATGAAGTCTAACATCAGTCAAAAACCAGCCCCGAATTAAGTCTAAAACCAGCCAAAAACCAGTCCAATATCAAGTTCAAAACCAAACCAGAACCCGACTGACACCAACCAAAACCCAGTCTTAAAGCAGCTCAAGATTAAGTTTAAAACCAATCCTGAACCAGTCTAACAACAGCCAGAAACCAGCCCTAAACCAGTCAAAACCAGTCTGAAACCAGTTTTTAACCAGTCATAAACCAGTCTTAAACCAGACTTAAACCAGTCTTAAACCAGTTTTTAACCAGACTTAAACCAGTCTTAAACCAGTTTTTAACCAGTCATAAACCAGTCTTAAACCAGACTTAAACCAGTCTTAAACCAGTTTTTAACCAGACTTAAACCAGTCTTAAACCAGTTTTTAACCAGTCTCAAATCAGACTTAAACCAGTCTTAAACCAGACTTAAACCAGACTTAAACCAGTCTTAAACCAGACTTAAACCAGTCTTAAACCAGACTTAAACCAGTCTTAAACCAGTCTCAAACCAGTCTTAAACCAGACTTAAACCAGTCTTAAATCAGTCCAAGACCCAGACGTTACTGTAGTTTAATGTGGACTCTTGACTGAAGCTGAAGTTAGTTTCCTGCATCTTTCTGTACTGTGACGTCATTGGTCACCACTGAGGATCCTGGGCTCTGATTGGCTGGAACATGTATGTTGGTGATAGAAGCAGCAGCTGTGACTACATGTATGTATCTGACTGTTCACAGCCTCCATAGCATCTATAGATAATCAATAACAGCAGCAGCCGGGTGTTGATCGTGTTCCATGTGTGAATCTGGAGCCTCCCCTCCTGATCACTTCCTGTTGTTCGTCCTCCCGGTTCAAACTTGCTGTGTGTGAATTACAGAGTGACCTCCGGCCTCCGTGTTGCCGGAGAACACGCTATTGTTCCGTGTGCCGAGCTCCATAATGAGCCTGAGAGGCGAGTGTGAGCGGCGCACATGTTAATGAAGCGTGTGCTATTAGCATTTGTGAGAGGACGCAGCAGAAACGCTCTTTTATCCTCATTCACGCTGCTGCTGCTGCCCAACGTATGTTTCATGCATTATTCATCACACATCTGCATACGGAGAATTTAATCCATCACGCTAAAAACTGTTTTCACAAGCCGACGCCAACAGTTCCTCAGTCTGTGAGGAAGTCCTGCTGCACGGCCGTAAAACCTGATGGCTCCATTTAAATAATAGAATCTATAATTATACTGGAGACGTGAACACATGCTAATGAGACGCACACAGACCCACTCACACATTTAATTTGTTTTCTAATGGGCCTCAGGCTGAAGCATCACGGCTCATCTGCATAACACGTGTTAAATACACCACAACGCCGACGTCGGATTTACTCAGACAAACTGAAGAACTTCTGGAGCTGTTCGGGTTTAGTTCAGTTCCAGTTGAACATCTGTGGTCAGACAGTCGAGCTGCTTTAATGGAGCAGTCAGAAATATTAGAGATGAACGAGACGTCGACCAGCTGGTATGAAACACGAGGCTGTTCGTTTGGTGCAGGGTTGTAGTTTGGAACCAGTGTTGGTCCAGATTTACTGGTAATAAGAGGAGTTTAAACATCCAGCCCTAAACCAGGCTTAAACCAGACCAGAATCCAGTTTAAAACCAAACCCAAACCAGTCTAACACCAGCCATAAACCAGTCCAAAGTCACGTCCCAAACCAGCCTAAAACTAGTGAATTACCAGCCCTATATGAAGTCTCAAACCAGTCCAAAGTCAAGGTTAAAACCAAACCAAAACCAGTTGGAAATCAAATATTAGATCTGTCAAAATCCAGTCTAAAACTAGTCTATCAGCCTCAAATCAAGTCCAAACCAGTTTAAAACCAGCCCCAAATCCAGCCTAAAACCACTAAGAAACCAGTTCAAAGTCAAGTCCAATCAACCACATCAACCAAATCTAAAACCAGTCCTAAATCAAGTTCACTACCAGTCTAAACCAGTCTAACACTAGTCCAAAACCAGCACCAAATCAAGTCTAAAACCAGTTCTAAACCAGTCCAAAGTCAAGTCTAGGCCAGCCTAAACCATTCAGTCTGCCATCAGTCCAGGGTTATGAGGTTAATGTGGTCTGAAGTGGACTCTAACTGGTCTGATGTGGTCTGATGTGGACTCTAAGTGGTCTGATGTGGTCTGATGTGGACTCTAACTGGTCTGATGTGGTCTGATGTGGACTCTAACTGGTCTGATGTGGTCTGAAGTGGACTCTAACTGGTCTGATGTGGTCTGATGTGGACTCTAACTGGTCTGATGTGGTCTGATGTGGACTCTAACTGGTCTGATGTGGACTCTAACTGGTCTGATGTGGTCTGAAGTGGACTCTAACTGGTCTGATGTGGACTCTAACTGGTCTGATGTGGACTCTAACTGGTCTGATGTGGACTCTAACTGGTCTGATGTGGTCTGATGTGGACTCTAACTGGTCTGATGTGGACTCTAACTGGTCTGATGTGGTCTGATGTGGACTCTAACTGGTCTGATGTGGAACTGGTCTGATGTGGTCTGATGTGGACTCTAACTGGTCTGATGTGGAACTGGTCTGATGTGGTCTGATGTGGACTCTAACTGGTCTCATGTGGACTCTAACTGGTCTGATGTGGTCTGATGTGGACTAACTGGTCTGATGTGGTCTGATGTGGACTCTAACTGGTCTGATGTGGTCTGATGTGGTCTGATGTGGACTCTGACTGTGGTATCAGCCCCTGGTGTTTCTGTGACTGTCTGGAGGTTCGTCTTTGTTCTTATTCACTAATCTGTTCGTAGGAGGACGTGTGGGAACGCCAGCGTGTCACATGACTTTCCATTTATACTGAGGCAGCTGAAGACGAGAACAAAGAGCGGATTCAGAACCCTGGACCAGAACCAGATCCATCACCGGGATCTGAGCATCCTAACGAGGTTTCTATCCTTAACGCAGATCAGCTGCTGCCATGAACTGATCCGTTCACAAACAATCAGCTGTTTGATGTGAAAACAGTTTGAAGAGCTGCTGCAGGCGTGTTTCCTTATCGGTGATCAATAATCATCATCCGTCAGTCTGTTTGTTTACAATCACTGATCGATTCAGTCTGAATGTCTGCAGAGGAGAAAGCAGCGTTTAAATCTGGAGTAAACAGGTAGAACCCAGCGATCAGGAGGATCAATACAGAGATAATAAACTATCAATCTGATCAATATCCATCGATCAGCTGCAGGGCTGCTTCTCTTCTTCTGTGACTGAATCTTGGTTTTTATCTGTTTTCTCTGTCAGCCTTCGTCCTCCTCCTCTTCCTCACCGACCAGCTGCTCCTCCTCTCCTGAGTCTGATTGATCCTTCAGAGATAATCGTCCAATCAGCAGCAGCCAATCAGAGCCGACCTGCCAGACGATGCTGAGGGCAGAGCTGAGGGGCAGCAGTCAGCAGGACACTATACGATCAGAACACAGTCAGCTGATCGATACGGATCAATACTGGTTATCACTGACAAACACCTGCAGGCTCTGGTAGAAAGTCCAGGTGAGGTTTTCTCTCTGTGGAAAATAACACCTGAGATTTTCACATTCAGGCCTCTACAGGTTTTAAATGAAGCTGATCAATAAGTGTTTTAATCCTGATTCAGCTGCTGTCACAGATATTTATCCATAAATACACATTTAGATAAAGTAAATATAAACATATGATAGTAAATCTGATGCTGCTGGTTCTACTGTGTTCTAATGTTCCTCTGCTGCCACCTGCTGGACCAAACCCAGTCTACCTTCACAGCAGTCAGTCAGCTCAGAGAACCACAGAGCATGTTTCTATTCTAGTGGAAGAAGTAGAAACTAGAACAACCAGTAGAAACCAGTAGAACCAGTAGAGACTAGTAGTAACCAGTAGAACCAGTAGAGACTAGTATTAAACAAAGTACAAACCAGTGGAAACTGGTATCAACCACTAAAACCAGTGGAACTCAGCAGTAATCAGTATTAACTAGTGGGACCAGTGGAAGAAGTAGAAACTAGAACAACCAGTAGAAACCAGTAGAAAATACATACTAACCAGCAGAACCAGTAGAATGCAACAGAAACCAGTAGAAACCCTTTAAACTGGTAGAACCAGTAAAAACTAGTAGAATCAATGGAATCAGTACAAACTAGTACAACAAGTAATACTCAGACTTACCCAGTAGAACCAGTTAAAACCAACAGAACCACTAGAAAACTGTAGAACCCAGCTGAAACCAGTAGAACCAGAAAGAACAAGATGAACCCAGAAGATCTAGTAGAACTAGTAGACACCAACCGAAACCAGTAGAACCAATAGAACCACTGGAACCACTGGAACCAGTATTAGCCTTTATTGACCATTAGAACCAGTACGAAACAGTGGAACCAGTAGAACTCAACAGAAATCATTAGAATTATTAGAACCAGTAGAGCCATATTAGCCTGTATTAACCAGTAGAACCCAGAATGTAGCAGAACTAGTAGAACCCAACAGAAACCAGTAGAACCAGTAGAACCAGTATTAGCCTTTATTAACCATTAGAACCAGTAGGAACAAGGAGAACCAGTAGAACCCAGAAGACCTAGAAGAATTAGTAGAACCCAACAGAAACAAGTGGAACCATTAGAAACAGTAGAACCAGCATTTACCAGTAGAACCACTGGAACCAACAGAACTAGTATTAGTCTTTATTAACCATGAGAACCATTAGGACCAGTAGAACCAGTAGAACCCAGATGATCTAGTAGAACCAGCATTAGTTTTTATTAACCATTAGAACCAGTAGAACCAGTATTAGTCTTTATAAACCATTAGAACCAGTAGGACCAGCATTAGTTTTTATTAACCATTAGAACCAGTAGAACCAGTAGAACCAGTATTAGTCTTTATTAACCAGTAGGACCAGTAGAACCAGTATTAGTCTTTATTAACCATTAGAACCAGTAGGACCAGTAGAACCACTAGACCCAGTCTCTCGCTCTCCCTGCAGTTCCCCGGGCCTCCAGCAGGGGGCTCCCCGGGGCTCCCTCCGCCTGCGCCGGTGCAGCTGATGGAGGACCGGAGGATGCTTCGCCGAGCTGTCGGAGCTCTGACCCGGTCGAGATGAACCCGTTCGACGGCTCCGGTTCTCCGCGACACGACGAGGCGGAGGAGGCGGCGGACGGCGGGGACAGCCGCTGCCCGTGGGCCCGCTTCTCCTCCTGGCTGGAGTGTGTGTGTGTCGTTACCTTCGACCTGGAGCTCGGACAAGCCATCGAGGTAGGGCTAGCTTAGCATGGTTAGCATCGGTTATCAATAGGTTTATAGATCAGAGCGGATCAATCAGGTGATCAGAGGAGGCTGCGGGAGGTTTGATGGATTAATAAAGACAGAAAAACAAAGTCCTGCTGGGATTCTCGTTTTTTAACCAGACTCCATTTAAAAAACACGCAATTCTTTGGTTTCATCACCCAAACAAACAAACAGTCCTCTGTAAATAAAAACACGTTGAAGGGAAACATGCGGAGAGTCTGCTGAGGAGTTCGGCTTTGATATATACTGTTTTTATTAGTTTAAATCTAGATAATGTCTTCATGTTTCTGCTGCTGCACGGAGGATTACTGAGTAAATCACAGCTGAAGCCGGTCAGAAACAAGCGACATTTGTCAGGAGGTCTGGTGACAAACTGAACTAAGGGGCTCGTTAGGCCGCAGGGAGATGCGGAGGCTTGAATGAGCAGATCTGTGAATGGACCCTGGTGTCAGCCTCTGTTCTGTGTTTGTTTTCAGCTGGTTTATCCTCAGGATGTGAAGCTCACAGAAAAAGAGGTAAATTTAATCATCTGTCAGCATGTTTAAAGCACTGATTACAGATTATTGATCCTGCCTCTGGTGATCTGTCCCCAGAAAACCAGCATCTGCTACCTGTCCTTCCCCGACTCGTACTCAGGTAAACTCTGCTCTCATTGATCATGCTGTGGAGGTCAGAGGTCAGAGGTCACATGATCTGTGTGTCATTTCCCAGGATGCCTTGGCGACACGCAGTTCAGCTTCCGGCTACGACAGTCGGTCGGCCGCAGAGCGTCGAAGCTCAGAGACGACATCTACAACAGGGACGCCCCGGTGACGCTACAGGTGAGACGACAGCAGACAGGTGAGACAATAGTAGACAGGTGAGACAACAGGTGAGACAACAGGTGAGACAGTAGAGACGAGTGAGACAGGTGAGACAGCAGCAAACAGGTGAGACACGAGCAGACAGGTGAGATGACAGTAGACAGGAGAGACAGAAGGAGACAGGTGAGACTACAACAAACAGATATGACAGCGGCAGACAGGTGAGACGAGTGAGATGACAGTAGACAGGTGAGATGGTAACAGATAAGTGAGACGACACAAGCAGTGATTGATTGATTAATTGATTAGTTTTTGTGGATCAATAGAGCCTCTGTCAGATGTCATTGATCGCTGTTCTGTGTTTTTGTCTCCTCAGAGAGAAACGGCACATTTCTTCGGTTACGTCTATTTCCGACAGGTGAAGGACGTCTCTGTGAAGAGGGGCTACTTCCAGAAGGTTTGTCACCTGCTGTCACCTGGACACACCTGTAGGTCATGTGATGCTGACGGTCATGTGACTCTGTGTTTCAGTCGCTGGTGTTGGTGTCCAGGTTGCCGTATCCTCACCTGTTCCATTCGCTGCTGCAGATCATCGCACCTGAGTTTTTCGAGAAGCTGGAGCCCTGCCTCGAAGCAGGTGATGATGTCACGCCTACATCACACACCAATCCGACCAATCAGAACACAATATTTGACTTCAGCCTTTTTGCTCTCCTCGTCTCCCCAGTGTGTAACGAGATCGACCAATGGCCTTCGCCCGTACCTGGACTGACCCTCAACCTGCCTGTGATGGGCGTTGTCTTACAGGTGAGAAAAGGGGGTGTGGCTTTACCAATGAGGGGCGGAGCTAAAGTTACAAATTGAAGGAGAAGCCAAATACAACTCCCAGGGTGCCATCAGCCAATCAGAGAGCTTCACCTTCTGTTGCAGCGAGCTACGTTTTGCACTTTATAGCAACCACACACCTGACTGTAGCAGCAGAGCCTCATGGGTAATGTAGTATTTAGAGCCATCGAGCTGCTGTTCCTCAGGTGTTCTGTTTTTAATCTCGTTAAATGTGGTTCTAGTATTATAGTTGTGTTCTCCTGAGTCATGCTTCTGTCAGCGTTTCTGAAACATGACTCAGCAGCTTCGTCTCTGGTCTTCAGGTGAGGATTCCTTCTAAAGCAGACAAACCAGGAGGAAGTCCAGTCAGACAGACGGCTAAAGAGGTGAGAACCGTTCTAGTCCCTGTGTTCTGTGTTCGTGTTCGGTTCTGTGGTTAAAGTCTGTCTCCGTGTCCTTAGAACCTCCTGCCAGCTCCGACGGTGCTGCCGACCATCCATGAGCTGGACCTGTTCAGGTCAGTGCTGCTTCCTGTGTTCTGGTCATGTGATTAGGTCAGGTGTGTCCTGCAGGTGAGTCTCAGTCTCTCCTGTGTTCTGTTCAGGTGTTTCCAGTCGGTTCTGATCCACCTGCAGATGCTCTGGGAGCTCACGCTGCTGGGGGAGCCGGTGGTCGTCATGGCGCCGTCTCCCACCGTCTCCTCGGAAACCGTGCTGGCTCTGATCAGGTAACCGGACTGTCGCCTGTTGTGGCAGCCAATCAGAGAGCAGTGTTTATGTTGTTGCCGTGGTAACGATGTCCGTGTCCACCCTCAGCTCCATCAGTCCTCTGAAGTTCTGCTGCGACTTCCGTCCCTATTTCACAATACATGACAGCGAGTTCAGGGAGTACACGACCCGGACACAGGCCCCGTGAGTCTGACACACCTGAACACACCTGAACTCACCTGAACACACATCTGAACAACACACCTGATTTATTCACACAATCAAACTTTATTCACACAACAAAACTATTTACACAGTGAAGTGTTGCTGCTGAAAGTAACAGAGATGAAGTCAGAAGTCTTCCAGGTGTGTTCACCTGTCTACCTGTCTGTCGTCTTCTTCTTCTTCTTCTTCCTCTTCAGGCCGAACGTCGTTCTGGGCGTCACCAACCCGTTCTTCATTAAAACATTTCAGAACTGGCCTCACATCGTCCGGCTGGGAGAGATCAAGATGGCAGGTAGACCGTCCTCCAGAGTTCTTCTTCATGTTCTTCTCTTGATATCGACCTGCAGTAACTGTCTGATCACTTCCAGGTGATTTACCGAAGCAGGTGAAGGTGAAGAAGCTCTCCAAACTGAAAACGCTGGACACCAAACCAGGTAAGCTGTCAGTGGGACTCAGAGGCTGTTAGGACACACAGGTTCAGGTGTTACAGGTGTGTTACAGGTGTGTGTGTGTGTGTGTGTGTGTGTGTGTGTGTGTGTGTGTGTGTGTGTGTGTGTGTGTGTGTGTGTGTGTGTGCAGGGATCTACACGGCCTACAAGACGTTTCTGCACAAAGACAAGATCCTCATCAAGCGGCTGCTGAAGGTGAGCAGACGACCTGTAGATCAGAGCCGACAGGTGGAGCTCAGAGACTCACCTGTTGGTTTGTCTCACCTGCAGGGCATCCAGAGGAAGAGGCCGTCGGAGGTCCAGAGCGCCATCCTGAGGAGACACCTGCTGGAGCTCACACAGAGCTTCATCATCCCACTGGTGAGGCTTCAGCCAATCAGAAGCCTACGACACAGGTTCAGGTGTACTGAGGAGGTTTATTGATTATTGACGACACTAAGCCCTGTGTCTTGTCTGTCAGGAGCGGTACATGGCGAGCCTGATGCCTCTGCAGAGGTCGGTGACGCCCTGGAAGGTAAACAGCAAGTGGATCATTGATGATGATGTCACAGTGATGTCATCTGTTCAACATGTGTTTAGTATGTTTCTTCGTTCTCGGTTCAGACGCCTCCACAGATCCGTCCCTTCAGTCAGGATGAGTTCATGTCCACTCTGGACCACACCGGGCCTCAGCTCACCTCCATGCTCAAAGGGGATTGGATGGGACTGTACAGGTGAGTTACACAGGTGTCGGCAGCGTGTCCGTCTGTCCGTCTGACTGACTCAGTGTTTCAGAGGCGTCTGTCTTGGTTCTTCTCAGGAAGTTCTTCAGGTCTCCAAACTTTGACGGCTGGTATCGTCAACGACACAAAGAGATGACGCAGAAACTGGAGAGTCTTCACCTGGAGGTGGTCTGTGAGGCGGTGAGTCCTGGAGCACCTGGATCTGTCTGTTCAGCCCCTTTAAGACCACCAAAGTAGTCTGAAGGCAGAGAGTCCGTAACAGGCCAGAAGCCGTTTAGGATTGTTTCCTCTGAGTTTATTAAACATCTGCAGCAGCTGGAACTTCACTGAGTCTGATTTGTGTCTCGTCTCTTCTTCAGGACCTGCTGGGTTGGACCAAAGACAAGTCGGAGGTGGAAATTGTAGATTTAATTCTGAAGCTCAGAGAGAAGCTGGTGAGTTTCTAGACCCCTATGAACACCAACATCTAGACCCTATGAACACCAATATCTAGACCCTATGAACACCAATATCTAGACCCTATGAACACCAACATCTAGACCCCTATGGACACCAACATCTAGACCCCTATGAACACCAACATGTAGACCCTATGAACACCAACATCTAGACCCTATGAACACCAACATGTAGACCCCTATGAACACCAACATCTAGACCCCTACGGACACCAACATCTAGACCCCTATGGACACCAACATCTAGACCCCTACGAACACCAACATGTAGACCCCTATAAACACCAACATCTAGACCCCTATGAACACCAACATCTAGACCCCTATGAACACCAACATCTAGACCCCTATGAACACCAACATCTTGACCCCTATGAACACCAACATCTTGACCCCTATGAACACCAACATCTTGACCCCTATGAACACCAGCATCTAGACCCCTATGAACACCAACATCTAGACCCTATGAACACCAACATCTAGACCCCTATGAACACCAACATCTAGACCCCTATGAACACCAACATCTAGACCCTATGAACACCAACATCTAGACCCCTATGAACACCAACATCTAAACCCCTATGAACACCAACATCTAGACCCCTATGAACACCAACATCTAGACCCCTATGAACACCAACATCTAGACCCTATGGACACCAACATCTAGACCTTATGAACACCAACATCTAGACCCTATGAACACCAACATCTAGACCCCTATGAACACCAACATGTAGACCCCTATAAACACCAACATCTAGACCCCTATGAACACCAACATCTAGACCCCTATGAACACCAACATCTAGACCCCTACGAACACCAACATCTAGACCCCTACGAACACCAACATCTAGACCCCTATGAACACCAACATCTAGACCCCTATGAACACCAACATCTAGACCCTATGAACACCAACATCTAGACCCCTATGAACACCAACATCTAGACCCTATGAACACCAACATCTAGACCCTATGAATACCAACATGTAGACCCTATGAACACCAACATCTAGACCCTATGAACACCAACATCTAGACCCTATGAACACCAACATCTAGACCCCTGTAAACACCAACATCTAGACCCTATGAACACCAACATCTAGACCCTATGAACACCAACATCTAGACCCTGTAAGCACCCAACATCTAGACCCTATGAACACCAACATCTAGACCCTATGAACACCAACATCTAGACCCTATGAACACCAACATCTAAACCCTATGAACACCAACATCTGAACCCCTGAACACCAACATCTAGACCCCTATGAACACCAACATCTGGACCCTATGGACACCAACATCTAGACCCCTATGGACACCAACATCAGACCCTGAACACCAACATCTAGACCCTATGAACACCAACATCTAGACCCCTGTAAACACCAACATCTAGACCCTATGAACACCAACATCTAGACCCTATGAACATAACATCTGGAGCCCTGGCAAGCACCAACATCTAGACCCTATGAACACCAGCATCTAGACCCTATGAACACCAACATCTAGACCCTATGAACACCACATCTAGACCCTATGAACACCAACATCTAGACCCCTATGAACACCAACATCTAGACCCCTATGAACACCAACATCTAGACCCCTATGAACACCAACATCTAGAGCCCTATGAACACCAACATCTAGACCCTATGAACACCAACATCTAGACCCCTATGAACACCAACATCTAGACCCTATGAACACCAACATCTCGACCCCTATGAACACCAACATCTAGACCTTTATGAACACCAACATCTGGACCCCTATGAACACCAACATCTAGACCCCTATGAACACCAACATCTAGACCCCTATGAACACCAACATCTAGACCTATGAACACCAACATCTAGACCCCTATGAACACCAACATCTAGACCTCTATGAACACCAACATCTTGATCCCTATGAACACCAACATCTAGACCCTATGAACACCAACATCTAGACCTCTATGAACACCAACATCTTGATCCCTATGAACACCAACATCACAGACCCTGTAAACACCAACATCTAGACCTGTAAACACCAACATCTAGACCACTATGAACACCAACATCTAGACCCTATGAACACCAACATCTAGACCCTATGAACACCAACATCTAGACCCTATGAGCACCAACATCTAGACCCTATGAACACCAACATTTAGACCCCTATGAACACCAACATCTAGACCCTATGAACACCAACATCTAGACCCTATGAAGACCAAACATCTAGACCCTATGAACACCAACATCTAGACCCCTATGAACACCAACATCTAGACCCCTATGAACACCAACATCAAGCCCCTATGAACACCAACATCTAGACCCTATGAACACCAACATCTAGACCCTATGAACACCAACATCTAGACCCTATGAACACCATCTGAACCCTATGAACACCAACATCTAGACCCCTATGAACACCAACATGTAGACCCCTATAAACATAACATCTGGAGCCCCTATGAACACCAACATCTAGACCCCTATGAACACCAACATCTAGACCCCTATGAACACCAACATGTGAGGCCCTATAAACACCAACATCTGGGTACTATGAACACCAACATCTAGACCCCTATGAACACCAGCATCTGGGCCCTGTAAACACCAACATCTAGACCCTATGAACACCAACATCTAGACCCTATGAACACCAACATCTAGACCCTATGAACACCAACATCTAGACCCTATGAACACCAACATCTAGACCCTATGAACACCAACATCTAGACCCTATGAACACCAACATCTGGGCCACTATGAACACCAGCATCTAGACCCCTATGAACACCAACATCTAGACCCTATGAACACCAACATCTAGACCCTATGAACACCAACATCTAGACCCCTGTAAACACCAACATCTAGACCCTATGAACACCAACATCTAGACCCTGTAAACACCAACATCTAGACCCTGTAAACACCAACATCTAGACCACTATGAACACCAACATCTAGACCCTATGAACACCAACATCTAGACCCTATGAACACCAACATCTAGACCCTATGAACACCAACATCTAGACCCTGTAAACACCAACATCTAGACCCCTGTAAACACCAACATCTAGACCACTATGAACACCAACATCTAGACCCTATGAACACCAACATCTAGACCCTATGAACACCAACATCTAGACCCTATGAACACCAACATCTAGACCCCTGTAAACACCAACATCTAGACCCTATGAACACCAACATCTAGACCCTGTAAACACCAACATCTAGACCCCTGTAAACACCAACATCTAGACCCCTATGAACACCAACATCTAGACCCTATGAACACCAACATCTAGACCCCTATGAACACCAACATCTAGACCCTATGAACACCAACATCTAGACCCTATGAACACCAACATCTAGACCCCTGTAAACACCAACATCTAGACCCTATGAACACCAACATCTAGACCCTGTAAACACCAACATCTAGACCCCTGTAAACACCAACATCTAGACCCTATGAACACCAACATCTAGACCCTATGAACACCAACATCTAGACCCTATGAACACCAACATCTAGACCCTATGAACACCAACATCTAGACCCCTGTGTTCCTGCTGCTGATGTCACAGGAAGTGTGTTTCTGGCTGGTTTTTCAGATCAAAGCTCGCAGGCAGCAGCTACAGGTGAAAGACGGAGTTCTGGATAAACTGGACGCTTTTATAAACTCCATCATCGGTTCGCTGCCTGAAGACCTGCAGACTGTCCTCAGCACACACTGACACACACACACACACACTGACACACACACACACACACACACTGACACACACACACACGTCATGATGCCTTCACTGACCTCACACGTGGAAACGGCTGGTCGAAGCAGATGTGGATGTTGGTGTCTGAATGTCTCGATGAGTTTTCTACCAGACTTTATTCTCCTAACACGAAGAGACACTTCCCACCAAACGTCAGATTTATTCCTGAAATGTTCCAAACTTCTTATTTACGTTAAAAATCACGTCTTATAATCAACTAAAACCCCAAATTTGACGCCTTCTTACCTGAAAAACGCTCCTTTAGTGGAATCATGAGACTTTATTCCTGAGATAATGAGTGGATGTTCCTGCCCTGCTTCTCCGTCAGACACTGAGACGACGGTGATTGATTGACTGATTGATTGATTGATTGACTGATTGATTGATTATAGACCTTCTGAGACCTTCCTGCCTCAGGCTGAATGTAACACTGATGATCACCACCATGTTCTGATGTTTACCTCGATGCTCCGTTTCTCACCACCTGTAAATAACTTTGAAGTAAAACCTGACTCATGTTCAGGATCCCTGGTTGGCCTTCATTTCAGCTGCTCAAGTCACATTTACAGGGATCAATATGCAAGTTATTGATCCTTTAGTGTGTCAATATCCAGGTTATTGATACTTTAGTGTGTCAATATCCAGGTTATTGATACTTTTATATGTTAATATCCAGATTATTGATACTTTAGTGTATCAATATCCACATTATTGATACTTTAGTGTGTTAATATTCAGGTTATTGATACTTTTATATGTTAATATCCAGATTATTGATACTTTAGTGTATCAATATCCAGATTATTGATACTTTAGTGTATCAATATTCAGATTATTGATACTTTAGTGTGTTAATATTCAGATTATTGATACTTCATTGCATCAATAAGCATATTATTGATACTTTAGTGAGTTCATATTAAGACTATTGATATTTTAAATGCAGTTTCCAGGTTGTAGATGTTTGTTTGTGTTTAAAAGCCTTAAAAACCCAGAAAACAGTGAGTCTGTGAAGCACAAAAAATAGTTTAATTTCAACGAGGGAATCAAAAATAGAGGCGATGGTGGCAGAAAGACCTGCATTCACCGTCTGTCATGATAGAAGCTTCTCACAGTGACCATCAGTCATATGTTCTGATAAATATTCATGCAGCTCAAACCGACACAAACCAGGTCAGCTTAGAGGTCAGGAAGTCACAAGGAAACCAGAACTAGTGTCTCCCTCATCACCGACCTCCAGGTCCCTCAGGAACCCACATCTGGTCTCTACTGTTCAAGTCCTCCTCCAGGTGTTTACCTCCTGTTGGGGCCCCTCCAGGTCGTCTCCAGGTGTTTACCTCCTGTTGGGGCCCCTCCAGGTCTTCTCCAGGTGTTTACCTCCTGTTGGGGCCCCTCCAGGTCGTCTCCAGGTGTTTACCTCCTGTTGGGGCCCCTCCAGGTCGTCTCCAGGTGTTTACCTCCTGTTGGGGCCCCTCCAGGTCGTCTTCAGGTGTTTACCTCCTGTTGGGGCCCCTCCAGGTCGTCCCCAGGTGTTTACCTCCTGTTGGGGCCCCTCCAGGTCGTCTTCAGGTGTTTACCTCCTGTTGGGGCCCCTCCAGGTCGTCTCCAGGTGTTTACCTCCTGTTGGGGCCCCACCACGTCGGCCCCTGCAGCCTCATGACGTCGCGTTTCTCCTGCGGGCTGAAGTGCAGGATGGTGAGGATGGCGTTGAGCGTCTGCGTCCTGCCGCTGCTGTCCTGCAGCGTCAGGAACCTGTAGATGACGTTCTTCAGGTACTCCATGTTGGCGCCCTCCCGGCTCTGGTCCCGGATCAGTTTGTCGAGTCGCCCTCGCAGGTCCGACACCTCCTCGTCGTGACGCTCTCCGTTGGCGATGAGCTTGGCCTGCAGCTGGTGGATGTCCTCCTCCAGCCGGTTCTTCTGCCGCCGCAGGCTGCCGACCTCCACCTCCTTCCTGGCGAGCTGCTCGGCGTACAGCAGCATCGTGGACTCGGTGGGCGTGGCCTGTCGCAGGGCCTGGCTGATGATGTCGCCCTCGCTCTCCGGATCGGCCGCCTGCTCGTCGTCGGCCATGTTGTCGGCGTTGTAGCTGCAGGTGAGGACGGCGGCCCGCAGCCTCTCCAGCTCCTGGTCCTTCTCGTCCAGCAGCGCCATGGTCCTCTCTCTGTGTTTGTGGAGCTCCGCCTCCAGGCGCAGCAGCTCGTCGCGGTGCAGCGTCTCCGCCCGCTCTACTTCCTGTTTGTGAGTGTGTTGCAGCGCCGCCGCCTGCTGCTGCCGCTCCTCCAGCTGCTGCCGGTGTCGGGCCTCGGCCTCGTCGCTCTGGATGCGGAGGTTGATGTACTTCTCCCTGAGCTCCGACAGCTGGTCCTTCACCTCCTCCAGCTCCTTGGCCTGGCAGCCATCTTTGGCGTTCTTGTTCTTCAGCACCACCTGCGCTCGCAGCTTGTAGCGCTCAAACTCCTCCTTCACCTGCCGGAGCTCCTGCTGGTACACCAGCGCCGAGGTTCTGTCCTCCGTCTCCGTCTCCAGGTCCTGGATGTTCAGGTCGGGGTTCCTCTGAGACGCCAGCAGCAGCAGCTTCTTCACCTTCTGCAGCTTGTCCTTCAACACGCCGACGTCCAGCTGCGACTCGTCCAGACTGAGGTCGGCGGTCGACCTGCTGGAGGCGGCGATGGCCAACGTTTTGTTCTCGGTGTCGAGCTGCAGGATTCGATCTCTGAGCCTCTGAGCCGTCTGCTGGTCTCGCTGCCTCGCCTTCTCACAGGATCCCAGCAGCTCCGACAGCTCCGACACTCGCTGCTCCAGACCGGCCACCCGAAGCTCCGCAGACTGAGCACGCTCACGGGCGCGCTCCTCCGCATCACACACCTGCAACACAAACAGCTGTGAGTCACCAGGACTGGTTTAGGATTTAGTTAGGCTAGTTAGTGCCGGCCTGTCGCTGTGGTCTGGTTTAGGTTGGTTCTTCTCACCTTCCGGGTCTCGCTGTGGATCTGCTGCTGGAAATGCTCCTTCAGCTCCTTCATCTCCTCCCGCATCTCGACCACTCTGGGATCTGGTTTCTTCCGGTCGTCCTCGGCAACCTGCAGCCTCCTCCTCAGCTCGTCTCTCTCCTCCCTCACCTGGCTCAGGTGAGCCTCGGACTCCGCCCCCCGGTCCACGGCCTGTGATGTCATGAGGAGGGCGGTGCTGGCGTCCTGCAGGCGCAGCTCTGCGTCCTGCCGCAGGTCTCTCTCCTGCTGCAGGATCTTCTGCAGCTCTCGCAGCTGCTGGGCGTGGTCTCCCTGCTCCTGCTCCCTCTCGTGCTGCTGTGTGATGATGCGAGCGCGGCTCTCGGTCATCTGCTGCTGCAGAGCGTTCAGCTCCGCCTCCTGCTGCGTCGTCATGACGACCAGTTGCTCCTGCAGTTCCTCCACTTCCTGCTTCAGCTGACGCTTGTCGGCCTGGAAGTTCGCCTCCATCCGAGACTTCTCCTGCGTCACCGTGGCCAGAGCGTTGGTGAGCGTGCTCAGTTGGCTCTTCAGTTGGGCGACTCGGCGGTCCGCCTCCACACTGGGAGGGGGCGTGGCCTGCTGCTGCTCCGCCCCCACGCCGCTGCTGTCAGAGCCACCATTATCAGGCTGCAGAAACAAACATACTCAGGTTAAACTGCTGACAACAAGAAGCACGTTGCATCCATCACACTGTAGCTGCATTCAAAACACTCTGGTCGCATTCGCTGCACTGGAGTCACGTTCAGCTGCTCTGGTTGCTTCTGCTGAGCTCCTGCTGCAGTAACGTGTTTTATTATTTACTGGACTCTTCCTAACAGACACTTCCTGTCTGTGTGTCTTGGTGATGTTGTTGTTTGGGTTGCCATGGTAACAACACCTGCTCATCATTTGCTTGCGGACATGTTGTTCTGTAAACTCGTCAGACCTACCGTACAGCTGGACCTTCCTGCTTCTCCCTGGTCCTCCTCGCTCTGGTCCCCCCTGGCGGTCTCACTCGGCGTGTCCACGGACGCCGCCGTCTCCACACTGTCCTCGCTGTGCAGCGAGCATCCGTCATCTGGAAGGTCTGGGGCGGCGGCGTCCAGCTGGTTCAGGTCCACATCCTGGGTCACCGTCAGAACCTTCAGACTGGCCTCCAGAGCCTCCTTCTCCTTCAGGAGGCTCTTGTAGGCCCGGACCACGTCCTTAAAGCGGGTCTGGTACTGGACCAGCTGCTTCTTCTGGGACTCGACGGTGTCCAGCAGCTCCTTCCTGCTCGGACCGCCCCCAAAACTCATCCCGAACTTCTCCATGACTCTGGAGTCCACCGGGGTCGGATCAGACCAGATCCATCACCACCAGGATCAGAACCGGTTCCTCTGAGCAGGTTTGTTGGTCCTGAAAGGAGACAGGCTTCATTAGGGCTCCTGCTGTGACGTTTATCAATGAGGTATCAATAATTAGCACCACAGAAGTGATCACTGCGTCTGGACCTGCTTGGTGCAGCAGGTCTAGATGCTACAATGGAAACGATGAGGATCAACAGATGCACATTGAGGATCAGCTGTTTGCTTTACGTATTGATTACATATTGATTATTGGTTCTTCCTGTGAAATGTTTTGTGACTTCCTTTGGAGGTGCACTGAGAGTCTTTGAGTTTCAAATAAGAAAGTAAAACATTAAAACACCGACTGATCAACTGAAAACACAGAACAGACAGAAAATACAGAACATAAATCAACTTTAAAAGACGAAACAGATAAAAACACCGGAAGTGAGTCAGAATAAAACCGATCAGAGGGTTTTGGAGCTCCTCTCTGAGTGTAAATCTGACTCCAGGTCTTTATTTGAGACTTTATTTCGTTTATCTCCTGATCATTTTGGTCGTTTCGAGCTTTGACGCTGTCATTCTGTGGCTGCTGTGTGTTTAACTCAGTTTGAAGCTCTCAGACTGGCTCCAGTTGGACGTTTATGTTCGTGAATGTTTCGGTTCGGTTCGGTTCTTACCTGATAATCAGCTGATCGATCCCCAAACTGCAGCTTCGACGAGCCGAAACCAAACAGACAAACCTCTGAACGCCTGTAAAGATGAAACCTGTCGACTAAAATCCTCCTCAGTGTTTCATTTGTCAACAGCCGCCATGTTGGATTGAGCCGGACGTGGACAACCTGGAGGAGGCGGGGCTTCACTGCTGCGTTCAGGGACGTCAGGAAAAAGCAACACTAGAGGAAATAAAGTAAGCACCAAGCATATTTTGCTTATTGTTTAAATTATATCTATTTATAACGTTGTAAACAAACTTTATTTGTAACACGAAGTGCTTTACAGGACATATGAATATGATGTTTTAAATCAGAGACTCAGTAAAAACAGAGAAACGCTGCCACAAACAAAGAAACAAATAAATAATAACAGTAATAAAATGATAAATGCTGCAAAGAAACAGCAGAAGCAGGATCAGTCAGAATTCAAGATAGAATGAGACAATAATAAAAAGTGAAGTGATAAAAGACAGATAAAATAAAATAATAATAAAGAGAGGATATAAATAAAGAAATAAACAAAACAATTCATTTAAATAACATCAGCAACTGAATAGTAATAATATTAATAAATAAAAAGATAAAGTTAATTTAAAACACAAATAATACATAGATGAATAAATAAAATCAATAAAATCAGTTCAATAACAAAATAACATTAATAATAATTATAATGATAATTATAATGATAATAAACTGATAAATAAAACCAATAAAATGTATTTAAAAGAATATTAAACTGGAAAAAAAAAGAAATTACAATAAAAATATTTTAAATTTAATTATAAAAACAATGGGAAGGATGATAATTACAATAATATCATCCATAGTTAATATTATTATTATTATTATTATTGTTGTTATTATTATCGTTATTAATGTTTTATTAGTAGTATTGCTGTTGTAACAAAAGTAAATAATTCAGAGAAGCATTTTTTGTGTTTAGTGCATGACAGTTATATATATTATATTTATTTAATAAGTCATAAAATACAATAGAAGTATTTCCAGTGTGCTGAAAACTGCAAATTAATCTCCTGAGAAAGTAAAAGGTTACAAAATTCAATGTAAACAACCTGAAATGTGCCAAAATATACCAATATTAATTCTCTGTTCTGTGGACACTTTATAAATACATATTACATCCGTACAGGCAGTCAGACTGGACGCTGACATGTGTAAACCCTAAATCTCCAGGGTCTCTAGTGGACATTAAACGCAGCATTGTTTTCCGTGCTGTCAATAAAGTTTTGTTCAAAGCCGTGACGTAAATTATTCCGCGTTGGCCTGGACGTGGCACCGAGGAGGAGCCGCTGTTCTCCGCCTGTTTTCTCCGCTCTTCTACCCGCTGATCTCCGCCCGTTCTCCGGCTCCGACCAGCAGCTTCTCCCGGACCGACCGGCCGACTCTCCCCGCCAGGCGTTGCCTAACTGCCCGGGACTCTCGCTCAAGATGGGTCTGACCATGTCGTCGCTGTTCTCCAGGCTCTTCGGGAAGAAGCAGATGAGGATACTGATGGGTGAGCGCCGCGGCTAAGCTAACTAGCTCCGAGCTAACCGGCCGAGCACCGGCGGCCGGATGAAAGCAGGCTCCGGTGTCTGAGTTACTCATTAAAGCAGACTAATTGTGCTGTGTTCTGGGTTATAAAGTCGGAGTGGTTGAAGTTTAATTCTAATTTCACCTGTAAATACTAAAAACGGCAGCTAACAGTGCTAGCTAGCAGTGCTAACGCAGGGAGCTAACAGGCAGATAACGGTCGCATCAGTTTAAACAGTTTAAACGTGTTTACATGAAGCTTCTCTGACAACCAGCTCCTCTGCTTTAATCCGGTTTCTGTGTTTCCTTCAGTCGGTTTGGACGCAGCCGGTAAAACTACGATCCTGTACAAGCTAAAGCTCGGAGAGATCGTCACCACCATCCCAACTATCGGTGAGTAATCAGTGATCGATCAGCGTTCAGCAGGTGAGCTCACGTGTCCAGGTGACAGCAGGGTCTGTGTGTCAGACAGGTGAGGAGGAGCTGAGTCAGCAGCTGGCAGCATCACGTGATCAATATCAGTGATCAGTTGTTGTAGCTGTAGATAATCACACAGGAAACTGATCATACACACGATCAGTATGAAGTTCTGTGTCTTTGTTGTTGTTTTGTGTCTCTTTGTTGTTGTTTTGTGTCTTTGTTGTTGTTTTGTGTGTCTTTGTGGTTGTTTTGTCTCTTTATGGTTGTTTTGCGTCTCTTTGTTGTTGTTTTGTGTCTCTTTGTGGTTGTTTTGTGTCTCTTTGTTGTTGTTTTGTCTCTTTGTGGTTGTTTTGTGTCTCTCTGTGGTTGTTTTGTGTCTCTTTGTGGTTGTTTTGTGTGTCTGTGGTTGTTTTGTGTCTTTGTTGTTGTTTTGTGTCTCTT
This sequence comes from Dascyllus trimaculatus, assembly GCA_024666655.1. Taxonomy (NCBI): domain Eukaryota; kingdom Metazoa; phylum Chordata; class Actinopteri; family Pomacentridae; genus Dascyllus; species Dascyllus trimaculatus. Next base: position 1,327,946 of record CM045465.1, on the reverse strand, counting down.
TGCGGTTGTTTTGTCTCTTTATGGTTGTTTTGCGTCTCTTTGTTGTTGTTTTGTGTCTCTTTGTGGTTGTTTTGTGTCTCTTCGTGGTCATTTTGTGTCTTTATGGTTGTTTTGCATCTCTTTGTTGTTGTTTTGTGTCTCTTTGTGGTTGTTTTGTGTCTCTTTGTGGTTGTTTTGTGTCTCTTTGTTGTTGTTTTGTCTCTTTGTGGTTGTTTTGTGTCTCTCTGTGGTTGTTTTGTGTCTCTTTGTGGTTGTTTTGTGTGTCTGTGGTTGTTTTGTGTCTCTTTGTGGTTGTTTTGTGTCTCTTTGTGGTTGTTTTGTGTCTCTTTGCGGTTTTGTGTGTCTCTGTGGTTGTTTTGTGTCTCTTTGTGGTTGTTTTGTGTGTCTTTGTGGTCGTTTTGTGTCTCTTTGTGGTTGTTTTGTGTCTCTTTGCGGTTTTGTGTGTCTTTGTGGTTGTTTTGTGTCTCTCTGTGGTTGTTTTGTGTGTCTTTGTGGTCGTTTTGTGTGTCTTTGTGGTTGTTTTGTGTCTCTTTGCGGTTTTGTGTGTCTTTGTGGTCGTTTTGTGTGTCTTTGTGGTCGTTTTGTGTGTCTTTGTGGTCGTTTTGTGTCTCTTTGCGGTTTTGTGTGTCTTTGTGGTCGTTTTGTGTGTCTTTGTGGTCGTTTTGTGTGTCTTTGTGGTCGTTTTGTGTGTCTTTGTGGTTGTTTTGTGTCTCTTTGTGGTTGTTTTGTGTCTCTTTGTTGTTGTTTTGCGTCTCTTTGTTGTTGTTTTGCGTCTCTTTGTGGTCATTTTGTGTCTTTTTGTGTTGGTGTGGTGAACCTTCTGTGTTTCTTAGAACACGTTTCTCTGAAGGTTCATTGATTTTCCGGCTCTTGTTGTTCGATCTTTCGTCTTCCCAAACAAACACAAACTTTGTGTCTGATTTTTCAGAACGTTCTTCCCATTTTTACTTATTTCTTAGTTCTTATCTGACCTTCTATTTGTCGGTGATTAAACAACACCTCAGACTTTAAAAATCTCTCCACACGTCCAGAGTTCAGTTCCCAGACTTTAGTTTTGTGGAAGCGTTCAGGCCTTAATGTTCCTGCTGTCTCTGCTCATTTCTGGGTTCAGTCTGAAGAACCTGTTTCTATCAGCTGTGTTCTGGTGGAAGGTTTGGTCGATTTGTTCTCATCAGTCTCTGGTGGAACTTTAATCAGGAGCCTTTCAGGATTAATCCATTGTCATTTTAGGCGACGTCTACTGATAGTTTACTGGGAGTCGGCTCCAAGCTCACTGATACTAGAGGTGTTCCTGAGGATACCTGCAAACATCCACCAAGAAAAACAGGAGAGAAGCAATTAATACATTACAGACAGAATTAACAACTTTTTAATAACTTTTTTAAGTGTCAAATTATTAATTATGAGCTAAAACGGCCACTGACTTTGTTGTATAAAACAGCGGTTCCCAACCACCGGGCCTCGGACCGGTATCAGGACGTGGGTCACCTGGCACCAGGCTGCTCAGAAAGAATACAAAGTTTTATATACAATCATAGCGTCTAATTTATCAGGCTAGACTTAAAACATCATCACAAACACACCATCCCACAGTGAAGCACGGTGGTGGCAGCATCATGATATTAAGCATGGTGGTGGCAGCATCATGATGTGAAGCACGGTGGTGGTAGCATCATGATGTTCAGCACGGTGGTGGCAGCATCATGGTGTGAAGCATGGTGGTGGCAGCATCATGGTGTGAAGCACGGTGGTGGCAGCATCATGGTGTGAAGCATGGTGGTGGCAGCATCATGATGTGAAGCACGGTGGTGGCAGCATCATGATATTCAGCACGGTGGTGGCAGCATCATGGTGTGAAGCATGGTGGTGGCAGCATCATGGTGTGAAGCACGGTGGTGGCAGCATCATGATGTGAAGCATGGTGGTGGCAGCATCATGGTGTGAAGCACGGTGGTGGCAGCATTATGATGAGAAGCATGGCGGTGGCAGCATCATGATGTGATGCATGGTGGTGGCAGCATCATGATGAGAAGCACGGTGGTGGCAGCATCATGGTGTGAAGCATGGTGGTGGCAGCATCATGGTGTGAAGCACGGCGGTGGCAGCATCATGATGTTCAGCACGGTGGTGGCAGCATCATGGTGTGAAGCACGGTGGTGGCAGCATCATGATGTGAAGCATGGTGGTGGCAGCATCATGATGTGAAGCACGGTGGTGGCAGCATTATGATGAGAAGCATGGCGGTAGCAGCATCATGATGTGAAGCATGGTGGTGGCAGCATCATGATATGAAGCATGGTGGTGGCAGCATCATGATGTGAAGCACGGTGGTGGCAGCATCATGATGAGAAGCATGGCGGTGGCAGCATCATGGTGTGAAGCACGGTGGTGGCAGCATCATGATGTGAAGCACGGTGGTGGCAGCATCATGATGTGAAGCACGGTGGTGGCAGCATCATGGCAGGATATCTCTTGGCAGGCCCCAGTTGCGTGATAATCAATCCGTAGAAAATTGTCTTGCTTGAAACCGGTCCGTGGTGCAAAAAGCTTGCAACGTCTTTTTTTATTTAACATTCTTTACATTAAAAACAAAAGTGTCCTAAATGAGTAAAACTACGTTTTTTGCTAAATGTGTTTTTACTTTTTCGAGTTTCTCCCTTTTTTTCTAAGAAGCTCTCTAGAGAAATTAGTTTTTTATTAATTCTGGCAGGAAACGAGCACAGACGGAAGTGGCGGGAAGGCGATCTAGTCATTTTTCAAAATAAAATACCCTGCGGATTCCGCCTGAAATAAAATAAAACTTTATTATTTCTGTGCGGCCCGGTGGTTGGGGACCGCTGGTGTATCATTGGTAACAATCATTGGTACCCTTGGCCACATCATGATGCTGCCACCACCGTGCTTCACGTCATGATGCTGCCACCACCGTGCTTCACGTCATGATGCTGCCACCACCGTGCTTCACACCATGATGCTGCCACCACCGTGCTTCACATAATGATGCTGCCACCACCATGCTTCATGTCATGATGCTGCCACCACCGTGCTTCACGTCATGATGCTGCCACCACCGTGCTTCACACCATGATGCTGCCACCACCGTGCTTCACATAATGATGCTGCCACCACCGTGCTTCATGTCATGATGCTGCCACCACCGTGCTTCACACCATGATGCTGCCACCACCGTGCTTCACATAATGATGCTGCCACCACCGTGCTTCATGTCATGATGCTGCCACCACCGTGCTTCACATCATGATGCTGCCACCACCGTGCTTCACATCATGATGCTGCCACCACCGTGCTTCATATCCTCGGTCCATAGAATATTGTCTTGCTCAGTTGTGTTTTCCTTCAGACAAATAAATAAATTTCCACTAAGAGGAATAAAGGTTCACCAGAATGCAGGATATGAAGTTTATCTGGGTTTTTAGGTTTTAAACTACAGCCGTGTTCGTGTGTTTCAGGTTTCAACGTGGAGACGGTGGAGTACAAGAACATCTGTTTCACAGTCTGGGACGTCGGCGGTCAGGACAAAATCAGGCCTCTGTGGAGACACTACTTCCAGAACACACAGGTACAGAACCAGAACACCTGAAACCTGCAGCGTTCAGGTGTTTATCAGCTGCTGTGGGCCTCATAGGACAGGACCACAGCCGTCATTGTATTGATATTGTATTGACGTTTCTGGCGATCAATAATCTGAGCTGCTGCTGCGTTCAGGGTCTGATCTTCGTGGTGGACAGTAACGACAGAGAGAGAGTAGCCGAGTCGGCGGAGGAGCTCTCCAAGATGGTGAGAAACATGTTCTGTGCTTTAAATCTGTGACATCACACGGTTTGTTTGGCTACATGATGACATCATCGGTCACGTGACTCCACAGATCCAGGAAGACGAGCTGAAGGAGGCGGTTCTCCTGGTGTTCGCCAACAAACAGGATCTTCCCAACGCCATGGGGGTCAGCGAACTCACCGACAAACTGGGTCTGCACAGCATGCGCAGCAGAACCGTAAGATCAATAATCAATCAATACTTCTGCATGTACTGTACACACAGAGACAGACTGAGGCTGTGCAGCAGGATCAATAACGATCAATACATCAGTGTATCGTGACCAGCAGTGAAACCTGCTAGAAACAGATCGAACAGTTTAATGTCAGAGAGACGATCAGATCCAACAGTCGGGTTTCACTGCTGCTGGTTTCTGATCAGTTTTACAATCAGACTGATCAGTTTCATGATCAATTAGATCCATTTGATCACGCTGATCAGTTTCTGATCAGTCACAGCTCCAACTGTGTCTTCGTTTTTGTTTTTCGATCAGTTTCATGATGAGTTTGGTTGGATTGATCGGTCTCTGATCGATCAATCCGACTGTGTTGTTGTTCGTTTCAGATCAGTTTTCTAATCGTATTGATCCGTTTCTGATCGATCAGTGCTCTGACTGTGTCTCCGTTGTGTTTCAGTGGCACGTCCAGGCCACCTGTGCCACTCAGGGTACAGGTCTGTACGAGGGTCTGGACTGGTTGTCCAATGAGCTGTCGAAACACTAGACCACCTGACAGGAAGCAGGAAGCAGCAGACTGATGTCATCGACTGATGTCACGACTGATGTCACCGTGTACAAACGGAGGGGGAGGAGCTTCACAGGACTGTTTGGTTTTTTTTTTTTAAATTATAAATGTGTGTCTGTAGGAGGAAGTGATGTCATGGACTCTGAGCTCACCTTGATTTCCCATCTTCCTCTTCTTCTTCTTCTTCTGTTCTTCCTGCAGGTCTTTTTTTCTTTTAATCCGCATGTTTTAACTCAGAATCATGTGACAGGATGTCGTGGAAGAGGAGGGGCGGGGCTTACAGCAGGTGACAGTCACCTGGGGGGACAGGTGGGCGGAGTTTATGGCAGGTGCCCGTTACCTGGAGGTCAGGGGGCGGGGTTAATGGCAGGTGACAGTCACCTGGTCGTGTGATGACTCATTCCACAGAGCCGAGCCTGTCGGCCTCGTCATTCCTTATTAATGTGAAGAAGAAGAAACGCAGCGACAACGATGATGCAATAAAGGTTTTTTTTCTTCTCACGTGTTTCTGACGTTTGTTCTGAGTTTCATTTTGAAATTCTCATTTTGACATTTTTTTAAATGTATTTTCTATTTGTTCAAAATGCTGTAGACACGTTCTAATAATCAATAATCTAAAATCTTGTTAAATCTATGAAACGTTTCAGTGACCGACTTTGAGATTCTCCCATTTCTCTGGAATAACTTGAATTTATTTCAGATTTTAAATGATTGTTTCAAAACGAAATCATGAAGCTTCAAACCAAATCATTGAGATGTCGTCTCTTAATATATGCAAACTTATAATAATGATAATAATAATAATGATAATAATAGAATGATAATGATAATAATAGAATAATAATAGCCTTTCTTAGGGTTGATTTTGTATTAATTTGATCAGTTTTCCCAAAGTAAATAAAAAGATCAGGGTTAAATTTAAAGCACTGATCAGCTCAAACAACAAAAGATTCAAATGATTTTATTTTACACAAAATTTAAACACAACAAACAAACTGCAGTCACACCATCATCATCATCATCATCATCATCATCTTCATCACGGCTCCTCGGACCACCTGACCTCCACCTGACCTCCACCTGACTGTCCTCACACACTGATTGGTTCGTGCTGGTTGTTGTGACGTTTGACCACGAAGACCTTCTGACCGGAGACCGTCACCGTGTAGACGAAGTCCTCCAGAATCACTGAGGACAGAGCAGCTCAGGTGAGTTCAGGTGAGTCGCCTCCACTCCATGTGTTCACACTGATCAGGCACTAATGTCGTATCAGTACCTGACATCCGTTTGAAGGGCGGATCAGCTGATCCAGATAACCTGAAGCGACTCGCCGTCCGAACCATCTGCATCATCACACCTGCTGTGTGTTCGTCGTTCTCCAGCTCACCTGCAGACTGAACAGGTGAGAAGGTCAGAGCTGATATAAAACATCCTGTCAAGACTGATCAGGTCTTATCCAAGGTTTCTGATTATGACTGATAATCAATAACAGTTTCTCCTACAACTGACAAAATGGGTTCATGTGTTAATTTAAAATCTTGCAGGTAAAACAGTTTGTAGTAAGAAACAAACAAACAAACCCACCAAACTCCATTCAGAAAGCGACCATTTTACAAGCTTCTGTAGTTTTATTAGTTAACAGGATAATAAGAAATCATGTGGGAACAAATGTCATTTTATCTTATCAATAACCAAGAATATATTTCTGAATCCAGAGACTGCATTAAAGGTTTTAAATGAGATTTTAGCAGGTATAACTGAACAGTTATCAGAGGAATCTAAAACTGACTGAAATTTGAATGTAGTTTGGTGCTTCTGTGTAGTTCTGCCAATTTTATCCTCTCTGATATGTGCTCTGTGTCTTCACAAACCAAATCACCAGACTACATCCACAAGTCATGTAATTTAGTTCCTTGGTAACTGAACTGAAGACTAGTTAAGACTGAAGCAAACAAGGCTGGAAGTAAATATTAGCTGGTATTTAAAGGGAGCAGACTGCATTAAAAAATCTAGCATTTTAAGGGTTTCTTGTCTGTTACTTTGGTCTGTAATCTGACTGATAATATCAATTATTAATATTTATTATGAGAAGTTAAACATCAAAACGGCTCATGAATAAAGCAGAATGCAGCAGCAGATTAGAGCAAAGCTGAAAATATCCTGACTGTTGCTGCACTGAGTGGACATTTAACAGGATTAAGGTGAATGTTAAATTAGCAGGAATCTGAATGGAGTTTGGTTTGATTCTGTTGCTTCCAGGTGAGACTCACAGCCAGAACTCCGTCCTCACTGATGACCAGGTAACCGAGCTGGTCCGGGATCCGATCCAGACCCGCAGTGAGCGCAGCGGTGGTCTGAAACAGGAGGACAGGTGAGCTAGCAGGCTAACAGCTAACAGGCTAACCAGCGTCTGTAAACTTCACAAACTGTAGAGTCCGAGTTCCTTAAACGTCACAAGGTTAAAATAAACTTCATAAAAACTTAATAAAAGTCAAAAATAAAAGTTTAAACCGTCAAACTCACCATCTTTCTTCTTCTTCTGTTTCTACAAACTGCAGCTCTGCACCATTTCCTGTTTCTGCTGGATTTTCACGTGACCGCTGAGGCCTTCACGGGCTGTCGTATTAAAAAAATCCTCAAACTGGTGTGTTTGCGGCACGTTTAACATTTTTAGACGAGTTAAAAGAGAACAAACAGGCGAAAAAACATAAAAACATCCGATTATTTAATGAAGTTTGGTTTCAGTTTAATCTCAATATAGCAGGAACAGTCAGAGAGGCTGGACCCAAACGCACCACACCAGACTCCATTTAGATTTTTATTAAATTAACATTTGGTTGGTTTTGAACAACATCGATTGACTGATTGTTTATAAGGTCGGTAAAATATTTTATGTAGTTCACATCCGCTGATTTCTGATGATATTTTTTGTAATCTGAGAGTTACCAGCCGAGAATGCAGATATTTTCAGTCACCGAATGAGGCGATAAATGAGGCTTTAAATTAGCTGATTTTTAAACAGAGTCTGGTTAAGACAAAGTGTGTATTTAACGCAGTGAATAAACGGGTTATTGAATCTTTAATTGGCTGATTTTACGACTGATTCTGGTTTACAGACAGTTTGTGTTTAAAGAACCTTCTTCCTCCTTTAATCCCATTTCATTACCGAAAATAAAAATATGAAAATATGTGATCATATAATTTCCATGGAGTCCCTGAAGGCAGCACAGTGCGGCCTAAATATGACATCATCGTTTTACTTTAACATAAACTAATAAAAATCAAATGCCTCATTAAAACAACGAACTGAAGCAGCAGATTTATTTATTTTAACGTCAGAAACTTAATTTTAATTAACAATTTATTAAATAAATATTTATTTCCGGTCGCAGGGGGCGCTGGACCGAACCGGAAGTGTCGGTCAGCTGACCTCCTCACATGACCCGCTGACTCCGTCCGCACCGAGCTGATCCGATCTGTCCGTTTTCTCCGTTAATCACCGGGACACCTGGAGCCTCCGTGATGGCCGGCCGCGGGAAGCTGATCGCCGTTATCGGGGACGAGGATACGTGCACGGGCTTCCTGCTCGGCGGTATCGGCGAACTGAACAAGAACCGGAAACCGAATTTCCTGGTGGTGGAGAAGGACACGAGCATCACGGAGATCGAGGAGACCTTCAAGTAAGATGGACAACAAACACACGGAGAGTGGGCCAGAGTCCGTTTAAAAAACAGCTGATTTAAGGATCCACTTATCATCTAGTTCATTTACTGAATACATCAAATACACACAATGACTGGGCCAGAGTCCGTTTAAAAAACAGCTGATTTAAGGATCCATTTATCATCTAGTTCATTTACTGATTACATCTAATATACACACTGATTGGGCCAGACTCCGTTTAAAAATCGTCTAATTTAAGGATTCAGTCAATGAATTAGTATATCAGACACACTGAACCACAGTCTGTTAAAAAAAATCTGTTATTTTAAGGTTTAATTAATCAGATCAGTTTATAGTCATTGAACCAGACTCCTGTCAAAATTTTGCAGATTTAAAGATTCAATTAGCTTCTCATTAATTTACTGAATATTTCTAAAACATATAATGTGACTGGACCAGAGTCAATTTAAAAAACAGCTGATTTAAGGATCCACATATCATCTAGTTCATTTACTGAATACATCAAATACACACAAGACGACTGGGCCAGATTCTGTTTAAAAATCATTTGATTTAAGGCTTCATTCATCACCTATTTCCTTTAGTAAATTCACATCAAATACACACACTGATTGGGCCAGACTCCGTTTAAAAATCGTCTAATTTAAGGATTCAATCAATGAATGAGTACATCAGATACACACTGAACTAGAGTCTGTTAAAAGAAAAAAAACTGTTATTTTAAGGTTTAATTCGTCAGATCAGTTTATAGTCATTGAACCAGACTCCTGTCAACATTCCGCAGATTTAAAGATTCAATTATTATCTCATTAGTTTACTTAATATATCTAAAACACACAATGTGACTCGACCAGATTCCATTCAAAAATCAGCTGATTTAAGGATTCAGTGACTGAGTACATCAGATACACACTTAGCCAGAGTCTGTTAAAAAATCTGCCAATTTAAAGCTTCATTTATCATCTTATCAATTACTGAACACGTCTCAACAGTGTCTGCACCAGATCCCATTCAAAAATCATCTAATTTAAAGCGTCATTTGCCGTCTCAATCAGATACACACTGAACCAGAGTCTGTTCAGAAATATGTCATTTTAAAGCCTCAGTCATGAATTTTTCCACGACTGACTACATAAAATATGTACGCTGTGACTGAACCAGTCAAAAATCTGTTATTCTGAAGATTCATTCATCTGTTCTGTTAGTCACTAAACCACAGTCTGTTCAAAAATCATCCAATTTAAAGATGCAGTCATTGATGAAGTGCATAGAAAACACACTGAACCAGACTCCATTCAAAAATGTGTAATTTTAAAGATCCATCCACTGACTATTATACATCTAATACACTGCATCTGAACCAGAGTCTGTTCAAAATCCTCCAGTTTATAGCTTCGTTTCTGGGCTCATTCGGTGACTGAAGACGTCTTTAACCTCAGGATTAACTATCAGATCAGATTAAACATATTTAAAGAGCAGGAGATGTGAACTAAACGAGATCTTTCAGTGGCTTCATCAGCGATTGATAACAGTCTCATTTAGAACCGACCAGGATGTTATTTTCCTGAGAATTTTAATGGAGTCTGGTGCAGCCTCTCTGGTCCTGATGTGACTCGGCCTCATTTTCAGGTGCAATATTTCACTTTCATGTACTAATTACCGCAGTGCTGTTGTCAGTGGTACTTTTACTCTTCTATTCTAGTCTTATTTAACTTACTGTTATTTCAGTAATGTATCGTACCTATAGCTTATTTACTTTTTAAGCACTGCATTTAATGTCATTTAGTTTTTTTCTGAGCAACATCTGGAGAAAGAATTACCTACAGGATTAATAAAGTTTTATCTTATCTTTAGCAAAATAATAGAAATGTTAAATTGAAGGATATTTGAATGGAGTTTGGTTTGTTGTTCATGGCTTTACAAACCATCGCTCCAGACTCCATTCAACAATGAAGCCGTTTAAGCCCCTAGGACTTGGTTTTTAGACTGGTATTAGACTGGTATTAGACTGGTTTTCTGCTGGTTCTAGACTGGTTTTGGAACAGGTTTTTAGACATGTTTTTTTTACAGGGTTTGACCTAGTTTTTGACTGGTTTTGGACTGAGAATCCCCCATTTACACCCAACAGTAGAACAGAAATCTTAAATTGAAGGATATTTGAATGGAGTTTGGTTTGGTGTTCATGGCTTTACAAACCATCGCTCCAAACTCCATTCAACAATTAAGCCGTTTAAGCCATTAGGACTTGGTTTTAGACTGGTTTTGGTGTTGGTTTTTAGACTGGTATTCCACTGGTTTTGTACTGGTTCTAGACCGGTTTTGGAATTGGTTTTTAGACATGTTTTTTTACAGGGTTTGCCCTAGTTTTTGACTGGTTTTGGACTGAGAACCCTACATTTACACTCAACAGTAGAACAGAAATCTTAAATTGAAGGATATTTGAATGGAGTTTGGTTCAGTTCTGCGCAGCTTCACAGACCCTCACACCAAACTCCATTCAAAAATAAAACCATTTAAATGTTCCTTCTCTGTCGTTTCCTTGTGAACATGGAAAGACGGTGAGACTCCAACTCCTCGTGAGTTTTATTTTTAGTTTTATACTACTTCCTGTTTTGACCTCCAGCCTCACTTCTCTGTTAAATGTGTATAAATGTGAATGGACTCTGGCTGACCGATCGTCTTCGTCTCTGCAGGAGCTTCTTGTCGCGTAACGACATCGGCATCATCCTGATCAACCAGTTCATCGCCGAGATGATCCGCCACGCCATCGACGCCCACATGCAGTCGATCCCGGCGGTTCTGGAGATCCCGTCTAAAGAACATCCGTACGACGCCTCCAAGGACTCCATCCTGCGCCGGGCCAAGGGCATGTTCTCCGCCGAAGACTTCCGATAAACGGCGTCAACGAGCGTTCCTGATGTGTTGTTGTTGTTGTTGTTGTTGTGATTAGTAGATTAACTATCAGCGTATTGATCTTTGTTCTGTATTTAATGTTCTGCTCTGATCAGGTGGTTTCTGTCTCCATGTGACTCATCCTGCTGTTTTTAGACCAAACCAACGACTCATGTTTTCTGAATCTGTTTCCTCTGCTGTTTGTTCCAGACGTGTTCACTCATGAAACTTTGACAGGTTCAATAAAATGTTGTTGGTTGTGAAGATCTTCTGTCTTTGATCATCATTTCTCCTCAAAAACGTGACTGTTTTAAACTGGTCTTAGACTGGTTTTTGACCTGGTTTCAGACCAGGTTTTACACTGATTTTAGACTTTGTTTTAGACCATTTTTAAACTGGTTTGAGACTGGCTTTGGACCTCGTTTTAAAAGGGTTTTTGACCTTTTTTTAGACGTGGTTTTGGACAAGCTTTAGGCTTGTTTTTAATTTGATTTTGACGAAGTGTTAGACCTAGTTTTGGACTTATTTGAGACTGATTTTGGAATGTTTTTTGACTGGTTTGCAACTAGTTTAGGACTCTGTTTGGACCTGGTTGAGATGGGTTTTTGGCCTGGTTTTAACTTTGGTTTTAGGCTCGTTTTCAACTTGGTTTTGATGGAGTTTTAGACGTGGTTTTAGACCTGGCTTTAGGCTAGTTTTGGATTTTGTTTTGCACCATGTTTGGACTGGTTTTAGACTAATTTTCAGCTGGTTTTGACCTTCAATTTAGATGAGTTTCTGACATAGTTTTAGACCATTTTTGGACTGGTTTGAGACTGGCTTCGGACCTTGTTTTAAAAGGGTTTTTGACCTTGTTTTAGACGTGGTTTTGGACTGGTTTTTGGCTTGTTTTCAACTTGGGTTTGGACTCATTTCACACTGGTTCTGAGCTGGTTTTAACTCTGGTTTTAATGGGTTTTGATGTAGTTTTAGACGTAGTTTTGGTCTTATTTGAGACTGACTTTGGGCTGATTTTGGACTATTTTTTGACTAATTTAAAACTTTTGGACTCTGTTTGGACCTGGCTGTAGATGGGTTTTAGGCCTGGTTTTAACTTTGGTTTTAGACCTGGCTTTAGGCTGGTTTTGGACTTTGTTTTGGACAAATTTTCAGCTGGTTTTGGCCCTGAATTTAGATGAGTTTCTGACATAGTTTTAGACCTAGTTTTGGACTGGTTTGAGACTGGTTTTGAACCTCGTTTTAAAAGGGTTTTTGACCTTGTTTTAGTCGTGGTTTTGGACTGGTTTTAGGCTCGTTTCCAACTTAGTTCTGGACTCATTTCACTGGTTTTGCGCTGATTTTGGACTCGTTTTCGACCATTTTTGGACTGGGCTTTGAAATGGGTTTTTGATGCATTTTAGACCTGGTTCTAGACTGGTTTTGGACTAGTTTTAGATGTTTTGAACTGGTTTTAAACAAGTTTTGGGCTCTGTTTGGACCTAGTTTTAGACCTGGGTTTATGTCCGTTTTGGACTGATTAGGGACTGGTTTATAACCTAGTTTTAGACCAGATTTTACACTGATTTGAGACCTTGTTTGACACCATCTTTGGACTGGTTTGAGACTGGTTTTGGACCTGATTTTAAAAGGGTTTTTGACGTAGTTTTAGACCTGGCTTTAGGCTGGTGTTGGACCTGGTTTTAGACCATGTTTGGACTGGTTTTAGGTTTGTTTTTAACTTGGTTTTGATGGGTTTTGATGTAGTTTTAGACCTGGTTTTAGGATGATTTGGGACTTTTTTAGACCATGTTTGGACTGGTTTTGGATTGGGTTTAGACTAATTTTCAACTTGGAGTTTGGTCTGAGACTGGTTTTAGATTAAGTTTGGGACCTGGATTTAGACTGGCTTTGGGCTGATTTTTGACCAGGTTTTTAATTTGGTTTTTAACTTGGTTCTGACATAGTGTTAGACGTGGTTTTAGGCTACTTTTGCAGTTTTTAGGCTGGTTCAAGACTGGCTTTGGACTCATGGTAAATAGGTTTTTGGTGTAGTTTAAGACCAGTTTTGGACTGGTTTAGACTGGTTTTAGACTCACTTTTAGTTTGGTTTTGAAATGGAGTTTTGATGTATTTTAGACCAGGTTCTAGGCTGGTTTGGGACTGGTTTTATGCTGGTTTATACTAGTTTTGGACTTAGTTTAGACCTGGGTTTTTGAGCTACTACTAGACCTGAATGTGGACTTGGTTTTGGACCTGGACACCGTCTTCCATCGCTTCATGTTCAGACGTTGCAGCTCCAAACAGAACCTCTGACTGTCTTTGCTGATCTGCACCTGGGGGAGGTTCAGGTGTCCGTCAGCTGCTCTGCTTCATCCAAACACCGAATGACGAGACGTTTGCTGGAAGAAGCTTCGTCTCGTCACTGAGGCTCTTTATTTTCCTTCAATCCGTCACGGCGCCGACGTTCACGAGCACCGATAACAGGAAAACCAACAAGCAGCGTCGAGGCCACCGCTGATAACACTCTGTAAATATTGAAGCGGCACCGAGGAGCCTCATTACTCATCCTGCAAACCTCCAGCTAACCTTCAACAAACCTCCAGCTAACCTTCAACAAACCTCCAGCCGACCTTCAGGCGACCTTCATCCTTCAGAGCTTGATTTGTGGTTCTGAACCGTGTGAACCTCCTGGTGTATAAAAGATGAGCGTCGGTCGAGTCGCCTTCAGTGTGACTGGGTATCGCCATGACGACGACAACGACGACGGTGACGGTGACGATGATGATGGTGGTGGTCGTCTGTGTCTCTGCTGCTTCGCTCGGCGGCTCCAGGTGAGTTCCTGCCTCCTCCAGGTGAGTTCCTGCCTCCTCCAGGTGAGTTCCTGCCTCCTCCAGGTGAGTTCCTGCCTCCTCCAGGTGAGTTCCTGCCTCCTCCAGGTGAGGGCAGGTGAGCCTCTGTTTGAACGCTGAGACGTTTCTCTGCTTGGTGTCTGCAGACGAGACGACGTGGAGGCTGCAGGATCTGAGCCGCTGACGGAGAACAGAGACAACGCCTCCGCCAGGTGAGAGATGAATAACATTACCATGACGACAAAGGATTTTCACATTAAAGCATCTGAATGTTGCGTTTATATATCAAATAATGACTTTGACGTAGATAAATGAGGGAATGAGGACCTTTAACTACAGAACCTGGTTGAAGTGATAAAAACTTGTAACTGTTGTTTGATAAAAACACATTTTGGGCACAGATGTGAGAAAGAAAACATCTGGATCCTATTATAGAGTCTCATATTCATCACATGAACCAGGTCTTTCCACACAGATGACTTGTTTTATTATAAACTGATGATTATCTTTGGTGAAACTGTTGGAACATGAGATCAAATATGAGACAAATTAAACAGAAATGATAGAAAATCTGTTTATTTTAAAGTCGCAACCCAGTAAAGACGACTAGAAAGTGTGTAAATGTGATAAAATCATGTCATAAAACCCCAAATATGGAGGAATGGATGAGAAATATCTTGAAGTTTTTACAGAATTAAGCAGAAAAACGTTGATTTTTTTTTATAAAACCTAAAAATGACGCAGTTTGATCAGAATTAATAAAATAAGAAAAACATTTTGTCGTATCTTTGAGAGAAAACCTCACGTGAAACAAACAGTCATAGATTAAACTCTCATGAATAATAATCTCATATCAGACTGTTTGTGTTTGTTGGTTTGTTTCTGACATGTTGACCTTTTCTGTCTCTGATGTTATGGATACATGACTGTAATAAAACCAGATGAGCTGTGGGAAGTTTCCATGTTCAGGTCTGAGATCAGTGTTGTGGTCTTTCTGACCCGTTTTCAGACCAGGTTTTACTCTGATTTTAGACTCTGTTTTAGACCATGTTTGGACCGGACTGAGACTGGTTTTGAAAGAGTTTTGGACCTAGTTCTAGACCTAGTTTTGGACTGGTTCTAGGCTTGTTTTCAACTTGGTTTTTACATAGTTTTAGACCTGGTTTTGGTCTTATTTTAGACCGTCTTTGGACAGATTTTGGACTGTTTTTTGCCTGGTTTTAACTTTGGTTTTGGATTGGTTTCAGGTTTGTTTTTAACTTGGTTTTGATGGGTCTTGTCATGTTTTTAATCGCGGTTTTAGGCCGGTTGGGTGCTGATTTTAGACTTTGTTTTAGACCATGTTTGGGCTGGACTGAGACCGGTTTTAAAAGGGTTTTGGACCTCGTTCTAGGCTTGTTTTCAACTTGGTTTTTGGCTCATTTTATGCTGGTTTTGGACTGGTTTCAGAAGGTTTTCTGGTTTAGTTTTAGGCTGTTTACAAGTGGTTTTAAACACGTTTTGGACTCTGTTTAGACCTGGGTTTAGGCTCATTTTGGACTGTGTTTAGACTTGGTGTTTGACATAGTTTTAGACTGGGTAGGACAGGGTCTAGACTAATTTTCAACTTGGTTTTGTTGGGTTTTGACATAGTTTTAGACCTGGCTTTAGACTGGTTTTGGACCCGATTTTAAAAGGGTTCTTGACCTTGTTTTCATCTTGGTTTTGGACTCATTTTACGCTGGTTTTTGAACTGGTTTTAACTTTGGCATTGGATTGGTTTTAGGTTTGTTTTCAACTTGGTTTGGACGTAGTTTTGGATGTGGTTTTAGGCTGGCTTTTCACTGATTTTAGACTTGTTCTGGACTTGGTTGGTAGTTTAAAACTAGTTTTGGACTCTGTTTGGACCTGGTTGTAGGTGGGTTTTTGGACTGGTTTTAACTTTGGTTTTGGATTAGTATTAGGTTTGTTTTCAACTTGGTTTTGATGTAGTTTTAGACCTTGTTTTGGTCTTATTTTAGACCGGCTTTGGACAGATTTTGGACTGTTTTTTGGCTGGTTTAAATCTAGTCTTGAACCTGGTTGTAGACGGGTTTTTGGCCTGGTTTTAACTTTGGTTTTAGATTAGTTTTGTTGGTTTTGATGGCTCTTGACATGTTTTTAGACGTGGTTTTACGCTGGTGGTTTTGCACTGATTTTAGACCACTTTTGGATTGGGTTTTTGACCTAGTTTTAGACCTGGATTTGGACTAACTGTAGACTGGTTTTGGATTGATTTTAGACTCATGGTCAGGTTGGTTTTGAAATGGGTTTTTGATGTATTTTAGACCTGGTTCTAGGCTGGTTTTGGACTAGCTTTAGATGGTTTTTGGGGTAGTTTTAGGCTGTTTTGGACTTGATTTAAACAAGTCTTTGACTCTGTTTGAACCTCGTTATCTAGTTATTAGGGGATTAAAGTGTGTTGATCTTCTGTAAAACGTGACTCGTTGACAGAACTCCATTAGAAAAGTGTCTGATTTAAGAAGCTGTGAAACGTTCAAGGACAAAAAAGAAAACATGATGAATAATAAAAGTTTTTCTTTCAGTTTTGTGTTCTTTAGATCCGACTCTCACGAGGACGTCAACAGAACCCAGGACGTCTCCACACGGTCAGTCCATTAATATCAGAACACCTGACACACCTGAAACATCCGTCCACACGTTTACATTCTTGATTAACGCCTCACGAGGAAACTGTCTGACATTAGAGACGACTCCTGCTGCAGAATAAAGAACAGAGCTTTGTGTTTTTGTGATGTTCTGTTCTTTAGAGTCACGTTTAATCAGGACGTCAACAAAACTCTGGACAACTCCACACGGTCAGTTCACGAATGTTCAGAACCTCAAACATCCTTCGTGTCTCAGTTTTACAGTAAAAACGCTGTCGTAAATATCCTCGTGGTTTCAGTCGTAGCATCTGGACTCGCTTGAGTTCCTTGAAGACATTTCACCTCTGGTCTTAAAACGTCTTCAAGGAACTCAATCATGTCCAGATGCTACGACTGAAACTCAGAATGTCGTCGGCCTATCAGAATGCTCCGATACGCCGATGACACTCAACTTTACAACTACAAGGACAACCATGACCTGGATGACTGAGAACCTTCACTGCTCTAGATCCAACCACAGACCTTCAGTAGATCAGTGATTCTTTGTCCAGACCAGGAACCTGCTGTAGATTAAAGTCTTTATTCTCCGTTGTGTTCCTCAGAGATGCGCCGTCGAACTCGTCGGTGAACGGAACTGTGATTTCTCCGTTTGTGTGAGTATATCCTGTCCTGACGTTCTAAAACCCAGCCGCTGCTCTTTAGTCGCCGTCACACTCGTCTCTGTTTGTCTTCCAGGTTTGTGTTTCCGCTGGACGAACTGTAAGAGTCTTCTCAGTAGGCATATTTCTGTTGACGCCTGTGGACAGGTGTGTTCACAGGTGTCCTCTCTGTGTTTCAGGGGAACCACTCAGGAGTACGTCTCTCTGCACGACTTTATTCTGTCACCTTTGACCTCCTACCTCTGTACTGTAACCTGATTGGCTGAGGGGGGCATCAGTAGGCGGAGCCAAAGAGCCTGCAGCACTGTTTACCTGTGAAACTAAGAGAGTCTGAAAGTTATCAGGACATGATGAAGGAAAATAGCATTAAAAACAAAGAGATACTGTCAGTTTTAACGTCTCGTTAAGGGAAACGAGACAAACTGAAGATTATCTCATTAATTGGTTCAGAAAGTGTCTCATCAATATTCCTAAATCAGAATAACTCGTTTGCAGGTTTTCTCAACAGTTCGTTACAAACCTGAAGATCAACATCTCACCTGTGGTCCTCACCTGTACCTGTCTCACCTTTTCTGTCTCACCTATACCTGTATTACCTGTACCTGTTTCACCTGTCCATCTTTCACCTTTATCTGTCTCACCTTCACTGTCTCACCTGTCTCACCTCTCCATGTTTCTGTCTCACCTATACCTGTATTACCTGTACATGTCTCACCTGTCCATCTCTCACTGGTACCTGTCTTACCTTCACTGTCTCACCTATACCTGTATTACCTGTACCTGTTTCACCTGTCCATCTTTCACCTTTATCTGTCTCACCTTCACTGTCTCACCTGTCTCACCTCTCCATGTTTCTGTCTCACCTATACCTGTTTCACCTGTACATGTCTCACACGTCCATCTCTCACCGGTACCTGTCTTACCTTCACTGTCTCACCTGTACCTAGTTTTAGACATTGGTACAGGTGAGACAGGGTTAACCTTGCTGTCTCATCTGTACCTGTCTCACCCCTACCTGTTTGACCTTTACTCTCTCACCTGTCTCACCCCTACCTGTATTATTTGTACTCATATCACCTATACATGTCTCACACGCCCATCTCTCACCTGTACCTGTCTGACCTTCACAATGTTACCTTCACTGTCTCACTTGTACCTGTCCCACCTTTACCCGTCTGACCTTTACTGTCTCACCTTTCCCTGTTTCTGTCTCACCTATACCTGTATTACCTGTACCTGTCTCACCTGTACATGTCTCGCATGTCCATCTCTCACCTGTACCTGTCTGGTACACCTGTTCACCTGTATCTGTTTTACCTTCACTGTCTCACCTGTCTCATCTGTGTCACCTTCTCTTTCTCGCTTGTACCTGTCTCACCTTTACCTGTTTCTGTCTCACACATACCTGTAGTACTTGTACTTGTTTCAGCTGTACATGTCTCACACGTCCATCTTTCACCTGCACCTGTCTGACCCTCACTGTCTCACCTGCACCTGTCTGACCCTCACTGTCTCACCTGTACCCATTTCACCTCCACAGTATCACCTTTCTCTGTCCTACTTTTACCTGTTTACATGTACCTGTCTGACCTTCACAATGTTACCTTCCCCGTCTCACCTTTACCTGTCTGACCTTTAGCCTCAGGGTCGGTGATTGTCCGCTGTCTACCTGTCTGACGACGAACCTCGGCTCCTCCCTGCAGCGTGGAGACGAGAAGGCGGGCAGCTCCGCCAGCGACCCGTACGGTCCTGGAAAGAAATGAAACGAAGCAGCTGTTAAAGCTCCATCGTCTCCGCAGCAGATCCTGATTTTTCCACCTGTTAATCACCATCACCTGAGCCGATCGTCTCCTCCTGAAACCAATCAAACCGATTGATAAACTTCCTGAGAACAGCTCACACATCTGAATCAGAGAAGCCTAAAGATGTTAAAGTGCAGCGACAAGAAACGAAAGACTAAAGCTACAAGAACCTGTGAATGTAAAAAAACAGCTGAGGTAGATATTTACTACAGCTCCCAGCATGCATTTCTGCAGGAAACACCCAAACACAGAGCTCAGAATTCATCACAGTGGAAGCTTTTATTAACCGCTGAGCTTCTTCTGTTCCCATCTGACGAATTCACTGGAGGACCCAACATCAATGTGTGTCCGGGTCACATGACCCAGCAGAGTCACATGACCTCCTGAGAGTTCGTCAGGGCTGTGGTTGATCATGTGACTGCAGGTTGTAGTTCAGCATGGGTTGTTGGAGCTGTTTCTGTTGGTGATTCTCCTGTGAGTGTATTTGTGATTCTGTTTTCCACATCTCCTCCTTCGTCTCTTTGCTTTCAGTTCATATCGTTTCGTGCCCTAGCATACAGTAGTAAACAAGCTGATATTTGTGAGGTTTAAAGCGTCATAAGACAGATTTCTGAATGTCTGGATCAGCTGTTTGGACCCAGTCTGGTCTCACGTCAAAGAAACTGTCATTTTTCTCCCCACTGGTCTATAATATGATCCTGAATGCTGATGACTGATGCTGCATAAACATTAATAAACACCTAAACCAACCTGCCTGCTGCTGCTCATCTGTTCAGTATGAAGGCTTTAATTGATCAAACTGAGTCTTAAAGTTCATTAATGAGGCTGAGGTCAGAGGTCAAAGGCGGCAGCGAGGGCTTGAACATGAGATCGATAACGTGTCTTCCTGTCGGCAGGTCCGAGCAGCAGCAGCAGAACCGAACCGAAAACAACGAGTCACACGAGAGGTGAGTGCAAGACCAGAATCACCGCTGAATCGCAGGTGGAACCAGGTGTGCTCAGAGCTGCTGTCTTTGTTTGTGCTGCAGGAAACTAATTCAGCTCGCAACCGGAGCATCAGTCAGGTGAGTACGCCAAGCTGCAAGTCACCAGTCAGCCTCAGTGTCCACCAGAGCAGGTCCGGCTAATTCCAGGTCTAAGACAACCGGAGATCAACAAGATGATTCCTCATGTTTCCACCAGCGTCGTCCCAGCAGACCATTAATTTACTTATAAAACATCCTCCTCCTATCCAGGGTTAAGTCTTGGTAACAGCAGGTTAAGGTCATTCCAGGCGCCCCTCTCTACAGCAAGGTTTTCCAGTTCCTGATGGGGTATCACGAGGTGTTCCCATGCCAGGTGAGACATGTAATCCCTCTAAAGAGTTGCCAAGGAAGTAATCAGACGCCCAAACCGCCTCAGCTGGTTCCTTTCAACGTAAAGAAGCAGCGACTCCACCCTGTCTGTAAGGCCGAGCCCAACAACCCACCAGAGAAAACCCATTTCAGCCACTACTCATCATGACCATAGGCGAGAGTTTCAAATGTAGAACTGCGGGTAAATCGAGGGCGTCCAGCTCAGCTTCCTCTTCACCTCAACAGTCTGGTACCGAGCCAGTATTAGTGCGTCAACTTTCCCATCATTCCTAAATGAAATCTCAAGATAGTTAAACTCCTTCACTTGGGGCAACAACTCCTGCAGTACCCCCCACAAGGACTATTCGTAGGCCTTCTCAAAGTCCCCAAATCACAAGTGGACTGGATGGTCAAACTTCCTCAACCCCTTTAGCAACTCCACAAGGATGAATAGCTGGTCCACTGCTGGATTCCTGGACAGAATCTGCTTTGCTCCTCATAAATCTGAAGATTAGAATCTGCTGGTGCTTCCCTTCTCGCACCCTGGACTACATCTCTCTGGGAAGCTGAGCGGTGTGATACCCCTTCTTCTGCCACTACTCATGCACTGTCACAGGCCTCTACGCAACACTGAAAAGATGTCAGCCAAGACAACCCAACAGCGTCCAAAGCCTTCAACATCCAAAGGTGGATCTCTTCCACCCCTGGCGCCTCACCACTGAGAACCTTCTTAACTACCTCAGTGACACCTGCCACAGATAAGAGCAAGGCTTCCCCAAAGTCTTTAGATTTTCCCTCCTCAGCAGATGACATCTTAGCCGGGTTTAGGAGCTCCACAAAGTGCTCTTTCCCCTACCCAAGCCCGGCCATACCTTTCTGAGTCATTCAACAGTTTCGCAGAACCTTCCCAAGACCTGCTAGAAGTCCTTCTCCATAGCCTTCCTGAACTCCTTCCACGCCCAAGTTTTTGCTTCCATTACTGCAGTCCTTCTGGTCCCCGGCTAACTGCTTAATGCTACAAACGCTTTGGACGCTTTGAACATAGGCGACGTGGATTTAATGTCCCCAACCTCCCCTGGATGTACAAGAAACTCTTCTGGAGGTTGGAGTTGAAGACTCCATGGACAGGGGCCTCCAATGTGCTTTCCCAGTTCACCCTCATGGGAAGCTTGAGTTAACCAGGTCTATCTGACAGCCTTCCCTAAAATTTATTCCATTGTACGACCAGATGGCGATCAGTCGACTGATCTGTTCCTCCAAGTGTCCAAGACCTAAGGCAGCAGGTCTGATGATACAACCACAAAGTCAATCATTAACTGTTGGCCTAAAGCAGGGGTGTCCAATCCTGGTCCTCGAGGGCCCCTGTCCTGCATGCTTTAGATGTTTCCCTCTTCCGACACACCTGATTCAAATGATCAGCTCATCTTCAGGCTCTGCAGAAGCCTGATAACGATCCTGATCATTTAATCAGGTGAGTCAGAAGAGGGAAACATCTAAAACATGCAGGATAGTGACCCTCGAGGACCGGAGTTTGACACCCCTGGCCTAAGGTGTTTTGGTACCAGGTATACCTGTGAGCCACCTTGTGCTCCAACATGGTGTTAGTTATGGCCAATCTGCTCCTAGCACAGACGTCCAATAACAGAACACGATGCTGGTTCAGATCAGGAAGGTTGTTCCACCCAGTCACCCCCTCCAAGTGTCTCCATCATTGCCCAAGTGAGCCTTGAAGTCTCCCAGGAGAACTATGAAGTCCTCAAGTGGAATCCATTCCAGGACTCCACCCAGAGATTCCAAGAAGGCCTGGTACCTTGACCTTCTCACCAGGGGCAAAACCAGAGCAGAAGAGAGTCTAGAACTTTTTTAGAACTATGCATGGAGGTCGAGGTCATTCCAGCAATATCTGGCTGGAACCACTCCACGTCCTGCACCAGATCCAGTTCCTTCCCTGCCAGAAAGGTCCATGTCCCCACATCCAGTCCAGGGCTCCAGGGCTCAGGAAACCTAGCTACGCACCCTTACCTGCTGCTTTGCTTTCAGTGCACCGTAACCCCAACGCCATCCATGCAGGCGGTGGGTCCACTGGCCCGGTGCTCCATGCTGCTACACCTGACCAACCTGCAAGGATCCAGGCACAGCCACCAGGTGCTCACCGGTGAAGGGACCCCAGTTTCCCAAACCCAGGAAGGTCGTACCACTCTTTGACGGTCTTAGTTCGGTCCCTCCCCCAGGACCAATCTGCCTCCAGGTGACCCCACCAGGAACTGCATTAACAAAATAAAAGCCCTTGTTGTTGGTTTACTGATGATATTTTACCAAAATAAAAGCCCTAACTGTTGGTTTACTGATGACCAAATAACAAAATAAAAGCCCAGAGGAGGTTTCAGTATTGATGTTTTTCAGGCGCGGCTAATGTTCACTCCACTGCCCCACATTCACTGAATTGATCAATGTATTGATTACTGGATTGATTACTATTTTATCAATACTAATGCATTGATCTTTCAGAGGGATTCGATATGCAGCCTGTGAGATCAGTATTGATTAATGTATTGATTACTAATGTATTGATCTTTGAGGAGGATTGGATTTGCAGCCTGTCAGCTCAGTATTGATCGAAGTATTGATCACTGATGCATTGATCTTTCAGGAGGATTGGATTTGCTGCCCCTCCAACCTGCCAGCTCAGTATTTGTGCTGTGATGAATCTCGGTCATGAGCTTCAGTCTGGGGGAGACGAACTCGCTGGTCAAGCTTCTTCTAGTCCTTTTGGACACGGGAAGTGACGACATAGGACACGCCCACTTCCAACGGACCAATCACACGTTCGGTCACCGACCAATCAGAGAGGATAACCGTCCAGCCTGCATGTGAAGAATTTATTTGTTTTCATAAGGTTTCTGTTTAAAGTATAGAAATGTGTATAATTTATACTCGGTTTGTTCATTCTGACGTTTTGATGAAGGCTGTAAGTTGTAAGTAGAGGAAACTGTTGCTATGGTAACCAAAATCTCCGACACTTTATCGACAAAAAATGGTGTGATAATTATTTGGTGGTATTTTTTCTGTACTTACTGACTCAAAGTTTTTCTCTCATCAATAAAGTTTCCAGTGATTCTATTCCTGAGTGGTTGTTTTTCCAGGAGCTGCGTCGAAGCCGATCATTCTGATAACATCTGAACAGGTCTGATCAGGAAGCGGTGACAGCCTTTACAATAAGTAGGAACTGGACCAGCTGGTTTGTCTGTGTAGCTCACAGCCTGTTCATTATCCTGGTTCGTCTTACTGGCTGGGAAACTGGTTGAGATGGTTGAACTGGTCAGAGAAAGCCCAGCGGCGCTCAGGGTAGCGTGTGTTTAAGTGATTATAAGTGGAATAAAGACTGGACAGTAACTATTTCACATTTTAAAGTGTTGTAGCCACACTGGTGGAAATGCAATAGAAGATGGAGGCTCCTCCCCCTCCTCCCAGGTGACGCTGACTCACCTGTGCAGGTGGACAACAACAGTGTGTTTGAGTGTGAGAGCCGCTGCAGGATGAAAAGAGCCCAACTCGTCCTAAAACTCCAACGTCAGTGTGAGTATTTGCTTCATTTCACAGAAACCCGCTAAACTATCATGTAGTCTGGTGGAGTGTGTTGCTGCTGCTGCAGAAGTGAAGCTAAAGCGGAGCTGTCGTCCCTGCAGGTAACCTGAGCCACACCTGGCGACTCCCCGAGCTTCTCTTCAGCCCGTCACGCTTTGTTTGACCCACATTCGGCTTCATCGCTCAGAGTTTCCTGAACGGGGGTCCAGGCAGAAACGGCTCCGCCAGACTCCGGTTAAATTTCTGTCGGTTTAAAGTTTCCGTCCTGTCGTCGCCTGTAAGACAAACACAGACGAGAGAAAACCAACCGGAGCCGTTCACAGGTGTGTTCAGGTGGATTCGGCTCTCAGATGTCAGCTTCAGACTCTTGACTTCATCAGTTCTTTAGTGTTGTTCAGTCTGAAACACTCATTTATAGACTGGTTTCCCTGCTGGTCCTGGACAGATCCAGTAGCTATAATGATGAGGACATCACAGCTGATCACTGTGTCTGATCCAGTTCATTTTACAGCTGAAGCATCTTTAAAGGTCCAGTTCAACTCATTTAAAATAGCTCTGCCTGGTAAAGGTGCAGCTCTGACAGGATCCCTGCAGCGTTATGAAATCACCAGAAGGACCTGAGGGTCGTATTTTAAAGACTGTCGCTCTTATATTTACTACAAAAGAGGTTCTTAATTCTGTTTAGATGCATAAAACCCATCTGTGAATCATTTTATTTAATAGAAAGAGTCTTATAGTATTATTTTGGTAAACGTCAGGCCTGATTGTAAACAGCAAACATTAAATTTGTCAAATTAAATTGTCTAAAGTGTCTTGAAACTTCTCTTAAATGACTCACAAATAGTTCAAAATAATAAAATCTCATCCAGCATTACTCTGAAATTGCCAAAAAATAACAAAACCCTGTCAGAAGTGTCTTGAAAGTCGCCCACAATGACTCCATAATCACTCAGAACGACTAAAACCTTTTCAGGATGACTGTTTTTCAGACACGTGACGGTTCCTCTGCTGTTAAACACTGAATCCTCTGCAGACCGACTGAAGCTGTTAATGCAGCTTTAGAAACATGTTCGTCTCCACAGCTCAGACTGACTCAACAAATTCTTTCAAGATTTCTTAACAGACCTGCAGGAACCTGAAAGACGAGCTGAAACCTGTTTCTAAAACCCTGCAGACTAATTCCCAGCTCCTCCCAGCAGAGGAAAAGGTTCAGCAAACAGAGAAACCAACCATGAGACCATGAGACGACCTGGACACCAGAACTTTGCTGCAGCTGGTCTTCGTGGTCCTCTTTGGTCCATAAATGTCTGAGGATGTTCTCATTCATGCAGGTCACAGTCGTTCTGGGCCAGTCAATCGAAGCCAACTGGACTCAGTGATTCTCTGAAGTCTGAGTCCAGCTGCCTTCGATCGAATCACCAGGTCACTAAAATATCACAGTATTATAAAAGAAGGTCCGTCAGTGTTTCCCAGAGCTCAACATCAGTTTCCTGTTCTACAGAAGGAGAGAACCCAGTTTGTTCTCCTGTTTTTCTTGTCTTCTTGCGTCATCACTTAGCACTTAGCGGTTGTGTGTGCAGCATCTAGGCCTATGGCAGCATTGTAGCATTTAACAATAGGTAAAGCTGTAGTAGCAGTTAGCATTGGCATTTAGCAGTTAGCACTAGCATTATAAGTGAATCCGGCTGTTAGTAGTATTGAAGTATTTTAGCAGTTAGCAGTTAGCATTAGCATGTAGCATGTGCAGTAGCTAAATGATAGCATCAGCACTGGTCACTAGCTGGAACATCACCTAAACGGGCCTGGATCAGTTGAACATGGCAGTGCTGGTTGAATTAGCAGTTAGCATTAGCATTTAGCAGCTAGCTAAATGGTAGCATCGGCACTGGTCACTACCTGGAGCATCTTCCTAAACAGGCCTGGGTCAGTTGAACGTGGCAGTGCTGGTTGGATTAGCAATTAGCATTTAGCAGTTAGCTAAATGGTAGCATCAGCACTGGTCGCTACCTGGAGCATCTCCTAAACAGGCCTGGGTCAGTTGAACATGGCAGTGCTGTTTTAATTAGAAGTTAGCATTAGCATTTAGCATTGAGCTAAATGGTAGCATCGGCACTGGTCACTACCTGGAGCATCTCCTAAACAGGCCTGGGTCAGTTGAACATGGCAGTGCTGGTTGGATTAGCAATTAGCATTTAGCAGTTAGCTAAATGGTAGCATCAGCACTGGTCGCTACCTGGAGCATCTCCTAAACAGGCCTGGGTCAGTTGAACATGGCAGTGCTGGTTGAATTAGCAGTTAGCATTAGCATTTAGCAGCTAGCTAAATGGTAGCATCGGCACTGGTCACTACCTGGAGCATCTCCTAAACAGGCCTGGGTCAGTTGAACGTGGCAGTGCTGGTTGGATTAGCAATTAGCATTTAGCAGTTAGCTAAATGGTAGCATCAGCACTGGTCGCTACCTGGAGCATCTCCTAAACAGGCCTGGGTCAGTTGAACATGGCAGTGCTGTTTGAATTAGCAGTTAGCATTAGCATTTAGCAGCTAGCTAAATGGTAGCATCGGCACTGGTCACTACCTGGAGCATCTCCTAAACAGGCCTGGGTCAGCTGAACGTGGCAGTGCTGGTTGGATTGTGTAGCAGCAGTGTGAACTGGCACTAGGGGGGGCGACTCTGGGACGCCAGAGTCCACCTCCTAGCCTCCTGGAGGTGTCGTGGGACTAAGTAGGAGAAACAGCGTTGAAGGGAGGTTTCCACCTGATGACCCCAGAGACGTGTTAGGAATCACTGCTACTGGTAGCTATAGAGACAGATTAGGGATCCTCGGTCCTTCACTGAGGATGAATCCTTTATTTTAGCACAAGTGTCTGGTGTTTAAATGAACATGGTGGAAACATGAAGAGCAGTGAGCCCAGACTTGAACCTTGCGGTACTCCAGATGTGATTTTGGCTTTTTGTGGAGCTCCAGAGACTCTTCTTCAGACCAAACTTTTTTAAACAACAATTTGTTTATACATGAAGTTCTTCCATTGGGACTAGTTTGATCTCTAAACTGTGAGACTGGTGAAAAGAAAAGTGTGTTCCAAACCCTAAGAGGACAAATGTCTTGAAACTCGTCCAAATGACCCCCAAAGGACGTGGTTTTAGTGGAAGGAAATGTAAAGATCTGCCACAAACTGACCTGAAGCCGCCTGAGAGACGTTTTATGTAAAGATGCTGGTTCAGAAGCCTTCAGCGTTCTCAGTTTGTTGTCTGTAACCATGGAAACCTGTTTCAGGATGGGCGACAGCATGAAGACTCAGCTGGTCAGCGCCATCCATCTGCAGGAGGTGGAGCTGCAGGAGAAGCCTGCAGACAAGCAGCAGGGCGGAAAGAGCGACAATGGTGAGTCTGATGATCAATAATCAGTCAGCTGAGGTTCCCACACTGTGGTTCTGGACCTCTGTCAGGGCCAAAGGATAAACCTGAGGGTCCTGATGTTTAACAGGGGGTTAGATGAAGGTTTTAACTGGAATATTAATCATAATTTGGCTCCTTATTGTTAAATGGACATGATCGACTGTGATATTAAAGCACTGTGATCATATAAAACAGCTCTACAGATAAAATCCACTGGTTTCAGATGGATCTGATGTTAGAAGCCTTATTTCAAAACCAAGTCACTTGAAAATGATCCAAAATGACTCAAAAATGGTTAAAATGTCCCGAAACGTGTCCAGAATTACTCAGATTGGTCCAAAATTACTTTAGAACAGTCCAAAAATAACAAATACTCGTCCAAAAATGATAGAATCTATTGGTTTCAGGTCAATTTGACATTAAAATGCCTTATTTCAGAACATCATGAATTGCCCAAAATGTCCTGA
Source organism: Dascyllus trimaculatus (assembly GCA_024666655.1). NCBI lineage: Eukaryota > Metazoa > Chordata > Actinopteri > Pomacentridae > Dascyllus > Dascyllus trimaculatus. The sequence goes on along the minus strand of CM045465.1, from coordinate 1,300,094 downwards.
AACTTTCCCCAAATTACTCAAAAATGGTCTTAATTGACTAAAAACGTGCCTAAAATCAGTTTTGAATGGTGTAAAATTACTTGATGACAAAAAGTTACCCAAAATGTCTCAAAACTCGTCCAGAATGACTTTTAAATTGTCCTAAATGACGTCAGAGTCGTCCACAATTATTAAGAAGTTGTCCAAAATGTCTCAAATTAGATCTAAAATGATTTAAAACTCATCTAAAATGATTCATAAATGGTCCAAAACATCTTGAAACCTCCTCAGATCAACTCAAACCTGATCTACTGCTGACTGTGAGGCGTTTAGGGACCATCTGGAAACTGCAGCGCCAGAAGGTTCTTATCTTGGATTGTTGATTGAGTCCTTGCAGGGTGAAAGTGCTGATCCCTCCTCTGTGATCAGATTCTGACGTCTGACTCACGGCGTGTCTTCTGTTAACAATCGGAGCTGATCACGGCCGGATCGATACTCGTATTGATCGATCTGTGTGTCTCCTTCAGCTGATCAGACGTTCACCGTTGAAGACGCCGTGGAGACGATCGGCTTCGGACGATTCCACGTCCTGCTGTTCGTCATCATGGGCAGCTGCAACGTGAGCCACAGGACAGGAGAGTAATCAGATTACTGATGCTGTTACGGTACTGAGTGTGTGTGTGTGTGTGTGTGTGTGTGTGTGTGTGTGTGTGCAGATCGTGGAGGCCATGGAGATCATGCTGCTGGCCGTCGTCTCTCCAGAGATCCGCTGTGAGTGGCGTCTGGATGATTGGCAGGTCGCTCTCGTCTCCACGGTGAGTCACTGATCAGGTCCGGGCGATCAATAATCTGCTGATCTACCAATCAATCGATCAATCAACGATGCTGTGTGTTTGTTCAGATGGTGTTTCTGGGCTTCATGGTTTGTGGAGTTCTGGGAGGATACGTAGCCGACAGATACGGACGCTGGAAGGTCAGAAAGTCCAATAATCAATAATCAATAATTATCTGTGTGTATTTTGGTGTTGATACATGTTGTGTATTTTCCTGTATCGACACAGTTGTGGTCCAAAGTTTACATCCACTTGTAAAGAACATAAAGTCATGGTTCTGTTGAGTTTCCAGCTGGTGACTCCTCTGAGGCCATTTAAATAAGGCTCATTGGACACAAACGCTACAATGGGAAAGTCAAAGGATCTCAGCACAGATCTGAAGAAGCAAATCATCGACTGGAACAAGTCAGGAAAGTCACTCGGAGCCATTTCAAAGCAGCTGCAGGTCCCAAGAACAACAGTGATATAAAGAGCATGGAGGGTGAAGAGTCAACCGAGCCGTGAAGAAGGAAGACGTTGATCCAGAAGCAGCAGCTTAAAGCTCGACTGAAGTTTGCTGCTGGACAAAGATAAAACCTTCTGGAGGAAAGTTCTGTGGTCAGACCAAACTAAACAATGTCCAGCGATATGTTTGGAGGAGAAAAGGTGAGGCCTTCAACCCCAACAACACCATCCTACCATCAAGCACGGTGGTGGTAGTATCATGCTGTGGAGCTGTTCTGCTGCCAATGGAACTGGAGCTTTAAAGAGTAAATGGGAGAATGAAGAAGGAGGATTAGCTTCAGATTCTTCAAGATAACCTAAAATCATCAGCCTGAAGGTTGGATCTTGGGCTCAGTTGGGTCCAACAGGACAATGACCCCAAACACACATCAGAAGGTAATGGAATGGATAAATCAGGCTGGGATTAAGGTTTTAGAACGGCCTTCCCAAAGTCTGGACTTAAACCCCACTGAGAACATGTGGACAACGGTGAAGAAACAAGTCAGAAAACCAACAGATTGAACTGAACTGCACTAATTCTGTCAAGAGGAGAAGTCAAAGATTCAACCAGAAGCTTGTGGATGGAAACCAGAAGAGCCAAGAGACATGTAGCCAAATATTAGCATCGCTGTATGTTTATTTATGAGGCAGCAGGTTTGGTCACTTCTTCTGTTAACACATAATAAAGTCATAAAAGAATCAAACTTCATGGATGAAGAAGAATCTGTTCCAGTCTATGAGAGGAAAATCAGAGCTGTAGAAATAAGTGGAAACTCAACAGAGCCATGAGGTTATGTTCTTTACAAGTGGATGTAAACTTTGGACCACAACTTTACTTATGTTTGGGTGTTATTTGTGTGTTAAATTTTCTGTGTATTCCATGTATTTTTGTGTATTTCCTGTTTATTTTTGTGTATTTATTCTGTGTATTTTTGTGTATTTATTCCATGTATTTTTGTGTATTTCCTGTTTATTTTTGTGTATTTATTCTGTGTATTTTTGTGTATTTATTCCATGTATTTTTTCTGTGTATTTATTGCGTGTATTTATTCCATGTATTTATTCCATGTATTTATTCGTGTATTTATTGCGTGTATTTATTCCGTGTATTTATTCCATGTATTTATTCCGTGTATTTATTCGTGTATTTATTGCGTGTATTTATTCCGTGTATTTTTGTGTACTTACTGTGTATTTATTCCGTGTATTTATTGTGTGTATTTATTGCGTCTATTTATTCCGTGTATTTATTCCGTGTATTTATTCCGTGTATTTATTGCGTGTATTTATTGCGTGTATTTATCCCGTGTATTTATTGCGTGTATTTTTGTGTATTTATTCCGTGTATTTATTCCGTGTATTTATTCCGTGTATTTATTGCGTGTATTTATCCCGTGTATTTATTGCGTGTATTTATCCCGTGTATTTATTGTGTGTATTTATCCCGTGTATTTATTGCGTGTATTTATCCCGTGTATTTATTCCATGTATTTTTGTGTATTTATTGCGTGTATTTATCCCGTGTATTTATTGTGTGTATTTATTCCGTGTATTTATTCCGTGTATTTATTCCGTGTATTTATTCCGTGTATTTATTGCGTGTATTTATTGCGTGTATTTATTCCGTGTATTTATTGCGTGTATTTATCCCGTGTATTTATTGCGTGTATTTATCCCGTGTATTTATTGCGTGTATTTATTCCGTGTATTTATTGCGTGTATTTATTGCGTGTATTTATTCCGTGTATTTATTCCGTGTATTTATTGTGTGTATTTATCCCGTGTATTTATTGCGTGTATTTATCCCGTGTATTTATTCCGTGTATTTATTGCGTGTATTTATTCCGTGTATTTATTCCGTGTATTTATTCCGTGTATTTATTGCGTGTATTTATTGCGTGTATTTATCCCGTGTATTTATTGCGTGTATTTATCCCGTGTATTTATTGTGTGTATTTATCCCGTGTATTTATTCCATGTATTTTTGTGTATTTATTGCGTGTATTTATTGCGTGTATTTATTGCGTGTATTTATCCCGTGTATTTATTGCGTGTATTTATCCCTGCGTGTCCTCAGGTCGTGTTCGGAGGCTTCGTCTGGAGCGCCTACTTCTCCTTCCTCACCTCGTTCGCTCCGTCCTACGGTTGGTTCATCTTCCTGCGCAGCATGGTCGGCTGCGGCGTCGCTGGAGTGTCGCAGGGGTCAGTGAACGCACCGCCACAACGCTGCGCTCTGATTGGCTGAACTTGTTCACAGTGACAGCTCAGGTGTGTTTGCAGGTTCGTCCTGAAGACGGAGTTCATCCCAGCGAAGCATCGAGCTTTTCTGTTGCCGCTGGCGACGGTGAGTTTGTGGATCCACAGAGAGACTAAAGTTCAGGTTTAATCACAGGACAGGATTCAGGCTGGAGTTTTAACGTCACTCTTCAGGTGTCGTCATGCTCACCTGGTGTGTGACATCATCAGCCTAGATTTCCCATCATGCTCTGTGTCTGTCTCAGATCTTCTGGATGACCGGCTCCATGCTGATCATCATCTTGGGGATGTTGGTGGTTCCGACCCTCGGATGGAGGTGGATGATCCGACTCTCCGTCACCCCGAGTGTCATCCTCATCTTCCTCTTCAAGGTGGGACGGCCTCCTCACCTGTCTCCCCTCACCTGTCTCCCCTCAACTGTCCTCACCTGTCTCCCCTCCCTTGACTCCGCTCACCTGTCTCCACTCACCTGTCTCCCCTCACCTGTCTCGTGTCTCTGTGTTCTCACCTGTCCAGTTCATTCCGGAGTCGGCCCGGTACCACGTCTCAGCAGGAAACGTTGACGCTGCCGTTCGGACGCTGCAGCGAATCGCCAGGATGAACCGAGCGACTCTTCCTCCGGGACGCCTGGTGGAACCTGCAGCGGTACGAACCAGAACCAGAACCATGTCCTCCAGAACCAGAACCATGTCCTCTAGAACCAGAACCAGAACCAGAACCCTGTCCTCTAGAACCAGAACCATGTCCTCTAGAACCAGAACCAGAACCCTGTCCTCTAGAACCAGAACCATGTCCTCTAGAACCAGAACTGTGTCCTCTAGAACTAGAACCAGAACCATGTCCTCTAGAACCAGAACCAGAACCGTGTCCTCTAGGACCAGAACCAGAACCGTGTCCTCTAGAACCAGAACCATGTCCTCTAGAACCAGAACCAGAACCGTGTCCTCTAGGACCAGAACCATGTCCTCTAGGACCAGAACCATGTCCTCTAGAACCAGAACCAGAACCATGTCCTCTAGAACCAGAACCAGAACCGTGTCCTCTAGAACCAGAACCATGTCCTCTAGAACCAGAACCAGAACCCTGTCCTCTAGAACCAGAACCATGTCCTCTAGAACCAGAACCATGTCCTCTAGAACCAGAACTGTGTCCTCTAGAACTAGAACCAGAACCGTGTCCTCTAGAACCAGAACCAGAACCGTGTCCTCTAGGACCAGAACCAGAACCATGTCCTCTAGGACCAGAACCAGAACCATGTCCTCTAGAACCAGAACCATGTCCTCTAGGACCAGAACCAGAACCATGTCCTCCAGAACCAGAACCATGTCCTCTAGAACCAGAACCAGAACCATGTCCTCTAGAACCAGAACCGTGTCCTCTAGGACCAGAACCATGTCCTCTAGAACCAGAACTATGTCCTCTAGAACCAGAACCAGAACCATGTCCTCTAGGACCAGAACCAGAACCATGTCCTCCAGAACCAGAACCATGTCCTCTAGAACCAGAACCAGAACCATGTCCTCTAGAACCAGAACCGTGTCCTCTAGGACCAGAACCATGTCCTCTAGAACCAGAACTATGTCCTCTAGAACCAGAACCAGAACCGTGTCCTCTAGAACCAGAACCATGTCCTCTAGAACCAGAACCAGAACCGTGTCCTCTAGAACCAGAACCGTGTCCTCTAGAACCAGAACCAGAACCGTGTCCTCTAGAACCAGAATCGTGTCCTCTAGGACCAGAACCATGTCCTCTAGAACCAGAACCATGTCCTCTAGAACCAGAACCATGTCCTCTAGAACCAGAACCATGTCCTCTAGAACCAGAACCATGTCCTCTAGAACTAGAACCAGAACCATGTCCTCTAGAACCAGAACCAGAACCGTGTCCTCTAGGACCAGAACCAGAACCGTGTCCTCTAGAACCAGAACCATGTCCTCTAGAACCAGAACCAGAACCGTGTCCTCTAGGACCAGAACCATGTCCTCTAGAACCAGAACCAGAACCATGTCCTCTAGAACCAGAACCAGAACCGTGTCCTCTAGAACCAGAACCATGTCCTCTAGAACCAGAACCAGAACCCTGTCCTCTAGAACCAGAACCATGTCCTCTAGAACCAGAACCATGTCCTCTAGAACCAGAACTGTGTCCTCTAGAACTAGAACCAGAACCGTGTCCTCTAGAACCAGAACCAGAACCGTGTCCTCTAGAACCAGAACCATGTCCTCTAGGACCAGAACCAGAACCATGTCCTCCAGAACCAGAACCATGTCCTCTAGAACCAGAACCAGAACCATGTCCTCTAGAACCAGAACCGTGTCCTCTAGGACCAGAACCATGTCCTCTAGAACCAGAACTATGTCCTCTAGAACCAGAACCAGAACCATGTCCTCTAGGACCAGAACCAGAACCATGTCCTCCAGAACCAGAACCATGTCCTCTAGAACCAGAACCAGAACCATGTCCTCTAGAACCAGAACCGTGTCCTCTAGGACCAGAACCATGTCCTCTAGAACCAGAACTATGTCCTCTAGAACCAGAACCAGAACCGTGTCCTCTAGAACCAGAACCATGTCCTCTAGAACCAGAACCAGAACCGTGTCCTCTAGAACCAGAACCGTGTCCTCTAGAACCAGAACCAGAACCGTGTCCTCTAGAACCAGAATCGTGTCCTATAGGACCAGAACCATGTCCTCTAGAACCAGAACCATGTCCTCTAGGACCAGAACCATGTCCTCTAGAACCAGAACCGTGTCCTCTAGAACCAGAACTGTGTCCTCTAGAACCAGAACCAGAACCGTGTCCTCTAGGACCAGAACCATGTCCTCTAGAACCAGAACCGTGTCCTCTAGGACCAGAACCATGTCCTCTAGAACCAGAACCAGAACCGTGTCCTCTAGAACCAGAACCATGTCCTCTAGAACCAGAACCAGAACCATGTTGTCTAGGACCAGAACAATGTCCTCTAGAACCAGAACCAGAACCGTGTCCTCTAGAACCAGAACCATGTCCTCTAGAACCAGAACCGTGTCCTCTAGAACCAGAACCAGAACCGTGTCCTCTAGAACCAGAACCATGTCCTCTAGAACCAGAACCAGAACCGTGTCCTCTAGGACCAGAACCAGAACCATGTCCTCTAGAACCAGCTCAGGTTACTTCAGACATGTTAATCAGTGGTTCTCTGAGAACCAGCAGGAGGTCAGTTTGAGGACTTCAGGTCTGGGAGCCTCAATCACCACTGAATGGATGAGTTTATGTCCAACATGAGTTTCTGTGTGGTTTTATGTGTTTTTTGTGTGTTTTTCTTTACGTTTGTGTATTTTGTGTGTTTTTTATGTGTTTCTGTTCATTTGTGTGTATTTTCCTGTATGTTTGTTTGTGTTTTTGTTTACTTGTCTGAACACGTTTGTCTGTCTTTCTGTATTTTTCTGTATATTTTTTGTATTATTGTTTATTTTTCTCTATGTTTCTGTTTTTTTGTATATTTTTATGTATTTCTGTATATTTTCCTGTATGTTTGTCTGCTGTTTGTGTGTCTCTCTGTATTTTTCTGTGTATTTTTGTATTATTGTGTAATTGTCTGGGTTTCTGTGTGTTCTTCTGTATGTTTGTGTGTATTTTTGTGTGTTTGTCTGGACGTTTCAGTGTATTTTTCAGGGTTTTCTGTATGTTTCTGTGGGTTTTTCTGCAAGTACGTATATTTTCCTGTATGTTTGTCTGTTTTATTGTTTGCTTTCCTGAATGTGTTCGTGTGTCTTTCTGTATTTTTCTGTATTTTTTGTGTTTTTTTGTGTATTTTTCTGAGTTTCTGTGTTTTTTCTGTGGTTTCCTGTACATTTTTGTGTTATTTAAGTATTTTTTGGGCGTTTCTGTGCTTCTTTGTGTACTTTAGTGTATTTTGTCCGAGTTTCTGTGTATTCTTCTGTATGTTTCTTTGTATTTTTGGAATATTTTTTTGTGAGTACATGTGTTTATCTGTCTCCCATCTTAACTCTGCCTCCATGTTTCAGAGAGAAAGAGGCAGCTGGAGGATTCTGCTCAACTCGTCCTACAGGAGAACCTCCATGCTGCTCTGGTACTCCTGGTAAGACCCCCTCCAAAGATAAACCACAAAATAATAAAGGAGCAAATTATCAGCGGAAACCAAAAACCAAACCCAGTAAAAACAGAACAGGAAGTGTTTCTGCTCGACGGGTTGAATCGTCTCCCAGCAGAGTAAAGATCCTGGAGGCGTCTGGTGGTTTGGTCTGAATGTCTGAACCTGGTCTGGGTTTTCTGTCTGGTCCGTCAGGTTCGTCGCCTCCTTCGCCTACTACGGTTCGGTTCTGAGCAGTTCTGAGCTGCTGGAGAAGAACCTGCTCTGTGTGACGAATCCGGACCGGGAGCACCAGGTCCAGCACCGCCATGAGGACGGACTGTGTTACTGCATCCCCTTCGGCCTCGGCGACTACCAGACGCTGCTCATCAGCTGCCTGGGGGAGGTCGCACGTGAGTCCAGACCCGGCTCTTCTTCCTCTTCCAGGGTCTGTGGAGAACCCGGGGTGTTCTGGTTCTGGATCAGTTCTACGCTCTGACCCGGTTCTGTTCTGTCCTCAGTGGTTCCTCTAAACATCGGTTTGCTCAACATCTTCGGACGGAAGATGACTCTGACGGTGCTGCAGCTGATGGCGGCCATTTTCTTCATGCTGGTCAACGTCTGCACGACCATGTAAGAACCCAAAGATCCCCTGTTCTAAAGGTCCAGACCGACGCTTCAAGGTTTATCAGGTCTGACCGCTTCAAGGTTTATCAGGTCTGACCGCTTCAAGGTTTATCAGGTCTGACCGCTTCAAGGTTTATCAGGTCTGACTGCTTCAAGGTTTATCAGGTCTGACCGCTTCAAGGTTTATCAGGTCAGACCGCTTCAAGGTTTATCAGGTCTGACCGCTTCAAGGTTTATCAGGTCAGACCGCTTCAAGGTTTATCAGGTCTGACCGCTTCAAGGTTTATCAGGTCTGACCGCTTCAAGGTTTATCAGGTTGGACCGTTTCAGTTTATCAGGACTTCCAGACTGACCACCTTAAGATTGATCAGATTCTCCAGACTGACTGCGTCAAGGTTTATCAGGTCTCGGCAGGTCCTGGTTTATCAGGTCTCAGCAGGTCCTAGTTTATCAGGTCTTGGGAGGTCCTGCTTTATCAGGTCTCTTCAGGTCCTGGTTTATCGGGTCTGACCAGGTCCTGGTTTATCAGGTCCTCCAGACTGACCACTTCAAGGTTTATCAGGTCCTCCAGACTGACCACTTCAGGGTTTATCAGGTCTGACCGCTTCAAGGTTTATCAGGTCTGACCGCTTCAAGGTTTATCAGGTCAGACCGCTTCAAGGTTTATCAGGTCTGACCGCTTCAAGGTTTATCAGGTCAGACCGCTTCAAGGTTTATCAGGTCAGACCGCTTCAAGGTTTATCAGGTCTGACCGCTTCAAGGTTTATCAGGTCTGACCGCTTCAAGGTTTATCAGGTTGGACCGTTTCAGTTTATCAGGACTTCCAGACTAGCCGCCTTAAGATTGATCAGATTCTCCAGACTGACTGCGTCAAGGTTTATCAGGTCTCGGCAGGTCCTGGTTTATCAGGTCTCAGCAGGTCCTAGTTTATCAGGTCTTGGGAGGTCCTGCTTTATCAGGTCTCTTCAGGTCCTGGTTTATCGGGTCTGACCAGGTCCTGGTTTATCAGGTCCTCCAGACTGACCACTTCAAGGTTTATCAGGTCCTCCAGACTGACCACTTCAGGGTTTATCAGGTCTGACCAGGTCCTGGTTCTGCAGGTCTTACCAGGTCCTGGTTTATCGGGTCTCTGAGTCCTTCTTTCTGTTGCAGGTTCGGCTTCACCGTGCTGCTCTTCCTGCTGCGTTCTCTGGTCTCCATGAACTTTAATGTGGTTTATATTTACACAGCTGAGGTAGGTCACTGCTGGGATATTGATCAGTTATTGATCCGGTCAGTGACGGGGTTATTGATCCGGTCTCAGGTGTTCTTGTCTCTCAGGTGTTCTTGTCTCTCAGGTGTATCCCACTGCAGCACGCTCTCTGGGGATGGGTTTCTGTACGTCGTTCAGTCGGATCGGAGGAATGATCGCTCCGTTCATCGCTCAGGTGTGTTCAGGTGTTGATGTCTGTATGTACTACAGGTATTTCTACATATACTTCAAGTGTTTCTGTGTACTTCAGGTGTTTCTGTGTGTACTTCAGGTATTTTTACGTGTACTTCAGGTATTTTCACGTGTACTTCAGGTATTTTCACGTGTACTTCAGGTATTTTTATGTGTTATTCAGGTATTTTTACGTGTACTTCAGGTATTTTCACGTGTACTTCAGGTATTTTTACATGTACTTCAGGTATTTTTATGTGTTCTTCAGGTATTTTTACATGTACTTCAGGTATTTTTACATGTACTCCAGGTGTTTTTGTGTGTACTTCAGGTATTTTTACGTGTTCTTCAGGTATTTTTATGTGTTCTTCAGGTATTTTTACATGTACTTCAGGTATTTTTACATGTACTCCAGGTGTTTTTGTGTGTACTTCAGGTATTTTTACGTGTTCTTCAGGTATTTTTACATGTACTCCAGGTGTTTTTGTGTGTACTTCAGGTATTTTTACGTGTTCTTCAGGTATTTTTATGTGTTCTTCAGGTATTTTTACATGTACTTCAGGTATTTTTACGTGTACTTCAGGTATTTTTACATGTACTTTAGGTATTTTCACGTGTACTTCAGGTATTTTCACGTGTACTTCAGGTATTTTTACGTGTACTTCAGGTATTTTCACGTGTACTTCAGGTATTTTTACATGTACTTTAGGTATTTTCACGTGTACTTCAGGTATTTTCACGTGTACTTCAGGTATTTTCACATGTACTTCAGGTATTTTTACGTGTACTTCAGGTATTTTCACGTGTACTTCAGGTGTTTCCGTATGTTCTTCAGGTATTTTCACGTGTACTTCAGGTATTTTCACGTGTTCTTCAGGTATTTTCACGTGTACTTCAGGTATTTTTACATGTACTTCAGGTATTTTCACGTGTACTTCAGGTATTTTTACATGTACTTCAGGTGTTTCCGTATGTTCTTCAGGTATTTTCACGTGTTCTTCAGGTATTTTCACGTGAACTCAGGTATTTTCACGTGTACTTCAGGTATTTTTACATGTACTTCAGATGTTTCCATGTGTACTTCAGGTATTTTTACGTGTACTTCAGGTATTTTCACGTGAACTCAGGTATTTTCACGTGTACTTCAGGTATTTTTACATGTTCTTCAGGTATTTTCACGTGTACTTCAGGTATTTTTACGTGTACTTCAGGTATTTTCACGTGTACTTCAGGTATTTTTACATGTTCTTCAGGTATTTTCACGTGTACTTCAGGTATTTTTACATGTTCTTCAGGTATTTTCACGTGTACTTCAGGTATTTTCACGTGAACTCAGGTATTTTCACGTGTACTTCAGGTATTTTTACATGTACTTCAGATGTTTCCGTGTGTACTTCAGGTATTTTCACGTGTACTTCAGGTATTTTTACGTGTACTTGAGGTGTTTCCGTGTGTACTTCAGGTGCTGATGTCCCGGTCGGTGTTTCTGGCGCTCAGTCCCTTCTCGGTGGCCTGTGTTCTCTGCGCTCTGGGAAACTTCCTGCTGCCGATAGAAACCAGAGGACGAGCTCTGCTGGTGAGAAACACGTCGCCGTGGAAACTTTGAATCAACTTTATTTCTTCATTTACAAACTTTAATTTCTGTTTTTTCCAGCAAAGCTCCTGACGAAGCCGCTGAACAACAACGTGCTGCTGTTTTATCTGTTACATGTGTAAATATATTAAATATGTCATTGAGCTCAGTGGTTCCTGTGACGTCATTAAAGGAGATGTAAAGGACTAAACACAGTGATTCATATTCTCAGGTGAAGATTTCTGAAAACATGACTATGAATATAATATTACATTCTTTATAATGGATCCTCTGAATCCTACAGACGGCACTTTTAATTCATGATGCTATAAATAATGTGGTAGTTGGACTCAGAGATGCTGCCGATTAAACAGACTGAAGTTCTCTGGTTTTAATGTTTGTCGTCCTGCTCAGAGATTTAAATGTGAGTCATGGTATTGCTTCTCCTCAGTAACGGCGCCACCTCCTGGTTTTAACACTGCTTCTCTCCACATTAAATACCATCTAGGTTCTTATATGTAAACCTCTGAACCCCAAAACCAGAGCCGGCTCGTCCATTAGGTAATATAGGCAAATGTTAAGGGCGCTGTGGCCTCCAGGGGGCGCCACAAAATCAGGAACAATTCCACCTTCAACGTAATTATATTAAAACTAGTTATTACTGTTAACTCTTAAAATGGAAAAGCTCACACTGATTTAAATGTAAATTAAGGCCCAGTTAATATCACTACTAAACAATGCTATTGGATGGAGGGGGGACCATCTAAAATCTGGACTAGGGCGCCACATTGGGTAGGGCCGGCTCTGCCCACAATCCACCAGCAAGTACAAAAGGCACGCTATTTTCAATAAAAACAATCTCTAAAATGGCGTCATTTATGAGCCTGAAACTGTCAAACAGAAGGAATCATCAGATTTTGGGATTTCAAACAGTCCTTGAACTACTCATCAGTGACCTTAGGAAAATAAATCAAACCTATATGTCGTCCAAACCACTTTGTTGTACACGTCTTATTTTAAAAAACACCGAAAAATAAACAGTTACACTTAGAACATTTTATGAAACATAAAAATTTTCAGTAATCAGCTCAACTGTGAATTCTTTAGTGACTCAGCTTTGACCAACAACTATGTGACAGAAGTTCAGGGACTTTTCAACTGAACTGCAGGCAGTGTTTACATATAACAGAGAGAAGACAAGTGTAGAAACAAATACAAATGTAGTAGTTAAATCTCTATCATATGTAGAACCTGCATTTCTTTTCTAACTATGAGTTACACCTGTTTACACTTGAAAAAATGTTGGAAATGTTGATTCCAGCATTTATTTTGTGAATAAATAAATGTAACTTGCCCATTTTATTTTTGGTTGGTGTCATTTTAACTGAGTCCTCCTGACAGAAGACATTTCTGAGTTCTCTCTCCTGAATCTGGTCAAGGTTTTTTATTTTGCACAGATTTTTAAGTTATATTTTAGTAAATTGACTCTTGTCCAATGGTCTCATGGAGTCTAGTGGCCTCATGGTGGCGCTGTTACATCTATTCATGGCTGTTTGACAGTACTGTAATGATCTTAGTGGCCTCAGTGTGGCGCTGCTGTACCCGTAATACTTATTGTTGCCTTTTGGTGCCGCTGTTGTTTCTGTAACGAACATGGCAGCCTCATGGTGGCGCTGCTGCATCTATACGTGGCTATTTGGCAATAGTGTAATGACTCTAATTGCCTCATGATGGCGCTACTGTATCTGTAATGATGATTGTTGCCTCATGGTGGTGCTGCTGTATTTATGCGTGGACAGTACTGTAATGACTCTAATTGCCTCTTGGTGGCGCTGCTGCATCTGTCATAAACCTGGTGGCCTCATGGTGGCGCTGCTATATTTGTAATGATGATTCTTGCCTCATGATGGCGCTGCTGCATTTAAATGTGGCTGTTTGACAGTCCTGTAATGACCCCAGTGGCCTCAGTGTGGCGCTGTTGTACCTGTAATGATGGTCGTTGCCTCCTGGTGGCGCTGCGGTTCATGTTTCTTCCTCACTGATGATGCTGAAGATGATCTTTGCCGCCGGTCGGCTCTCGTTAAGCTCGTTAGCGGTCAGATTAGGATCTGGATCAGCTCTCTGTCTGTCTGTCTGACTCCCAGGGGGCGGGGCCTGCTGGCATCAGGCCACGCCCCCTGATCTCACCCACACACACACTCTCGCTCAGTGTCCTAGTCTACCTGCCCTTGTGAGGACCGGCGTGATTTGATGGCTTGTGGGGACATTTGTGGAACGTGAAGGTTTTTTACTGCATCTGTGTGTGTGTGTTCCAGTGTGTTCCAGTGTGTGTTCCAGTGTGTGTTCCAGTGTGTGTTCCAGTGTGTGTTCCAGTGTGTGTTCCAGTGTGTGTTCCAGTGTGTGTGTGTGTGATTAGTGTGGATTAGCTGCTGGCGGTCAGCAGTCACAGTTGGAGTCGAGCAGCAGACGGCCGGCAGCTCTGAGACGTGAGTACACTTCACTGATTTCACAGTCTTTAGGTGAACTTGAGGATTTTTTCTGTTTATCTTTTTTCACTTTACTATAAAGTCGATATAAATAAAGTATAAATAGAGTTTATTACTGTTACAGAACCTGTGATCAGAGAATCAGTGTGTTGACAGAAAGTGAACCATCCTTAAGGTCAGACTTGGTGATGAAGTTTTTCTGCTTTAAAAACATTCAGCTGTAACTTAGAAGACAATTACAACTACTTTATTTATGCAGACAGAAATGATGCACATGACTAATAATAATAATAATATTAATAAGAAGTAAAGGAAGCTCTGCAGATTGAACTCTTCACATAAAACCTGAGTGTTTACTGTGAAATGCCGACTGCAAAGAATCAACAGAAAACATAAGTCAAATTCTAAAAGCATAAACGTTCATGTCTGTCTTCTCCCTGAAATCTGAATGTAAAGATTAAAGTCTAACGCTCACCCTGTGTGTGTTTCTGCCGTAAACATCATCAACAGCAGCTTCGTTGTCATTTAATAAATTCAGTCCCAGATGAAGTGAAGCGGCTGCTGTTCCTCGTCTGAACGTCCATAAAGACGCTTTTGTTTTTGAATGGAGCTTTAATGACAAACGTGTGTGCTGGTGCCTGGTACTGATGGACGCTCTCCATGTGGGCCTCGTTGTTCCTGTTAACGCACACAGTCGCTGACGGCAGGTCATGTGACTACAACACAGTGACATCATTATTGCACTGGACTTAGCGAGGCCTGTCACCTGTCGGACGCTTCGCTGTTGATGTGAAGCTGAAATGTCACGTTAAAGGTCTGCTTCCACCGGGTTTTCTCCTCTCGATTTGGCCGTAATTCACAGTTAACTGAATAATTACTGGTCGCATTTGTTTGTTTGAAACTCCTGAAGTGAGCTGAATGAAAAAACAAACACTGAAGATTTCAAAAAAGTCCGTATAAAATCAACCAAATCTGATAAAAGTTCTCCCCTGACCCCCTTAGAATCTGAAGGTTTTAATCTACGATAAAACCTACAAAGTTCTACCTTCATGCTCTGAATGTCTCCTTGAAGTCCATAGAGGTGGGTCCACATTGATTGAATTTTAAAGCCATTATAGACAATTTCCACGTAACTGTTAATATTTTTTAGTACTTTTTAACAGGTTCTTGTCATTTTTGGACAAATTTAATGTGTTTTGGGGAACATTTTTGAGTCACTGAACACATGTTGGTTTATTTTGGATAAATCTTAAATTATTCTTGTCAATTTCGTCATTTTTCATGATATCTGGGTGATTTTGAGTCGTTGTGGTTCATGTTTTGGTTATTTTCATCATTTTTTTGTGGACCGGACTTTGTCAGTTTGGGAAATTTCAAATAATACAAAACAATTATCAAATATTTTGAACATTTTCTGTCATTCTGAGCAAATTCTGAGTCTTTTTTTTAAAACAGTTGGGTGTCATTTCCTCTACAACCAACTGTGAGCATCATGTCTCATAGTGTGAACAGTAACAGAGTCTGGAAACCATCAGTGGTTCCTGGATGCGTTTCTGGTTTCTGATCATCCACCAGAGGAAACTTTAACAAGTGCATTCTGGGTAAACTTTCAGGCTCATATCAGCATGTTGACAGGAGGTCAGAACAATAAGAGATAATGAAGGATCATTTTAAGGATCGTCTCTAGACAGGGTTACCTCTGGGTCTGAGTTATTTTCTAATTTAGTTTGCAGTTTTTACTTTTGATGATGGAATAAGTCAGAACTGTGATATCAGGACCCACCTCTTTGTGCTTCAAGGACCTGGAACTGTGAGAGTCTCAGAAAGTGAATCTGAGTCTCAGCAGGAGTTCAGGTTTATCAGCAGGACGTCTGGACCTCATCCATAAGTAACTGTGCTGCAGGCTGTCAGAGGTTCTGACCCCTCAGCGTTTCACAGTTTACAGGAAAAATTTAAGATTTTAATGACAAAACTGTTGCATCTACTTATTTATTTACTGCCTCGACTCTTTGTTCTTCATATAATTCATTGTGGGGCTGAACGGTGGCTCGGTGGTTAGCAGAGTCGCCTCACAGCTAGAAGATCCCCGGTTCATGTCC
This sequence comes from Dascyllus trimaculatus, assembly GCA_024666655.1. Taxonomy (NCBI): domain Eukaryota; kingdom Metazoa; phylum Chordata; class Actinopteri; family Pomacentridae; genus Dascyllus; species Dascyllus trimaculatus. The sequence goes on along the minus strand of CM045465.1, from coordinate 1,284,263 downwards.
CCGTTAGGACGTTAGCGTGGGTTCTCACCGGGTTCTCCAGCTTCCTCCCACCGTCCAAAAACATGCTGAGGTTAACTGATGACTCTTAATTGTCTGTAGGTGTGAATGAGAGTGTGCTTGGTGTCTGTCTCTATGTAGCCCTGTGATAGGCTGTTACCTGTCCAGGTGAACCCTGCCTTCACCTGAGTCGGCTGGGATAGACTCCAGCCTCCCATGACCCTATATATAGATAATGGATGGATGTAACTCAGTGTTGTTAGTTGAATTTCATTAGACGTGAGGACCTGATGCAAACTGTTGCATTGAGTTTGTTGTTGAGCCGCAGCACCGTTTGTACGTATTTAATACATCATTTACTCATTTTTAAAACTTCTTTTTGACTTTATTCAAAACATTCTCTTAACTTTCGTTCTTTGAACAAACAGACAGACAAACTCAGCACAATATGACCGTCTGAAGGTCAACAAAACATGTTTTCAGTGAACACAAAACTCTAATGACTGAAGAAGATCCAGAGTCTGAGTTGAGATGAACTTTATTAGAAATAGTTTTCAGCAGGTCATGTGATTGTTTTCATTTTAACAAAAACTAATAGTGTTTTCTCAGATTCCATGCAGCCAATCAGAGGACAGTATTCTCATCCTGTCCTCTGACCTGCAGTTTGGCGTCCGGCGGCGAGCTGGAGTCCGTCGGTGACATCATCAGCAGGTGACGCCCTTCCCATGGTGCCCTGCAGCCTCGGGGGTCGCCATGGGAGACGAGTCTTACCCAGAATGCCGAGCTCAGGAGCTGTTTGATGAGTTTGTGTCGGCGGCGACCTGCAGGGCGGCGCTGCGCTCCTTCAGCCAGCTGTGTGAACATCTGCAGCTGGACCGGGGCGCCGCCGAGAGGCCGCTGTACCGACCAATCAAACGCCGCCTTAATTACTGGAGGGCCAATGCGCTTTGGGCCAAACTGGACCGGAGGGCGGCTCAGCAGGAGTACCTGAAGGCCCGGGCCTGCAGCAACATGACGGTAAGAATTCAACATGTTTAACTATACAAAAGGTTACGTTGATTGACTACAGCTGCTGACTCCTCTGAGCCAGTTTTAATGGACCCCTTTGATCCACTCATTAGACTCTTTACAGTGTAAGTAAACGTTTGTTCACAACTACATGCCGTAAGAACTAACAGCTAAAATTACCAAAAATAAAAACTGAAAAAGATGAAAATGCCCCTGAGGTCACATGAGAGTTAAACACACTAAGGTTTGTCAGTACAGGTGATGTTTCCATGACAACAATACAAACATCCTGAACATGCCCTGTCATTGGTCAGTGTGTCATCATCGGGGCGGGGCCTTGTGGTCTGAGGACGGCGGTGGAACTGAGCTTCATGGGAGCTCGAGTGGTTCTGCTGGAGAAGAGGGACTCGTTCTCCAGGAACAACGTTCTCCACCTGTGGCCCTTCACCATCCACGACCTGCGGGGCCTCGGGGCCAAGAAGTTCTACGGGAAGTTCTGCGCCGGATCCATTGACCACATCAGTGAGTCTGTGATCTGCTCGTTCTGTCTGATCAGAGCGACTGGATCGTCTCGTTAGCGCCACCTGTTTCCTGTCTGCAGGTATCCGACAGCTGCAGCTGGTGCTGCTGAAGGTCGCCCTGCTGCTGGGAGTCGAAGTTCACGTCAACGTGGAGTTTAAGAACCTGGTGGAACCGCCGCAGAACCAACACCGACACAGTGAGAACAGAGAGATTCAATGAAGATGCTTCTGTCAGTGATCGATTATTAAAACCTGAACACGCTGCTTTTTCTGAAGGAAACTGAAGTGTGTGAAAAATTACTCTTTAAACTAGAAGGCGACTGTTTGGTTTTTCAGAGCCGATAGAGATAGTTATTGATCAGGGAGACTGAATACTAATAACTGGAAACACAAAACTTTATTTATTTAAGTTTTACATGTTCAATTAAAAGAACCCCCATGAAGTCACAAAGAACCATCAGAAGGCCGTCCCTTTAGGCACCACGAACGTTGGTCCAAAGAACTTTCAGGTTTTTAAAGACCCTCCAAAGGCGTCTCAAAGATTTCAGGATCTCTGAAGTTGTGACGGACGTTTCTCACAGGTCTGTAATATTTCATAGAACAAATGTTTGATGGATGAAGAAAATAATGTTGAGCTGCAGCTTTGATTTGAGGCTGTTACCTACCAACAAACCAAAGAATAGACATGGAGAACCTTTAGCAGTGTGCTAACTTCCACCTAAAGTGAACAAGGATGTCAGCTGATGGGTGAGCAGTGAAAGCAGTTGAAGTGTTGGTGGGTTTGTAAGAACTGGCAGCAAAAAAAGCACCAGTTAATGTGAAAATGAGTGAAAGCAGCTTAAGTTTAAATGAAGGTCTAAACACAGAAAACCTCTTTGAGTTTCAGTCAAAGTTAAAAAGATGTAAAGTCTGAATTCTAATTGTGGATGATTAGACGTTGGGCTCAAGGCGTTCTGTTCACCTGTGGTTCTACCTGCAGAGGTGGGCTGGAGGATGGAGGTGAGTCCAAAGTCTCACCCCGTCGGTCAGCTGGAGTTTGACGTTATTATCGGAGCAGACGGACGCAGGAACACGCTGCCAGGTACAACACAATGATAAACTCCTGTAACAGCAGATTTGATTGGTTCTCCTGATGGAACACGTTTTTGCAGGTTAGCGTTAGCCACATGCTAGCTAGCATGTCTTAAATGTTAGAAACTGTGTTAAAAACATTACATTAGTTTGTATAAAGACACATTATTGTAGCGTTTTACAATATTGCAGGTTTTTTTCCAGAGAATGTATTGAAACAGTGACGTTTTGTTAACAAACTGTTACGGTAAAAAGTTTACTTTGCTCTTGTATCCGTGTGTTTGATCAGGTTTCAGGCGTAAAGAGTTCCGGGGGAAGTTGGCCATCGCCATCACCGCCAACTTCAAAAACAGGAACACCACAGCCGAGGCCAAAGTGGAGGAGATCAGCGGAGTGGCCTTCATCTTCAACCAGAGGTTCTTCCAGGAGCTGCGGCAAGAAACCGGTCGGTTCTCCAACACGACTCGTCTCATTCAGAGACCCCAGGTGTGTGTTTAAAGCTCACCTGTGTACCTGTTTCAGGGATCGACCTGGAGAACATCGTGTACTACAAAGACGACACGCACTACTTCGTCATGACGGCAAAGAAACAGAGTCTGCTGGACAAAGGAGTCATTCTGCAGGTAACAAATACACACCTGGAGTCATTCTACAGGTAAAAACGCACCTGAAATCATTCTACAGGTAAAAACTCACCTGGAGATACACCTGAGTTGAATGTGAGATGATAGAAATCTCTACTCCCTCTTCAGGACTTCGCGGACACCGAGCAGCTCCTCTCTCGGGGGAACGTGGACCAGAATGCATTGCAGGTGTACGCCCTTGAGGCCGCGGACTTCTCCACCAATCACCAGCTGCCGTGTCTGGACTTCGCCATGAATCACTACGGCCAGCCGGACGTCGCCATGTTCGACTTCACCTGCATGTACGCATCAGAGAACGCCGCCATGGTCCGCCAACGCCACGGACACCAGCTGCTGGTCACACTGGTCGGAGACAGCCTGCTGGAGGTGAGACAGGGGGTGAGAGAGGTAGTGAGACAGCCTGCTGGAGGTGAGACAGGGGGTGGGACAGGCTGCTGGAGGTGAGACAGGGGGTGAGACAGCCTACAGGGGGTGAGACAGGCTGCTGGAGGTGAGACAGGTGGTGAGACAGGGGGTGAGAGAGGTAGTGAGACAGCCTGCTTGAGGTGAGACAGGGGGTGAGAGAGGTAGTGAGACAGGTGGTGAGACAGCCTGCTGGAGGTGAGACAGGGGGTGAGACAGCCTGCTGGAGGTGAGACAGGGGGTGAGACAGGTGGTGAGACAGGTGGTGAGACAGCCTGCTGGAGGTGAGACAGGGGGTGAGACAGGGGGTGAGACAGGTGGGACAGGGGGTGAGACAGGCTGCTGGAGGTGAGACAGGGGGTGAGACAGGTGGTGAGACAGGTGGTGAGACAGGGGTTGAGACAGGCTGCTAGAGGTGAGACAAGGGGTGAGAGAGGTGGTTAGACAGGCTGCTGGAGGTGAGACAGGTGGAGGTGAGACAGATAAGTACTCCTTCAGACAGTTCACTAACCCGTCTTCCTGTCTGTCCTCCTGTCTGTCTTCCTGTCTGTCTGCAGCCCTTCTGGCCGATGGGAACAGGTGTAGCTCGAGGTTTTCTGGCAGCTCTGGATTCAGCCTGGATGATTAGAAGTTGGGCTCAAGGTGGAGCTCCACTGGACGTCCTGGCTGAGAGGTGAGGACACACCTGGACAGGACACACCTGGACAGGACACACCTGGACAGGACACACCTGGACAGAACACACCTGTTGCTGTCTCACACCTGGTCACATCTGTCTGTCTGTCTGTCCTGCAGAGAGAGTTTGTACCGTCTCCTCCCTCAGACGACTCCAGAGAACATGCAGAGGAACATCAGTCTGTTCTCTGTAGATCCAGCAACACGATACCTGAACATCAGCCCTCTGACCGTCACACCTGCCCAGGTGAGCTCCAACTGAGGAGTCCTATTTGTCGTCTCTGCTCACGTTTCCTGTTTCGGAAGAATTCAAAGCAGGAAAAATAAAACAGTAAAAAAAATTTAAACTTGTTTTTTTATCTTCAGGTGAGACACCTGGTGGACACGGGGGAGAAGGCGGGGCTACACCCTGACTGCAGTGACATCCTCCGCCTGCCCTCCCCCCGCCTCTCCAGACGGGGTGAGTTCATTTATTTTACTGTAACGATGTACTTTAGTGTCAGTCTGCTGGACGACCATCTCAGTGGGTGGTGTTGTAGTTCCCCCTGTCGCCTGAGGGTGGCGGTGTTGCATCTCACAGTAATAGAATCCACCTGTTGTAAATACGTTGAAGCTCTGTTCTGATTGGTCTCCTCTCTGTCGCTCAGAGTCCTTCTCTCAGTCCAATCAGCTGCTGACTTGGTGTCAGGAACAGACTCGTGGTTACCGTGGCGTTGACGTCAGCGATCTGACTACTTCCTGGAAGAGTGGCCTCGCCCTGTGTGCCCTGATCCACCGATACCGACCCGATCTGATGTAAAACCACCAACCGTCGTTGTTTAAGATGCTAAAACAAAAACTAATGACGGCTCTCTAAAGTCACGTCTCACGTTTAGAGTGGCTTTTTCCTTTAAAACAAGCTTTCAGAGCAGCTGTTGATGACTTCCTCTGTGGTTTTTCCTCACTTCCTGTCTCCCCTCAGAGACTTCAGTTCTCTGGACGAGTCGTCGGTGGAAGAAAACACTCGGCTCGGCTTCGACGTGGCCGAGCAGGAGTTTGGGATTTCTCCGCTGATGACGGTGGAGGAGATGTCGTCCGTTGGAGAACCGGACTCTCTGTCCATGGTGATGTACCTGAGCCAGTTCTACCAGCTGCTCAAGGACTCGGCGCCACCTGCTGGTGAGGCCACAAACCGCTTTCTACAGGGACGAGTCAAGAAAAAGTTCTTACATGAAGCTTGAAAGTAGATAAAGACAGCTGAAGATGAAGTCCTACAGATGACGACAAAGACTCGGAGGTGATAAAGACGAGACAGAGACTCAAAGGTGACTGTAGATAACCACAGATACTTACAGGTGTAGGCAATGAGCAGCAGAAGACGACAAAGACTTGATGAAGACTCGTAGATGAAGGCAAGGACTTGTAGATGAAAACTGAGACTCAGGAGGGCAAAGACTCAAAGACAAAGACAAGAACTCGCAGATAAAAACCGAATCAGGTAGATAAAGACAAAGACTCGTCAATGTCTTGAAGATGAAGAAAGACAGAAAAAGACTTGTAGATGAAGACGAAGACTGGTAAAGACAAAGACTTGCAAATGACTCTTAGATGAAGACGGACTCAACGATGAGGACAAAGACTTGTCAAAGATGAAGACAAAGTTCTTCAATTCGGTTTTAGAAGCATTTTAATCCAAGAAAAATTAGTGTTAAACAAAACAGAACCATTTTAAAACCGTTCCTCCACCAATCAGAGACCTTCAGAAGCAGCAGATGATCCCTCACCTGCGAGTCGAACGTGTTTACAGGTGATCAGCTGATGTTGTTTGTTTGTTTGTTTGTCTCAGGCTGCCTGACTCAGAGCTCTGACCTGAGATCAGCCCTCATCGCTCCAGCCTTCCTCCTCAGCAGACTGGGAACCAGTCCGTCCAGGAAGAGGAACCCCAAGGTACCTGTAGCTCCGCCCCTTCACACCTGAACCCTTCTGTCTCAGATCTCACCTGGTATTAACCCTGAGCCTCTGCAGGAGTTCAGTGACGCTCTGGGCAAGAGGAGGAAGACCAGTCAGTCGGGTCGAGAGCTGCTGGAGGTGAGTGTCGACTCTTTATTACCCCAGACTTGTCAGTCAAGACTAAGACTTGATGAAGAGACTCGTGGATGACTTGTATATGAAGACAAAGACTCACAGATGTATATAGTGACTCGTGGCTAAATAAAAGACTCGTACATGAAGACAAACCTTCATGAGGACAACAGACTCGTAAGTGACTCGTAAATTTTAAAAAAAAACAAGGACTTGTAGATGAACAAAGACTCCTCAGTGAAGAAAAGGGACTCGTAAATGACTTGTACAGCAAGACAGAGACTCGTAAATGTAGATAATGACTCGTAGCTAAATAAAAGACTCGTAAATGACTTGCACATGAAGACAAACCTTCATGGGGACAACAGACTTGTAAATGACTCGTAAATTAAAAAAAACAAGGACTTGTAGATGAACAAAGAGTCCTTAGTGAAGAAAAGGGACTCGTAAATGACTTGTACAGCAAGACAGAGACTCGTACAATGAGGACGAAGACTTGTACAGGACTCATAGATGAAAACAAGGACTTGTAGATGAAGACAAAGACTCGTAAATGTATATAATGACTTCTGGATAAACACAAAGACTTGTAGACGACTCAAAGAGGAAGACAAGGACTCGTAGATAAAGACGAAGCGCAGGAGTCATAGTCACAGAGTCGAGGATGACTACGGGATGAAGAAAAGACTCGTAGATGGCGCTAACTGCTAAAGCTAACGCTAACTGCTAATTCAAACAGCACTGCCACGTTCAACTGACCCAGGCCTGTTTAGGAGATGCTCCAGGTAGCGACCAGTGCAGATGCTACCATTGAGCTAACTGCTAAATGCTAATGCTAACTGCTAATTCAAACAGAACTGCGTAGATGACAAAGACTCGTGTGGGACTGAGACCTTGTTCTGGTTCTGAGGTCTTGCTTCAGAACATGGACTCTCTGTGATCGTCTCTCTGGACTCGACGTTCTGTTTTCTAGTCATGTGACCTGAACGGTCTCGTCGACGGCCAGCTGTGCGAGGAGGCGTTTGTGGGCGGAGCCAGCCGGTCCAGGGTCCGTCTGATGGCCAATCAGCTGCAGGCGAAGCTGGACGAAGGTTCCTCCACCTGCAGAACTTCTTCTTCCTCCTCAGCGTCTCTGAGGCGACAGGTGAGAGCAGAAGATCGGTTTGTGATCAGTGACGTTCCGACAACACTGGCTAACGTTCCCAACAAGTTCTAATCACTAAAAAATGTTTATATTCAAGAACATTTTAAAGACTAGTTTAACTTCCAACAATGTTCCTTTAAAGTTAATTTAATGTTTTAATGTCAACATTCAAAGGAGGCCGTCAGGAACACAGACGTTCTGTAATAACCAGGAGAACGTTCTCAAATTCAGAAAGGTTCTCCAGACGTTCTCAAGGTCTGAGATGGTTTTTAGATAACGTTCTTGTAATGTGACATCAACAGAAGTGGAACATTCTTCCTGCGATGTTCTGAAGACGTTCTGGGGATGTTGTTGAAGGACACATTACAGAACGTTCTTCTATAGAACATTTGGAAGGATGTTCCAAGTGTCAAGATGTTTCCTGACCTCAGACTGCAGAACGTTCTTTAGAAGACGTTCCTGTAATGTTTTGAGGGTGTTTTAGAGATGTTATTGAGGAAACACGTCATCTAGAAAACGTTCCCACAGTGTTACATGATATCGAAGAAGGAACGTTCTCCGCCACAGTTAGTTTTGAGAACGTTGGGGCATAACGTTCCAACAATGTTGTCACCAAACATTTTAGAACATCTTTAGTTATCCTACATTCAAGCAGAACACTCTGGGAACTAAAAGAAAACGTCCCACTGAACATATTAGTAGAACTTTAGCAGAACGTTTTTAGAACCTAAAGCCTACAGCTGATTGGACGTCAGTCTGTCAGCAGCAGATTCAAACACGGGTTTCATTTCATCGGAGGGACGTCAGTGAGGATCAGAGCTTGTTTATCGATCGATCGATTGGTTTATTGATGGGACACGTTAACAAACATGGCTGAGATGGTAGATCACCATCACCTGAAAACTAAAACCATCACGTGCGATCGTAAGAACGTCGGGTTGGGTTTAAAACACGCCAACAGACGTGTGGAGCATCGTCCATGAACTGAAACAGTTCCTCTGTCAACCAGCAGGAGGAGCTGCTGTCCAGCCTCCCTTCATCCTCAGAGTCCTCAGAGGCTCCACCTGCAGCATCTGCGCCTCCGACGGTGTCATGGAGACCGGTAAAGATAGTAGAACCCAGTAGAACCCAGTAGAACCCAGTAGACCCAGTAGAACCCAGTAGACCCAGTAGAACCCAGTAGAGCTCTGTCTGAACCCAGTAAACCACTTCAGGAACATGAATCGTAGCTTTTTCCCTTCGATGGAGAGAAAGACGTCGTGTTTGACGGGATAGGAGCTGCAGAGTTGGATGATACAGGCTTTGGTTTGGGTTGATGAACATGGAGACACTATGGACACCAGGAGGCGCCGCTGCTGCTGCTGCTGCTGCTGCTGCTGCTCAGTGTTTACAGCCTGGGATCAGCAGCGTGGTTCAAACACAAACACAGAGCAGCACCAGGAGTCAGTCGTCCTGTTTGATGCTGCTTTCACTTCTCCTTTGTCTTGATCTCTGAAACCACAACATCAGACGTTTAATGTTTGACTATTATATTATTATATTATATATATATATATATATTAGACATTATCTTTCTGCTGTAGGAGGAAGAAGCTCCAGGTTCCTCCCATGAAAATCAATCAGTGCCTCCCACCTTAGAATCAGCTGCTGTTTGTGGTCAATAACTTTATCCTCATACTATGAATACTTCTAGAGGTACAGGCCCTCGAAGGATGAAGCCAACATCAGAGTGACTCCTGTCTACTAGAACAGTGGTTCTCAACTGGTGGGTTGGGACCCAAAAGTGGGTCGCGAAGCCATTTTTAGAGGGTCGCAGAAGCATGAACCCCCTAAAAAAAGTAGTGGTATAAAGTCTTTTATTTTAAAGGACGTGTTTCTTATGACACAGTTTGCTTTCAATAGCAGGATATTTAGTGGTGGTGACACCAGTAGTTGCCCAATATTAACCTCTAGATCTGGTTCTGCCAGTTTATTGGAGAAATTTATGCTAAAAAGTCTCAAAAATGAACCAAAATGTGCTCAGAATCTGTCAAAATGGACCAAAATATGCCCAAAACTTGGCAAAAATGTCCAGATATACCAAAATTAACAAAAAAATAAGCCACAATGTTCCTAAATTGTGTCAAAATGTGTTGAGACTCCACCCGAATAAGCCTTAATTTTTTTTAACAGGAACAACAAACTTCAAAAAGTTGGGTCGTGACTGTTATTAATAGAGACATAGTGGATCCTGAGGCTGGACCAGCTGAGAACCACTGATCTAGATGATAAAATCAGGGTTGATCTTGTATGGAATGTCTCTGCAGCAGAAGTGGTTCTTTAAACTTAGAGTGATGTTCATGTTTCATGAACACTTTAGATCTCACAGGTCGGATAGAAATAATAAAGCATCTAATTACATTTCACTGTTTTAAATGGTGTTAAAGGACTGAAGTTATAAAGGTGGACTTCTTAGCAGCTCAGACAAACCTGGTCTAACTGAAGACGCTCTTGCTTCAGATTCTAAGCCGCCTGTTCATCCAAACCAAGCAGCTCCTTCTCTGATTGGTCCGTTGACTTCCTGCCTCCTGAGCCTGTAGCTCCCCGACTGTCCTGATCATCACCTGTCTCCTGTTTCTGCCAGAAAAAACGAACCTTCCTGCAGGAGCAGATGAGCTTTCGGTTCAAAGAGAAGATCAAGTCTCAGGGCGTCCTGAGCGGTGACGAGCAGGTACCTGGGTTCTGGTGTCGGGTTGTGGACTCTGTTAGAGCCTCCTGTTGTTCCACATCTGCTTAGTTCAGGTCTGCGTCTTTAAGAAACTAAAGACTCAGCAGTCGCCATGTCCTCCGGCTGCACTCGTCCTCGTCAGCCTGAAACCTCGGTATCATGAATGCATCTCTGATCCCTGTGGCGCTCCGCTGAGCTGCTGCTTCATGTGATCAATAACTGTCGGAGCCCATGAATGGATCCTATTGAGCAGTGAAGCAGGTCTCTGATCAGCCTGGAGCTCCGTTAGAAGCTCAGCCTCTCTGTTTGCTGACTGAGCACTTTGTGCAGCCGGACTTTCCCTGATCCTGTTGTTCTCTCAGCCGCCATCGCAATCAGTGTTTGTTTCCATCTGTAGCGAGCAAACGTCCACCGAAGACACGCTTTTACAGCTGCAGTAGGAATCAGAGACGTCCGGATCGAGACTTTGTTCGTCCCCGAGTCCTTTAACGTTCAGTATCTGCAGATTCCAGGTCCCACTCTGATACCGTTTTCCTGATTACAAACACTTCAAGTACTTTAAAGTTACTCAACTCAAACCCATGTGTATGCCCGACACCTCAATAACCCTGGAATACATTAAAAACAGGTGCATTTCTGCCTTCAGTCTACTGGTTAAAGTTCTGTTGGTGGTCAGGAACCTTGCTGTAAGGCTCCGGTAGACACTAAATAAAATATAAGGTGGAGAAAACCTGTATTCTCTAATACAGCAATGAAAATATTAAAATATAGAGCAGAAAGGCTTTATTGTCGTTGTGTTCAGGATACAACGAGGTCAGGCGTACCTTAGAGTTTAAAAAGACACACATGATATTACGACATAACAAATCATTAAGCACACCCTAAAACCTAAATGTAATAAACTAGTTATTAAACGATTTAATACTGCAGACATAGTCGTTAATAATTTAAGCGATAAGGTGAAAAGAAGAAGGTCGTGCATGTCAGTAAATATATTGTAGATCAGCTGGGACAACCCGCTAATACGGCTAATCTACATTTCCTGACATCATGTAGAAAACACAGGTTTACTCCATCTTTCTGAGCTTGTGGAGCCTCAGTGCATCCTACCCTCCAACACTACAATACAACAATTTAAACAATTAAAAGCATTTTAACTGATAAGGCAGAAAAAAGAAGAAGGTCATGCATGTCAGAAAATGGGCTGTAGATCAGCTGTAGTTCCTGGTTGTTCCACCAGGTGGAGCCTCTTACTGTTTAATACTGTAGAGACCAGAGGAGGCGTCACTCAGACTACAGTTCATGTTGGAAGCAGAGAGCATTGTGGGAGTTTAGCTAGCAACGGGCACCATGACAGAGACTCCTGTGGTTGTTAATGACCTCCGATCAGAACTGATGTGTTCTAACAAACTGGGATCAACCAGGACAGAGTTCCTGTATCTCAGTGACATAGGGACACATGGTTTAGCTAGCAATGGGCACCATGACAAAGACTTCTGTGGCGATTAATAACCGGTTAAAAAAAAACCTTTATCAACCAACACTCTGTTGACAGAAGTCGACATCCCTGCTAAAACTCTAAACTTAAATATCTGATTTCCAAGTGGAGTCTAACGACGTCTCTGTGAACCCTGAGCAGGACGATAGAGCGCCTGTAAAAGAGCTCAACGTTTGTTTGTTTGTTCTCCGTCTTTAAAGTCCTCCAGGTGATTCAGTTCGTGCTGGACGTTCACATCTCATCTCGACACAACACTGATTCTGATGTCGGCAGGAAAACACTTCATTTCCCATCAGCCTCGGCTGGTGGCGAATGAAGGACTCTAGATGTGGTCTGTTGCTGTAATCTGTCTGTCTGTCTGTCTGTCTGTCTGTCTGTCTGTCTGTCTGATTAGTGTCTTCGCATGTACACTGGCGGAGTGAGCTCATTGGCTGAGCAGATAGCCAATCGTATTCAGAGTCAGGAGGAAGCTGGTGTGGTAAGACGGGTTCCCTCTTCTGATCAGCTGATTCTTCATCTACAGTAACTTTATTAATGATCGGAGTTATTTAGGAATTATCAGGGTTTTCACTCCTTCAGTAAATAGAGTCTTAAGATGCGTCTGTCTTTGAACATCATTTTGAATCCTGTCCGTCTCTTCGTGTCCTTCAGTGTTTCCGTCTTCTCCTTCCTGCAGGTTTCCGGCTGCAGCGACGTCTGTTTCTTCTGCAAGCAGAGGGTTTATGTGATGGAGCGTCTGAGCGCCGAGGGCCTGTTCTTCCACCGCAGCTGTTTCCAATGCGACTCCTGCGGCAGTTTGCTGCGACCGGCTTCGTACAGCTACGACCAGAACAGCGGTCAGTCCAAAGCAAACCTCCATCGCTGCCTGTCTGAAAGCTTTGGTTTAATGTCTGTGAAGGTTCTCAGTTGTACAGGTCATGGTGAACCTCGTAGTTGTAAAGATGTGTGTCGTCGGCGTATCGGAGCATTCTGATACGCCGACGACATTCTGAGTTTCAATCATAGCATCTGGACTAGTTCAGAGGACTTTGGTTTAATGTCTATGAAGGTACTCAGTTGTACAGGTCATGCTATCCTCATAGTTGAAAAGTTGTGTGTCGTCGGCGTATTGGAGCATTCTGATAAGGAGCATTCTGCATCTGGAATAGTCCGGATGCTATGATTGAAACTACGAGGACTTTTCTTTAATGTCTGTGAAGGTTCTCAGTTGTCCAGGTCATTGTGATCTTGGAGTTGTAAAGATGTGTGTCGTCAGCGTATCGGTGCATTCTGATACACCGACGACATTCTGAGTTTCAATCGTAGCATCTGGACTTGCTTGAGTTCCTCTCATCCAAGACAAGAGGTGGAACGTCTTCGATAGACTCAAAACAGTCCAGATGCTACGATTGAAACTACGAGGACTTTGGTTTAATGTCTGTGAAGGTTCTCAGTCGTCCAGGTCTTGGTGATCTCGTAGTTGTAAAGATGTGTGTCGTCGGCGTATCGGAGTGTTCTGATACACCGGCAACATACGATTAAAACTCAGAATGTCGTCGGCGTTTCAAAATGCTCCGATACGCCGACGACATTCTGAGTTTCAACCGTAGTATCTGGACTTGCTTGAGTTCCTCTCATCCAAGACGAGCGGTGGAACGTCTTCGATAAACTCAAAAAAGTCCAGATGCTACGACTGAAACTACAAGGACTTTGGTTTAATGTCTCCAACTCATCACCACAGGAAGGTTCCACCTCCGATCTGGCAAGAAACGTTCCCACAACACCGGCTAACATCACCTACAAGTTCCAGTAATACTTTAATGTTCTGATCTTCCGGTTGTCTTCCTGTGACGTTAAACATGAACCAAGAGCATTTCAGCTTCAAGATTCAGGGAATGTTCAGAGGAAGTTCCACGATAACAAAGGAAGTTCTCAAAACAGCTTCTAAAAAACATCATCTAGGGCTCGGATGGTTTAAATAACTTGTTCCTGTCATGTGATGCGTTATCGAAGGTGGAACATTCTGCTGGAAATGTCTGGAGGATGCTTTAGGGGATGGTGTTGAGGGAACACATTACAGAACGTAAAAAAACAATAACAACTTCCTGCCGTAATCATTACCCTGTAGAACGTTCTCAGAATGTTTTTAGGACAGGTAGATTATAGCTGAGTGGCAGAGATGTTCTGAATGAGTCTGGTCTGTGTGGAACATAGATGGTCCATGCTAACAAATACAGAACCTTGTCAAAACGTTTAATGAAGCTAATAAATTCCATGGAAGGCAGAAGGCGCTCCACAAGGGTCCACAAAGGCTCTGGAGAGTTCTGCCTGAGTTCCCTTTTAATCCGATCTATCACTTGGTTCTCATAGCGTGTTCCACAAGGACCAGGTGGTTCTGTTCAAACTGGGTCGCGACATCTTTAGAACCTGTTGGATCGATGCCAACCCGGTGGAGTTTATTTGTTCTGCTGAGGTTCTGAGAAACCTGCTGAAAACATGATTTGAACTTTGCAGAACGTTTGTAGAACTGTTAAGTTCCAGCCGACGTGTCTTTAATCCTAGTATTGGTTCCTGAAGAGGCCTTGAGTTGGTGTTTACATGGTTCCATCAGAGGACGAAGAGCAAACAAACAGAGTTCAGTTTAAAGTAAAGAAACGTTGGATTTAAAGAGGACGAGTCGGAGCAGGTGGTTGTTTTTTCTGCTCCTGTTCTGACCCAGATTAACATTCCTGCTCGTTCAAGCGGAACACCACCGCAAGAATGAACAAAAGCCCGCGGACAGCTTTACAGTCACAAAAATAAAGGTTCTGTATACTTTGAGGCGGCCGGTGGCGATCTGCCGAACACATTCAGCTCTTTGTTGTCAGACTCATGACTGTGGTCTCCGGAGGATAAAGACTCTTTATCTGCTCGACCGACTTAAATGAAGCGAAACACATCTAAGATTTGTCTGGAGGCTCCGCGGACACGGAGGAACACGAAGCTCCCTGAGCAACGTGACGCTACGTTACACATGAGAATGATCAATAACAGGAAACAGGAGACGAGAGAAGCCAGAAGACAATCAGACCTGCAGAGTAACGCTGCTTTAAAGATCCCTGATGCAGATCAATGGAGGGTTGTTAGCGGTTAAACATCCACATGTACAGCACTATATGACATTCAAACATGGGCCCGTGGGCCAGATGTGGCCTTTTGATTGAAATGCTGTGGCCCCACGTTGACATCTAAAGGATTCTTCTTATGGACTGTAAACAAGCGTCACATGGGTTCTAGGTTCATTCAGTACAAGTGATCTGCATGAAGCGTCTCTCAGTTTGAATTCACTCCAAACGTTCCCACAGTGACCAACGATAACTACGAGTTCTAATGTCTGTAAGTTTTAATCTGAACATTTCAGGGATATTTATTATTTCCAGTAACGTTCCTCTGAGGTTAAAAGTGAGATAAGAATGTTTTAATGTCAGTGTTCAGAGGACGATGTAAGGACCAAAGGAAGAACGTTCTCGGTCCGTGTACGACGCGGCCATTCATTTTCTTATTTTGAGATTTCAAAATAAAAGCAAAAAATAAACCGTTTCCGTTTTTTTCCAGTGATAATACAAAATGAAAAACGGAAAACAGCCCTAATCCATTATCCATTATCTGTTATCTGATTTAATTAGATGTGTTTGTAAATGGAAATTAAAATTAAAATACACCCGTGGAAAACTTATTTCTCTACTTCCTGTTGGTTTTGGCTCCGTGACCCGTCTGACTTCTGATGAGGAAGGATCTGGTATCTAAAGCTCCAGTGTTAGCTCACTGTTAGCAGACCTTGCTGTGTGCCGTGGCCTGATGAAGACCCACTGTGGGGTCCAAACGTTGCTTGGCTCACATTGTTCACTATTTCACAGTGGACTTTTCACCAGCTAAAGTAACAGAAAACCTCCAAACCTCCCCAAAAACGTCCTGAAAAGCAGCCGAACGCTAGCGATTTAGCGCTAGCGGCAGAGCTAGCGGCACCACAAGGTCCCTCCAAAGGGACAAATAAACCCCACGCTGGTTTCATTTTACGAGAGTCAGCTGAGAGGAGAATCCAACCTCCTGGATCCATAAATAAACACAGTATGGCTCAGAACCAGAGAACAGAGGAGGCAGTAGCTGGAGATACATCCAGCATGGAGGAACATCTAGTAGCTGGAGATACATCCAGCATGGAGGAACGTCTAGTAGCTGGAGATACATCCAGCATGGAGGAACATCTAGTAGCTGGAGATACATCCAGCATGGAGGAACATCTAGTAGCTGGAGATACATCCAGCATGGAGGAACATCTAGTAGCTGGAGATACATCCAGCATGGAGGAACATCTAGTAGCTGGAGATACATCCAGCATGGAGGAACATCTAGTAGCTGGAGTTACATCCAGCATGGAGGAACATCTAGTAGCTGGAGGTACATCCAGCATGGTGGAACATCTAGTAGCTGGAGATACATCCAGCATGGAGGAACGTCTAGTAGCTGGAGGTACATCCAGCATGGAGGAACATCTAGTAGCTGGAGATACATCCAGCATGGAGGAACATCACATCTAAACATATAGTTTTAGTTTATGTGATGAAACAGACAGAAGACCTGCAGATATCTGAGACAGATCCTCTCCAGTCAGCACTAAGTCTGCCGACGCCTCAGGCTTCACCATCACACGAGTCTGAGGTTCTTTATCTTCGTCCATATTTTTAACCACACATACTGTTTATTGTAACTGCCACATGCCGAGCGCCAGCAGCCAATCAGAGCGCAGCTGTCACATGACCACAGTTTGAAGTCGGGGCGGGAGTCGGTTCCAGCGTCGCTATAAAACCCAGATTAAGTTCAGTCTGTCAGAGAGAAGCCTGGAGATACATCTGAGTGCACAGAATCTGTCCTGAACATCTGTCTCTGGTCCTGACTCTGGTCCTGACTCTGGTTCTGTCTCTGGTTCTGTCTCTGGTCCTGTCTCTGGTCCTGACTCTGGTTCTGACTCTGGTTCTGACTCTGGTCCTGACTCTGGTCCTGTCTCTGGTCCTGACTCTGGTCCTGTCTCTGGTTCTGACTCTGGTCCTGACTCTGGTCCTGACTCTGGTTCTGTCTCTGGTCCTGCCTCTGGTTCTGTCTCTGGTCCTGCCTCTGGTTCTGACTCTGGTTCTGTCTCTGGTCCTGCCGGTCCTCAGGGAGGTTCTACTGCCTGCAGCCTTCTGAGTGTCGACTCAACGCTCCGACTGTGAGGAAAAGGCCGACTCCGTCTGACAGAGCTGCTTCACAACGAGCCTCAATAGTAAGACTGACTTTGTTCTGGTTCTTGAAGTTCTGTTTACCTGCAGTCAGAACTCATTCCAGATGTCCTGGTTCTGGTGGAACATATTTAATCCTATCAGAACGTGTGAACTGGGTTCTGTAAGATGTGGATCAGGTTCCTCAGAGGTTTGAATGAGTCGGATGTTTAACAGATGTTCTGCTGTCGCTGCCTGGAACGGGTTCTGACTGCTGCCTAAAGAATAACCTGATGATTGATGATTGATACTCTGATTATTGATTATTGATGCTCTAATGATTGATTATTGATGCTCTAATGATTGATTATTGATGCTCTAATGATTGATTATTGATGCTCTAATGATTGATTATTGATACTCTAATGATTGGTTATTGATGCTCTAATGATTGGTTATTGATACTCTAATGATTGGTTATTGATGCTCTGATTATTGATTATTGATGCTCTAATGATTGATTATTGATGCTCTAATGATTGATTATTGATACTCTAATGATTGGTTATTGATACTCTAATGATTGGTTATTGATGCTCTGATTATTGATTATTGATACTCTAATGATTGATTATTGATGCTCTAATGATTGGTTATTGATGCTCTAATGATTGTTTATTGATGCTCTAATGATTGATTATTGATACTCTAATGATTGATTATTGATACTCTAATGATTGGTTATTGATACTCTAATGATTGGTTATTGATACTCTAATGATTGGTTATTGATGCTCTAATGATTGGTTATTGATGCTCTAATGATTGATTATTGATGCTCTAATGATTGATTATTGATACTCTAATGATTGGTTATTGACACCCTGCAGCTGTGCTCTGATCAGTAAACCCTGGTCTTTGTCTCTCAGGTGTCTCTGAGTTCGGCTCCGTCTGCCTCCGACTCTCTGCTCTCTGACCGCCGTCGGTCTTCAGGTGAGTCTGTTCACCTGGTCGTCCTTTCAGTCTTCATACGTGTTCACACTGAGCGTGCTCCTTAAACGGGAATCAATGTGGGCTTTAGTGTGTGTGTGTTTCTGTGTGTGTCTGTGTGTGTGTGCGGCTGTGTTGGTGTGTTTGCAGCGGCTTCTGTGATGGCGGCGACGCCGGAGAGGATCGAGCTGGAAAACTACCGGCGGAGCTCGAAGACGGAGCTGCAGGAGGAACCGGAGGAGCTGGAGGAGGTTTCAGAGGAGATCCTGAACCGCTTCAACCTGAGCACCAACCAAGAGACTCACCTGAAGCCAGAGCCTCATCGCAAAACTCACCTGAGGTCAGAGTCTAACGTAAAACCGCTGGCCGGAGGTCATTAATCATGACCCAAGTCTCTGTCATGGTGGCCCTTTGCTAGCTAAACCCCCACAATGCAACACTCGGGTACTTCAGCTAATCTACTGATCATTTTCTTTCCTTAACATGTTTTTCAACAGTTAAATGATCAATAATCGATTGATTGATCGCTAAAATCTCTAGTATCAGTTCTTAAATTCCTACAAGATAACAGCTGAAGTGCGTCTAATACGTCCTGGTTCCATGTTGGTCCGTGTACGTCGCGGCCATTCGATTTCTTATTATGAGATTTCAAAATAAAAACGAAAAATAAACCGTTTCCTGTTTTTTTCAGTGATAATACAAAATGAAAAACTGAAAACAGGCCCTAATTCATTATCCATTATCCATTATCTGATTTAATTAGATGTGTTTGTAAATGGAAATTAAAATTAAAATACACCCGTGGAAAACTTATTTCTCTACTTCCTGTTGGTTTTGGCTCCGTGACCTGTCTGACTTCTGATGAGGAAGGATCTGGTATCTAAAGCTCCAGTGTTAGCTCACTGTTAGCAGACCTTGCTGTGTGCCGTGGCCTGATGAAGACCCACTGTGGGGTCCAAACGTTGCTTGGCTCACATTGTTCACTATTTCACAGTGGACTTTTCACCAGCTAAAGTAACAGAAAACCTCCAAACCTCCCCAAAAACGTCCCGAAAAGCAGCCGAACGCTAGCGATTTAGCGCTAGCGGCAGAGCTAGCGGCACCACAAGGTCCCTCCAAAGGGACAAATAAACCCCACGCTGGTGAAAAGTCCACTGTGAAATAGTGAACAATGTGAGCCAAGCAACGTTTGGACCCCACAGTGGGTCTTCATCAGGCCACGGCACACAGCAAGGTCTGCTAACAGTGAGCTAACACTGGAGCTTTAGATACCAGATCCTTCCTCTTCAGAAGTCAGACGGGTCACGGAGCCAAAACCAACAGGAAGTAGAGAAATAAGTTTTCCACGGGTGTATTTTAATTTTAATTTCCATTTACAGACACATCTAATTAAATCAGATAACTGATAATGGATAATGGATTAGGGCCCGTTTTCCGTTTTTCATTTTGTATTATCACTGAAAAAAATAGGAAATGGTTAATTTTTCATTTTTATTTTGAAATCTCACAATAAGAACACAAATGGCCGCGACGTACACGGACCCTCCAACATAGAAGCTCTTGGACTCGTAGACGTCAAACGTTGAACCATTTATTTAGAGAACTCCTGAACATGGTTCCTTAAAGAACCTGTTTTTGCTGAAGCTTTCTTGAGGACCTGAAGGAACCAATTTTTGATGGTTCTTGGAGGCACCTTTGGATGAAATGGTTCTTCTTCTTTACTGTGAAGAAGCATTTTCATTCCCAGGTCCGACCCTTGTTGTTCTGACTGTAGCAGAACCTAGAACGTGGGTTCCTCTTAACCGAAACGTGACTTTTGACCTTTAAGGGAAACGTCTTCATCACATTTAGGACTTTCAAAGTAAAAGCAGAGATAAAAAGCTGATAAGAACTACGTCTGTTACTACGACGACCTGTCACGTTGAATTTTTTTGAATCACATTTAAAGTTTAAACCAGAAATTAGCTTCAAATCAGATTTCTAATTTGAAAAAGGTGAAAAAATTCTCCCATCTTGTCCACATGATGCAACGTTTCAGGTCAGCGGTGGTTTTTCTCGAGAGAATTAAACGATGATTTTATATTAAAATCATCAAACATTTGAATTCCAGTATAAGTGAACGTGATGATCTGCCTTCATAAACACCATATTTGCCATTTTGAGGTTAAAACTGTGACTTTCTTCATCGGTATGTTTCTTTTTTCTTTTGGAGGAAACGTTCTGACTTTTGGGTTCCTGATTTTAGCTTCACTTTAAGTTTTAATGGAACCTTGACTTTAGTTTCTGACCTAGTTTTCCTTCTTCCAGCCTCCAGTACTGTCTTGTTTTCTGCTGCTGTCCTCCCTCTGTGACGTCCCTCCTGGTTGTGTTTCCAGCTCGGGGTCGGAGGAGGAGGAGGAGGAGGAGGAGGAGGAGGAGGCAGAGCATCTCGTGGCGTCGGAGGAAGCCTCTTGGAGGGAAACTCTGCAGCTGCACCTGAAAGACGACGAGGAGGACGGAGAGGACGGAGGCAGTGAGATGGAGTCCAGCGACGGTGAGCTGGAGTCTGTGTTTGGTTTGTCTGCTGCTGGTGTTGTCTGGTGGTGACGTGCTGCTGTGTGTCTCCCCCTGCTGGTAGAAGGGGAGTACAGCCCCTGGGACATGGAGCGGCGCTCGGGCCTCTGGCTGCTGGTAGAGGAGGACTCAGGTAGCAGCCGAACCAGACTCCATTCAAAAACCACTGAATTTAGACCAACTGAAGCCACACTAACAGCAGTGTGTTCCATTTAAAGCTAACAACTAGCAGCTGAACTCATTTAGTGACTAATCTGTGACTTTTAAAGTTAACCTGTGAATTAAAATGAGCCCCAGTTCTTAATAACGTCATTAAAATGGTCCCCATGTAGTTCTATGGATGTACAGATGACGTTTGTTTAATTAACCGTTCTTCTCTTCTTGTGTCTTTGTTGCTGTTTTGTGTTTCTTAATATTAGTTTTGAACGTTTTTGCACATATTTGAGGCTGTTTGTGTTCATTTTATGTCAGTTTTCTACTTTCTCTGCTCATTTAGTTTTTTCTCTTTATTGTTTTGCGTCAAGTAAACCTTTTGTGTGTTCAACAGATGACCTTTATCTCTGTTTGCGTTCGTTTTGCGGCTCCTTGTGGTTGATTTCTGTCTCATTCTGGCCTTTTTGTGCGTCTCTGTCGTTGTTGTTAACTCATTGGCTGCCAGCCATTTTTAAGCATTTTGACTGATTTTTCAAGACCCACAGAATATTTTGTACTATGACCAGGTAAAATCTGAAACCAGATTCTGGAAGTAAGAAAAGTTTGTTTCCAGCTTGTTTGGTTCTTCTGTAATCAGCAGTTGAATGGAGGCAAGTTTCACACAAAACACCAGTTTCTGACCAAAAAGCTGAGAAAACAGGTTTTAGTGAAAAGAAACAAGCAGAACAGAAACTTTGAGGCTCATGTTTTTAGCTTTAGTGACGCCTCAAACATCTGAACACTGGTTCCTTCTATAAAACAATAAAAACAACACTGAGAAAGGGCTTTGGATGGCAAAATTATTATTATTTCACAAATGTATAACAATGTACAATGACAATGTTTACATCTGACAAACATGTATGAACTTATTTCCAGGTTTGTGTTTGTGGATGTGAATCTGGTGGGTTGGGGTCTTCCTCACGACCTCTGCTGGATGGACGACCTGTAAATTATAGAAATACGATCTGTAAATTGAACATTGCTTCACGTCAGTCCTGACAACAGATTTTACAGTAGTTTATATGATGTAGTGGGACTAAATGGGGTTCATCTGGCCTGGACTGAAGGAGGGGGGCGGGGGGATCGCGTTCATGTCGGGACCGATTATCTGTCAAACGACGCTCAAAATGATCGCAATCAAAGTTAGCTAGCTAGCAAGTTAGCAAATCAAATGGATCTTTATTTATAAAGCAGGTTAGTTCTCACCTCCTTCATGTCTTTCTGGAGAATCTGGAACGAGGTTCTGCTGCTCCGGTTGACCCAGACGGCAGCCGATCATCTGGAGAATCTGGATCAGGTTCTGAATTCATCCGATCCAGATTCATCTGAGCTGGACTGTGGAGAAATGCGGCGTCGTGAAACTCAAAACTCTATTTAGAGCCTCACATGCTCTGATCCAGTCTGAGCTGCTTGAACTTAACCGTCTTCTCTCGTTGCTCCATTTTCTCCCTCCTCAACTCTCCACCTCTTCTCGGCTATATGCCATTATCTCGGCACATCTCTCATCCAGATCGTTGCACTGCTGCCACCTACAGGCTCCAGATGGTCACTACACCACAGTACAAGTCTGATATTTATAGGAGAGCTCCGCCAGAATGTCCCCTACCGCCTCCCGTTGAAAAACATAAATGAAGTATATTTACGTCAATGGCAGCGAGGAGTTAGATTTAAAATGACGTATATATACGTCAATGGCAGTCAATGAGTTAATCATTTTCGTCTGTTTGTGGTTGTTTTAAGTCTTGCTGAGTTCATTTTTTGTGCCTTTTTGTTGATTTTATTTTACATTTGACAGGGCGTCCGTTAGTTTGGAGCTGACTCGGACTAAACATTTAGCAATAAGACTAAAAACTGACCAACCTGTTTGTTTTTGTCCGTAAAATAAAAATCATTTTAATTCTGATTTAGTTTTTCAAAAATCTTCCTCCCTCAGAAGAAGAACCTTCCCCTCAGAGCTCCAACACACCTGTTGAGTCTGACTCCGCCTCCATTCCGCTGCCCTGCGTCGCCTCCTCCACGCCTCTCTCTGTGACCCCGCCCCTCGGTGCCACGCCCTCCACCGCCTCATTCGTCACAAATCCTGACTCCGCCCCCGACGAGGAGGCCGCCACAGCCCCGCTATTGCCTGACGTTGTCGTGGAGACGGCCGCCCAGAGACCTGCTGCTGGAGGGCGGGGCTCCTTTGATGACATCACCCCTGAACTGCCACAGAAGCCCCTCCTCCTCCTGCAGGAGAGGGAGGCGGGGTTTGATGATGAGGGGGTGGAGTCAGAGGAGGAGGTGACATCAGAAGAAGTGAGGAAGAGGAGACATAAAGGAGCTCGTAGCCTCCCCCCTCGCCTCCTCCTCCCCCATCTGCAGACTGGGGGCGGGGCTCTCTTCCTGCACCTGAAGGGGCTCGCAGATGCTCCGCCCCTTGGACAGGTGGGGGAGGGAGGAGGCGGAGCCAGAGCCCTGTTGAGGTCGGTGTTTTCTGGAAATACTAAAGAGCAAACGAAGAAGAGGGGCAGGACTTTACCTGTAGAAAGAGCAAGGAGGGAAACAACCAATCAGAGGAGGGTGACAGGTGATGATATAATAACACACGCACAGACAGAGTGATGTCACTGTGATGATGTAATAATTGTACTATCTCTGTGTAGACGTGAGAGGGGAGGAGTCTGATCTAGACTCAACGACTGTGCTGCAGAGATGTTCGCTGAAACCCCGAAACAATGTAAGAATCAAACCAGCCAATCAGAGCACAGCTACACGCAACCAATCAGAACACAGCTACACGCAACCAATCAGAGCACAGCTACACGCAACCAATCAGAGCACAGCTGCAAACCAACCAATTAGAGCATAGGTACACAACAGCCAATCAGAGCACAGCTACGAACCAACACAAAGAGAAGCAGTGATCACAGGATCAGACTACCACCTGGATGTAGACAGGGCTCAGACTAACACCTGGATGTAGACAGGGCTCAGAATAACACCTGGATGTAGACAGGGCTCAGAATAACACCTGGATGTAGACAGGGCTCAGAATAACACCTGGATGTAGACAGGGCTCAGACTAACACCTGGATGTAGACAGGGCTCAGACTAACACCTGGATGTAGACAGGGCTCAGACTAACACCTGGATGTAGACAGGGCTCAGACTACCGCTTAGATGTAGACAGGGCTCAGACTAACACCTGGATGTAGACAGGGATCAGACTAACACCTGGATGCCCTTCTGATGTCCCTTAGTTGCGGCTGGAGCTGTTGGATGTCGCGTCTGAAATCCAGAGAATCACAATAAAGGAGGAAGAAGAGAACCAGGAGGTACCACCTGATAGACAACGTCATGTTTAATGCTCTGTTGCATTCAGTGGTGGTTGTTGTTACCTGGCCAACGTTTACCTGGTCAGAGTTTACCTCGTCTTGTAGTTCAGTGGTGGTTGTTACCTGGTCAGAGGTTACCTGGTCTGGTAGTCTAGTGTTAGTTGTTACCTGGTCAATGTTTACCTGGTCCTGTAGTTCAGTGTTGGTGGTTGTTACCTGGTCAGAGTTTACCTGCTCTGGTGGTCCAGTGTTGGTTGTTGTTACCTGGTCAGAGCTTACCTGGTCTGGTAGTCTAGTGTTAGTTGTCACCTGGTCAGAGCTTACCTGGTCCAGTAGTTCAGTGTTGGTTGTCGTCTCTCTAACATCCCCTTGTTTTGCGTCGGTCTGACTGCTCTCTGTCCTCCGTGTTTCTTCTTCGTGGTTCTCAGCCAGCATACGTTCCTCACGCTCTGGCTTTCAGACGATCATACGCCATCAAGGTACCGACAGATCTGAACTCTGAGGGTCCTGCAGTCCGACGCTCTGTCTGTAAGGTAAACTCTCTGTTGTTTCAGAGACGCTCGCTGAGGGACAGGGTTCCCCTCCAGGACTCCGACGGACGGTCCTCCTGTCCCACCGAGGTGGTGGGTGTCCTGACTCAGCCCAACGAGGCGTCCAGCATGAGCGTGAAGGAGACCATGTTCCAGAAGAAGCACGAGGACGAGCACGAAGACCTGGACGCCAAAATCACCCGACGGGTTCAGAGAGCCGCGAGGAGACAAGCCAAACAGGAACAGCTGAAGAGACTCCACAAAGCTCAGGTAAGGTTACCTGTCCAAGTTCAGGACCATGCGACTTTACCTGAGGCCAGAGACAATCTAGTTTCAGGTGTAGATGAAGGACAGGTATGGTTCAGATCAAGGTCTCTGTCCAGGTAAAGGACGGGTAGAGTTCAGGTACAATCCAGGTATAGTCCAGGTTCAGGTTTAAGTGAAAGACAGGTATAGGTCATATACAGTCCAGGTGAAGGACAGGTACAGTCCAGGTACAGTCCAGGTTCAGGTCTAAGTGAAAGACAGGTATAGGTCAGATACAGTCCAGGTGAAGGGCAGGTACAGTCTAGGTACAGTCCAGGTTTGTGTCCAAGTAAAGACGGGTACATTTCAGGTCCAGGTGAAGGACAGGCCCATGCCAGGTTCAGGTAAAAGTTGAAGGACAGGTACAGCTCAGGTTCAGGTAAAAGTTGAAGGACAGGTACAGCTCAGGTTCAGGTAAAGGTGAAGGACAGGTAAAGCCCAGGTTCAGGTCCAAGTAAAGGACAGGTACAGTCCAGGTTTAGGTCCAGGTAATGGATGAGTACAATCCAGGTTGAAGTCCAGGTGAAAGACATTTGCAGACCAGGTTCAGTTCCGGGTGAAAGACGGTCAAAGTTGAGGTACAGGTGAAGGACAGGTACAGTCCAGATGAAGGACAGGTACTGTTCAGGTCCAGGTCCAGGTGGAGGACAGGTACAGCCCAGGTTCAGGTCCAAGCAAAGGACAGGTCCGATTTAGGTGAAGGACGGGTACAGTCCAAGCATAGCCTGGGTCACTGCAGGTTCTTGTCCAGTTACAGTCCATGTTTACTTCAGGTTCAGGTCCAGGTGAAGTACAGGTACAGTTCAAGTTCTGGTTCAGGTGGACGTCGACTGATGTTCTATGTCTTGTGTGTCTCAGATGATCCAGAGGCAGCTGCAGCAGGTGGAGGAGAAACAAAGAGAGCTGGAGGAGAGAGGAGTGATGGTGGAGAAAGCTCTGAGAGGAGAAGCAGGTACAAACAAAATATACAGGCTGAAGGAACACCTGGACTCACCTGAGCACACCTGAACCCTCCAGAACCCATCTGAACACACCAGAACTCATCTTAGCTCACTTGAACTCACCTGTGCTGCTTCTTCTTCAGATTACTGGGAAGATTCCACCCAAAGTCCAGACGTGGAGCTCCACCTGGGAGGTGAGTTCACCTGTCTGTACGATCAGCTACACGCTCCGTACTGCGCTGCACAGGTATACTTCACTGGGTACTGCAGTATCACGTGTTCTGTGTCTGCAGGTCTGGGGAAGCTGGAGAACCCGGCTCTGATGCAGCAGTGGTTCCAGCTGGTCCAGCAGAAGAACGCTCTGGTTCGATACGAGTCTGAACTCATGATATTGTGAGTATTTGAGACCTGCAGACCAGAACCAGGAGAACGTCCTGCAGCAGGTTCAGGTGAACCAGAACCTGGTGGGTCCCAGCAGGTTCTGGTTCATGAGGACCGTTTGGATCTTGTTGTGTTTCAGTGCTCGAGAGCTGGAGCTGGAGGACAGACAGAGTCGACTGCAGCAGGAGCTCAGAGAGAGGATGGCAGTGGACGGTAACACACACACATCACTACACCTGTGTTACCTGTTCACCTGTTTGTTACCTGTTCACCTGTGTGTGTGTTACCTGTTCACGTGTGTGTGTGTTACCTGTTCACCTGTGTGTTACCTGTTCACCTGTTTGTGTGTGTTACCTGTTCACCTGTGTGTGTTACCTGTTCACCTGTGTGTGTTACCTGTTCACCTGTGTGTTACCTGTTCACCTGTTTGTGTGTGTTACCTGTTCACCTGTGTGTTACCTGTTCACCTGTGTGTGTTACCTGTTCACCTGTGTGTTACCTGTTCACCTGTTTGTGTGTGTTACCTGTTCACCTGTGTGTGTTACCTGTTCACCTGTGTGTGTTACCTGTTCACCTGTGTGTTACCTGTTCACCTGTTTGTGTGTGTTACCTGTTCACCTGTGTGTTACCTGTTCACCTGTGTGTGTTACCTGTTCACCAGTGTGTGTGTTACCTGTTCACCTGTGTGTGTTTGTCACCCGTCCACCTGTGCTCAGACCACCTGAAGGGGGCGGGGCAGCTGGCCGAGGAGCGTCTGATCCTGGAGGAGATGCTGGAGGTGGTGGAGCGTCGAGACTCTCTGGTGTCCCTGCTGGAGGAGCAGCGTCTGCAGGAGCGTCAGGAGGACCAGTACCTGCAGCAGGTGATGTCGGCCGGAGGGCTGGGACTCACCTGGACCTGACACACCTGGCTCCACCAGGTGTGTACAGCTGAAACGTCCTCACTACCTCACAGGAGGGTGGTGTTCGGTTTTATCTACTCACATATCTGTCAGGAACAAACTGAGGCTGATTTAAAGAAAGTTTCCTGACAGACCTTCAGACCGAGGAGATGGTTCTGTTTCATCCATCTCAGACTGTTTCACATGAATTCAGGTGGTTTCAGGAGATTTCAGATGGGTTTAGATGGTTTTAGTGGTTTATTTTGGACCGTTTCAGAAGGTTTTAGGAGGTTTCAGGAGGTCTCAGATTGTTTTAGATGGTTGTAAGTGGTTTGTTCTGGATGTTTTGGAAGGTTTTAGGTTGATTTTGGACAGTTTCAGGAGGTTTCAGATGGGTTTAGATGGTTTTGGTGGTTTATTTTGGATAGTCTCAGAGGGTTTTAGCAGGTTTTAGGAGGTTTCAGATGTTGTAAGTGGTTTAATTTGGATGGTTTAAAAGGTTTGAGAAGGTTTTAGGTTTATTTTGGACTGTTTCAGAAGGTTTTAGGAAGTTTCAGATGATTTGAGATGGTTTTGGTGGTTTATTTTGCATGGTTTAGAAGGTTTTAGAAGGTTTTAGGAGGTTTCAGATGGTTTTAGAAGGTTATAAGTGGTTTATTTTGGACAGTTTCAAATGTTTTAGGAGGTTTCAAAAGGTGTCAGATGGTTTTAGATGGCCGTAAGCAGTTAATTTTGGATGGTTGAGAAGGTTTTAGGTTTATTTTGGACTGTTTCAGAAGGCTTCAGGAGGTTTCAGGTGTTTTAGATGGTTGTAAGTGATTTGTTTTGGGTGTTTTAGAAGGTTTTGGGTTTATTTTGGACAATTTTAGGAGGTTTCAGGAGGTTTCAGATGGTTTTAGATGGTTGTAAGTGGGTTGTTTTGGATGGTTTAGAAGGTTTTAGATTTATTTTGGACAGTTTCAGTAGGTTTTAGGAGGTTTCAGGTGTTTTAGATGGTTGTAAGTGGTTTGTTTTGGGTGTTTTAGAAGGTTTTGGGTTTATTTTGGACAATTTTAGGAGGTTTCAGAAGGTGTCAGATGGTTTTACACGGCCGTAAGCAGTTAATTTTGGATGGTTTAGAAGATTTTAGGTTTATTTTGGACAGTTTCAGTAGGTTTTAGGAGGTTTCAGGTGTTTTAGATGGTTGTAAGTGGGTTGTTTTGGATGCTTTAGAAGGTTGTGAGCCTGGAGGTTTTTGACGGCTGTAGGTGCTCAGATGTTTTTAGATGGTTTCTGGAGGTTTCAGATGGTTCATTTAGGATTGTTTCAGAAGGCATCAGGACGTTTCAGGCAGTTTTTGGAAGGTTTCAGGCTGTTCAAATGTTTTGGGAAGTCTCAGATGGTTTTAAAACACTTAAGGAGGTTTTGGACAGTTCAGATCGTTCCTTCAGCTTTAGGTGGTTTGTTATTTGAGCTGTTGGAAGGTAAGTTTATGATGGTTTTAGACACTTTAGATGGTTTCAGGTGGTTTTAAATGATTTCTGGAGGTTTTAGGAGGTTCGTTTTAGACAGTTTCAGGTGTGTAAATGGTTTCAGGTGGATTTCAGGAAGCTACAGAAGGTTTTTGAAGGTTCCATTAATTTTCTGAGGTTTTAGTTAATTTGTTTCGGACACTTTCAGCTGCTGTCTGTTGTGTTCTTGCTGCTGTCCTTCCTCTTCTTGCATTCTTCTGTAATCCTTCCTGTTTCTTCACGCCGGCAGACGGATGATGGCGAAAGATTTCTGATCGACGATCCGACTGGAGGCAGGAAGAGGAACCGCGAAGCCTCCCGACGGAATGAACTGAAGCCTGCAGCCTCTAACGTTGGTAACAGACTCTGAGCTGAAGCTGAACGACATGACATGAGATTAATCAGGATTATTCTGACTGATACGTTGACGGATATGAGTGACGGTCATTTTTGCTTCTCTTTACCAGAAAAAAGTGCATAAAATGTTGTGATTTTACAGCTGGAGAACACGATTTACAGGCCAGGTCTTGGTCGTCCTCGTTGTTGTAAAGTTGAGTGTCGTCGGCGTATCGGAGCGTTCTGATTGGCCGACGGCACTCTGAGTTTCAATCGTAGCATCTGGACTCGCTTGAGGTCATCGAAGACGTTCCACCTCTCATCCAAGATGACCTCAAGCGAGTCCAGATGCTGCGATTGAAACTAGGAGGATTCATCTATAATGCTAAGTTCTAACAGAGTTAACAAGAACAACCGATAACTTCACTACTGACTAATCTGACAGGTTCTAACGAAGCTCTCTGGCGTCTTGTGGAAAGAGCTTCTGGGTTTGAAAACTCTCTCTGGTGGTTTTGCATCGGTGGGGCGGCGCTGGGAACGTTCCCACAACGTTCCAAGTTCTAAAAGTTTGATCGAACGGCTACAGAATGTTTTGGGGATGTGTAGAAGTTCCAGTAATGATCCTGTGAAGTTAAACTAAGACGGAACGTTCTCAAGAAATTCAGAAAATGTTTACTGATGGTAACCTTCCAGTGTTCCCAGTGAGAGAACCCATTATAGAACGTTCTCCTGTAAAGCATTCTCACAATGTTTAGCAATTATACATGACAACAACGGAGAAACGTTCTCAAAACAACGTTCAGAACACATTTTCCAGATGTTATCAAGGTCTGCTATGTTCTGGAGATGTTGTCGTTGAAAACATCCACAGATGTTCCACAGTGTTATCACCAAACCTATTTAGAACGCCTTTACCTGTTCTAGCTTTAAGGAGAACATTCTGGGAACTAAAGGAACGTCTTGTTGGAAACGTTGCTAGAACATTGCAGAAAACCTCCTCAGAATGTTTTTAGAACCAATGAACTCCAGCTGGGCCACCTCAAATGTTCTCCTGATGTTATCAAAGCCTCTAATGACAGAACGTTGAGAGAACCCATTATAGAACGTTCTCCTGTAAAGCATTCTCACAATCTTACATGACAACAGCGGAGAAACGTTCTCAAAACAACGTTCAGAACATTTTTTCCAGATGTTATTGAGGTCTGCAATGTTCTGGAGATGTTGTCTTTGAAAGCTAAAGAGCTATTTAGAACGCCTTTACCTGTTCTACCTTTAAGGAGAACATTCTGGGAACTAAAGGAACGTCTTGTTGGAAAAATTACTAGAACGTTGCAGAACTTCCTGAGAATGTTTTTAGAACCAGTGAACTCCAGCTGGGCCACCTCAAATGTTCTTGTAGTAACTGAAGGACCCCATGTTGATGTACTGGGAACACTGGTTCTGGAGGTCTGGTTCTGCCTGGGGGAGCTCTGGAACCTCTGGGCCCTGATGATTCCAGTGTTCAGCTGTGGAGAACCGATAACAGACTGATCGCTGACCTCTGCTGTGAGCTTCCACTAAACTCCACTACAGTTCCTTTCGTGTTCCGCCTCTGATCAGCTGATGTTCTCACCTCCTGCCTGTTCTTGCCTTCAGGGTCTCCGACCAAACACTCACTCAATAAAGAGACTTTTTCACAGGTGTGTCTGGACGCCTCCTTTCTTCACGTCAACTCGGTTCAGTGTCTCAGAAACGCACTGAAGCTTTTATTTTGAAAGGTCACTTTTACAGGAAATTAGAATGGTTTAATCAACAGGTTGATTCCAGGATGTCAGCTTCAGGCTTTAAGAGTCTAATTAAAGCATGTGATGATGATGATGATGATGATGATGATGATGATGATGATGATGAAGGAAACGACTCAGAGCTCAGATCAGAGTTTATTTCTTATAAAATCTGTTTTGACGTCAACAGAAAGAAAAAAAAACAGCAAAGAAACTTTAATCAGCCGAGAAACAGCCAGACAACACCGTTAATACTGACTGGGCAGACTGGTTACAGACTGGTTTCTGACTGGTTACTGAAACCGTTTACAGACCAGTCAGACTGGTTTCTGACTGAGAAGACCGGGTACAGACTGGTTACAAACTGGTTTCTGACTATGATAGACTGGTTTCTGGCAAGGTATAGACCTGTTACAGACTGGTTACTGACTGGTTACAGCATGGCTCCTGGCAGGTTTCCGACTGGTGACACACTGGTTTCTGATTGGTTACTATCTGGTTAAATACTGGTTTCTTACTGGTTTCCAACTAGTTTCTGGCTGGATACAGACTTGTTACAGTCTGGTTACAGACTGGTTACAGACTGGTTATGGACTGGTTTCCAGCAAGTTACAATCCTGCCAGAAACCAGTCCGTAACCAGTGTATAACCAGCCAGAACCCACACACACACTGGTTTCTGACTGGTTTCTGGCTGGTAACAAACTGGTTTCTGGCTGGTTACAGACTGGTTTCTGGCTGGTTACAGACTGGTTTCTGGCTGGTTGCAGACTGGTTTCCAGCAAGTTACTATCCTGCCAGAAACCAGTCTGTATCTGGTTACAGACTGGTTTCCGGCTGGTTACTGACTGGTTTCCGGCTGGTTACTGACTGGTTTCTGACTGGTTACAGACTGGTTTCTGGGTGGTTATAAACTGGTTTCTGACTGGTTACAGACTGGTTTCTGGGTGGTTATAAATTGGTTTCTGGCTGGTTACTGACTGGTTTCCGGCTGGTTACTGACTGGTTTCCGGCTGGTTACTGACTGGTTTCCGGCTGGTTACACACTGGCCGTGTTGCTGGCGTCCACCTTCAGGTCCTTGGAGACCAGTCCGGAGGTGACCGGGTGCATGGCAGCTCGGTGAGCCAGGAACACTTTGAGCGCTTCGTCCTGATACTTGTCGAAGTTGAAAACTTCCCTGGAAACGACACAAACAGCAGAGACGTGAGGAAACGGCAGAGCGAAGGGAAACGAAGTGGAGCTACTGAAGGGTCAGTACTTGAAGAGCGGTCGGGTGAACTTCATCCTGCCCTGCTCCGTCGCCATCTTCAGCGCCAAGGGAACCGCTTCCTCCCACCTGGACCGGACGCACAGCCTCAGCCACCTGGAGGGAGGACAGCCAATCAGCAACAGGCTTACAGGAAGGGGCGGGACCTCAAGGCAGGAAGGAAGCTCACCTGAAGCGGATCTCGGCGTTCATGTAGGCGTTGAGGTCGTAAACCTCCTGCATCTTCTTCACGTGAGTCAGAGGGAACGCATCCTGAAGGAACCGACAGGGGAAGAGTCAGGGAATGGAAGTGGAACGTAGAGAACTGAAGTGGACTGTAGAGAACTGAAGTGGACTGTGGTGAGTTTAAGCAGACTGTGGTGAGTTGAAGCGTCGTACCTCCTGCAGCAGCAGTGACAGGAACTCGATGACCTGGTGGGACGACAGCGTCTTGACGTCCGACTCCTTGAAGCCGTCCAGGTCCTGGTCTTTGGCCTGAGTGGAGATGAAGGTTTGACTCTGAACATAAAATCAACCAAAACAAAACCAGGTCCAGGTCTTACCTTGATCCACCTCTGACTCAGAGCGATGCAGGCGTCAGCCAGCGTGGTATCGTACCTGAAACACAACGACCAATCAGAACAAAGGGAGCAGGTGTGACTGAGAACCAGGTGGAGGTCTGAGAGGATCCACTCACCGAGGCTTGACAGGAGGCATCCCAGGAGTGAACATCCAGCCGTTCCAGTCCACCTTGTTCAGGATGTCCACCTGAAAACAACGTGTGTCAGAGTGTTGGTCTCTTTGAGGTCACTGCGGTTCCACCTGAGCGTCCAGGTGTTCCTCACCTTGTCTTTGAAGTAGGTGAACAGGTAGTTCTTCCACTCTTCTGTGGTGACGCTGCCGTAGGCGAACATCTGGATGTAGGACTTCACGAAGCCCATGAACACCTCTGAGACAAACCAGCAGGTGTGTCAGCAGGAGCAGAACCCAGGTAGGCATACAGGTGTGTGTGTGTGCAGGTGTTACCTGGTCCTCCCATCAGCTCCTCCAGGTGGTACAGCAGAGCGAAGCCCTTCTCGTAGGGCACCGAGGAGAAGGCGTCGTCGGGGTCGACGTCCTGCAGACTGGGGACCAGGTTGGTCAGAGGGTTGTTGGCTCCAAAGGTGTTCACCTGACGGAGGACGAGCACAGGTGAAGAACAAAGAGCACAAAGTCGGATGTGTCGAAAATCTGAGACAGGCTCTGGTTCTGGTTCAGGTCCTGGTTCTCACCGAGTCCTGCAGGTAGCTCCAGCCCCCCATGGCTTTAAACTGCCTGCACTGTTCGCTCTCCATACACCTGTCGATCATCCTCTCCAGGTAAACCGTGTGACCCTCGTTCAGCCTGGAGGTGAGACACAGCAGCCGGTGGCCAGAACTCATCAGGGTTGTTTGTTTGTGTTTGCTTGTGACTCATTGTTTGTTTGTTTATCTCATCGGCTGTTTGATTGTTTGCTTCTCCAACTGTTCCCTTGTTTGTTTGTACTGATAAACAGGTGATTAGACCGCTCTATGTTTGTTTGTTTGTTTGTCCCACTGGCTACTTTGTTTGTTTGTTTGTCCTGTCAGCTTTTAGTTTATTTGCCTTTCCCTCTGTTTGTTTGTTTGTTTATTTGTGTTTACCAGAAGTGCTCCCAGGTCTTGTTGGTCACCAGGTTACCTGTCCAGCTGTGAGAGATCTCGTGGGCGATCACCTGAAGGACACATGATCACAGGTGAACACGCATGCAACACGTATGGCAGCATGTCTGTCGCCTGGCAACAGCAGAGCTTTACTCACGTTAGACAGAGATTTGTCTCCAGCCTGCAAAGAGACAGAAACAGCTGATCAACACGACATCATGGCAGGTCAGCTGACCTGGTGAATGACATCATCAGGTGTGTGTTTACCAGCAGGGTGGGGGTGGCGAAGGTCAGACACGGGTTCTCCATGCCGCCGTACGGAAACGACGGAGGAAGAACCAGGATGTCGTACTGACCCCAGACATACGGACCCGCCAGATCCTCAGCCGTCTTCAGCATCGTCTCCGTCTGACGGAAACAAGGACAGACGTTCTGTGTTCTCTGTGTTCTGTAGTTTTTCTGGGTTATGTATTTTCTGTGTGGTCCTATATGTTCTACTTGTTCTGTACTTTCTGTATGTTCTGTGTGGTTTGAGTGCTGTGTATGTTCCATATGGTCCGCATGCTCTAAGTGTTCTATATGTTCTATGTATTCTGTGTATTTCTGTGTGTTCTAAATCTTCTATGCGTTCTATGTGTTTCTAATTGTTCTAAAAGTTCTATGCGTTCTATGTGTTTCTAATTGTTCTAAAAGTTCTATGTGTTCTATGTGTTTCTGAGTGTTCTATATGTTCCATGTGTTCCATATGTTCTATGTGTTCCATATGTTCTATGTGTTCTTTGTGTTCTGAGCATTCTAAATGTTCCATGTGTTCTACATGTTCTTTGTGTTCTAAATGTTCTAAGTGTTCTAAGTGTTCTATATGTTCTATATGTTCTATATGTTCTATGTGTTCTATATGTTCTATATGTTCTATATGTTCTATATGTTCTTTGTGTTCTTTGTGTTCTAAGTGTTCTACGTGTTCTAAATATTCCATGTGTTCTAAATGTTCTATGTGTTCTATATGTTCTTTGTGTTCTCAGCAGTTCCTCCCAGTTGAACCAGTGGGTCTGTGGTTCCTCATGGTTGCCATGGTGACTCACCTCAGAGAACTCGAACGCTGCTTTATCCACAAACTCCTTCTCAGACCAAACTCTGGACCTCGGACCGATCTCCCTGTCGACCAATCAGAACACAGAAACACTGTCACCTGCTGCAGGTGGCGTGATGACATCACAGCAGGTGAGACAGACAGACAGACAGACAGTACCTGCTCTCCAGGGCTCCGACCACGATGGCTATCAGGTATGACGGCATGGACACCTGAGGTCACACAGAGAACGACAGGTGATGATGACATCACATGAAGACGATGACATCATGTGAAAAGAAGAAAAAGGAAGTGATGAAGAAGAGGAAGAGTCATCCTCCTACCGGCTGCCTGAACCTGTAGATGATCCGACTGCTGTCCTGAGGATCGACCTCATGTCCGTCTCTCACTGCACTCATCAGCGCCACCAGGTCCTTGGGGACGGACACCTGGACACAAGACACAACTCACCTGAGAGACAGGTACCGACACACCTGACACACAGATACAGGTGTATTATCTCTGGTTGGGGTTTTAGTTGTTACCGTTACCTGAGCGGGTGTATGTGTGTGTGTTACCTCAGAGATGTGTTACCTGGGCAGGTGCATACAGTGTGTGCTACCTGAACAGGTGAATCGTGCGTTACCTGAGCAGGTGTCTTGGTGCTACCTGAGTAAGTGTGGTGTATGCGTGTGTTACCTGGTTAGGTGTGTGTGTGTTACCTGAGCGTAGTAGGTGTGCTTGATGGACGGGCTGTCCTGACAGGGCACCATACTCCTGCAGTGATGAGCCTGTAAGACAGAGCACAGGGCCCAGTTACAGCCGGTCCACTTCACATACTGGTGACCTCTGACTGGTTTCACTGGTTTGTCTCCTGCTGATGTTGAACAACACCAGCAGAGTAACTGGAACCATCATGATGAAACCAGTTAAAAGCAGAAGAAGAAGTGAAGCAAAACGTTTCACAAAGTTTAACGACTCAACAGAAAAACCACAGAATGTTCAGATCAGAGCGACGGAAGAGAACAGCTGATCAGCCGTTAGAGACACGGAGACGCTAAAGTTCAACAGCAAGAAACGAATCCTAGAACACAACGAGATGAAAAATCTACAGCAGAATCACAGATTTCACTGATTTTATTGGTTAATATTTGAATTAATGAGTGAGCTAACTGACAGGTGAGATAACTGACAGGTGAACTGACTGACAAGTGAACTGACTGACAGATGAGCTAACGGACAGGTGAGCTAAATGACAAATGAACTTACAGGTGAGCTAACTGACAGGTGAAATAACTGACAGATGAGCTAATTGACAGGTGATGATGTCACAGCTCACCTGACACTGGCTGAACAGGTAGGGCTGTTTCTTCCCGGCGGTCTGCTCAGGTGTGAGCCACTGCAGCGCCGACGCCGACGGAGACGTCTCATAGCTCACCTCCACGATCACGTGCTGCCCTCTGATTGGTCCAGACAGCAAACACAGCGGTTACATTTAACGCTGGGAGGGCTCAGGTGTTCGTAAACGGAGGGCGGCGCTCACCTGGACAGGTCGAAGGGCAGCGTGATGTCCAGCGGCGTCCCTTTGAAGCTGTGTTTCTGGCCCAGACTGAAGCGAGCCGGCTGACCGTTCGCCGACACCGACAAGATCTTCAGGTCTCTGGTGTCCAACGTCTGCAGAGAACAAACACTGTTATTAACGAACCCCTGAACGCCTCACCTGCTGCCTCAGCTCCACTACCTGCTGATAAACACTCTGACCTCAGCCTGCACACCTGTCCTACCTGACCAAAGTCCACATTAATGCAGCCTCAGTAAGCTCAGTTTGTCGCACCAAACTCCATTCAGAAACATCCAGATTTAACGTTTCTTTCCTTTGAACACCTGCTTATAAAATACGACCACATGTCTCATAGAAACACTAGAGTTAATGTTCAACTCAGCTTTTTCACAGGTGAGTTAAACCTCAACCTTCTAGGTACATGTCCGAGGAAATAAATCAAGCAAGCTGAGAAATTTAGAAAGTGAAGGTTCCACCTGTTGAACCAGATATATGGACCAGACTCCAATCAGAAACTGTCCATTTAAAGTGTCCTCGCCTGAAAATCATCCACACACCTGATTAAAACTCTAATAAAGCAGGTTGTGGTAACGAAATCCAGCCTTTAAACACCTTCAGGAGTGAAACCAAGCACTACACTGAGCAGACAAATAGTGAACTTACAGCAAATGTAACTAAAAACTGGAATAAATTTAGAGGAAACAGCAGGTCTGTGCAGAATTTAACACATTTAGATCGAGGTTCTGTCCATTAAACTGCAAAGTGACACCTGTTCAACCAGATCAGCTGTAATAATAATTTCAAGACGACACACCCCCCAATAAAATGTACCTTGGTGCGTGCAACGACGCCAAATAAAACCCTTCAGAAACAGCTCAGAGCAAAATTCTACATTAAAGCCACGAACCTCTGTCTGCATCAGAGATAATTAATAGATGTTTTATATTCAGAAGTGACACTCAGCACTTCAGCTCACCTGATAAAACACCTGTATCAGCCTTCAGTCAAAGTTCAGCACCTGATAAATCTACTTATTAGTGAAAGGCTTCACACCAGACTCCATTCAGAAATGGAGCAATTTAAGATTTTCTTCCTTAAACATTACGTTTAAGAGGCAGCAGCAAAACAGTTTAACATTTTTGGCCTGAACATATGTGAATATTAAATTTAAAAGCATCAAATTATTTCTTTACAAATACCCGAGGGTCAGTCAAAATCAGCTTTTACGTGTTTGATCTATTATCAAAATCAAACCTTGACTTTTAGAGAAGATTCATCCAGTTAATTGAATGATCTAAGCTACAGTAATTAAATTTTTTCCTAATTAAATTGCATTTAAAGATCTCATATGAGTTCAGCTGTGAGATTTAAAATGTGGACTAAATTAAACTGACAGTTATAAACAATTAAGTCACCGTTTATTAACCTGAACCTTTTCATAATGGTGTTTTTCTGACGGTTTAAATCACAGTAATAAATTCACGCCAAACTCCATTCAAAAATACAGCGATTTAAAGTCTCTCTAATCACATAAATCTCCTCGGACTTTAGTGAAAAAGGTTAGATTTTATTTAATATAACAAAGACATGAAGAAGTGGACCGAGCCGAATGATAGTTCTACATGTGAGGGATGAATATTCTCCACCAACACCGTCTAAACCGGGTCCGCTCAGAACCGGACCGCAGTTCTGCTAAAACGGCTGTTTTGCTGTAACCGCAGACTGATACTGTATTAAAACACAGACCAGACTCCGTTTAAATTCTGTCGGATTTTAGAGGAGATTTCATTCAGTTAGTAAAACTCATAACCATCACGCCAAATTTAATTCAAAAACAAATCAAATTAAAGTCTCCATCCTGACAGAAGACTTAAAGCCCTCAGCTGTGGGATGTAAAATGCCTTTAATGTCAGTGGACTCATTTAAATTGATTATGTGACAGTTATAAACAATTAATTCACTGCTTATTAAACTGCAGTGAAACTTTTCTGATTGTCTCGTTCCGATATCATATTTTTTTATGACGGTTTAATCTTAAAGTCGAAGTCCGAACACAAATAAATTCAGTCCTCTTGTCGCCAAACCAAACTCAGTTCAAAAATACAGCAATTTAAAGTGTGTTTCTGAATCGTAATCTCCTCGGACCTCAGTGATTAAAGGAATTATTTATTTATTATAACACAGACATGAAGAAGTGGGCCGAGCCGAATTATAGTTCTCCATGTGAAGGATGGGTAGAGTCCAATATTACTGCTGAAAACGGATCCGTTCAGAACCGGACAGCAGTTCTGTTAAAACACCGACAGAACCGGTGTAATACTGCGTTGTAACACTGACCAGCCTCCGTGTACATTCTGTCGGGTTTTAGCGGGACTTCCGGGCATAAAGCCGGTTAGCCTGAGGCTAGCAGCCCGGTCCCGGAGCACCGGGTCCGGTAACGTTACCAGAGCGGAGAACCGGTCCTCCAGAGCCTCCACGGTGAGCGCGACCCTCCCGCTGATCACGTGTCTATCGAAGTCCACGCGCAGCAGCAGGTTCAGGTGCTTGGTGACGCAGCTGGTGAAGGAGCAGAAGGAGCAGGGGTCCGCCATGTTGGTCCGTCCGGGAGCAGAGACTCTCTGAAGGTTCCGAGCGAAGAGGCGCCGCTTTTCTACCGGCGACAGAGCCGGTAAAATATAGTT
This sequence comes from Dascyllus trimaculatus, assembly GCA_024666655.1. Taxonomy (NCBI): domain Eukaryota; kingdom Metazoa; phylum Chordata; class Actinopteri; family Pomacentridae; genus Dascyllus; species Dascyllus trimaculatus. The sequence continues at coordinate 1,245,422 of CM045465.1, read as the reverse complement.
AAACCACCGGTTATCTACCGGAACACGGGGACTACACATCCGGCCTGGACTTTTCAAAATAAGACACACTCAAATCAGGCTTTTCACAATAAAAGCCAGTATTCGCAGTGTTCCAAATCTCATCCTATATTTTTTTAATTTTATGATAATAATAATAATATTAATAACTATTATCATTATTATTATTATTCATAAGACAGGAAGCCTTTTTCCAATGACAGGAGACCAGCAGAGCTTTGGTGCAGCAGCTGTAACAGCCTGGAGGATTCCTGATGTCTCTGTTCCTGCATAATTTATTCTGAATATCAAATACTTTGATTTTCTGCAGTCAGAACATCCCAGATTCCAGGTTACATGTCGAGAATCCATCACTGGTGGTTAGATTTCATTTGATGTCAAACTAAACAAACAGCAACAATAACTGTATCGGAAAAGCCAAGTCACAGATTTATTGAGTAATTTTTTAAATAACAGATTTATGCAATTACTTTTATTTTTAAATCTCTTTGTGTCCACCTGAATGTCCTCTTCCTACTTCTTTGATTTTTACAAAATTTTTCAAAACCAATAATTTATTTTAATTTACTTTTCAAATCATCTTACATATTATTTACATTTTTTAAAATCCATCTATTTATTCATTAGAGTTTTATTTTTAATTTTCTTACTGATTTGCTTTTATTCTTACTGGACATTTTTTATAATTGTTTTAAATTTTAAAATCTTGATTTTATTCCCAAATCTTAATTAAATTTTCTAATGTACTTATTTTTATTTGAATGTCTTTTATTTATCTTTATTGAATTTTTTGTCTTACAAATTTTAAAAAATATTTTATCATTTAATTGTGTTTATTTATCTTCATTTATCTTTTTCATTTTATTTTACACATTTAAATTAATATTTTCTAAATATGTTTATGTACCTTATTTACTTTTTTTACTTTTACAGATGTTTTTATTATATTTTTATTTTTTGTGCTATTTATTTGTCTATTTTATTTTTCTTTCCTTATTTTATGACAGAATATTTAACGTGTCCGTCTCTAAACGCATCGCTGCTGTTTCGTTAAATCAACTCTCAGCTCACAGAAATAATTATTGATTTGGGATCAATAAAGACAAAAGGGAGCAGTTTGAATCTGAACACGTCTCTTTAATGTTTGTTAACACAATCTTTCAGACTTGAAACACCACAGGATGCAGCTCACACAGAGTTTGGGTACAACAGGTCCTGTCATGTGACCCGCTCAGGTCAGCTGATTGCTCACCTGGCTGCTGTTGGACAGGTGAGGCTGCTGGCAGTGCTCCCAGCTCACGGATTTGACGTTAAAATAACTTTCCCCTCCGACTCTGTTTCCACAGCGCAGCGTCGCCGGAGTCACACCTGGAACCTGGACAGATGTGGCCTCACCTGGTTGGGGGCGTGGCCTTGTCTACAGTGGGCGTGGCCTCGGTGACGCCGCCTGTGGTCACAGAGTCTGAAGAGGAGCAACAGGAATGTGGTTCGACTCAGAGCAGCAGCTGTCTGAAGGTTCATTCATGACAAAACCGATGCAGATGTTTCAGAAACATCCTGTTTTATACGACAATCAGATCTTCTGTATCTGACGGGTTATTTATGGTTTAGTAATCAGTCCGCTGGGAGACAGTTAGTACGTTTCTCACACCTGTCAGTATCCTGTTACTAAAGGTTAGCGTTTTGTGCTACCAGGTTATTTCTCTCTCTCTAACTCATATCTTGTCTGGTCACAGGAGCTGCGTCTTCTGCATTCACATCTCCTGTAAAAGTTCACGTCTTGTGCAGAAGATACCAACGTTCGTGCACGGATGTTTGCATACTGTGCAGAAATGTTTGCGTCTTGTGCTGATTAGAATCTAAAACGATGTTCACACAGAACCAGAAGCACCTGAGGACCTGCTGTGATCCACACATGAACCTCGTCTTCTGCTTTCTGCTTTTTCACAGATTAAGGAAAGGTTTGTGTTTTACTTGAGTTTGCCGACGTTCTCCACAGATACGCTCTGAACAGGCTGCCACATGTTAACAGCTCAGTCTGCTGGAAGACACTAGAAGGTCCCTAATGCATCATCTAACCGTGAGACTTGAGCCTCCTGAATCTGCTCCTGAAACTCTCCAGACTCTCATTTCTAATCACCACCACAGCCTCTGTAAGTCTGGAGCAGGAAAGGCAGAAGAAAGGAGCTCAGAAACAAACAACCTTTCATAAAACTGGAGTAAATTCAGCGAACCGAGATGCCAGCTTGGACTAACGCTGCAGCAGAGTGTTTGTGTGGTGAAGAGAACTCGTGGTGGAGTTTTGACTCTACAACGTTGGGCCTCGCCATAATTACAGACCACCAGAGGTCAGCAGGTGAAGCTGGTTCTGTGTGAAAGGGGCTGAAGTGTGGATCGGTAGTTTTGTCATGGCTGAACGACCACAGCTCGCCTGGTCGTCTGCTGGATTCTCGCTGAGGATCACGGATCTAGAAAACACAGAAACTCTAGAAAACACTGGAGAAAACATTCAGGAGAAGCTCGAGACGCCTGCAGAGCAGCAGCCGAGTCCACAGTTCGACACGAGAAGACGAACCTCTGCAGGTTTTGAAAACGTCCGAGGGGTTTCCGACACGCCTCGAGTCGTTGAGTTAGCACCATGTGACCCTGTAGGCGTGGCCGAGTCCTACAGCTTGACTGACAGGTGCTAGGTCCAATCAGGGAGTCTCCAGCCGGTAAAGAGTTCTGCGGTTGGTTTCTGGTCCGTGAACGATGTGTTGGCAGATCTTGGAGTTCGTTCAGCAAAGCATCACGGATAAAATAGTTTCTATATATATTATGTTTCCTATTCAACACCATATCCACTTTCATTCCTACACTGTTCACTGTGACCATCTTCATTTAGATTCAAAAATATCTTTTGGAAATGCAAAACAAAAGAGCATGACGTTTCTCAGGATGTCTCTTTTCTACTGTGCTTGGATGGACGGTGGGTTCATGGCACTGTGACGTTAATCACTCTTCGCTCATCTGTACTCGATGTGGAACAACGCTTCACTGGTTTTAATAACTTGAACATCTTTTAGCAGCATGCTAAACAGTAACTGGAACATCACGAACAGCTAAAGCCTCAAACTTAGTAGAACATGCTGAAGAAGAGCAGAGACACACAAACCTCTCACATCACATGGAGCCAGATGTTTATGAGCAACCGACCTGCTGATGACCCACCGAGGAGGCAGCAGAGAGGATCCATCGACCAGCTGCTCAACCAGGACAGAAAGCTAGAGGCTGAATCCAAATGTCCACAGGGTCTCAGCTGTGGCTGCAGCGGAGGATTGAAGAGCAGCAGTGGATGGATTATTGGTTAACTTTTGTTTCTAACTTCAGAATTTGACATGCATAAGTAGCATTAGCAGTTAGCATTCATACGGATAAGAACAGTAATTGGACCTGCAGCATTAAGTACCGGTTAACACCAGGGACGCACGATAATTATCAGTTAATATCGGCAATTATGACTCTGAATCTTGGTTTTTGCCGTTGGTCTGTGTGTTGTGGTTTGTCCTCATGGCTCCTCAACCCCTCCCCTCCCCGACGGTACTGTCACATGGGTGTGATGTCATCAGACTGCGCGGGCAGAGAAAAACCTGCATCATGGGGCGGCACTGACCAGAGGGGACTTTCTTTACCGTGTCAGAAGAACACATTTGACTCAGGCTGGTCCAGAATATTGGAATATGGGAATATTGGTTGGTTGTGGTGGTGTTGGGATAATAATTCTGATATTTGAATAGTTGTGTGTGCTGCCGTGGGGCGTCGCCGAATGCTGCCGAGCGTCACCAAGGCTGTAGTAAACTGCCGAGGCTCTAGAACACCGCCATGGTTGTAGTACATGGACCTGCCAACTCCGGTGTCACCGAACATTCGAATTATGATTACTGGATCCGGAGCACAGATATCGCTATTCGGACCAGTCCTACATTTCTCTGGCAGTTTATCCTCTACTGAGTGGTTCTATTTCTTTGTTTGGGTCAGAACTATAGTAGGAAGTGGATTTGGACTCAAATTATAGTTGATTAAGTGAAGAAATATCGGTTGACATTATCAGTTATCGACTGCAAGAAGTATAAAATTATCGGTATCAGTTGAAGTTGGCGTTATCGTGCTTCCCTAGTTAACACTGACTAGAACTGTTCAGGAGAATACTGGAGTCAGTCTCCATGGAATCCACTGAGGTCTTTAGTCCTGCTGCAGAGTGTTTTTGCCCCCTGACGACTTTAAAGAGACAATGGTGGATATATTTTTGAACCAGGGATGTGGACGATTGGTTGACCGAACAGTTTCTACCAGCAGGTTGTGGCAAGAAATCCTCTTCATCGGTTTAACTATTCATTTGGGATATCCCAACCTGACGGATCAGAATCAGGCCCAACGGTTGTTTGAATTGATTGGTATCAGCACCAATCAAAGCCTGATCACCTGCTGACACACAGGTGTCAGAAATTGTCAGCACAAGTTGTGGCTGGAGCTCATTAACTACCACTAGAGTCTTTGTCATGGTGCCCGTTGCTAGCTAAACTCCCACAATGCTCTCTGCTTCCAACATGAACTGTAGTCTGAGTGACGCCTCCTCTGGTCTCTACAGTATTAAACAGTGAGAGGCTCCACCTGGTGGAACAACCAGGTACTACAGCTGATCCACATTTACTGACATCTTGTGGAGAACACAGGTTTATTTTATCTTTTGGAGCTTGTGGGATTAAGCTGAGGAACAGCTTGGATTTTTAATGCATTGCAGAACTGTTTATTTGACCTGCATGTTCACTGGACTGGTTTTAATAACTCCAGTGTAAATAAAGCGTATATTATCCGAATCCGAATGAGCCTCGGTAGCAGCAGACACTAAAGACTGAATGACTCGGATCAGGGCAGAAAACTTGATCCTTACTAACGACTAGGATTTTATTGATGTCCAACACTGGTTAACTGTTCCGTTAGTTTCTCTAAGTGGCAGATCAGCCTCTTGACTTGCTAATGTGCTGTAATGTTTTAAGTTTATCGGTGAACTGCGCTCAATTTTGACTGTTTTCTTAGTTTTATTTTCATTTGACCAGAACATGCATCTTTAAGAACGTCTCTAATTGTGATGCTAACGCTGAGTCAACTCCACAACTTGGACATTTGGATTCAGCCATAGAAATTATTCCTAAAGCAATCCAGAAATTTCCTGAACTGGACTCCAGAAAAACTTTCAGTCGCCATTTTTTTAACCTTCACCCACAGATAGACTTAAAAGGCCCCCATGCAGAGGATAGACCCTTTGATTCAGGTAGCAGGACCTTCTATCTGCTGCCACTGTCTCTCTTCTCTCGTGCAGTAAACACTACAGCCTCCAGGGGGCGCTGGTGTGGAGGCATTTATCTTTACTTCCTGGTTGTAATGAAGGACTAGTTTCCATCTCTGCTCCTCTCTTCTCAGTCGCCCGTTGCTCATCTACAGCGTTCTGCCCACAGACTAATGGATGCAACAAATCAGCGACGAAAAGCTCGATACCAAAGCGATGCATTAGCCGTAATTTTCTTTTTTTTTAAATTTGCCACCGATACATGAACACGCGAGCGAGCAGCTACGCTAAGCAACGTCTTCACGGAGAAACAAACGCCGGCTCATAATCTACAGCGAGCTCAAACACAAGAGGGTTACAACCATAGAACAGTAGTTTGGTCTTTTTTTGATCAAAATAAATGATTTAAAGTATACTTTCATATATAAGCAATAAAAAATAAGTAACATCTCAATACTCCAGTAATAACTCTTACATTAATATTGTGCTCATTGGGTTTCTATCTCTTTACATATATTTTATTAATTCTTATAGATATTTAAATATATTATTTCTCCTGTTTTGTGTTCCCGTGCTGAGGAACTGTACGGCACCTCCAGCTGTCGACAGCGCAAAGACCTCATCGATGTGGTTAATGGACAGAGACCTGATCACCGTGGCTGATGGGAGTGTGGAAGGCAATAAGTGGTTGATGAGGAGATGGCATGAGGCTGACGGTTAGCACCACAGAAGGTCCAGAGGGACAATCCACTTCAGAACTTTAGGAGAGGCAATGAACTCCAGAGGGTTCAGAACCACCGTCCACCTGGAAGGTCGAGAGCAACCATCTGCTTCAGAACGTCTGGAAGGACGAACCATCCGCAGGCCAGGAGGGTGCTGAGGTTCAAGGGGACGATTCATTCCAGGTCTGTTAATTGCAGGACTCAAGGACAGATGATCCCCTCTAGAACTCCTGGAGGGACCATCCACTCAAAAAGGCCAGGAGCATTTGATTTCCTCCAAAACTCCAAGAGAGATGGCAGAACTCCAGACGGTAAGGATTGCCCATCGGCATCAGAACGCCAGGATAGACGATCCACATTCACTCCGGAGGCCAGGAACATTCAATTCGAAGATCCACTCCAGAAGTTAAGCAGGTCCAGTCACTTCAGAAGGCCGGGAACATCCCATTTTCTCCAGAAGTCCAAAAGGGACCATCCACTCCAGAAGTTTAAGAAGATCCATTCTCTCCAGAACTCCAGGGCAGGCGATCCACTCGAGAACTCCTGAAGGGACGGTCCACTCCAAAAGTCAGGAAGGTTTGATTTTCTTTCCCAAAAGTTCAAGAGGGATTACAGAACTCCAGGACAGATGATCCACTCCAGAACTCCAGGACAGATGATCCACTCCAGAACTCCCAGTCGGATCATCCACTCCAGAATGCTACGAACATTCAATTCGGCGATCCACTCCAAAAGTCAGGAAGGACCATTCACTTCCGGACTCCGGGACAGATGGTCCACTACAGAAGCTCAGAAGGTCCATTCACTCCAGAACTCTAGGACAGACTATCCACTCTAGAACTCCAGCAGGGACCATCCGCTCCAGAAAGCCAGGAAGGTTTGATTTTCTCCGAAAGTCCAAGAGTGACGACTACACTCTAGAAGATCTCAACTCTCGGAAAGTGTAATCCGTTCTAGAAGGCCAGGAGGGACCATCAACTCCAGAACTTCAGGAGGGAAGATTACCTCCTGAGGGTCCAGAAAAGCCATCTGCTTGGAAGGTCTAGAGCAACCAGAAGGGATGGAGCACTTGAGAGATCTACCCCAGGAGTTGAGGAAGCCCATTCACTACAGAATGGAGGGTCATTGACAGATGATCCACTCCAGGAGGCCGGGAACATTCTACTTTTTCCTAAAGTCCACAAGGGACGATCCACTCCAGAGGTTTAAGAAGGTCCATTCACTCCAGAACTCTAGGACAGACCATCCACTCTAGAACTCCAGCAGGGACCATCAACTCCAGAAAGCCAGGAGGGAAGATTACCTCCTGAGGGTCCAGAAAAGCCATCTGCTTGGAAGGTCTAGAGCAACCAGGAGGGATGGTGTGCTTCAAAATTTCAAAAAGAGCCATCTACCACAGGAGTTGAGGAGGCCCATTCATTGACAGATGATCCACTCCAGAAGGCCGGGAACATTCTATTTTCTCCTAAAGTCCAAAAGGGACGATCCACTCCAGAGGTTTAAGAAGGTCCATTCACTCCAGACCTCCAGGGCAGATGATCCACTCTAGAACTCCAGGAGGGACCATCCAACCCGGGAGCTCAGGAGTGAATCGCTGCTCCAGATGATCAAATGGGATAACTCAGTCTAGAAGAATGATCATTGAATGATCCACTCCAGGAAGCACTTCAGTGGAAATGTGAGTCAAACTTATGTCCGATGAAACACTGAGTTGGGGGGGTGATGGATCGACGAATGGAAAGACGGGACCCTGTAAAGTACCGGAGGTCTTCAGGAGACACTGTCCTTGTTTTCAGACATGGGTCGTGTTTCAGAGTTATTTTGGGCTTAGCGGCACAGAGAGAGTCCAGAGTGTACATTAGTTAGTTTTAGGGTTTTAATCCAGTCCTTGCAGGCTCTGAGTGGTTTAAAACCAGCTGAGTCCTGATCCAAAGAGGTCCAGACCAGTCTAAGGGTAGCTGGTCACTGCAGCCTGTTTCTGGGCCAGACGTCGCAGCTCCTCCCTGATCGCCTTTATAAGGGAGGCGGAGGTGTGGGCGGACGGCGAGGCATCCTCCGGCGGGTACTCGGGAGTCGGTGAGGTCAGGAGGAGAGGTGGAGCCGATGGGTCCCGCAACGAGGAGCTGGGCATCTGGAAAACCGAGGAGGAGGAGAACTCGGGGAACGACAGCACCTGTGGAGAGAAGGGAAAGAGGATGAGGAAGGTGAGGAAGCCACAACCAGACAATCAAGAGCATCTACTCATTTGTCAGCATTCAAAGACGACCGGACAACAAACTACCTGAACAAAATAAATAACATAAAAGTCGAACTTTTTCACTGTGACTCAGATGAAAGAAGCTAATTTTCACCCTTAAACCAGGATCATGTACCATCATCACTGGTCCAGAACCAACCTAACACCAGCACCAGAGTCTAGGATCATCACATTTAGCTCATTATCTATGAAACCTGACACCCAGCATATTTTACATTAATGTGTCACAGATATGCAACTCGTTACCGACGCCTGATTGCTGATCTATGAACCGACTCTCTGTCTGCTCCTTGTCATTTCCAGTATGTCTTATCTCTTATCTCAACACATATTTATTCCCGTCTTGAAAAGAGTAAACAATCCAATAAAATATCACATGTTGCGTTTATGTCTTTGTTTAGCATGTTTTGCTTGACTGTACGACTCACGCTCTCTCTGCTGGCTCCCGGTCTGGACAGGTCCTGGTCCGAGTGCTGCTGGTTCCAGCTGGAGCCGGTGGGCCCAGACATGCTGCGACCCACCCCAGGGTACGCACCGATCTGACTGGACAGACCCACCTGGGTCAGGTGGTGGAGCTGTGCACCTGGAGGTCAGTGAGTTCAGTCAACAAACACAACCAATGTTCACCCCATGTGGAGGACAGAGTCAGTGGGTTTTGGTGTTTCATGACGTTTAAATAACAGCAGTGAGGGATTTTGCCACATTATGACTGTACCTGTGCTGCCCCCTACAGGTCGTGGTCTGGAGGAGGAGGGAGGGTCCTCATACTGCCCCCTGCTGGAGTAAACCGAGTCCTGCAGCTGATCTCCAGTAGAAACATACCCTCCAGAGCTCAGGCCCTGCCTGGATAAAACATGAGAGGATCAGTGCTGGTTCAGATCCTGGACCTGGTTTTGGATGTGTTGACACTAACCTCTGCAGCAGACCCTGGACTGATGAGGGCGACATCCCCAGCTCCGCATATCTCTGAAAGAAGAACAGAAAGACCTGTGAAGACTGAACGTGGATCATGACGTAAGTATTTTGTAGCTTCAGCTGCAGACCGACAGACTCACTGCAGAGAAGGGGCTGTGAGAGGGGGCTGCTGGGTAAGAGCCCCACTGCCGGCCCGGGGGCCTGGCCTGAGGGGAGGGGCTGGGCAGGGCAGGGCTTACCCCGCTCACCCCGGCGCTGCCCTGCGAGGACGGCGATACCAGGGCGAAGGCGTCGTCCAGGAGGGAGTGCATCTGCTGCCGAGCCTCTTCAATGGAGGGCTGGGGGGGCATGTAGGGGGGAGGGGCCGGGGCGGGGTCAAACACCTCATCAGTGGGGGAGGGGCTGCCGTGGTCGGGGGGCAGGTCGGGGTCCGACTGGGAGAGATCAGACAGAACGTTAACATGCTGAGATTCACTGCAGTAGTGTGAAGGCTGATGGTTAGACTCTGGTGTGTCACCATGTAGGCCACGTTGTTGAGGCCGGGGTACTTCCTGTAGGTGGCGCTCTGGTCGGTGAGCAGCCGGTCCCGGTCTGTATCAGGAAGACTTCCAGGTCCTGGTTGAGCCCGCCGACCCCGAGGAGAGCGCCTCCCTCTGGAGGAAGGAGCACACCGAATGTAAGACTCCAGAAATAAAATGCTTCCAGTCTTTTTACTCAGAGGTCCGTGTACGTCATGGCCATTCATTTTCTTATTTTGAGATTTCAAAATAAAAACGAAAAATAAACCGTTTCCCTTTTTTTTTTAGTGATAATACAAAATGAAAAACAGAAAACGGGCCTAATTCATTATCCATTATCTGTTATCTGATTTAATTAGATGTGTTTGAAAAATGGAAATTAAAATTAAAATACACCCGTGGAAAACTTATTTCTCTACTTCCTGTTGGTTTTGGCTCCGTGACCCGTCTGACTTCTGATGAGGAAGGATCTGGTATCTAAAGCTCCAGTGTTAGCTCACTGTTAGCAGACCTTGCTGTGTGCCGTGGCCTGATGAAGACCCACTGTGGGGTCCAAACATTGCTTGGCTCACATTGTTCACTATTTCACAGTGGACTTTTCACCAGCGTGGGGTTTATTTGTCCCTTTGGAGGGACCTTGTGGTGCTGCTAGCTCTGCCGCTAGCGCTAAATCGCTAGCGTTTGGCTGCTTTTCAGGACGTTTTTGGGGATGTTTGGAGGTTTTCTGTTACTTTAGCTTTGCCAGAAAGCAAAGTAGCGATTTAGCGCTAGCGGCGGAGCTAGCACTAAATCGCTAGCTCCGCCATTTAGCGGAGCTAGCTAAATCGCTAGTTCCTCTTCAGAAGTCAGACGGGTCACGGAGCCAAAACCAACAGGAAATAGAGAAATAAGTTTTCCACGGGTGTATTTTAATTTTAATTTCCATTTACAAACACATCTAATTAAACCAGATAATGGATAATGAATTAGGCCCGTTTTCCGTTTTTCATTTTGTATTATCACTGAAAAAACGGGAAACGGTTTATTTTTCGCTTTTATTTTGAAATCTCAAAATAAGAAAACGAATGGCCGCGACGTACATGGACCGATAGACCTCAGACAGATGAGGGATGTTTGTTGGCTGCTTCTGAAGTTGGATTTACTGGTGTCAACATGTCTGAGCTGCATGTCCAGGATGTTAAATCTCTCCTCTGCAGTAGGGATGCGAATTTTAAACAAGTCTCTTAACAAATGACGGACCTCGTTATTAGTCAATGATCGGTTAAAACGGCTAAAGTCAGCTGGACGTTAATCAGTGACCATCTGAGCAATTTAGCTTCAGGATACTTTACCAGTAACATGCAGCATTAGTAGCGTTATTAGGGACAACATCTTTCAACTAGTGAGCTCTGAGTGGAGGTCATTAACCACCACAGAAGTCTTTGTCATGGTGCCCACTGCTAGCTAAACTCCTACAACTGTCAACACTAGATAAAGGTCTGACATCTGACACTGTGTACTTAAAAATACTCTCATCCACTCAGGTGTTTTCAGGTAAAGTCTCACCTTTTCCTGGAGTCGTTGGGTGTTGGGGGTGAGGGGGCGTCGGCCTGCAGGATGCAGTCCATGTGGTCGTGGGCGGAGCTATAGAGTCGCTGCGCCACCTCGCTTTGGACCGGTCCGTCTCCGAACGCGTCCATGATGTCGTCCATGGAGGGAAACTCGCACTGGCCCCGCCTCTTGGCTCGCTGTCGCAGTTTGTTCCTGTGATGCTCGATCTCCGACTTGTGCCTGAGCGCCACCTGCAGGAGAACCGAGGACGCAAAGTTATTCATAAAGCAAAAACAGAAATGTGGAAAAACACCTGGAACAGTTCAACATGTTTCCAAGTGTCCACAGGCGTTAAAACACTGGAGTAAATGGAGGCTCCACATACTGTAATTATTTAACTCAGTTTGGTCTATTTTCTTTTTTTGTGTGTCTCATTTATGTCATTCTGTCTTCTTGGGACAGTTTCGTCTCTTTGTGTCTCATTTTTGTTGTTTTATATGTAATTCTTGTTGTTTCGTGTCTCTTTGGGAGAGTTTTGTCCCCCTTTGGTTATGCCGTACCGCCTTGTAGATGCCCAATCCTGTCAGATCTGGGAAGCTAAGCAGGGTTGGGCCTGGTCAGTACCTGGATGGGAGACCGTGAGGGAACACCAGGAAGCCTGGGTGGATGCAGTGTGAGAATGAGTGGTTGGTGGAGGTCGGAGGGGCCGATGGAGCAGCCTGGCCTCCGTCAGTCTACCCCAGGGCAGCTGTGGCTAGATATGTAGCTTAGCACCATGGAGTATGGAGTGAATGAATAATGCAATGTAAAGCGTCTTTGAGTGTCTAGAAAAGCGCTATAGAAAGCCAATGCATCATTATTATTGTTATTATTTAACATCTAATTTTTCTTGCTTGTTGTTGTTGTTTTTGTGATCGCCCACCTCTGTGTTGACCTTCTCGGTGAGCGAGGGGCTCGGCTGTGGAGGGCCGTGTGCCTGCGGCGGACTCGGTCGAGGCTGCATGGCGATGAGCTGCACCTTGTTGGCCTGGCGACGGGTGCCGTCGGATGAACCGCGGGACAGACGGTCGACGTGGTCGAAGATGGAGGATGAGGACAGGAGCTCGTCTGGACCGCTGCCGGATGGACCGACTGGAGGAGGAAAGGTCAGAGAGGAGGAGGTCAAACTGGAAGTACAGGACACCCATTAGCTGCTTATTTTAGCTAATGAACACACTGGTACAATAGCAAAGGGGAAAGTGTCAGCACTGATTAATTAGTCATCAGAATTGTTGACGATTAATTAAATCAGTGACACTTCATCAGTTAATTGTTGCAGCTCCAGTGAGCAGAAGGGTTCTGATTCACTGCTGATAGAAAACACTGGTCAGAGCAGCGTAACGTCGGTGTGAACGTACCCATCTTGCTCCTCCCTTCAGGTTCGAAGGCGTTAAACAGAAAACATAAGTTAAAGTTTAACAACACAGCAGCTCAGTTTCCTTTCATTTATGTCGCCATCACAGTGTCTGACCATTTTTGGGCGTCTTCCTGTGCTGCTTCCCGTCACCGGGCGTGGCCACAGGTCTGGTGCTTTCTTCTGCCGACTCCCTGCCGCTCGACTGGTCGCTCCCTAACGAGTCGCCGTCTGATGGGCTGAGCCTGACGGGAGACCCGACAGGTGAGTTCGTTTATTCTCTGCTCTTTGATCTGTTCTTATGACGTCAAGTTTCATCCTATAAACACATAATAGAAGTTTTAAATCATCCTGACCTTCCCCTCCGGCGACTCGACCGCGCCGCCTTGGTGGACGATCCTTTGGACTTCGGGGTGTTGAGGTCTCCGGCGTCAGAGGGCGTGGCCTCTTTGACAGGTGCAGGTAGGGGGCCGGGCTCCTGGATCACCATGATGTCGTCTTTGCTGTGCTGCCCGAGGTGAAGTTTGGCGAAGTCGAAGCCTTTGACGCTGGGAGCCTGAAGCTGAAAGGAGACAGGCGATCAGCCGACAGGTCGTCTTTAAACCCGACAGGTGAGATGTACCTGCCTCCTGGTGATCTCTGACCTTTTGCCGCTGCTGGATGGTGTTGATGGCGTCCGGCTGGAACTCGAGCTTCTCAGAGCCGCACAGCTTCCAGTAGAGGATGATGATGATGAAGATGGCCAGCAGGACGGGGACGACCACGCCGACGATCAGCCAGATGCTGCTGCTCTGGGTCTCCGCCGGAGGGACGGAAAGAGTCTCCACAGCTGGACAGGTGAGGACAGGTGAGGACAGGTGAGACGTGTTGTCACTAAAAATTCTATATATCAGCTTCAGTTGTACCGTTTGAGAGACTGAGACCGAAATATTATTCAGCTTCTCCTTGAAGCTGTGTATGAGCTTCCTGTTTACCTCAGGTGTTCGGTGTTTGGACTACAAACATGGACTCACGTTGGGCCAGCGGTCTCTGGACTCGGTGTCCCAGGACGATGGCGGCTCTCTGCAGGTCCAGGCGGTTCAGGGTGGCGGCGGTCACCTCGGCTGGGATCCTTTCTCCACCTGGACCCTCCACAAAGTAAAACACCTCCAGGGGGCGCTCCGCTCCCGACAGCCGGGACACCCGAACCACCTGAGAACAACAGGTGAGGCTCATTCACACCTGGTCGTTAATATTTGGTTTGGTTTGAACACACAGGAGACACGCGAAGAGCTCAGATCTACACAGTTAACCACACTTAACCGCAAATACACCTGTATGATGTGTTGATACACCTGTATGATGTAAGTGTATATTTGTGTTGTGCATACACCTGTGTTGTGTAGATACCTACAGATTGTTTACACCTTTATAATGTGCGTATATACCTCTGTTTTGTAGACATCTGTGTTGTGTATACATCTGTATAGTTGTGTATAGACCTGTGAACCTGTACGGTTGTGTATGTACCTGTGTGGTTGTGTATACACCTGTGTGGTTGTGTACATACCTGTATGGTTGTGTATGTACCTGTGTGGTTGTGTATACACCTGTGTGGTTGTGTATACACCTGTGTGGTTGTGTATACACCTGTGTGGTTGTGTATACACCTGTGTGGTTGTGTATACACCTGTATGGTTGTGTATGTACCTATGTGGTTGTGTATACACCTGTGTGGTTGTGTATACACCTGTGTGGTTGTGTACATACCTGTATGGTTATATGTACCTGTATGGTTGTGTATGTACCTGTATGGTTGTGTACATACCTGTATGGTTGTGTATGTACCTGTGTGGTTGTGTATACACCTGTGTGGTTGTGTATACACCTGTGTGGTTGTGTATACACCTGTGTGGTTGTGTATACACCTGTGTGGTTGTGTATACACCTGTATGGTTGTGTATGTACCTATGTGGTTGTGTATACACCTGTGTGGTTGTGTATACACCTGTGTGGTTGTGTACATACCTGTATGGTTATATGTACCTGTATGGTTGTGTATGTACCTGTATGGTTGTGTACATACCTGTATGGTTGTGTATGTACCTGTGTGGTTGTGTATACACCTGTGTGGTTGTGTATACACCTGTGTGGTTGTGTATACACCTGTGTGGTTGTGTATACACCTGTGTGGTTGTGTATACACCTGTATGGTTGTGTATGTACCTATGTGGTTGTGTATACACCTGTGTGGTTGTGTATACACCTGTGTGGTTGTGTACATACCTGTATGGTTATATGTACCTGTATGGTTGTGTATACACCTGTGTGGTTGTGTATGTACCTGTATGGTTGTATGTACCTGCAGACTGTTGTTGCCCACTGATGTCGCCCTCCTCCAGCGCCTCCTGCTGGTTTCCTGCAGTCCCTCCTCCAGCAGCAGAGCCAGACGTCTCTCCAGTCGGGCCTTGAAGCTTCTCTCGGCCACCAGCTGATCCTGAACTCCCAGCAGCACTGAAACCACACAAACTGGTTTCACTGTGTTCTCTGGTAGTTTTCTACCACAGAATCCTTTAAATCTGGCACACAGGTGCAGAAAGTCCAGTCAGAGGTGTGTTTGTTACCTGTTCGGACCCAGGTGGATCTCAGGTGGTGAGACGTGTTCAGCTCAGGGTAGTGGAACGCTGTTAACACGTGGACACATTTACAACACGTAATAACAGGGATGTGAGTTAATGTATTCTAATGCATGTTTTAAAGGTTTTCAGTGCGTTCTAATTGAGCGTCGTACGTTCTGCAATCTGCAGGGCAGGAAATCCAACGTAGAAGCTGAACTCCACCACGGTGAGCTTCCTCAGGTGTTCGCTGACCTCTGACCCCGGCAGGTAGCCCCGCCCATCACGTACCGCAAACGTGATGTCAACAGGAACCTTCTGCTCCGCTGCCGGCCGGGTCACACCCATGGTGATGTTCAACAGCTGTGAGACGGAAGAACAGAATCCGTTTGGATACAATAACAGAAATGAAGGTGAAGTTAAACAGGTCACACTCACCTGTATGGTCACACTCACCTGTACGGTCACACTCACCTGTACGGTTACATTTCCCGTCTCGTGTGCTCTCCTTCTTGTCTCCGTGTACGCCAGCGTCAGGCCTCTCTCCACCCGTTCGCTGAAGTTGCAGACCCGGACGTCGACGTAGGCGGGGACGAACTGCAGCACCGAGTGGATCTGGTACCGGAGGTCCGGTACGGTGTACAGCGGCGACACGGTGGGAACCGGACCGGAGCTGCGCGGCGGCTGGCGGAGGGCGTTGATGACGGACATGGCGGTAAAGATCAGCGGTCCCGACACGACACGAAAAGCAAAACTGGATGGAGTTCTGAGGAACTGAAGAGAAACAGAGGAGACGATCAGCCGTCAATCATCTGACATCAGCCAGGTGAGTTTTGATTGGAACAGGTGAGAAGACGAGACTCAACATCAGTCTGACTCACACCTTTTTAATTAACTGTTAGAATTCCTTTAGTCTGCATCGGTTTATTTTATTATAATAAGATCAACTTAAGGTTTGTGACCTGATGGAGCAGCAGTGGAGGTGAGATGTTCGTACCTGAAGCTCCACCGAGCGGTTGAATTCTCTCTTCAGAAGATCTCTGACCTGACTGAAACCAGCCGACGAACCTTTGGAGCTCACTGAAGGACAGAAACACAGACAGGTGAAACATCGACCAAAGCATTTTACAGAACGTAGTTTTGGGTCTGGAATGACACCAACTGACCCACCTACAGCTGCTGTCATGTGACCCTTACCTACTCGGACCAGGTACATCTCCGGCTTGGTGACGTTGCACAGGTATTGCCTGGTGGGCGGGGTCTGGGCCACTCTGGGTGTGGTGACTGGGGGGGCTCTGGTCAGGCTGATGGCGGTGATCTGGGTGGTCGTGGTGATGGCGGTGGTCGCCTTGGTGGTGGTGGTTGTTCTGGTGGGCGGAGCCTTCGCCGGCTTTTCCGTGACAACCGAAGGCCTCTCCGGTCGGTCGGGGCGGGTGGGCGGTCCCAGCGGGGGAGGGGGAGGCACCCGGCCGGTGGTGTTGGAAGGAGGGTAAGGAGGGTATCGACCCGGCACTGGAGCTCGGTCTCTGGGTCTCAGAGGAGGGGTGGATGGAGCTTTGGGGGTGGTTGATGGAGCCTCACCTGGGAGAGTGGGTGAGAGGATGAGGGGAGGCGTGGGACCCGGGGGGAGACGTTTGGGCTCCAGCGCTGGCGGAGGACCAGGGCTCAGGGATTGGGTAGGAGGAGGATGGTGGGTTAGTGTTGTTGTTGGACTGATGGGGGGTTTGGTGTCGGTCCGGTTCAACCGATCCAGGTCTTTCTCCCTCCCCCGGTCCCTCTCCCTCTCCCTCTCCCTCTCCCTCTCTCTCTCCCTCTCCCTCTCCCTCTCCCGAGCCAGCAGGTTGGTATAATACTCCAGGCTGTTCATGTCCGGCAGCAGCAGCTCCGTCGGCTCCAGCGGCATCATGTCCTCCAGATCATAGTCCTCCTCCCAGGTGGGGAAGACGTCCGGGTGGGCAGGCTGGGTGTGCAGGGGGATGCCGGGGGTGGAGGAGGAGGGCGACAGGGGGAGGCGGGAGGAGAGGGGGAGGGTGGGCCGGGCGGGGAAGGCGGTGTCGTAGGAGACCCAGTCCCCTTCGGCGTCCTTGTCGTAGGGGTGGCTGGGCAGCGGTGTAGCCAGGGCCAGCTCCTCGCCGTCGGGCACCATGAAGGACAGCGTCTCCAGGTAGTCTCCGGAGCCCCAGGCCTCCTCCAGGGAGGGGCCCTGTTCCCACGGGGGAGGAGGGGTGAGGGTGGGCTGGCTGTGGGGGGGGAGGGGAGGCGGCAGGCTCGGCGACAGGAGGTCCGGGGGCCTCAGCAGGAGGTGGATCCCCTGAGCGCCGGAGTCCGAGTCCTCCGCCGAGCCAGTGCCGCCGCCGTTACCGTGGTAACCAGAGTCCGAGGGCCGGCTGGGGGAGGGGGGTCTAGGAGGGGAGGGGGAGGATGATGATGGCGATGAAGGCTCTGACGAAGGCTCAGTCGTCTCGTTGAAGTCCAACATACCTGCAGGATAGAAGGACAGAATCCAGGTTATGTCCTCCCCCTTAATACACCTGAGGAACCTGATTATACCTGAGGACCTTGAAAACATCTGCAGACCCTGAATACACCTGAAGACCCTGAATACACCTGAAGACCCTGAAGACCCTGAATACACCTGAAGACCCTGAATACACCTGAGGATCTTGAATTTACCTTAGGACCCCGATAACATCTGAAGGTCCCAAATACACCTGAGGATCCTGAACACGACGGACACCCTGATCAAACCCAAAGATCGTCAATACACCTGAAGACCCTGATCACACCTGAGGACCTTGACTACATCCAAGGAACCTGTCCAGACCTGAAGGCCCTGACTACACCTGTGGGCCGTGACCAAAACCAGCGCCATCTACAGCAGCTCAGGTCAGCACCGATAAAAGCTGTCTTCTGTTTATTGAACGTGAGGTTGTGAAGAAGCTGCACAGAACCTCTGGGCGGATGAATACGCTGCTGTTGGTCATCAAATAGTCCCAGGACTCCACCTTTTAAACACCTTTCAGGTTGAATTAAGCAGATATAGCATGTAAGTCAGTGATCTGTAGGGAAGCTGCAGATGGAGTTTGTTACCTTTGTACGGAGGCACGCTAGCAGTTTCCCTCTGTTTCCAGTGTTTATGCTAAGCTACGCTAACCATCTGCGTGGAATCATCTGGATCTACTCTGGCAGGGTTTAATGACAGCTCGTCAAGAAAGAAAATAGTTTTTAATCATAATAATGTGCCACTGCAGGTTCGTCTGATCCTCCCTGACATGATATGAATGTCTTCGCTCTCTTCATTGTTGCTGGTTCACATTAATCCACGCAGCAGGAGCTCCGTCCTCGTTCTGTTTGTAACGCTGCATCTTTTTTTCTCCACCTCCTCTGCAGTGAGTTTAAACCTATTTGTCTTTGTGTCACACACACACACACACACACACACACTAACACACACACTAACACACACACACTCAGCCTTGACTGAGGCCCTTTCATCTGGTTCTCGGCCTCGTTGCCGTGGTGACGCCGTGCTTTGCGGCAGCATCACGTGCCGAACGGAGACGAGTCATTGGTATTCAGAGGACGACGCCCTCGAACACACGGATAGATGGATGGATAGATGATAGATAGATAGATAGATAGATAGATAGATAGATAGATAGATAGATAGATAGATAGATAGATGATTATAGCGACTTCTATTTGTCATTTTGTCTATAAAATGCTATTTTTTGCTAGTTTTGGTAACAGATTTATGTCATAATCACATTTTACAAGCTGGAAAATTGCACATCTTTGACTTTATCCCTTAAAATATCCCTTAAATATTGATTCTACCGTCTAACAGCTGCAGCTCTATGATGAAGGGAAGGATGCAGCAAAGATCCTCTGTAGGATTCAAAGCAGGAAGCCTTGTTCAGGCCACAGGGGGGCGTCCTGCGCTACAGGAGCTTCACTGTTCACCTGGACGGATGTTCACCTGCAAACCTGTGTGCGGACGGACTGAGCTCCATTTAATCTGGAGTCATACATGTGATTCTGCAGCGTCAGTAGCAGCTGCTATCGTTATAACAGAGAGGGAAAGTCTGTGAAATAACAGACCAACAAATGATTTATCATTTCCCAGTAGGGCGACTTCATAGACACAGTTTCTATCATCTCTTCTGTTTTTATTCTGTTTTAAAGATCTGCTGCTGTTTGTTCAGCTCAGCAGCACCAAAGTCCTGCATCATCATACGAATCTAGTCAGAGAACCTCCATGATTGTAGTTCTTGTTGTCCTAAAAACTACAATGTTTATAAATAAAATTGTGTTAATTCAGCCCCAAACTGAGACGCATCAATCAGCCGACCTCTGAATCTGATTGGAGGATCGACCTGATGATCCAATCAGCTGATGATTGTCACTTTAAACCTCCACAGTGTGACATCAGCAGGTCATGTGACTCCCTCAGTGTGTGTGTGTGTGTGTGTGTGTGTGTGTGTGTGTGTGTGTGTGTGTCTGCAGACTGACTCAGTAACGTGGGAGGACGAGAACATGAAGATAAAATAAGATTCCTGCAGCTTCTCTGAAACCATCAGTCAGTCCGACTGAATCTCCTTATAAGGACGTCCACATGTCACTTCCTGCCGCGCACAGGTAGGTCAGAGGTCAAAGGTGAGAGGTCAGCGACACGACGTCAACCTGAAGCATCAGCAGAATACGGCGAGCTGTTTTAATGTCTGGAAGGAACACGAGTCGGTAATCGACTGCAACAAGACAAAAAACACCAGAAGACCCTGAAAATACCTGAAGACCCTGAAAACACCTGAAGACCCTGAAAACACCTGAAGACCCTGAAAACACCTGAAGACCCTGAAAACCCTGAAAACACCTGAAGACCCTAAAAACACCTGAAGACCCTGAAAACACCTGAAGACCCTGAAAACCCTGAAAACACCTGAAGACCCTAAAAACACCTGAAGACCCTGAAAACATCTGAAGACCCTGAAAACATCTGAAGACCCTGAAAACCCTGAAAACACCTGAAGACCCTAAAAACACCTGAAGACCCTGAAAACATCTGAAGACCCTGAAAACCCTGAAAACAGCTGAAGACCCTGAAAACACCTGAAGACCCTAAAAACACCTGAAGACCATGAAAACACCTGAAGACCCTGAAAACACCTGAAGACCCTGAAAACACCTGAAGACCCTGAAAACAGCTGAAGACCCTGAAAACCCTGAAAACACCTGAAGACCCTGAAAACACCTGAAGACCCTGAAAACAGCTGAAGACCCTGAAAACACCCGAGGAACCTTAAAACACCTGAAGACCATGAAAACACCTGAAGACCCTGAAAACACCTGAAGACCCTGAAAACACCTGAAGACCCTGAAAACACCTGAAGACCCTAAATACACCTGAGGACCCTGAAATCACCTGAGGACCCTGAAAACACCTGAGGACCCTGAAAACCCTGAAAACACCTGAGGACCATGAAAACACTCAAGGACCCTGAAAACACCTGAAGACCCTGAAAACAGCTGAAGACCCTGAAAACACCTGAAGACCCTAAATACACCTGAGGACCCTGAAAACACCTGAGGACCCTGAAAACACCTGAGGACCCTGAAAACATCTGAGGACCCTGAAAACACCTGAGGACCCTGAAAACAGCTGAAGACCCTGAAAACACCTGAAGACCATGAAAACACCGGAAGACCCTGAAAACACCCGAAGACCCTGAAAACACCTGAAAACCCTGAAAACACCTGAGGACCCTGAAAACACCTGAAGACCCTGAAAACACCTGAAGACCATGAAAACACCGGAAGACCCTGAAAACACCCGAAGACCCTGAAAACACCGGAAGACCCTGAAAACACCGGAAGACCCTGAAAACACCTGAAGACCCTGAAAACACCCGAAGACCCTGAAAACACCCGAAGACCCTGAAAACACCTGAAGACCCTGAAAACACCTGAAGACCATGAAAACACCCGAAGACCATGAAAACACGTGAGGACCCTGAAAACACCTGAAGACCCTGAAAACACCTGAAGACCCTGAAAACAGCTGAAGACCCTGAAAACCCTGAAAACACCTGAAGACCCTGAAAACACCTGAAGACCCTGAAAACAGCTGAAGACCCTGAAAACACCCGAGGAACCTTAAAACACCTGAAGACCATGAAAACACCTGAAGACCCTGAAAACACGTGAGGACCCTGAAAACACCTGAAGACCCTGAAAACACCTGAAGACCCTGAAAACACCTGAAGACCCTGAAAACACGTGAGGACCCTGAAAACACCTGAAGACCCTGAAAACACCTGAAGACCCTGAAAACACCTGAAGACCCTAAATACACCTGAGGACCCTGAAATCACCTGAGGACCCTGAAAACACCTGAAAACACCTGAGGACCATGAAAACACTCAAGGACCCTGAAAACACCTGAAGACCCTGAAAACAGCTGAAGACCCTGAAAACACCTGAGGAACCTTAAAACACCTGAAGACCATGAAAACACCTGAAGACCCTGAAAACACCTGAAGACCCTGAAAACACCTGAGCACCATGAAAACACCTGAAGACCCTGAAAACACCTGAAGACCCTGAAAACACCTGAAGACCCTGAAAACACGTGAGGACCCTGAAAACACCTGAAGACCCTGAAAACACCTGAAGACCCTGAAAACAGCTGAAGACCCTGAAAACCCTGAAAACACCTGAAGACCCTGAAAACATCTGAGGACCCTGAAAACACCTGAAGACCCTGAAAACCCTGAAAACACCTGAAGACCCTGAAAACACCTGAGGACCCTGAAAACACCTGAAGACCCTGAAAACATCTGAAGGTCCCAAATACACCTGAGGACCTTGACTACATCCAAGGATCCTGAATAAATCTAAGGGACCCTGAACAAACTTGAGGACCCTGAATACACCTGAGAACCCAGATTCCACCCAAGGAACCTGGCCAAACCTGAAGACCCTGACCACACCTGTGGGCCTTGACCAGAACCAGCACCATCTACAGGAGAACCAACAGACTCGACTCCATGTGGTCAGATTCTCCTTTAACATCCGTTTACCTGCAGCAGGTGAGCTCGAGGTCACCACGGAAACCAGCGTCCCGACCACCAGCAGCATCACGCCGAGGGTCCGTCTGCACGCCGAGGTTCTGGGGTCCATCCCGGTCCTGGTCCTGGTCCTGGAGCCGGGGCCCGGCAGGATCACAGGGTCCATCATCCTCAGAGGGCCGCCGGTCTGATCCCGGTACAGAGAGCCGAAGGCCCGTCAGGAGGACCTGGGTCACAAGACATCAGCCGATCAATAAGCAATAATCAGTTGAAAGGTGTGGGTCAGCGGCGCCCTCTGGTGGTCACAGCGTTTAGTACAGTTTCTGCACGTTCTCCAGTAACATTCAGGCTTTTAAAGACCGTTTCTGAGAACAAAAATGTTTTTCATGATCACAGAAAGTCCAGGGAAACATTCACAAACGTATTAAGATCAATATCACATGTTCATCTCACTTTGAAGCCTCATGACGCCCAACATGACGAAGTTACAGAACCAGAGGAGGTCGGGGTGGATGGACGGGCCGAGACGGTGCCGTTCCAAACTGAAAGTCAGTTTTCTAACCTGTCTAACCAGAAAAATCTGTTTATTCACGACGTTACATCAAAGATTAACACATTTTAACGAGTCTGACGGTTCAGAGGCGTCATGTTCACGAGTATTTTTGGAAGCTAGAAAACGTTCGCCGTCAAGAAACGTTGCAAATAAATGCAGTTTTACAAGCTGGATGGTTAAATAGCTCTGATAGACACCGAGTAACGTCAATATAAGTGTGTTCAGATCGATATCACATGTTCATCTCACTTTGAAGCCTCATAACACCCAACATGACGAAGGTACAGTCTGTAGGGAGGAGGTCGGGGTGGATGGACGGGTCGAGACGGTACTGCTTCAGACTTCAAAGCACCGTTACAAGTCAGACGGTTCAGAGACGTCATGTATAGACCTACATGTGTTTCTGGAAGTCAGTTTAGTGTCGTTATTAGACGTCACGGATAAAAGTACTTCTGCCAGTTGAACGTCACATGAAACACATCCACCGGTGTGTTTTTGCAAGTTCAGAAATGTCAGCTTTTAAGAAACATTTGCCAATAAATAGAGTTTTACCAGCTGCATGGTTGAAGAGCTCCGACAGACTCTGAGTAACGTTGTGTGTAAATGTAGTTTTGCAGCTTAAACCGTGTCCAGGAGTGGATCTGAAACCCTGCGTGCTCATAAAACCAGCGTGTCTCACTTTCAACAAGACCAGACAAACTGTAAACCACCAGAGCCTCATCGGAGCAGATGAACCCAGAGCGAGTCCAGTTCACTGTCAGAGAACTAGAAAACAAACTGAAGACCTCCCATCTAGAAGCCAGGAGCCGATGATCTGGTTATAAATGGGTCCAGCTCAGCTCCTGGTCTGGATTCTGGTCTGGATTCTGTCATTTCTGATCCAGAGCAGGTCTTCATGTCCGGCTTCTAACTCAGCTTCACCAATAAAACCATCTTAAATCAAACTGAGCCTCTCTGAGCTGCTACCATCATTAACCTGTCAGACTCCTGGTTCACCACAAAACCTGTTTTTATCATTTATTACTGAACTCATCAGATCAGTGAACTGAAGTTCTGTGATCAGCATCAGATCCATGTGTTCTGTTCGGGCTCGGTTCGGCTGGAGGTTCTGTGCTCCGACTTGTTGCTGCTGTGATGTAAAGGATCCGGATTATTCCCATCGGTCCTCTGGTTCCGGGCTCGGGGCCCTGCTCGGCTCTGATCCGGCCCTGCTGCTCATCCAGCAGGTTCCAGGCCGCTCACACCTCTGTGGTCCGGCTCGGTTCTGTTCGGTTGGGCTCGGTTCCGCCCGGTCCGGCCTCCTCTCACACTGACCCCATTATCTGCTGACATCCTCCGGACAAACCGGCTGCTGCAACCCGCTGCTCGGCTTCTGTCCCCGGCGGAGCTGCGGAGCCTCGGTGCCCTAATTACCGGTCCGGTCCGGTCGGGTCCGGTCGGGTCGGGTCCGGTCCGGTCCGGTCGGGTCCCGGTCTACCGTGCTAGCAGCGTGCCGTGGTCCCGGTGAGCCTCCTGCAGCAGCAGCAGCCTCCTCCCTGCTCGTGAAGCCGCAGCTGGAGCCTCGAACAGCCGCAGCAGCAGCAGCGAGCCGCCCTGAGCCGAGCCGGGAGGAACCGAGCCGAGCCGAGCCGAGCCGAGCCGTCCTGTCCCCCCAGCCCGAACCTAAACCCGGTACCAGACCAGAACCTACCTGCCATCCCGGAGATGCGGTTCGGGCGCGTCACGCCTCTCAGCGCGCTCCCTGCCGGTGGAGGAGGCGGAGAGTCGCTGCAGATCTTCCTCCTCGGTCCGGAGTCTTCCTCACCTCCACCGACACGGCAGCCCCGGAGGTCCGCTCCGTCCGCTCCGGTCCCGGTCCGTTACTGAGGGCGGTGCCGGTGCCGGTCCGTCCCGGCGCCGCTGGTCCACATCTACAATTCAAACGAACCGAGCGACGCCTTTTGTTTGAGCCGCACTGAGAACCGGGACGGAACCGGACCGAGCCGAAGGACGAGGCTCAGAGTCCAGCGGTGGTTCTGCAGCTGCTTCCGGTCAGAGACCAGAACCTGATGTGGTCTAAACCAGTGAAGGAGAACCAGCAGCAGATCCACTGGGAGCAGCTTCAACATGTGGAGACAGAACATTAAAATAAAGCAGATAATAAATAAATAAAATAAAATAAAATAAAATAAAATAAAGTGATTAATTATCTGGAAGAAATATAATAAACTGTAGTTAGAAGATCAGTCAGCTGTTCCTCTGTGATCAGTCCTGAGCTGCTGCTGTGTTAATATGGACTGTAGTTCTAGAGGAGACCAGCAGGAGGCGCTGAAGGACTGATGAAGATGATGATGATGATGAAGGTCTGAAGGTCTCCTGTTTTCTGTACATTTAATCTCTTTATTATTTCCACCTTTAATCTTCTCAGAAACTTTCAGATTTATTTTAGGTTTTCTTTCAGTAACCATGGCAACGTCAGTCGGTGAATTTAAAACCCTGGAAACTACAGAACTCAGCTTTACAGCAGGAAGACTGGATGAAACCAAACCACAGGGTGACCAAACTTTAAAAAGAAGAACTTTTTGGCCTTAAGCTTAAACTAGTAGTTTACTAAACTTACTAAACCTAAACTAGCAGTTTAACTGACTAAACTTAACCAACCAGTTTAGGTGCCTTAAACAAGTAATTACCTTGACTAATCTTAACTAGTCATGTTGTTTCTTTAAACCTAAACTAGTAGTTCAGGTGACCAAACCTAACCTGATGGATTTTGTGACTAAACTTAACCAAGTAGTTTTGGTGCCTTAAACTTAAACTAGTAGTGGAGGTGACTAATTTACTAAATTTAACTAAATAGTTTAGGTGTCTGAGTTTAACCTAATAGTTCAGTGACTAAACTTAACTAGTAATGTTGTTGCTTTAAACCTAAACTAGTAGTTCAGGTGACCAAACATAACCTGATAGTTTAACTGATTAAACCTAACCAAGTATTTTGGTGCCATAAACTTAAACTGGTAGCGGAGGTGACTAAACTTAGATAAGTAGTTTTTTGCCTTAAGCTTAAACTAGTAGTTCACTAAACTTACTAAACCTAAACTAGCAGTTTAACTGACTAAACTTAACCAACCAGTTGAGGTGCCTTAAACAAGTAATTATTGTAACTAATCTTAACTCGTCATTCTGGTGCTTTAAACTTAAACTAGTAGTTCAGGTGACCAAACCTAACCTGATGGTTTTGGTGACTAAACTTAACCAAGTAGTGCCTTAAACCTAAACCTGAACTAGTAGTTTCATTGACCAAATATAACCCAGTAGTTTTAGTGACTTAGTACTAGTAACTAGTAGTGGAGGTGACTAAATTTACTAAATTTAACCAAGTAGTTTAGGTGTCTGAGTTTAACCTGATAGTTCAGTGACTAAACTTAACTAGTCATTTTGGTGCTTTTAACCTAAACTAGTAGTTCAGGTGACCAAACATAACCTGATAGATTAACTGACTAAACCTAACCAAGTAGTTTTGGTTCCATAAACTTAGACTACTAGTGGAGGTGATTAAACTTAAAAAAGAACTTTTCTGACTTAAGCTTGAACTAGTAGTTTACTAAACTTACCAAAAAAACTAAACTATCAGTTTAACTGACTAAACCCAACCAACTAGTTTAGGTGCCTTAAACAAGTAATTAATGTGACTAAACTTAACCAGTCATTTTGGTGTCTGATTTTAACCTAATAGTTAAGGAGACTAATCTTAACTAGTCATTCTGGTGCTTTAAACTTAAACTAGTAGTTCAGGTGATCAAACCTAACCTGATAGTTCTGGTGACTAAACTTAACCAAGTCGTGTCCTAAACCTAAACTAGTAGTGGAGGTGACTGAACTTAACCAACTAGTTTGGTGTCTGAGTTTAACTGAATAGTTAAAGTGACTAAACTTAACCAGGTAGTGTCCTAACCTAAACCTAAACCTAAACCTAAACCTAAACCTAAACCTGAACTAGTAGTTTAACTGGCTAAACTTAACCAGCTAGTTTAGGTGACCTTCAGAAGCCACAGCAGTAACTGAGGTGTTCTTCTAGATGTTCAGTAAGAACTCAGGACCTGATGGACCCCAGACTGGAGGAGGAACCCGTGTCTGTCCTGATAGAGGTTCTACTGGGACGCTTCCTGTGGTCGGACCGTGATTAAAGGTCCAATCCGCCCCAGAACAGCCCAGAATAAGTCTAACATGTGGCCTCTGGGACCTCTGGGGCCTCTGGAACCTCTGGGACCTCTGGAACCTCTGGAACCTCTGGGACCTCTGGGACCTCTGGAACCTCTGGAACCTCTGGGACCTCTGGGGCCTCTGGGACCTCTGGGACCTCTGGGACCTCTGGAACCTCTGGGACCTCTGGGACCTCTGGGGCCTCTGGAACCTCTGGGACCTCTGGGACCTCTGGGACCTCTGGGGCCTCTGGGACCTCTGGGACCTCTGGGACATCTGGGACCTCTGGGGCCTCTGGAACCTCTGGGACCTCTGGGACCTCTGGGGTCTGGTTGAGGTGAGTTTGACTCCAGTGGGTTCCAGAACTAATGAATCCAGAAGCCCATCAAGAAGAGCAGAACGTGAACCAACAGAACGTTAGACGTGTTCTGGTGAAAGGAACCAGAAATACAGACATGAAGCTCTTAAAATCATCCAATCAGCTGTGAGAACACTTTAAGTTCTTTTAAGGTTCTAGGGTTCTAAGTTCCCTCTGAAACACCTGAATGAGGTTAAAGGAACATTGATAACAGAACAGAACATCTGGATTTAGAACATTAAAAATAACTGCTTCAAGTCCCCCAGACAGAGGTTCTCTACAGAACCAGGAGGGTCCATGAAGAACCGTCTTGGAAATGGTTCCATAAAGAACCTCCTTTAGCTAAAGTCTTCTGGAGCATCATTTATGGGGCCTGAAGGAGCCGCGATGGTTCCTTCTTCAGGTTCCTTCAGGTTCTTCAAATGATTCTTTAAAGAACCTCATGAAGACCTGGTTCTGTGAAGAAGCCCTTGAAGAACGTTCTCAGGAGTTTATCGAGCTCTAAAACCTTCTTAGATGTTTTCTGAGGCACCTCTGGCGGTTCTTTAGAGAACCTTTTACAGATTGTTCTTTAAAGGACTGTTAGGTTCTCTGAGGAACCATCTACTGAGGATGAGGGAACCTTGTTAGCAGAACCTTGGGGGTTCTTTAGAGAACCTTCATGTCTCTGACCGGGTCTCTGCTGACATGTTTGACTGTCAGAACCCCCCATGTTAGAACCAGAACCTTTACTGTCATTAGAACAGTAGAACCCGACAGAACGCGCACTGACAGAAACGTATCGGGAGCGCGCCTCAGCGTCCGTGAGCGCGCAGGCCGTGATTGGTCCGCAGCGGAGTGACGCAGCAGCTGCTTCCGATCGGACTGATTAGTTGGACTCAGCTGATCGAAGACGATCGATCCTCTGCTGAGATGCTGCTGCCTGCGGTCAGTCTGCTGTCCGTCTGTCTGCTCAGCGCGTGGACAGGTGGGACAGGAAGCACAGGTGAGACACGTGACGCAGGTGCTCCAGGTGCTCCAGGTGCTGCAGGTCTTCCTCCTCATCCGGTCTCTGCTTTGTGTTTGTGCAGCAACGACGGAGCACAAGAACACTGAACCCGGACCAGGACCAGAACCAGGACCAGGACCAGGACCAGGACCAGGACCAGGACCAGAACCCGCTGCTAGTGAGTTTGTTCAGTTTAATTCGTGGTTTATCGTCAGTGTGAATGTTTGGTTGTAGTTCTCTGACTGACCGCTGGGCGTCGCTGCTGTTTCGTTGAATCCTCATGATGGAACTTTATGTTTTAAATGTTTGATCTTCTGTTTTTAAATTCTATTATTAACTGTCAGAAACTTTTAAGACGTTATTTTTAATTTTACTTATATTTTTTGTAGATTTTTCTGGCATTTATTTTAATTTTCTTCCTTTTTATTATCATTTTTTATAATTTTCTTCATATTTTTGATCATTTATTTCCTTGTCTGATCCATAAATCTGCTCTTCAGTCTTCATGTTGGTTCATCAGACCGTCGTGTTTTATTCCTGTTTTATTTCTATGGTTTTAAAACGGGGCTTTGTTCTTCTGTTAGTCACAGATTAAGTTATAGAACATTTTTACATTTTATTTTATTTTTTAATAAAACCTTTAAGACATTGTTTTAATTTTTTATTAATTGTGTTCATATTTTTAACATTCTCTTATGTTTTTTAGGACATTTGTGATTTTAATTAATTGTCCTGCATTTTGTGGAGCTGTATTAACATGTTTGGAGTTAATATGAGCAGGATTTGGGATCAAACATTAAACAGAACAATCATATAAACATGTAAAGTTGTGATCAGTTATGTTCCCTGTCATCTGAAAGGATCCCTGCAGGTTCACTGATCAGCTGATCGATTGATCTCCTGCTGCTGCTGGTTTGTTTCTCTGCAGATGGAAGCTTGAAGCAGACCCAGGATCAGCTGAGCGAGTCGACTCACGGAGCTCTGCAGGATCAATCCACCTTCTCTGGACTCTTTGGCTTCACTGGTGAGTTTAAAGACGCTGATCAATACGTCTGATCAGCTGTTCCAACCAGACGGTCACCTCGTGTAGAACATCCTCCCTCAGAACACACCTGTTCAGCTAACAAACCTGTTGACCAGGTCTAGTTTAACCCCTCGGACCTGCTGGTGGACTAGTTAAACCTGTTGACCAGGTCTAG
Organism: Dascyllus trimaculatus; assembly: GCA_024666655.1. Lineage (NCBI taxonomy): Eukaryota > Metazoa > Chordata > Actinopteri > Pomacentridae > Dascyllus > Dascyllus trimaculatus. The sequence goes on along the minus strand of CM045465.1, from coordinate 1,215,805 downwards.
TTTAACCCCTCAGACCTGCCCGTGTTGGTTCAGACCTCGGTAAAGTTAACTGTTACTAACTAGTTAACCTGTTAACAGATCTGGCCGGGGTCCGTTCGTTCGTCCCGGAGCAGCAGGCGGAGACCCGGATCATCGGCGGTCAGGAGGCCTGGTCCCACTCGTGGCCCTGGCAGGTCTCTCTTCGGTTCGCCTCCATGCCGGCCTGTGGAGGAGCCGTCATCGGACCGACGTGGGTCGTCTCTGCTGCCCACTGCTTCAAGAGGTGACCAGAAGATCAGACCTGAAGTTAAACCAGGGCTAAAGTTGGTCTGAGTTAAACCAGGGTTAAAGTTAGTCTGAGTTAAACCAGGGCTAAAGTTAGTCTGAGATCAACCAGAGTTAAAGTTAGTCTGAGTTAAACCAGGGCTAAAGTTAGTCTGAGTTAAACCAGGGTTAAAGTTAGTCTGAGTTAAACCAGGGCTAAAGTTAGTCTGAGATCAACCAGAGTTAAAGTTAGTCTGAGTTAAACCAGGGCTAAAGTTAGTCTGAGTTAGTCCTAGATTAGATGAATTCTGATTCTCCACGGCCCTTCAGAAGATCAGAGGTCACCAACCAGATCTATTGTTAAATGAGGATTAAAGTTGATCTGAGTTAGTCCAGGATTATATTAGCTTTAAGTTAAACTAGGATTGGATTACTTGTTAGTAAATCCAGGATTAAAGTCAGTCTGCGGAACATTTATTCTGACTTAGAATAGGATTAGATTTATTCTGAGTTAAACAGGATTAAGTTAAGTCTCACTTGGACCAAGAATAAAGTTAGCCTGAGTTAATCCAGAGTTACATTATTCTGACTTAGTTCAGGATTGTGTCTGTTGTGAGTTAGTCCTGGAGTAGATTTAGTCTGAGTCCAGGACTGGATTGTGTCTGAGTACCGTCTGGCTGACGTGTTGATGATGAACCGTCTGCAGATTCAACAAAGCTGCTTTCTGGACGGTTCTGGCTGGAAAACACGACCTGGATGATCCTCATGAGGCCCAGCAGCAGGTCAGACCTGAACGTCCTCAGTCCAAAGAGCTGCTCGACGTTGTGGTTCAGAGTTCAGGTTGTGGATCTGGTGCTTGGTAGAACATTTAAAGGTCTCCCTGTCTTCTCCTCCTCCAGCTGGTTGGAGTCTCGTCCATCTTCAGCCACCACGGCTACAACTCTCAGACCAAAGACTGCGACGTCGCTCTGCTGAAGCTGCAGCAGCCGCTGGAGTTCGGCCGCTTCGTCCGACCCATCGATGTGTGGATGTCGGCGCTGCCTCCCCTCGGTCGCTGCACCGTCACCGGCTGGGGATCCACCAGAGAGAGTGAGGACCGGGTGGTTTGTAGGAAGCTGCAGGTTCTTCAGGTTCTTCAGCTTCTCTGTGTTTTCAGACGGACCTCGAGTGAACCGGCTGCAGGAGGTCAACGTCACCATCCTGCCGTCAGAGGACTGCAACCGGTACTACAGCGGCCGGATCCGCAAGTCCATGTTCTGTGCAGGGAAGGATGAAGGAGGGGTGGACGCCTGCCAGGTAGAACATCTGGAGACGAGACCAAACAACTACAAAGAAACAGAAGAAGCTCCATCATGTTCTGTCGTCTGTGTCTCAGGGCGACTCTGGAGGTCCTCTGTCCTGCTTCAACGGCAGCAGATATGAGCTGGCGGGTTTGGTGAGCTGGGGGGTCGGATGTGGTCGAGCTCACAGACCAGGAGTTTATACCAAAGTCCAGCTGCACACCGACTGGATGCGAGACCTGATGAGTGAGTCCTGAGGTCTGACAGGTTTATAGGCCTGTAAAGGTGGTTCTGCTCTGAAGATGTTGTTTCCTCCACAGAAGACCAGGATGAGGTCTATGAAGACGAGCTCCCAGCTGAAGGTCGGTTCAGTCCTCTGGTTCTGGTTTTACACCTCACAGGTGACCTCAGGTGTTTCTGTTATTCTGTCCACCCAGAGGACCGATGTGGGAAGCAGCAGAGCTCCACATGTGATCCAGGCCTGGCCGGACTCTCGGTGTCCGAAGACGGGGTTCTGTTAGTGGGCAACGTGTCCGAGTCCTGCCCCTCCTACTGGCCCTGGATGGTCAGTCTGCAGTCCGACGGACGCCACATCTGCAGCGGAGCTCTGGTCCACCGACGCTGGGTTCTAACGGCCAAACACTGTGCTGTCAGGTACCCAGTGCTACCAGTACTACCAGTACTACCAGTACTACCAGTACTACCAGTACTACTAGGACCACCAGTACTTGTACTACCAGTGGAGGATAGTCTGTGCTGTAATGTTAGAGCAGAGGACTCATGGGTAGTCATAGTAATCTGAATGAATGAATGGTCCAGATGTTGAACATGATGCTGGACTGGTTCTGCTTCTGGTTCCGTGCAGAGCTAAAGAGGACGTGGTGGTTCTGGGAGTCCATGATCTTCGGTTCTCTTCCCCTCAGAGCATCCTGGTGGACGAGGTCTTCCACCCACCACAGGACTCCAGCTTCCCTCCTCGACCCGACCTGTCGCTGCTTCGCCTCCGTCGGGACGCCAGGTTTGGTGAGAACATCTGGACGCAGAACTCGGCTCAACACGCTGCTGCTGCTCTCTGATGTGGTTCTGCTGGTTCTGGTTCTGTCTCAGGTTCTGACATCAGTCCAGTCTGTGTTCCTGAGGAGGACGAAGACCTCGATGACAGCTGGTCCTGCATCACAGCCGGATGGGGAGAAACTAAAGCTACAGGTTTACTGCTAAGACTACTTGGTTTGACTGGTTTACAAGTTGATTTAATTGGTTTTAATGATGATTTCATTGGTTTAAACATTAATTTGATCGGTTTAGAAGTTGATGTGGTTCATTTAAACATTCATTTAATGATTATTTTATGATTTCATTGGCTTAAATAATGATTTGATTGGTTTACTAATTGATTGAATGGGTTTAAACATTGATATAATTAGTTTAAAAGATGATTTGGTTGGTTTAAATCACAATTTCATTTCTTTACAAGTTGGTTTGAGTGGTTTACAAGAGACTTTAAATAGTTTAAATGATAATTTGATTGGTTTAAAGGTCGATTTGGTTCATTTAAATGTTGATTCATTGGTGTGAGCATCAATTTAATTGGTTTATATGATCATTTGATTGGTTTAGAGGTTGTTTTGGTTCATTTAAATATTCATTTATTTGGTTTAGATGATGATTTGGTTGGTTTAAATCACAATTTGATTGATTTACAAGTTGATTTGATTGGTTTAAATTATGGTTTCATTGGTTTAAATAATGATTTGATTGTTGTAAATGTTAATTTGGTTAATTTAAATGTTGATTTCATTGGTTTAAACCTTTAAACATTGATATAATTGGTTTAATTGATGGTTTAATTGATTTTCAAGTTGATTTAATTGGTTTAAATGTTGATTAGATTGGTTGATATTATGATTACGTTGTTTTAAATGATGATTTGGTTCATTTAAATGTTGGTGCCAGTGGTCTAATCATTGATATAATTGGTTTAAATGTCGATTTGATTGGTTTAAATGATGATTTAGTTAGTTTAAACGTTGGTTTTATAGGTTGTGGCCTCAACATGTAGGAATGCAGCTACAGCACTAATTAGAGGCTCAGATGTTTCTCCAGATTTTAAATACTTGTGATAAACTGAAGGTTCCAGTTTTCCTTCATGGGTTGAGAAATTCTTCTGCTTCTTAACCTGAATATGATTCATTCCTGTTGACTAAAGTAGCGACAGGACAGACATAATGAAACATCCACAGCAGCAACATGTGCATCAATGCAGGCGTCATATTAGAGCCGTGATGTTTAAGAGTCGATGGGGAACGTCTGACTTCCTCCATGAAGCTGCTGTCAGACCGTCTCCAACCTTCATCCACTTCTTCTGCAGCAGGAATCGATCCGAAGCGTTTGCATCACTGTGGACTGACTCTGGTCAACGAGACGAGCTGCCGGCAGCAGTGGGGAGAATTTATCAGCGACGCTCACATCTGTTCCCACCCTGCAGGTTCCACTTCCTGTATGGTAATAAAACCCGTTCACTGCAACAGCTGATGGATTAATCGATCAGCTGATTTTCATTATTGATTGTTCAGTTTACATGCATTTTATTTAGTTTATTAGCAGTAAGCTGACTGGCTTTGAGCTCCAGTTTGGTCGCCTCCAGCAGATGTTAGAATCAGGATTATCTAGATCAGCTGATCACAGCCCTTTAAGTAAGCAGCAACTGATTTTAATTTATAAATCAGTTAAAACATGGTTAAAAACATCTCAGTAAAGCACGTGGTTAAATGTTTTAAAAGCACATCATAGTTTAGTATGTTGTAAAAGTTTTGAAAAAAAACCCTAGTATAGCATGTCGTAAAAATGTTGTAAATAAAGTCATAATATAGTATATTGTAAAAAAAAATGTTTAAAAAGCCGTAGTTTAGTATGTCGTTAAAATGTTGTAAAGAAATGATAGTTTAGTATGCTGTAAAAAATGTGTTCAAAAAAAGTCAGTCTAGCTTGTCGTTAAAACACTGTAAAAATATCAGTTTAGTATGTTGTAAAAAATGTGTTCAAAAAAAGTCAGTCTTGTCGTTAAAATATTGTAAAAAGTCATAGTTTAGTATTTTGTAAACATTTTGCAACAAAGTCATAGTGTAGCATGTCGTCAAAACTTCAGTTTAGTATGTTTTAAAAAATTTGTTAAAAGTCATAGTATAGTAGGTTGTAAAAACGTTGTAAAAAACATGTCATAGTTCAGTGTGTTTTAAAACATTTTGTTAAAAAGTCCGAGTATATTATGTCATTTAAATGTGGCAGCAGCTTATTTTACTTAATACTTAATTACTTATAAACCGGTTAAAGTCAGTTTTTAGTGGCAGCGACTGAATAAATGAACTTTACTGGATCCTGATCAATGCTGACAACAGGGACTGAAGACTGATCGATTTGTTGACGACTGTTAAAACAACAACCAGCTACTCTAATGATTGATTAATCGGTCTGTCTGAGCTGAACCTCTGTGGTTGTGGACCAACCAGACATCCTTCCTCCTGGGCTTTGGGAAACACGGATCGTAAATTAGATCATGTCACTTTTAGTATCAGAAACATGCTAGGATCTAAAGCCGTGTTCTGTCCGTGGTCTCTGCAGGGCGACTCCGGGGCTCCTCTGTTCTGTCGGAAGCGTGGTTCCTACTTCCTGGTGGGCGTGGCCTCGTGGGGCAGCTGGAGATGCGACGGCCAGAAACCGGCCATCTTCACCAGAGTGTCAGATTATCACTCGTGGATCAACGAGGTGACCGACGACATCTGACTGGAAATAAACCCGTGGAGCTCTGAGCAAAGGCTGTGGAGGTGTTTGATTTACATCCTGTAGAATGAGCAGCCTGGTGAGGTCCAGCAGACGACACAGGAAGTCAAGACGGGACCGTTCTGACCTCTGGTAGACAAAGGTCAAGATCAATAGACAGGAAACACCACATGATGAAGGTGATGAAGGTGATGAAGGTGAAGGTGATGATGGTGAAGATGAAGGTGATTCTAAAGATGACGAAGAAAGATGGTGAAGGTGATGATGAAGATCATAAAGATGAAGATGGTGATGATGAAGATGATGATGATGATGAAGATGATGAAGGTGATGATAAAGATGATGATGATGATGAAGGTGATGGTGAAGATGATGAAGATGAAGGTGATTCTAAAGATGATGAAGAAAGATAGTGAAGGTCATGATGAAGATGAAGATGATGATGATAAAGATGAAGATGATGATGATAAAGATGATGATGATGAAGGTGATGAAAATGATGATGATGAAGGTGATGATGAAGATGATGATGAAGGTGATGCTGATGATGATGAAGATGAAGGTGATTCTAAAGATGATGAAGATGGTGTAGGTGAAGATGAAGGTGATGATAAAGATGATGATGAAGATGATGATGAATGTGATGAAGGGGATGATAAAGATGATGATGATGAAGGTGATGGTGAAGATGATGAAGATGAAGGTGATTCTAAAGATGATGATGATGATGGTGATGAAGATGATTATGATGATGATGATGGTAAAGATAGTGAAGATGATGATGATGGTGAACGTGATGATGATGAAGGTGATGATGATGAAGGTGATAATGAAGATGATGATAAACATGATGATGGTGAAGATGAAGGTGATTCTAAAGATGATGAAGAAAGATGGTGAAGGTGATGATGAAGATGAAGGTGATGATGATGATGATGATGAAGGTGATGATGATGATGATGAAGGTGAAGATGATGAAGGTGATGATAAAGATGATGAAGATGATGAAGGTGATGATAAAATGATGATGATGATGCAGATGATGATGATGATTGTAAAGATGAAGATGAAGGTGATCATAAAGATGATGACGAAAGATAGTGAAGATGATACTGATGATGATGAAGCTCAAAGATAGTGAAGATGATGGTGGAGATGATGAAGATGGTGGATTATAAAGATGATGAAGAAAGATAGTGAAGATGAAGATGATACTGATGATGATGATGCTGGTGATAATGAAAGTGATGATAAAGATGATGATGAAGGTCATAAACAGTGAAGATGATACTGATGATGATGATGGTCATTATAAAAAAGATGATGATGATGAAGCTTGTAAAGATAGTGAAGATGATGAAGGCGATGGTGATGCTGATGGTGATGATAAAGATGATGATGATGGACATGGAGGTTAGTATGAAGCTGACGATGATGATGAGGCTCCTCCTCTTCCTCCAGCATCAGGCTGTTCTTAGTCTGGTTGGATTCACTGATTAAAACCTCATGATGATGATGATGATGAAGCTCATAAAGATAGTGAAGATGATGATGAAGATGATGAAGATGAGATTCCTCCTCTTCCTCCAGCATCAGGTCATCCTCAGTGCTGGTGGATTCTCTAGTTAAAGCCTGATGATGACGGTGGTGGTGATGAAGACACTGATGATGAAGATGATGATGATGGAGACATCTTCTACTGCTGACCAGGAGGAGGTTAGTTTGATCCTTCCACTCTTAACATGGAGATCCAGACATCTGAGAGGCTGATGAGGACTCTGGTGCTGGTTTCCTCTCAGGTCTGAGTCTGGAAGTTTGATTCTGAGGCTGATGGGGTCCCTGAGGAGCCTGAACCCGGCCGGTCGGAGGACTCTGGGTCCACAGTGCTGAGTGAGGAGCTACAACATGAAGGTCAGTCACGTGTTCACGGTGAAGCTGTTGATCATGTCTTTCTGTAGACCCTTTCTCTCAGATCATATCACTGCTGTGGGGTTTTGGTGTTTTAACTGATTAGTCTGCTTCCATAATAACTGGTGACGACACGCAAACATAGACATGCTGTGAAAAGGTCGTTGGTTAGCGTGTCGTTAAAACCGCCATGGTATAGCATGTTGATCCAAACAGTAGAGTCGTAAAAGAAGCTTGAAAAATGTAATAAATATAGTATAGAATGGACATGTGAAAAAACGTCATAGTATAGTCTGTCGTCCACAACCTGATAAAAACGTCATAGTATAGTATGTCGTCCAAAGCATGATAAAAACGTCATAGTATAATATGTCGTCCAAAACGTAAAAAAAACGTCATAGTATAGTATGTCGTCCAAAATGGCACCAAAAACGTCATAGTATAGTATGTCGTCCAAAATGGCACCAAAAACGTCATAGTATAGTATGTCGTCCAAAACGTGATGAAAACGTCATAGTATAGTATGTCGTCCAAAACGTGTTAAAAACATCATAGTATAGTATGTCGTCCAAAATGGCACCAAAAACATCATAGTATAGTATGTCGTCCACAACCTGATAAAAACGTCATAGTATAGTATGTCGTCCACAACCTGATAAAAACGTCATAGTATAGTATGTCGTCCGAAACGTGACAAAAACATCATAGTATAGTATGTCGTCAACAACCTGATAAAAACGTCATAGTATAGCATGTCGTCCAAAACGTGTTAAAAACATCATAGTATAGTATGTCGTCCAAAATGGCACCAAAAACATCATAGTATAGTATGTCGTCCAAAACGGGTCCAAAACGTCATAGTATACTATGTCGTCCGAAACGTGACAAAAACGTCATAGTATAGTATGTCGTCCGAAATGTGAAAAAAATGTCATAGTATAGTATGTCGTCCAAAACGTGATGAAAACGTCATAGTATAGTATGTCGTCCAAAACATGATAAAAACGTCATAGTATAGAATGTCGTCCAAAACGGGTCAAAAACGTCATAGTATAATATGTCGTCCAAAACATGATAAAAACGTCATAGTATAGTATGTCGTCCAAAACGGATCAAAAACGTCATAGTATAATATGTCGTCCAAAACGGGTCAAAAACGTCATAGTATAATATGTCGTCCAAAACGGGTCAAAAACGTCATAGTATAATATGTCGTCCAAAATGGATCAAAAACGTCATAGTATAGTATGTCGTCCAAACCTGGTCAAAAACGTCATAGTATAGTATGTCGTCCAAAACGGTTCAAAAACGTCATAGTATAGTATGTCGTCCAAAACATGATAAAAACGTCATAGTATAGAATGTCGTCCAAAACATGATAAAAACGTCATAGTATAGTATGTCGTCCAAAACATGATAAAAACGTCATAGTATAGTATGTCGTCCAAAACGGGTCAAAAACGTCATAGTATAATATGTCGTCCAAAACGGGTCAAAAACGTCATAGTATAGTATGTCGTCCAAAACTGGTCAAAAACGTCATAGTATAATATGTCGTCCAAAACGGGTCAAAAACGTCATAGTGTAATATGTCGTCCAAAATGGATCAAAAACGTCATAGTATAATATGTCGTCCAAAACTGGTCAAAAACGTCATAGTAAAATATGTCGTCCAAAACGGATCAAAAACTTCATAGAATAGTATGTCGTCCAAAACGTGATGAAAACGTCATAGCATAGTATGTCGTCCAAAACGGATCAAAAACGTCATAGTATAGTATGTCGTCCAAAACGGATCAAAAACGTCATAGTATAGTATGTCGTCCAAAACGGGTCAAAAACGTCATAGTATAGTATGTCGTCCAAAACTGGTCAAAAACGTCATAGTATAGTATGTCGTCCAAAACGTGATGAAAACGTCATAGTATAGCATGTCGTCCAAAACGTGTTAAAAACATCATAGTATAGTATGTCGTCCAAAATGGCACCAAAAACATCATAGTATAGTATGTCGTCCAAAATGGCACCAAAAACATCATAGTATAGTATGTCGTCCAAAACCGCACAAAAACGTCATAGTATAGTATGTCGTCCAAAACCTGATAAAAACGTCAAAGTATACTATGTCGTCCAAAACGTGACAAAAACGTCAAAGTATAGCATGTCGTCCAAAACGGGTCCTAAACGTCATAGTATACTATGTCGTCCGAAACGTGACAAAAACGTCATAGTATAGTATGTCGTCCGAAATGTGAAAAAAATGTCATAGTATAGTATGTCGTCCAAAACCTGATAAAAACGTCATAGTATGTCGTCCAAAACGGGTCAAAAACGTCAAAGTATAGTATGTCGTCCAAAACGGGTCCAAAACGTCATAGTATACTATGTCGTCCGAAACGTGACAAAAACGTCATAGTATAGTATGTCGTCCAAAACGTGATGAAAACGTCATAGTATGTCGTCCAAAACTGGTCAAAAATGTCATAGTATAATATGTCGTCCAAAACGGGTCAAAAACGTCATAGTATAATATGTCGTCCAAAACATGATAAAAACGTCATAGTATAGTATGTCGTCCAAAACGGATCAAAAACGTCATAGTATAGTATGTCGTCCAAAACGTGATAAAAACGTCATAGTATAGTATGTCGTCCAAAACGGGTCAAAAACGTCATAGTATAGTATGTCGTCCAAAACGGATCAAAAACGTCATAGAATAGTATGTCGTCCAAAACTGATCAAAACGTCATAGCATAGTATGTCGTCCAAAACGGATCAAAAACGTCATAGTATAGTATGTCGTCCAAAACGGATCAAAAACGTCATAGTATAGTATGTCGTCCAAAACGGGTCAAAAACGTCATAGTATAGTATGTCGTCCAAAACGGGTCAAAAACGTCATAGTATAGTATGTCGTCCAAAACTGGTCAAAAACGTCATAGTATAATATGTCGTCCAAAACGGGTCAAAAACGTCATAGTATAGTATGTCGTCCAAAACATGATAAAAACGTCATAGTATAGTATGTCGTCCAAAACGTGATAAAAACATCATAGTATAGTATGTCGTCCAAAATGTGTCAAAAACGTCATAGTATACTATGTCGTCCAAAACTGGTCAAAAACGTCGTAGTATAGTATGTCGTCCAAAACTGGTCAAAAACGTCATAGTATAATATGTCGTCCAAAACGGGTCAAAAACGTCATAGTATAGTATGTCGTCCAAAACGGGTCAAAAACGTCATAGTATAGTATGTCGTCCAAAACTGGTCAAAAACGTCGTAGTATAGTATGTCGTCCAAAACTGGTCAAAAACGTCATAGTATAGTAAGTCGTCCAAAACGGTTCAAAAACGTCATAGTATAGTATGTCGTCCAAAACATGATAAAAACGTCATAGTATAGTATGTCGTCCAAAACGGGTCAAAAACGTCATAGTATAGTATGTCGTCCAAAACGGGTCAGAAACGTCATAGTATAATATGTTTCCAAAACATGATAAAAACGTCATAGTATAGTATGTCGTCCAAAACGGGTCAAAAACGTCATAGTATAATATGTCGTCCAAAACGGGTCAAAAACGTCATAGTATAGTATGTCGTCCAAAACTGGTCAAAAACGTCATAGTATAATATGTCGTCCAAAACGGGTCAAAAACGTCATAGTACAATATGTCGTCCAAAATGGATCAAAAACGTCATAGTATAGTATGTCGTCCAAAACTGGTCAAAAACGTCATAGTATAGTATGTCGTCCAAAACGGATCAAAAACTTCAAAGAATAGTATGTCGTCCAAAACGTGATGAAAACGTCATAGCATAGTATGTCGTCCAAAACGGATCAAAAACGTCATAGTATAGTATGTCGTCCAAAACGGATCAAAAACGTCATAGTATAGTATGTCGTCCAAAACTTGATGAAAACGTCATAGTATAGTATGTCGTCCAAAACTTGATGAAAACGTCATAGTATAGTATGTCGTCCAAAACGGATCAAAAACGTCATAGTATAGCATGTCGTCCAAAACGTGATAAAAACGTCATAGTATAGTATGTCGTCCAAAACGGATCAAAAACGTCATAGTATAGTATGTCGTCCAAAACGTGATAAAAACGTCATAGTATAGTATGTCGTCCAAAACGGGTCAAAAACGTCATAGTATAGTATGTCGTCCAAAACTGGTCAAAAACGTCATAGTATAATATGTCGTCCAAAATGGATCAAAAACGTCATAGTATAGTATGTCGTCCAAAACTGGTCAAAAACGTCATAGTATAGTATGTCGTCCAAAACGGATCAAAAACTTCATAGAATAGTATGTCGTCCAAAACGTGATGAAAACGTCATAGCATAGTATGTCGTCCAAAACGGATCAAAAACGTCATAGTATAGTATGTCGTCCAAAACGGATCAAAATCTTCATAGAATAGTATGTCGTCCAAAACGTGATGAAAACGTCATAGCATAGTATGTCGTCCAAAATGGATCAAAAACGTCAAAGTATAGTATGTCGTCCAAAACGGATCAAAAACGTCATAGTATAGTATGTCGTCCAAAACTTGATGAAAACGTCATAGTATAGTATGTCGTCCAAAACGGATCAAAAACGTCATAGTATAGCATGTCGTCCAAAACGTGATAAAAACGTCATAGTATAGTATGTCGTCCAAAACGGGTCAAAAACGTCATACTATAGTATGTCGTCCAAAGCTGGTGAAAAACGTCATAGTATAGTATGTCGTCCAAAACGGATCAAAAACGTCATAGTATAGTATGTCGTCCAAAACGGGTGAAAAACGTCATACTATAGTATGTCGTCCAAAGCTGGTGAAAAACGTCATAGTATAGTATGTCGTCCAAAACGGGTCAAAAACGTCATAGTATAGAATGTCGTCTAAAACGGGTCAAAAACGTCATAGTATAGTATGTCGTCCAAAACGGGTCAAAAACGTCATAGTATAGTATGTCGTCCAAAACGGGTCACAAACGTCATATTATAGTATTTCGTTTAAAACGGGTCAAAAACGTCATAGTATAGTATGTCGTCCAAAACGGGTCAAAAACGTCATAGTATAGTATGTCGTCCAAAACGGGTCACAAACGTCATATTATAGTATGTCGTCCAAAACGTGATGAAAACGTCATAGTATAGTATGTCGTCCAAAACGGGTCAAAAACGTCGTAGTATAGTATGTCGTCCAAAACGTGATAAAAACGTCATAGTATAGTATGTCGTCCAAAACGGGTCGAAAACGTCATAGTATAGTATGTCGTCCAAAACGGGTCAAAAACGTCATAGTATAGTATGTCGTCCAAAACGGTTCAAAAACGTCATAGTATAGTATGTCGTCCAAAACGTGATGCAAACATCATAGTATAGTATGTCGTCCAAAACGGGTCAAAAACGTCATAGTATAGCATGTCGTCCAAAACGTGATAAAAACGTCATAGTATAGTATGTCGTCCAAAACGTGACAGAAACGTCATAGTATAGTATGTCGTCCAAAACGTGATAAAAACGTCATAATATAACATGTCGTCCAAAATGTGATAAAAACGTCATAGTATAGCATGTTGTCCAAAACGGGTCAAAAACGTCATAGTATAGTATGTCGTGATAATTATCACCACAAACGTCATAGTATACTATGTCGTCGAAAACGGGTCAAAAACGTCATAGTATAGTATGTCGTCCAAAACGGGTCAAAAACGTCATTGTATAGTATGTCGTCCAAAACGGGTCAAAAACGTCATAGTATAGTATGTCGTGATAATAATCATCAAAAACGTCATAGTATAGTATGTCGTCCAAAACGTAATAAAAACGTCATAGTATAGTATGTCGTCCAAAACGTAATGAAAACGTCATAGTATAGTATGTCGTCCAAAACGGGTCAAAAACGACATAGTATAGTATGTCGTCAAAAACGTGATAAAAACGTCATAGTATAGTATGTCGTTCAAAACGTGATGCAAACGTCATAGTATAGTATGTCGTCCTAAACGTGATAAAAACGTCATAGTATAGTATGTAATCCAAAACGTGATAAAAACGTCATAGTATAGTATGTCGTCCAAAACGGGTCAAAAACGTCATAGTATAGTATGTCGTTCAAAACGTGATAAAAACGTCATAGTATAGTATGTCGTCCAAAACGGGTCAAAAACGTCATAGTATAGTATGTCGTTCAAAACGTGATGCAAACGTCATAGTATGGTATGTCGTTCAAAACGTGATGCAAACGTCATAGTATAGTATGTCGTCCAAAACGTGATAAAAACGTCATAGTATAGTATGTAATCCAAAACGTGATAAAAACGTCATAGTATAGTATGTCGTCCAAAACGGGTCAAAAACGTCATAGTATAGTATGTGGTCCAAAACGGTTCAAAAACGTCATAGTATAGTATGTCGTCCAAAACGGGTCAAAAACGTCATAGTATAGTATGTCGTTCAAAACGTGATGCAAACGTCATAGTATAGTATGTCGTCCAAAACATGATTAAAACGTCATAGTATAGTACGTCGTCCAAAACGGGTCAAAAACGTCATAGTATAGTATGTCGTCCAAAACGGTTCAAAAACGTCATAATATATCATGTCGTCCAAAACGTGATAAAAACGTCATAGTATAGTATGTCGTCCAAAACGTGATAAAAACGTCAAAGTATAGTATGTCGTCCAAAACGTGATAAAAACGTCAAAGTATAGTATGTCGTTCAAAACGTGATGCAAACGTCATAGTATAGTATGTCGTTCAAAACGTGATGCAAACATCATAGTATAGCATGTCGTCCAAAACGGGTCAAAAACGTCATAGTATAGCCTGTCGTCCAAAACGTGATAAAAACGTCATAGTATAGTATGTCGTCCAAAACGTGATAAAAACGTCAAAGTATAGTATGTCGTCCAAAACGTGATAAAAACGTCAAAGTACAGTATGTCGTCCAAAATGTGATAAAAACGTCATAGTATAGCATGTTGTCCAAAACGGATCAAAAACTTCATAGAATAGTATGTCGTCCAAAACGTGATAAAAACGTCATAGTATAGCCTGTCGTCCAAAACATGATTAAAACGTCATAGTATAGTACGTCGTCCAAAACGGGTCAAAAACGTCATAGTATAGTATGTCGTCCAAAACGGTTCAAAAACGTCATAATATATCATGTCGTCCAAAACGTGATAAAAACGTCATAGTATAGTATGTCGTCCAAAACGTGATAAAAACGTCAAAGTATAGTATGTCGTCCAAAACGTGATAAAAACGTCAAAGTATAGTATGTCGTTCAAAACGTGATGCAAACGTCATAGTATAGTATGTCGTTCAAAACGTGATGCAAACATCATAGTATAGTATGTCGTCCAAAACGGGTCAAAAACGTCATAGTATAGCCTGTCGTCCAAAACGTGATAAAAACGTCATAGTATAGTATGTCGTCCAAAACGTGATAAAAACGTCATAGTATAGTATGTCGTCCAAAACGTGATAAAAACGTCAAAGTATAGTATGTCGTCCAAAACGTGATAAAAACGTCAAAGTACAGTATGTCGTCCAAAATGTGATAAAAACGTCATAGTATAGCATGTTGTCCAAAACGGATCAAAAACTTCATAGAATAGTATGTCGTCCAAAACGGGTCAAAAACGTCATAGTATAGCCTGTCGTCCAAAACGTGATAAAAACGTCATAGTATAGTATGTCGTCCAAAACGTGATAAAAACGTCATAGTATAGTATGTCGTCCAAAACGTGATAAAAACGTCAAAGTATAGTATGTCGTCCAAAACGTGATAAAAACGTCAAAGTATAGTATGTCGTCCAAAACGTGATAAAAACGTCAAAGTACAGTATGTCGTCAAAAATGTGATAAAAATGTCATAGTATAGTATGTCGTCCAAAACGGGTCAAAAACGTCATAGTTTAGTATGTCGTCCAAAACGGGTCAAAAACGTCATAGTATAGTATGTCGTGATAATTATCACCACAAACGTCATAGTATAGTATGTCGTCGAAAACGGGTCAAAAACGTCATAGTATAGTTTGTCGTGATAATTATCATCAAAAACGTCATAGTATAGAATGTCGTCCAAAACGTGATAAAAACGTCATAGTATAGTATGTCGTGATAATTATCATCAAAAACGTCATAGTATAGTATGTCGTGCAAAACGGGTCAAAAACCTCATAGTATAGTATGTCGTCCAAAACGGGTCAAAAACCTCATAGTATAGTATGTCGTCCAAAACGGGTCAAAAACGTCATAGTATAGTATGTCGTCCAAAACGGGTCAAAAACGTCATAGTATAGTATGTCGTCCAAAACGGGTCACAAACGTCATATTATAGTATGTCGTCCAAAACGTGATGAAAACGTCATAGTATAGTATGTCGTCCAAAACGGGTCAAAAACGTCGTAGCATAGTATGTCGTCCAAAACGTGATAAAAACGTCATAGTATAGTATGTCGTCCAAAACTGGTCAAAAACGTCGTAGTATAGCATGTCGTCCAAAACGTGATAAAAACGTCATAGTATAGTATGTCGTCCAAAACGGTTCAAAAACGTCATAGTATAGTATGTCGTTCAAAACGTGATGCAAACGTCATAGTATAGTATGTCGTCCAAAACGGGTCAAAAACGTCATAGTATAGCATGTCGTCCAAAACGTGATGCAAACGTCATAGTATACTATGTCGTCCAAAACGGGTCAAAAACGTCATAGTATACTATGTCGTCCAAAACTGGTCAAAAACGTCGTAGTATAGTATGTCGTCCAAAACGTGATAAAAACGTCATAGTATAGTATGTCGTCCAAAACGTGATAAAAACATCATAGTATAGTATGTCGTCCAAAACGTGATGAAAATTTCATAGTATAGTATGTCGTCCAAAACGTGATGAAAACGTCATAGTATAGCATGTCGTGATAAATATCACCAAAAACGTCATCGTATAGTATGTCGTCCAAAACGTGATGAAAATTTCATAGTATAGTATGTCGTCCAAAACGTGATGAAAATTTCATAGTATAGTATGTCGTCAAAAACGTGATGAAAACGTCATAGTATAGTAAGTCGTTAAAAATTTTGTACAAACTATTATCGTACAGCATGTTTGTGTTAACATTTCAAATGCAAAGAAAAAGCCACACATGACAGAAAATGAAGCACAGATGTTCATTGTTGTTTGTTAAATCACGTTTTAATGATTAAACACACTTTTCTGATTTGTACACACATCAAACATGATCGAAATACTGGTAACAGGGGAGCCTCCAGACGTCTGAGGGGTTGATGAGGACTTTGTTGTTGGTTTCCTCTGAGGTTTGTGTCTGGAGGTGGGATTCTCAGGGTGGTTCTGGTCAGAGAACTCTGGGTCCACAGAGGTATAAATCAGTGTTGAGGTTCTGGTTCTGCTGTTTGAGGCTCAGCCGTCCTGCAGCAGGTCGTACGATCCTCCATTCACCACCTCGTGTTTGTCCTCTGCCTGCAAACAGGAAGTTGAAACATTCAGGTTATGATCAAGTTCCCAGTCATTTCTCTGTTTAGGTTTTTTCTCACATCATGAATGTTGTTAGATTTTTAACATCATAGGATAACGTGTTCTAAAGATGCCAGATATATCATTTAAAACTTGGAAATGTCACAGTGTAGTAGGTCATAAAAATCTTATAGTGTGTCATTAAAACATCATAGCATCCCATAAGATACAGTGAAAAATGTCAAAAAAAGAATGCATAGTATGTTATGTCATTAAACACAACACTTTTACAGACTTAACTATAACAATTATCACAGTGGAGCATGTCATGAAAGTATAGTTAAAAACATTGTAGTGTCAAATATAACTCTGAAAAACGATCTTAGTGAAGTATTTTGTCAAAACGGAGTTGTGTGTCGTCAGACGTGTGGCAAAGACAAAGATAGTTTAGTCTGTAGTTACAGTATGTAGGATGTTTGTTTTCAAACTTCATAGGTGAGTAAGTCATTTAAAAAAAATGTCAGTTTAGAATGTTGTAAAAATTTTGTCTAAAAAACGTCATAGTATAGTGTGTCGTCCGAAATGTGATAAAAACGTCATTGTATAGCATGTCGTGATAAATGTGTCAAAAACGTCATAGTAAAGCATGTCGTCCGAAATGTGTCAAAAACGTCATAGTATAGTATGTCGTCCGAAATGTGTGAAAAACGTCATAGTATAGTATGTCGTGATAAATGTGTCAAAAACGTCATAGTAAAGTATGACGTACGAAATATCTCAAAAACGTCATAGTATAGTATGTCGTCCGAAATGTGTGAAAAATGTCATAGTAGAGTATGTCGTCCGAAATGTGATAAAAACGTCATTGTATAGCATGTCGTGATAAATGTGTCAAAAACGTCATAGTAAAGCATGTCGTCCGAAATGTGTCAAAAACGTCATAGTATAGTATGTCGTCCGAAATGTGTGAAAAACGTCATAGTATAGTATGTCGTGATAAATGTGTCAAAAACGTCATAGTAAAGTATGACGTACGAAATATCTCAAAAACGTCATAGTATAGTATGTCGTCCGAAATGTGTGAAAAATGTCATAGTATAGTATGTCGTCCGAAATGTGTCAAAAACGTCATAGTATAGTATGACGTACGTAATGTGTCAAAAACGTCATAGTAGAGTATGTCGTCCGAAATGTTTCAAAAACGTCATAGTAGAGTATGTCGTCCGAAATGTGTGAAAAACGTCATTGTATAGCATGTCGTGATAAATGTGTCAAAAACGTCATAGTATAGCATGTCGTTCGAAATGTGTGAAAAATGTCATAGTATAGTATGTCGTCCAAATGTGTCAAAAACGTCATAGTATAGCATGTCGTGATAAATGTGTCAAAAACGTCATAGTATAGCATGTCGTTCGAAATGTGTGAAAAATGTCATAGTATAGTATGTCGTCCGAAATGTGTCAAAAACGTCATGGTATAGTATGTCGTCCGAAATGTGTCAAAAACGTCATAGTATAGCATGTCGTGATAAATGTGTCAAAAACGTCATAGTAAAGTATGACGTCTGAAATGTGATAAAAACGTCATAGTATAGTATGTCGTGGTAAATGTGTGAAAAACGTCATAGTATAGCATGTCGTCCGAAATGTGTGAAAAACGTCATAGTATAGCATGTCGTCCGAAATGTGTGAAAAACTTCATAATATAGTATGTCGTCCGAAATGTGTGAAAAACGTCATAGTATAGCATGTCGTGGTAAATGTGTGAAAAACGTCATAGTATAGCATGTCGTCCGAAATGTGTGAAAAACGTCATAGTATAGCATGTCGTCCGAAATGTGTGAAAAACGTCATAGTATAGCATGTCGTCCGAAATGTGTGAAAAACGTCATAGTATAGTATGTCGTCCGAAATGTGATAAAAACGTCATAGTATAGTATGTCGTCCGAAATGTGATAAAAACGTCATAGTATAGTATGTCGTGATAAATGTGTCAAAAACGTCATAGTATAGTATGACGTCTGAAATGTGATAAAAACGTCATAGTATAGTATGTCGTGGTAAATGTGTGAAAAACGTCATAGTATAGCATGTCGTGGTAAATGTGTGAAAAACGTCATAGTATAGCATGTCGTCCGAAATGTGTGAAAAACTTCATAATATAGTATGTCGTCCGAAATGTGTGAAAAACGTCATAGTATAGCATGTCGTCCGAAATGTGTGAAAAACGTCATAGTACAGCATGTCGTCCGAAATGTGTCAAAAACGTCATAGTACAGCATGTCGTCCGAAATGTGTCAAAAACGTCATAGTATAGCATGTCGTCCGAAATGTGCCAAAAACGTCATAGTATAGCATGTCGTCCGAAATGTGCCAAAAACGTCACAGTATAGTCTGTCGTCCGAAATGTTTCAAAAACGTCATAGTAGAGTATGTCGTCCGAAATGTGTGAAAAATGTCATAGTATAGTATGTCGTCCGAAATGTGTCAAAAACGTCATAGTATAGCATGTCGTCCGAAATGTGTCAAAAACGTCATAGTAGAGTATGTCGTCCGAAATGTGTGAAAAACGTCATAGTATTGCATGTCGTCCGAAATGTGTCAAAAACGTCATAGTATAGCATGTCGTCCGAAATGTGTCAAAAACGTCATAGTAGAGCATGTCGTCCGAAATGTGTCAAAAACGTCATAGTATAGCATGTCGTCCGAAATGTGTGAAAAACGTCATAGTATAGCATGTCGTCCGAAATGTGTGAAAAACGTCATAGTATAGCATGTCGTCCGAAATGTGTGAAAAACGTCATAGTATAGTATGTCGTCCGAAATGTGTGAAAAACGTCATAGTATAGCATGTGGTGGTAAATGTGTGAAAAACGTCATAGTATAGCATGTCGTCCGAAATGTGTCAAAAACGTCATAGTATAGCATGTCGTCCGAAATGTGTCAAAAACGTCATAGTATAGCATGTCGTCCGAAATGTGTCAAAAACGTCATAGTATAGCATGTCGTCCGAAATGTGTCAAAAACGTCATAGTATAGTATGTCGTCCGAAATGTGTCAAAAACGTCATAGTATAGCATGTCGTCCGAAATGTGTCAAAAACGTCATAGTATAGCATGTCGTCCGAAATGTGCCAAAAACGTCACAGTATAGCATGTCGTCCGAAATGTGCCAAAAACGTCACAGTATAGTCTGTCGTCCGAAATGTTTCAAAAACGTCATAGTAGAGTATGTCGTCCGAAATGTGTGAAAAATGTCATAGTATAGTATGTCGTCCGAAATGTGTCAAAAACGTCATAGTATAGCATGTCGTCCGAAATGTGTCAAAAACGTCATAGTAGAGTATGTCGTCCGAAATGTGTGAAAAACGTCATAGTATTGCATGTCGTCCGAAATGTGTCAAAAACGTCATAGTATAGCATGTCGTCCGAAATGTTTCAAAAACGTCATAGTATAGCATGTCGTCCGAAATGTGTCAAAAACGTCATAGTATAGCATGTCGTCCGAAATGTGTCAAAAACGTCATAGTATAGCATGTCGTCCGAAATGTGTCAAAAACGTCATAGTATAGCATGTCGTCCGAAATGTGTCAAAAACGTCATAGTATAGCATGTCGTCCAAAATGTGTCAAAAACGTCATAGTAGAGCATGTCGTCCGAAATGTGTCAAAAACGTCATAGTAGAGCATGTCGTCCGAAATGTGTCAAAAACGTCATAGTATAGCATGTCGTCCGAAATGTTTCAAAAACGTCATAGTATAGCATGTCGTCCGAAATGTGTCAAAAACGTCATAGTATAGTATGTCGTGATAAATATCACCAAAAACATCATAGTATAGTATGTCGTCCGAAATGTTTCAAAAACGTCATAGTATAGCATGTCGTCCGAAATGTGTCAAAAACGTCATAGTATAGTATGTCGTGATAAATATCACCAAAAACGTCATAGTATAGTATGTCGTCCGAAATGTGTCAAAAACGTCATAGTATAGCATGTCGTCCGAAATGTTTCAAAAACGTCATAGTATAGCATGTCGTGATAAATATCACCAAAAACGTCATAGTA
The DNA here is from genome assembly GCA_024666655.1 of Dascyllus trimaculatus. NCBI lineage: Eukaryota > Metazoa > Chordata > Actinopteri > Pomacentridae > Dascyllus > Dascyllus trimaculatus. Next base: position 1,195,053 of record CM045465.1, on the reverse strand, counting down.
TAGTATGTCGTGATAAATATCACCAAAAACGTCATAGTATAGTATGTCGTCCGAAATGTGTCAAAAACGTCATAGTATAGTATGTCGTGATAAATATCACCAAAAACGTCATAGTATAGCATGTCGTCCGAAATGTGTGAAAAACGTCATAGTATAGTATGTCGTGATAAATATCACCAAAAACGTCATAGTATAGCATGTCGTCCGAAATGTGTCAAAAACGTCATAGTATAGCATGTTGCCCGAAAAAAAGTCACAGTTTAGAATATTGTAAAAATGTGTTATCTGTTTTAAAAAAACGTCATAGTATAGCATGTTTTCAAACAATGTAAAAACACATCACAGATTAGTATGTTGTAAAAATTTTGTCAACAATGTTTTAGTTTAAATGTCATAAAATTGTTCTAAAATAACGTCAGTTTAGTATCTTGTAAAACGTTTGTAAAAAGATGTTTGAGGGAACAAACCTTTTCAAACTATGACATCTTTTTATGTTGTAAAAACCATCACAGCATAACATGTCATAAAAATGTCGACAAAAGTGTCATACTATACTATGTCCTTAAAATGTTGTATGAAATGTCACCGTTTAGTAGGTTGTAAAATATCGTAAAAAATAGTACATGTATGTTCTAAAAGTTTAAGTTCTCATAGCATCTTAGGTCTTTAAACATGACGTAAAAATATCAAAAACATCATAAAATAACTGTAATATGTATGAATTACTGTGTTAATAAATTGTGGACAACAAATATAACAAATATTGACAGACGTCATCGTATGTTGTAAAAATGTCATCCTATATCCAGCATGTAGTTTAAAACGTCATGAAAAGACTCCAGTTTATTCTATTATTAGTAGCTAAACATGTTTTGCTGCTTCTTCAAACTGAGTCTGATAATAAGTCGTACAGAGAAGTTGAACTTTTAACCTCCAGAATGTTCTGTTCATGTGTTCCTTATATGCAGGTGTTGATGTTAAAGACGTTCACTGACTGTGGCGGCTGACGTGTTGGACTCTTCTGGAGATGCCTCATAAACCGGATTACAGATGCTTCGGCTGCAGTTTGGCGCCGGAGCTTCTTCCTCGGCGTCTTCCTCCTGTCAGAGCAACCGACCAATCAGAGCTGAGCATTAAGAACAGCCAGCCAATCGGAACAAGGCTCAGACTAACAATAAAATCATTTGAAATCTCCGTCTTTGTACTGGATGGTTCTTTGTGACTGAAACTTTGTTAAATCTTAATGACATGCACGACCTTCTTCTCTTTTTTAACCTTATCGATTAATATACTTTTTTAACTACTGATAGCAATTAATTAAGGATTAATCATTAACATCCCTACAAACAGAGGACAATCACCAGATTAATCAACAGGTAAAATAATAGTTCGCTGCAGTCGTACCTTGAAGTAGTGGAACTGGAACGGTGCGGCTTTGTGTCGGTAGAAGTGATATCCGACGAAGACGACGGCCGCCACCACAACCACCAGCAGAACCACTCCGACTCCCATCCCGGTCTTGTGAGCAGCGTGCATCTGCAGAGCCAATCAGAGACCAGCTCAGACGCTTCCATCAGTTCGATCAAAGGAAGTTGTGCTTAAAGAACGATGACATCACTGACCTCTGGGCGAGGGGGCGGGGCTTTCAGCGGCCCCTGGAGGACGTGGATGATCCCGTTGGAAGCCTGGACGTCGGAGTCGGTGATGAAGCGGTCGTTGATGTAACGGGACGACTGTGGAGACCAAAACAGGAGTTCAGTGTTTTTTACAACAGCGCCACCTACTGGACTGGATTATTCAAGGATTAAAGCAAAGACTGGATTTCTCAAACCAAGACGAATCACAGTGTGAAAACTGAATATGAAAACTGCTCTGATGCCTTCAGTTGGGCAGAAACATAACCTGGTGAAGGGAAGTCATGTCGTCTGTGTCTCTTAACTTTCAAATATTTGGCCGGAGAAACAAAACATCCACAAATAAACACAAAATGACCTCAAAGAGACTCAGAAAGACGCTAAACAGCCAGAAAATCAAGGTAAAAGCACAAAACAACTCCCTCATAATGACCTAGATATGCAAACTGCAGGACAGACAGCAGTATTTTGAGGGAATCAATCTGTTAAACCATAACTTGTTAGTTAGAAAGTACTACTATGGTGAAATAAACCTGAGAAACTGCAACTACTTGAACAGAAAGTATCATCTGATGACCGATCCCTGATCACGTTAAGACCTTAATCTGATTGAACAAACACCTGTTATGTGACAAAACACTAGGAGAAGTGTGTGCAGTCAAGTTGGATTCACATGACGGCAGAACAACTGTTGATGATGACGTGTCTGAAGCTCCTCAGTCGTCCAGGTCTCGGTTCTCCTCGTGGTTTCAATCGTAGCATCAGCTTGAGTTGCTACGGTTGAAGCTACGAGGACCTGCATGATGAAACCCATCATGATGCAGCTTCCAGGTGTGTCGGTTCTTCCTGCCGTCATGTGATCAGAACCTCACCAGAGCCGACGGGTCGAGCAGGTCGGCGACTCCGACGACGGTCAGGCTGCCGACCCGAGTTCTGATCCGGCTGCCGTTCTTCAGCTGGCTGGCAGGAAGAGCCTGACCCTCGGACAGGTGGAACTCCAGGTCTCTGTGGGACAGAGTCTGCAGGAAGCAGCAGCAGGGTTCAGTCAGAGCAAACATCATCATCACACCCATAAAAACAGACGACAAGACGCTAAAAACGAGCACTGAGGCGTCCAGAAGGACAGGAAAGGGAGAGAAATGGACTGAAAAACACACAAAATACCCACAAAGAGATACAACATGACCATGAACACACAAAATGATGGTAAATAGAGACAGAACAACCACAAACAGACATAAACGACCACAGGCTTCCCTCCTCTCAGGTGTTGCTGCGGCGACTCACCTGGTTGTCGGGGAAACCGCTGTTGTCAGGTACGAACAGCGTGGACTGGACCGTCAGGTTACTGAGACGCTTCACAAACTGCTTCCCTGAATCCGACACCTGAGAGTAGTTCAGGATTTGCTGCAGGAGGAGAATCAGAGATCAGTAAAGTTCTAAGGACAACGAGGAGACAGAGATCCAGAGATCCAGGAGGAACCGACTCACCGTCAGGAAGTTGGAGAACGTCGGGGTGGACTTCAGAACCTGCAGCAGGTTCCCTGTACAGCTGAATCCATCTCCAACGTAACCGGGTTTACACTCACATGTCACCTCTGAAACAGAACACAAGCTCAGAACCAAGACAGAACCCAGACAGAAGATACAGAAGATACCGAACCATACAGAACAAATGCACCACAATTACACTCAACCTCTGAAACACACAACACACCGCTCAGAACCAACACAGAACCAACATAGAACCAATCCAGAACCGATGGATTCAAATGTAACTTATAAGACAGAAAGTCCAACTTTTCTTTGTGATGACTGATTTAATGATTTACCACAAAATGAAGTTGTGAAATTAAAAAGTCTTTAAAAATATGGTAAAATTCTACGATATAAAGTCACAATTATCAAACATTAAGTTAAAGAAAATCTGAATTAGGAAATAAAAGTTAAAAACCTCAAAGGAAAATTTAAATTATGATTTGTTGCGTTCAAGGACTGTGGGAAAGTTGAAAACCTGACGATTCCTTCTGACTGATGAGTTGAGTCATTTTTGGTAGAGAGAACGTTCCTTTTAGACCTTCTGGTGGATTCTGTGGTTCAGAGGTTTAACTCGGTAAACTCCAGCCTCACCCTTCATCCGGTAGCAGAACGTGTCCCAGGTCTCGCTCAGGTTCTTTCGGGTTCCGTAGTCGACGATGCCGACGTGTCCGAAGCCACAGCTGGGGTTGGGGTAGGTGGTGGGGTAGGCGACCCGGGCCTGGTCCAACCAGCCGGCAGCACACATGTTCATCCCGGCCTGCAGAGAAACACCGGCTGTAACCAGAACCACACAAACACCAGCAGGTTCTCCAGGTTCTCCAGGTTCTCCAGGCTGCGAGGCGTTCACTGACCTGCTGGGCGTAGGACAGCTGATTGTAGGTGGCCAGGCTGCCTCCCTTCGCTGAACAGGCCTGCTGGGCGGCTGTGTAGTTGAGTTTGTACTGACCTCTGCTGGACCGATAGTGGAACACACCGAGGGTGGCGTCTGAACACAAACACAACAACACAACTCAACAAACAGCGGAGAACGTTCCCACAACGTTACCGACAAGTTCTAATAACTTCTTAGAGAAAATGTTCCAACCAGAGAGTGTCTTCTTTGATGACGAAGGAGGAACGTTCTCAAAACTACATTCATTCGTTCTCCACACGTTGTCAAAGCCTCACATGGTTTTTATAAAATGTCCTTCAATGTGACAAAGGTGGAACATTCTTCCTGCAGTGTTCTCAAGATGTTCTGGGAATGTTGTTGAGGAACACATTAGAGAACGTTCTTCAGTAATACGAAGGTTCTGAATGCAACATTTGGACAACGTTTCAGGTGACAGAACGTTCTCAATGAGATGTTCCTCTGATGTGATCTATATCAAAGGTAGAACATTTTGCCTTTTGTTGAAGGAACAAACTATAGAACGTTCTTCTACAAAACGTTCTCACAGTGTTCCATGATAACAAAGGAAGAACGTTCTCAAACCAACATTCGGTAAATGTTTTAAAGATGGTATCCAAACCTGAGATGGTACAATGTTCTTTACAAGACGTTGAGGAAACACATCATAGAACGTTCTCAAACCAGCATTCAAACAAATGTTCCAGATGTTCTCGAGGCCTCAGACGACAAAACGTTTCTCGTAACGTTCCTGTAACGTGGTATGTTGTTGTTGAGGGAACATATTACAGAACGTTCAGGATGTTCTGGGGATGTTGTTAAGGGTTAAAGTGTTCCACAACAACAACAGAAGGATGTTCTCCGTTTAACCAGTTTGGAGAACGTTAGAACATAACGGTCCAACAACGTTATCACCAAACATTCTGAGAACGTCTTTAGTTGTCCTGTTTGGCCTCTCTGTGTTTCCCTACAGGCTCCGCCCCCTGCACCTGGAGGCTCCACCTTAACAGGAAGTGAGTTTACCTTCAAAGTGCAGGTCGGTACACCTGGCGTCCTGGTGGCACTTCCCGTTGTCCTGGAGACAGCGGCTGATTGGCAGCTGCCTGAGCTCACAGGTGACCCCGTCTCCGATGTATTTGTCCTTACAGGTGCACTTCTTCTTCCCCTGCTCACACACACAGGTAACACTCACCGACGGTCACACACACCTGAGAGTCTAAACCTGTAAACGTGGCGTCAGTCGGCCTCACCGGAGCCGTCATGGTGCAGGTGGCGTGTTCGTGGCAGCCGCCGTTGTCCCCGGCGACGCAGGGGTCGATGGGCTGGCAGGTGAAGCCGTCTCCACTGTGGCCTTTAGGACAGGTGCAGCTCACCTTCTCACCTTTCTGAGAACACTTGGCTCCTTTAGCACAACCGCCGTTCCACACCTGACAGACGTCCATCACTGCAGAAACAGACGTCCACAACACATTGAAGCAGTTTCAGGACCTTTAAAGGCTTTGAAAGAAGCCGTCCAGGTGTGTTTCTGTGTGGTTACCTGTACAGGTGAATCCGTCTCCCTCATAAAATGGCCGACACACGCAGGTGTTGTTCTCCTTGCAGACGGCTTTAGGAGAGCAGGACGGAGAACACTGGAACACCTCGGCTGGAGGAAACACAGAAGCTCTGTTAGAGAACCGGAGGCCAGCAGGTCACACGGTCAACATCCACCAGCTTAGCATGTTAGCTTAGCATGTTAGCCACACATTAAAATATTAACACTGCAGAGACCAGAGGAGGCGTCACCCAGACTGCAATCAGTTCACGTTGGCAAGCAGAGAGCATTGTGCTACCGAGCAGCTAGTAAAGGGGCACCATGACAAAGTTTTCTGTTATTCTTAATGACCTCCGACCAGAGCTGATGAGTTAAATGAAGCTGGGATCAACTCAGACACCATCCCTGTATTCCAGTAGCATATAAACCAGACTGATAACACGATACAACAAGCCTTATTAATCCCACAGTTACAGCAGCAAACAAAATATCAGTAGAGAAAAAATATAAACAATTATATTATTCATGAGGTAAACTCACTCTGGACGTCGCAGCGATCGCCGCTCCATCCGGCCTCGCAGAAGCAAACACCTGTACCTTTACGTCCGTCGTCACATGACCCGTGTTCTGAGCAGTTACAGGCTGGAAGACAGAAACATCCAGGACTAAAACAGCTGCAGGATCAAACGCTGCGGAGGAAACTCGGCCGGCTGCTGCTCACCTTTACAGGTAGGACCGTAGAAGCCCTCGCTGCACAGCTCACAGGCCACACCCTCGAAACCCTTGTCACAGGTACAGGTACCGTTACCGAGGTGACCGTCGTCGCATTTACCACGGTTACTGCAGGGAGAGTGGACTCCACCTGGACAGACTGGAGAGGGGGCGGGGTTTATCAGGAAACATATGCATGATGCCACAAATATGATGTCACCGATTATTTACACATTTGTGATGTCACTGATTGATTGTTTACATATTTGTGATGTCACTGACTGTTTACATATTTGTGATGTCACTGATTGATTGTTTACATATTTATGATGTCACTGATTGTTTACATGTTTGTGATGTTTAAAGTTTTGACAGCAATAAAAACTGTTTTGTTTAAAAAGCCAAACTTTAAATCTTTTCATCTCTCAAAGCAAAATTAGAGATGTCGAATGAAAAATGTGAAATAAAAATGGAACCATGTTATTTAGTTAGAATTACTGTTTACATCAAAACTATCAGAGCAAATAAAATGTTTGATATTTGAAATTAAATGAGGAACTTTTAGGCTTCAGTGCTGAGAGACGTGGTTTGATGTTTTCACTGGAGCAGTTTTCATTTTACCGTCTTCCTCTGTTTCCTTGTCCTTCTGTGTTGTTCCCCGTCTATCTGCCTGCTCTGGTTTGATTCCTATTAATCTTTAAGAATCACTTAAACAAGTGAACTATTATTATTTGAAACTACAGAGTGGAAGACAAAAGCAGATCAACTATATTCAGTCAAAACAAGGACTGTGTCGCCTACAGAGTCCGACTGGCCTTAAATCAAACTGTTAACTTGGTGTCTCTGATGTTTTCACCAAACCAGAACTTTTCATGGCAGCTTCCTCACAGCTCAGACCCTCTTCCGTTGCTATGAGACCGTTTCTATGGCGATGACCTCACCCAGACAGTCTCGTCCGTAGTAACCATGACAACACTTGGGCTGCCAGAGGTTGACGGTGCAGACGGGCCGACAGCCGAAGTTCTTGGAGATGTACATGGACGGCAGGTCGCACTTCTGGACCTCCTGAACACAAAAACACAGCGAGACGATCAGAAGCAGCTTCAGCTGAAACTCAGCCGGACGGACGTGAAGAACGACGGAGACTCTGACCTTCTTCTTCATCCCTGTAGGACACTGAGTCAGAATCGAAGAGCACAACCCACAGTTCATCTGCCACAGAAGAAGAAGAGCAACGGAAGAACAAAGCTGAAATCCAGAAATCCATTTCAAAAACGAGACAAATAAGCTAGTTTAAATGTAAGTGGAGGATTCACCTGCAGGTCGAAGGTGTTCTGTTCGTCGCAGCGCCCCCCCAGACTGGGCGGAGTCAGCAGACAGTCGATCCCGTAGGCGATTCCAGCTTTCAGCACTAAATGTCTCTGAACGATCCGACACTTCACATCGTTGATGAAGATCTCTCCCTGGTTAGAGAACAACATTTATTAACCCGTCGACTTAACAGAGTTACAGTCAGGACCTTAACGACAAGAATGTCTGAGTCAGAAACGATCTAGAGTCCTGTTACTACACACACAAATATACATGTACACTATAGTGCCAAAAGTATTGGGACTCCCCTCCAAATGATTGAATCCAGGTGTTCCAGTCACTTCCATGGCCACAGGTGTATAAATCCACCCCCTAGACATGCAGACTGCTGCTACAGACACTAGTGAAAGAATGGCTCAGTGGATTCAAGCGTGGTACCCTGATAGGTTGACTCTCCATTCTACTCCTTACTAAATATTCTACGGTCAACTGTTAGTAGTATTATAACAAAATGAGAGTCAACAGCTCCAGACCTCCAGACTTGGTGTGGCCTTCAGATCAGCTCCAGAACAGTGGTAGAGCTTCATTAATGGGTTTCCAGCCCAGCAGCTGCATCCAAGCCTCACATCACCAAGGTCAATGCAAAGCGTTGATGCAGTGGTGTAAAGCAGCCGCCACTGGACTCTAGAGCAGTGGAGACCAGTTCTCTGGAGGGACCAATCACACTTCTCTGTCTGGACATCCCATGGACCAGTCTGGGTTTGGAGGTTGCCAGGACAACGGTACTTCCTGACTGCATTGTTCCAAGTGTAAAGTCTGGTGGAGGGGGGTTATGGTGTGGGGGTGTTCTTCAGGGGTTGGGCTTGGCCCCTTAGTTCCAGTGAAAGGAACTCTTAATGCTTCAGCAGACCAACACATTCTGGACTATTTGATGCTCCCAACTTTGTGGGAACAGTTTGGGGATGGCCCCTTCCTGTTCCAACATGGCTGCCACCAGAGCACAAAGCAAGGTCAGTAAAGACATGGATGATCCAGTCTGGTGTGGAGGAACTGGACTGGCCTGCTCAGAGTCCTGACCTCAACCTGATAGAACACCTTTGGGATGGATTAGAGTGGAGACTGAGAGCCAGGCCTTCTGGTCCAACATCAGGGTCTGACCTCACAGATGGTCAAAGATTCCCATGAACACACTCCTGAACCTTGTGGAAAACCTTCCCAGGAGAGTTGAGGCTGTTATAGCTGCAGAGGGTGGAACAACTCCATATTAAACCCTACAGACTCAGAATGTCATCATGTAAATGCAGACGTCTCAACACTTTTGGCCATGCAGTGTATATATTTCATATGATAAATGTTAAGGGGACTTTTGGGTTCTATTACAGTCTTGGATGTATCAACAGTTAGCAGCAGCATACTGTAGATTGTAATGCAGTATGGTTGTCTGTGTTGCTGTGGTGCTTACGATGTTGTCCGTCCCTCCACAGGAGAAGGACAGCGGTGATCCCTGCAGAGTCCGAGTCGAGTCCAGGTAGACCAGGCCTTCAGCGTACACCTGAGTTCAACAAGACACTTTAAACCAGCTACAAACACAGACTCTGGTCATGAAAGGAGTCCTGGTCCTACTAAGAGGGACTGCTGGCTTCTGCCCGACCTTCTGGTTCAGTATGATGTGGTACTTCAGGTACTCCAGCAGCTGTGGTCTGTTGTGTTGGTGGAACAGGAAGTCCTTCTGCTCCTGCGGCAGCGACGCCATGGCGGCATCCGACGGCAGGAAGATGGTCACCGGCTGGTTCAGGTGATCGTTGACCAGGTCCAAGACACCGGTGTCCTGAGATGTGCAGGAGATCACAACGGTTAGGAAAGTTAACCTCACAGTCCAGGACTCCACGCTGCATCAAGTATCAGGTGTCAACAACATGGCGCCAAAGTATTAATACCTTTAATTTTAACATGCAGAAGTATAACACCCTGACTATCAGAGCTATCATTGAAGACAAGGTTTAAACTCTTCAGAAACTCTGATATCTGGATCCACCTGTTCAATCGTCACCGTCTCACCTCCAGCAGTCTGAAGAAGGTTTTATAACCGTGCTGTTCGGCCACGTCGGTCAGGTTCAGGTCCGTCATATCCTGCAGAAACACGTCGACATGAAGCAGTTCAAGAACCAGCAACTGAACCCAAACCCAGCCTGATCAGTCCGATCGATTAGCGGGGATCAAAGTCTCTGATTGTTACAGGGAGGAGGGCGAAGCTCTCAGCGTCGACGCCGGGCGGAAACAGAATCCTGTTGATCTCATGGATGACGCCGTTGGTGCTGACGTCGTCGCTCATCGTCACGTTCGCCTGGTTGATGGAGATCATGTCCTGGAAATGAGTCGCCCACAAACAGAAGGACGTAGAGATTAAACTATAATGTTGGTCATCATGTGGACGAGCCGGATATTAATTCACTGTTTCAGACAGAAGTTAAACCTCTTGGTCACCTGTTTGGACCCGGTGGTCAGAACCAGTCCGGACAGCGCCGTCAGGTTCCTGGGTCGACTCAGGTCTTCAGGCAGCAGAGTGTGACACATGACGATGTGGTTGCGCAGCAGGTTGGCAAACTTCTCCCTAAATTTAGACGACATCTTCAACTGGAACACAAAATAAAAGTCAGACAACAGACGGAACCAGAGAACGGAGCAGCTTCAGGACTCCAACGAATACAGACAGGCCTTAATGAAGTCAGACAACCAAGAGGGAACACAAAGTGACCACAAAGACATGCTAACAATCAAAAAGACACGCTAACAACCACAAAGACAAACTAACAACCACAAGACAAGCTAGCAATCAAAAATGAATGCTAAGAATCAAACAAACAAGCTAACAAAAGACAAGCTAACAACCACAAAGTAAAGCTAACAACCACAAGGATACGCTAACAACAACAAAGACATGGTAACAATCAAAAAGACGCGCTAACAATCAAAAAGACAAGCTAATAGCCACAAAGAGACACAAGACAATCAAAAATGACAGAAAACAACTGCAACAACACATAAAAAGACCACAAAGACAGAAAAAATGCCGCTAACAACCACAAAAATACATAAAACAGCCAAAAAACGAGACAAAGCAACCAGAATGAGACACTAAACGACTGCAAAAAGACACTAACAACCACAAAAAGAAATACGACCACAAATAGACACTAAACCACCATAAAGACACACAAAATGACCGCAAAAAGACACAAACAATCACAGAAACACAAAACAACTGCACAACACTCATCAAAAAATGACCGCAAAGAGGCGCTAACAACCTTAAAAAGATGTAAAAAGACCATGAAGAGAGACAAAACCATCACAAGTAGAGCCCTTCATCTCCTCAGCACCGACCTTACGTGACGTTTCCGTGTTGAAGGCCTCGGTGTTGGGGATGAAGACGGTGAACGGGCCTCGGCCTCTCAGGGAAATCTCCACCATCTGTAAGCAGAACTCGGTTAATGTGTTCCACCTGCAGGGGGCGACACTGTGCAGCGGCAGAACTCACCACCAGGCCGTAGTAGAAGTTGGTCATCCCCTTCATCTTCATCTCCTGAGAACAGTCTGAGGTTAGTTCACAGGTTCTGCAGCTTCATGAGTTCTAATGTTCCCGTCCTGCTGCTCACCCTCTCCACGGTTCCTTTACAGCTCAGACCGTCTCCAATGAAGAACTGGCTGCAGGTGCAGTTCCTGGTTCCGGGTCCCGTCATGTTGCACCGGGCGTACGGATGGCAGCCGCCGTTCCTCTGGGAACATCAGCAGCTCAACGTTAATCTGAGGAGCACGTCTGAGGGGATCCAGCAGAACTCAGAGAGAATGAATCTGACATCAAACTGGACTCGTAACCATACAAACTGATCAGCTAGAACCATTTCTTCTAACGGTTCTGTAAAGAACGCCCAGAGGAACCTCAAAAAAACTGTTCCTTCACCTCCCAGGAGCTTCAGTGGAAAGCAACTGGACTTCTCTTCTAGGTTCCTGCTTTGATGACTGAGAACTTCCACAGACATGTTCCCTTAAATGTTGCTTCAATTGACTTGAACAGAAACAAGTTCTTTAAGACTTTCAGGTTCTATTGGGGGCAGTGGTCCAACGGTTCAGTCTCTGTTCTACTGACTAGAAGGTCAGAGGATCAAACCCCAATGCCACCAGTGTTGGGCCCTTGAGCGAGGCCCTTAACCCTTCCTGCTCCAGGAGGCTACCATGGCTGACCCTGACCCCAACTGGGATAGGAGGAAACAACATTTCACATTACTGTAAAAATGTATTCATGACAATAAAGCTTTCTTCTTCTTCTGAGGGATCCCTAAAGATGTCTGAAAGAACCATCAACAAATGGTTTGAAACAACTTCAGCAAAACAGGTTTAGAAATGAACCAGTTCTTCAAAGGGGAAGCATAAATAACACCCCAAAGAACTTCGTAAAACTAAGTTTGCATCCATTTCTTCATACAGCGCTTAAAGGAACCTTGAAGGAACCCTCAAAGGTGCCTCAAAGAACCACCAATGAACAGTTCATTAGTCACCATAAATGGAGCTTTAAAGAACGTCAGCAAAAAAAGGTTCTTTAGGAAACCATCTCTTTACCGGGTCTTTAAAGTCCTCCCAAGGTGCCTCAAAGAACTATCAAAAACCTTTAGGTACCATAAATGGAGCTCCAAAGAGGTCTTTGTAGTTCTTCCTAACAGGACTTGATAACAGTTCTTCTCATTAGAACATTTGAGGTTCTGAACGGTTGGTCAGACAGAACAACATGTTCCAAGATGGTAGTCTGAGATCTGTAAACTGTGATGGACAGTTCTAAAGCTGGTTCTTGCTGCTAAACCAAACCACTTCGATAAAAATCACCTAAAGCACGTGAAGAACCATCGCCTACATGAAGGTCTTTACCTGATGACGGCACTTTAAAGAACCACTTAGGAACCCCTTTGTTTCTGAGAGTACAGAACCGTTCTCCCTCAAACTCACCGTCTGACACAAGTTGATAATCTTGCAGGTCCGTCCATCGCCTGAGTAACCGTCGGTGCAGGCGCAAGACGTCTGAATGGATCCACATGGAACATAAACAGAGGAAGGAAGCAGAACCGCAAACCTGACGTCAACATTTCTGAGAGCTTCAAAAGTCGACACACAAGCTGCAAAAACGCCGCAGAAGAATCCGCCTCACCTTATTTGGTCCGACGTGAATACAGTCTGCGTTGGCGTGGCAACCACCGTTTCCCTCCAGACATGGATTTATCTCTGCAGAGACACAAAAGTCCTGCAGCACTCAAACGCATCATTCAGATCTGCTCAAACTGAAATGATCTCAGAGGACTTTGGGTTTTACATGATTTGGTTTCCAGTGAAATACTTCCATAATCCTCAAAATACTCCTCTACTCCCCCTCACAATGACAACAACCACAAAGAGACTCAAAACAACAACAAAGAGACTCAAAACAACAACAAAGAGACAAACAAACCCAACAAGGTGATAAACAACCACAACAGGTACGAGTGTTGCAGGACCAGTCGGAGCAGAGCGTCACTGCACCAGGACCTCACCGAGGATGGAGCCTCTTTGAAGACTGTTTAACCTGCAGACAGAAGAAGGTGTAACACAGGTGTGTGTACAGGTGAACCTACCGACACACACCAGTCCGTCGCCAGAGTAACCGCTGTTGCAGACGCAGTCCCTCCGTCCGGGTCGGGTTCTCTTACAGACGGCGTACAGGCTGCAGCCCCCGTTGTCCAGCAGACACGGATCCACCGCTGCAACACCACAGCGTCAACTCAAACATCATCCTCAACGTAGCCACCTGAGACTCACCTGCAGCTGCCATGTTGGTTTACCTCGACAGAAGGTTCCGTTCCCTTCAAATCCAGCGGCGCAGAGACACCGAGGGCCGGACGCTGCAGTGACACAGCTGACACACAACACCAGACGTTAGCAGCAGCCTGAGGACGCTAACGTCCAGCGACAAACAGAGAACGACGACTTACTTTGCACTGCTGTGACATTTAACAGACCCACAGAGTTCATCAGCTCTGGACGCAATCTCTGCAAAACACAGAGGGTCAGGATGAGAGGATGCAAAGAGACGACCGCAAAGAGACACAACTACAAAGAGACGACCGCAAAGAGACGACTGCAAAGAGACGACCCCAAAGAGACGACTGGAAAGAGACGACTGGAAAGAGACGACCGCAAAGAGACGACCGCAAAGAGACGACCGGAAAGAGACGACTGGAAAGAGACGACCGCAAAGAGACACAACAACAAAGAGACGACCGGAAAGAGACGACCGCAAAGAGACACAACAACAAAGAGACGACCGCAAAGAGACGACCGCAAAGAGACGACCGGAAAGAGACGACAGGAAAGAGACGACCCCAAAGAGACGACGCAAAGAGACGACCGCAAAGAGACGACCGCAAAGAGAAGACCCCAAAGAGACGACGCAAAGAGACGACGGCAAAGAGACGACCCCAAAGAGACGACCCCAAAGAGACGACCCCAAAGAGACGACCGCAAAGAGACGACCCCAAAGAGACGACCGAAAAAGAGACGACGGCAAAGAGACGAGCCCAAAGAGACGACGGCAAAGAGACGACCGCAAAGGGACGACAGGAAAGAGACGACCGCAAAGAGACGACCGCAAAGAGACGACGGCAAAGAGACAACCGCAAAGAGACGACAGGAAAGAGACGACCCCAAAGAGACGACCCCAAAGAGACGACCGCAAAGAGACGACCGCAAAGAGACGACCCCAAAGAGACGACCCCAAAGAGACGACCCCAAAGAGACGACCGGAAAGAGACGACCCCAAAGAGACGACCGCAAAGAGACGACCGCAAAGAGATGACCGGAAAGAGACGACCCTAAAGAGACGACCGCAAAGAGACGACCGCAAAGAGACGACCGGAAAGAGACGACCGCAAAGAGACGACCCCAAAGAGACGACCGGAAAGAGACGACCGCAAAGAGACGACGGCAAAGAGACAACCGCAAAGAGACGACAGGAAAGAGACGACCCCAAAGAGACGACCCCAAAGAGACGACCGCAAAGAGACGACCGCAAAGAGACGACCGCAAAGAGACGACCGCAAAGAGACGACCGGAAAGAGACGACCGCAAAGAGACGCCTGGAAAGAGACGACCGCAAAGAGACGACCCCAAAGAGACGACCGCAAAGAGACGACCCTAAAGAGACGACCGCAAAGAGACGACCCCAAAGAGACGACCGCAAATAGACGACCGCAAAGAGACGACCGCAAAGAGACGACCCCAAAGAGACGACCGCAAAGAGATGACCGGAAAGAGACGACCCTAAAGAGACGACCGCAAAGAGACGACCGCAAAGAGACGACCGCAAAGAGACGACCGCAAAGAGACGACCCCAAAGAGACGACCGGAAAGAGACGACCGCAAAGAGACGACCGCAAAGAGACGACCCTAAAGAGACGACCGCAAAGAGACGACCGCAAAGAGACGACCGCAAAGAGACGACCGCAAAGAGACACAACAACAAAGAGACGACCGGAAAGAGACGACCGGAAAGAGACGACCGCAAAGAGACGACCGGAAAGAGACGACCCCAAAGAGACGACCGCAAATAGACGTCCGCAAAGAGACAATAATTATATTACTGGAAAAATACCACAAAAATATGAATAATTCTGGAAAAAACATGTAATAATGGAAAAAGTACACATAAATATATATGATACTGGAAAAATTACAAAAAAATACCACAAAAATATAATAGACGACCGCAAAGAGACGACCTCAAAGAGACGACCCCAAAGAGACGACCGCAAAGAGACGACCCCAAAGAGACGACCGAAAAAGAGACGACGGCAAAGAGACGAGCCCAAAGAGACGACCGCAAAGAGACGACGGCAAAGAGACGACCGCAAAGGGACGACAGGAAAGAGACGACCGCAAAGAGACGACGGCAAAGAGACGACCGCAAAGAGACGACAGGAAAGAGACGACCCCAAAGAGACGACCCCAAAGAGACGACCGCAAAGAGACGACCGCAAAGAGACGACCCCAAAGAGACGACCGCAAATAGACGACCGCAAAGAGACGACCGCAAAGAGACGACCCCAAAGAGACGACCGCAAAGAGATGACCGGAAAGAGACGACCCTAAAGAGACTAATTTGTGAAAGAGAGACACCAAAGAGACATCACCGGGAAAGAGACGACTTCCAAAGAGATCACTGGAAAGAGACGAATTCCAGCACTTTAATCTCAAAGAGACGAATGCAAAGAGACTAATTTAAAGAGACGACTCTGAAAGAGACGACCGCAAAGAGACGAATCGCAAAGAGATCTACCCCAAAGAGACGACCGCAAATAGACGACCGCAAAGAGACGCACCGCAAAGAGACGACCCTGGAAGAGACGATCGACCGCAAAGAGATGACCGGAAAGAGACGACCCTAAAGAGACGACCGCAAAGAGACGACCGCAAAGAGACGACCGGAAAGAGACGACCGCAAAGAGACGACCGGAAAGAGACGACCGCAAAGAGACGACCCCAAAGAGACGACCGCAAAGAGACGACCCTAAAGAGACGACTGGAAAGAGACGACCCCAAAGAGACGACCGCAAAGAGACGACCCCAAAGAGACGACCGGAAAGAGACGACCGCAAAGAGACGACCGGAAAGAGACGACCGCAAAGAGACGACCCCAAAGAGACGACCGCAAAGAGACGACCCTAAAGAGACGACCGCAAAGAGACGACCCCAAAGAGACGACCGCAAAGAGACGACCCCAAAGAGACGACCGCAAATAGACGACCGCAAAGAGACGACCGCAAAGAGACGACCCCAAAGAGACGACCGCAAAGAGATGACCGGAAAGAGACGACCCTAAAGAGACGACCGCAAAGAGACGACCCCAAAGAGACGACCCTAAAGAGACGACCCCAAAGAGACGACCCCAAAGAGACGACCCCAAAGAGACGACCGCAAAGAGACGACCCCAAAGAGACGACCGCAAAGAGACGACCGCAAAGAGACGACCGCAAAGAGACAATAATTATATTACTGGAAAAATACCACAAAAATATGAATAATTCTGGAAAAAACATGTAATAATGGAAAAAGTACACATAAATATATATGATACTGGAAAAATTACAAAAAAATACCACAAAAATATGTGTAATACTGGAAAAGTACCAGAAAAAGATCGAGAACAGGGAGAACACACAGAGACCCAACCTGACAGTCAAGATAAACAGAAGTTCTCCTAAACAAAGCCTAGAACGATTTTCCTCCACGTTACTTCGTACTTTCGTCACAGCGGATTCCTCTCCAGCCGACGTCACACTCACAGGTTCCATCTCATGGAGAACATGGAGAACATAGAGAACATGGAGAACATGGAGAACATGGAGAACATGGAGAACATAGAGGACATGGAGAACATGGAGAACATGGAGAACATGGAGAACATAGAGGACATGGAGAACATGGAGAACATGGAGAACATAGAGGACATGGAGAACATGGAGAACATAGAGGACATGGAGAACATGGAGAACATGGAGAACATAGAGGACATGGAGAACATGGAGAACATGGAGAACATGGAGAACATGGAGAACACGGAGAACATGGAGAACATGGAGAACATAGAGGACATGGAGAACGTAGGGAACATGGAAAACATGGATAACAGAGAGACCATGAAGAACACAGAGAACATGGAGAACATAGGGAACATGGAGAACATGGAGAACACAGAGACCATGAAGAACACGGAGAACATGGAGAACATGGAGAACATGGAGAACATAGAGGACATGGAGAACATGGAGAACATAGAAGACATAGAGGACATGGAGAACATGGAGAACATGAGGCCAGCAGGAGGCAGCACTGACTCTCACTTATCGTCAGGGTTACTGGTTCTGGTTCTGGTTCTGTTATACTGACGCTGGTCACAGTGGACTCCATATTTCCCGTTCTGGCAGGTCTCGCAGGCGGTTCCGTTAAATCCTCGCTGACACTGGCAGATTCCAGAACCGTTGGTTCCGTCCAAACACACTCCGTTACCGAAGCAGGGCTGACCCTTTGGACCGGGACACGGCTCGCAGTGTTCCCCGAAGAACCCTGGACAGCAGCGGCCCACCTGGAGAACGACACGGTATCAGAGGTTCTGTGGTGTCAGAAGTTCTGTGGTTCTGTGGTGTCAGTAGAACCTACCGTGTTCCACTTCAGACACGTCGCTTTGCAGCCGACTTGCGACCACCGTTCTTTCTGGGCTCTGGTGAAGAGGCATTTCTTGACTCTCTCTGATTTCTGCAGGGAACACAGAACCAGAGTTCTCATCTACAGAACCGCTCTGGGGACCAGAACCTCCAGTTTGTTTGTTCCACTATGGACACTCTGCTCCAGCTGCTCCTGGAACCCCAGTAAATGTTCTCTGTTCCATCAGACGTCATGTTAGTCGTTTTGTTTTCATGCTGTTTGGTTTTATTTTATGTGTTTGATTTTTTTCTTTATCTTTAAATCTAATTTTATCACTTTTTAAAATCATTTTATTGCATTTTATTTGTCTTACCAGTTTTTTAACATGTATTTATTATGTGGTTATACTTCCCTTTTATCCATGTAGTTTATTTTCATGCTTTAGGCTCTCATGTAATTTTATATTTTGTATTATTTTATTGCATTTTAAGGCTTTGTTTTTAAATGAAATCATATCTATTTTATTTATAAAATTATATTTATTTCTACTAATTCAGTTTATTTTCATAATTCTTTATGTTTTTGCGTATTTTTATCCACTTTTTCATTATTTTTTAATATTTTATGCATCATCTTTTAATTTAATTTGATCTGTTTTTTATTATTTTGTTGTATTTTTATAGTTTTCATTTGTATTTTCACAAGAAGAAGAACAAAAAGACAGAAAATTTAATGTGAAGTCAGTTCACCCAGATTACAAAATAAAACAACACATTTCTGCTCCACGCTGCTATTTTTGGTTCATCATGTTTCACCCTTTTACAAATAACTTCCCCTAATTTTTTAAAGTTTCTTTAAAATAATTGTCTTTTATCATTTTTAGTTTAAAATTGGCCAAATAAAGACAAATTAAATATGATCAAATTTAACATTTCAATTTAATCAGCTTTTTTAAATGACTCAAATACAAAATGACATCATCTGCAAACAAACTGATTTTACTGCATAGCGGCTTCGGTCAGTCAGAAACCTTCAGTTATTTTTAATTCTGCTTAATTGTAGTTTGATTTATGAATTCTGATGTAATAAAGAGAGAAACCGTACGTCTGGGATGAAGTCAGCGGGGCACAGTTTGTCTTGGTGGAACAAACAGTCGACACAGGGTCCCTGTGGAGAACAAACACAACGTTAGTCAGTCAGCAGCTCCTCGGATTTATTCTCGACTCTCCATTTTTCAGCAGATGGCTTGAAAAGCTCCGTTCCTACAGAATGACTCTGTGAGCGGGTCGTTACCAGAACTTTCTCGGAGACCAACTCGTCGCATCGGTTCCTGTTGATCTGCAGAACCGCCGACACCCCGTGGACCACGCCGGCCCCGCTCAGGATGTTGGACGAGTTTATCTGAGCGTCGTTCACAAACAGCTGGACGAGAACAGAAACAGGTGGAAAGATGAGTTCATGGGATCAGACAGGATGTTTAGAACCAACCGTTATTTTTACTGTTGACTCTTCACTCGATGTATTGATTAGCTGTAGAATCAGCTGATCGGTCTCTAAAATGTAAAAGTGAAAAACGTCAATCAGTCAAAGTCTAAGACAACAAAAGTCCTGTTTTGTCCAAAGATGTTCAGTTTACTGTCATAGAAAAACCAGAAAATATTTACATTTAAGAAGCTGCAATCACAGAATTTATACTTTTTAAGTTAACAACTGATTAATCGATCGTCAAAACAGTTGCTAAGTAATTTTATTGAGTTTATGACTGATAGTCGAACAAAAGAAGACTTTCTAAAAACACTAATTTGACTTTTAGACACTTTAATCTGCATTTTTATCATCCTGTGAGGTTTGACGTTGACAAAAAGATCAACATAATTAAAAATTAAACAGCGGATTAATCGATGAGGAAAATATATAAATAAAAATATCAATTTGATGATGTTTTCTTTGTAATTCATGCTAAAATCACAACAGAAAGAAACCGAGAGTCCAACTGGAGGTGGACCAGGCTCATGGGATCATTTCCTTTGTGATTATTAGTTGTTTGTTGTTTCTTCCAATGTCTTCTTTTGTCCAAATATATTCAGTTTATTGTCACAGAGAAGGAAAAAAAACAGACATATTTGCTTTTAAGAATCTGCAATCGGAAAACACAAATGTTTTAATTTAAAAAATGACTCAAATCGATCATCAAAGTAGTCTGTGATTGATTAACACTTAAAAACTAATCGATTAATTGTATTGTTCTGGATAACATGTGGTGTAAATGTGGGAAACTGAACAGCAGTGGGCCCAGACTTGATCCTTGTGGTGCTCCAGATGTGATTTTAGCTTTTAAACAAATCGCAAAAAGTAGTGGACCCATAGTCGCGCCTTGTGGAACTCCAGATATCTTTTAATAGAGCAAATCTGTAACTGAGACTGATTTTACTGCTTTGTTTTAACAATAAATTCTTACAGTGATGATTGTTTCATCTATGAAATGGTGAAAATGATGAAACTGTCGATCAGGGTTTCCACAGGTCTTGTTTTGTCCAAAGATGTTCAGTTTACTGTCATGGAGGAACCAGGAAGTCTTAACATTTAAGAAGCTGCAGTTAGATAATTTCTACTTTTTGAATTACAAAAACATGAGAAACTGTAGAGCAGTGGGCCCAGACTGGAACCCTGTGGTGCTCCAGATGTGGTTTTAGCTTTTAAACAGGTCTTGAAATAGTAGTGGATCCATGGTCGCGCCTTGTGGAACTCCAAAGACCCTTTTACAGACCAAACCTGTAGCTGAGGTTGATGTTACTTTTTGTTTTACTATGAAATCCTTCTCGTGATGGTTATTAGTCTCTAAAACGTTCTAAGATGTAAAACATCTTGTTATGTTATCAGTGTTTATTGACCAGACCTTCCCGTCTCGAGGGAAGATGCCGAGCTGGAAGGAGAATCCGAGCAGCGTCCGTTTGTATCCTCCGGACTGAAGGTCGGTCTTCAGCAAACGCTGCGACGCCACGACGTGATACCGAGTCGTGTTCACGTCCTGGAGATGAAAACAAAAAGCAGCTTTAAAAACTAAAACAACAGTTCAGGAAGCAACTTTAACTTCTGGAGTCTCTGTGTTTTTCTTGATGGAGGGGATTCAGAGAATTCTTTAATTATCTCTGTTTGAACAGTTTCATTTAGTAGAAATGTTGAATTTACTGATTAAAATAAATTTGTGGATTAAAGCGCCTTTAGAAGTGACTGTAAAAAATAATTTATAAATATAGAAAATAATTGAACTTGAATAACGTAAGGAACAAACTTCATGAAGACAAAAGTCAACCTGTATAGTGACAGTGGAAGAGATATGTTGATTTTCATTTTTCAAAACTGAATAAATGTCATTTAATTTTTTTGTATTTTGTTATTATTTTTCAATTATTATTGTTGTTATTTTTGTTGTTTTTATTGTTGTTGTTATTGTATAATACCTATTATTATTAGTTGCATCATTAGTTTTGTTGTTTTATTATTGTTTTAATTGTTTTGTCAATATTCTGATTATTATCATTATTATTGGTTTAGTTATTATTGTTGGTGTTGTTAATATTGTTATTTGTTATTATTATTGTTGTTGTTGTTTTATAGTACTTATTATTATTAGTGCCATCATTAGTTTTGTTGTTTTGTTATTATTTTGTTTAGTCAATATTTTGATTACTATCATTATTATTGCTTTAGTTATTATTATTATTATTATTATTATTATTGTAATTGTTATTATTATTATTATTGTTATTATTATTATTATTATTATTATTATTGTTATTATTATCATTATTATTGTAATTGTTATTATTATTGTTATTATTATTACATCCGCCAAGCAGGTCATGTGATGGACTGCATTGGTTTGTTTGTTTGTTTGTTTGTTTGTTTGTTTGTTTGTTTGTGTTCAAAATAACTCTAAAACTTATGGATGGATTTGGATGAAATGTTCAGTAAATGTGTGAAATGGGACAAAGAACAAATGATGACATTTTGGGACTGATCCGGATCACCGTCTGGATCCAGGATGTTTTTTAATCTAAGTGTAACCGGGTGGACAATTAAATGCGGTTTACTCTAAAAGCCACCAGAGGGCACTCTTGTTTTTGGGGTAACCCCCTCCGACCACATGACATTTTGGATCTCCACGCGACAGACAGCGACAGTGACGGTCTTCTCTTTCCTTCCTGAGCGACATACGCACGGTTGGGCCGGCATTCTTATCTCCGGTTGTCTAAGAAGCTGGGAGGCTGTTAGGAGCTGCCGCTCTAGAGGCCGCGCCTGTTCATTAGGTCGGATGGGGTGAAGGCCGCATTGTTGGTAGGACATTTGAACTGTATGTAATTACATTTGTATCTGTAACGTTCCATATAAATATGTGAACTGGGAGATTGTGTTGGGGGTGGACTGAAGCTGCTTGGTGGAGGTATGAGCTCTCTGAGGGCTTTTCTAGTGATTAATATTATTATTTCTGTTATTGTTATGTTATTGTTTTTGTTATTGTGGTCGTTATTGTTGTTATTATCATTATTGTTGTTGTAGTTATTATTATTGTTGTTGTTTTATAATACCTATTATTATTAGTGCCATCATTAGTTTTTTTGTTTTATTATTGTTTTATTTTGTGAATATTATGATTACTATCATTATTATTGCTTTAGTTATTATTATTATTATTATTATTAGCAGTAGTAGTAGTATTTCTGTTGTTGTTGTCGTCTTACTTTTTTGTAGGTATGAATGTATTTATTAGTCTTATGGTGTTTATTATTTTCATTATTATCATTATTATTATTATTACTATTATTATTATTATTTTAATATTAATTTTATTATTATTTTCATTATTATCATTATTATTATTATTACTATTATTATTATTATTATTATTTTCATTATTATCATTATTATTATAATTATTATTTTTACTATTATGACTGTTATTATTTGTTAATTCCTCCATCGGGTTCCTGATAACGCTGGTGTTCTGGTGTTCTGGTGTTCTAGTGTTCTGGTGTTCTGGTGTTCTGGTGTTCTGGTGTTCTGGTGTTCTGGTGTTCTGGTGTTCTAGTGTTCTGGTGTTCTGGTGTTCTGGTGTTCTGGTCTACCAGGGCGGTGGAGGCCATTTTCTGGAGGAACTCCGTGACGGCGGCGTCCGTCGGAGCGAACACGGTGAACTTCCCGGACTGCTCGATCTCGTCCGTCAGGTTGTACTCCTGAACAACACAACGAATGAAGCGTCAACAAACAAACAGGAGACAAAAACAAACAAACAAGCACTGGAGAACCCCGGTGGAGGTGGAAGTCCCTACGATCAGGTAGGATCTGAAGAGCGAGAACTCGGGTCGGAGAGCGAGCGTCGCCAGCAGACCTTCGCTCAGCTTCCTGTCCGGAACCAGAACCTGAAGACGGAACCACAGAAAACAAAAAACAGTTTCAAAAGCAGTTTATCGGCTCTTTAACGAAAACAGAAAACAAAAACGTCTGAAGTCTAAAACGGCAGCAGCCTATCAGCTCGGCACCTTGTCAATGATGTGGATCAACCCGTTCGTAGCAGCAACGTCCGGAGTGGTGATGGAAGCTCCGCCCACAGCTGTGACCTGGAACAACAAACCTGAACGTCAAACTCATTTTAACTCACTGTGGCTCATTTTTCACTGCAGTCTAAAGTCCTCTATGAAAACAGAACAACATGAAGAAGGAGAGAAAACTCAGAGATGTCTTCTGTGCTGTTAGACAGACAGAAATAAAGCGTTTTCAGTCATTTTAAGTCGTTATTTCGAATAATTTTTAGTCACTGTTTTTCAGTCATTTTCATTCACTGTTTTCAGTTGTTCTTAGTTTTTGTTTTCAGACATTCCTGGTCGCTGTTTTTGTTATTTCAGTCACTGTTTCAGTTGCTGCTTTTAGTCATTTTCAGTCACTGTTTTTACTCGTTTTCAGTCACTGTTTTCAGTCTTTTTGGGTTGTTATTTCCAGTCATATTCAGTCACTGTTTTTCTGCTGTTTCAGTCACTACTTCTGGTCATTTTCAGTCACTGTTTTCAGTTGTTCTCAGTTGCTGTTTTCAGGCATTCTTGGTCGCTGTTTTTGTTGTTTCAGTCTCTGTTTTCTGTTTTTTTCAGTTATTACTTCTGGTCATTTTCAGTCACTGTTCCCAGTTATCTCCTGTCATTGTTCTTACTCATTGATTTTAGTCATTTTCAGATGCAGTCTTCAGTTGTTTTCATTTGCTGTTTTCAGTCATTTTCTGTTTCCATTTTAAGTTGTTTTCATTCACTATTTTCTGTCATTTCCAGTCACCGTTTTCCGTTGTTTTAACTCACTGTTTTTAGTCATTTCCAGATGCAGTCTTCGGTTGTTTTCATTTGCTGTTTTAAGTCGTTTTCAGTTACTGTTTTCATTCACCACTTCTGGTTATTTTCAGTCACTGTTTTCAGTCATTTCCAGTTGCTGTTTTCGGTCAGTCTCTGTCACTGTTTTCAGTCACTGTTGGTATTTATGTCTTTTCCTTTTCCCTACATTTAGTCCTCCAGAAATAAAATATTCTCAGTCAGACAGATTAAGGGGTTTTCAGTGTCCCTGTTGAAAAATGTAGATTATAGTTATATTACTGAGGACTCACCTCGCCGGTTGTGGAAACAGGAAGTGATGACAGCAGTGATGTCACGGAGGACATCTTGCTCAGGGCGGACAGCGGAAGGTTTCCTACGATCATGTGATTCCTGCCGGACAGAGAACATTCGCTGTTACACGGGTTGACGGTAAACGAGACGATCGGTGAGGCTGATGAGCTGAAACCTGATGAGACTCGGCAGGTTTCCCTTCAGCGTCCAGAAGCTCTTATCTTCAGATGACATCTTGGAGACGGCGGCCGAAGACGGAACCAGCAGGGTGAAGTTCTGATCCGACAGCAGGGAGGACGAACCGGACTTCTGGAGGACAGGAAGGAAAAACACGTTTTTACATTTTCAAATCATTCCAAAGTGTTTTTATTATTTCAAGTTTCTATTTCTGGGCTGACATCTTTTATTTTTCAGACCTCTTTACCGACCTGTACCACCTGCCTTTTGCAGTCATTTTCAGCCACTGTTTACTTTTGTTTTCAGCTGCTGTTTTCCGTCATCTTCAGCTGTTTTCAGTCACTGTTTACTTTCATATTCAGTCACACTGTTGTCATTTTCAGTAGCTGTCTTTTTTCTTGTCATTTTCTGTCTCTGTTTACTTTTGTTTTCAGTTATTTTTAGTCACTGTTAACTTTCATTTTCACTCACTGTTTTCAGTCATTTTCAGCAACTATTTACTTTTGTTTTCAGGCACTGTTTTAAGTTCATTTCAACTGCTCTTTACAATCATTTTCAGTCACTGTTTACTTTCAGTTTCAGTCATTTCAAGTCACTGTTTACTTTTTTTAGACACGGTTTTTGGTTATTTTTTGTCACTGTTTTCTCCAGTTGATTTTCAGTGGCTGCTTCTCCTATTTTTTAAAATGATTGTGAAAGATTTACAAATTAAATTCTACATCTCGTTTGTTTCTTGTTGGTTGAACGAAACATTTAAGTTTAAATCCACCCATTGTTTTCATGTTTTATCCTCACTGTCTGGCCGTTTTTTAAACATCCACTCCTAACTCACCTTGGTCCAGGTGAAGAAGTCGGAGGCGTCGGGCAGCACCATCAGCTCCTGAAATCATCACAGAAACAAACTCAGGCTGGAACTGAAGGTGGAATGAAGCTCAAAGATGGCCGCCGTCACTCACCTGTTCCACTGAACCGTAACACGTCCGTCCGTCTCCAACGTATTCGTCGTCACAGACACATTTCCACTGAGAGTTCAGCAGGCGGCAGCTGGCCTGAAAACAGCAACGTAGCAACATACGTCATCCACATACGTCATCAACGTTCATCATCAACATACATCATCAACGTACGTCAACATACATCATCAACGTTCATCATCAACATACGTCATCAACGTTCATCATCAACATACATCATCAACGTACGTCAACATACATCATCAACGTTCATCATCAACATACATCATCAACGTTCATCATCAACGTACATCAACATACATCATCAACGTTCATCATCAACATACGTCATCAACGTTCATCATCAACATACATCATCAACGTACGTCAACATACATCATCAACGTACATCAACATACATCATCAACGTACGTCAACATACATCATCAACGTTCATCATCAACATACGTCATCAACGTTCATCATCAACATACATCATCAACGTACGTCAACATACATCATCAACGTTCATCATCAACATACATCATCAACGTTCATCATCAACGTACATCAACATACATCATCAACGTACGTCAACATACATCATCAACATACATCAACAACATACATCATCAACATACATCAACAACATACATCATCAACATACGTCAACATACATCATGACATCATAGAGGCGGAGCTACTTCTAGGTCTTACATTCATCTGATGACAACATGTTGACACTGAGATGTTCAGTAAAGCAAAGAAACTCAAACGCATCCAGTGTTTTTGCTTCTTGGGACAAATAAAAACTCGCATTTCCATGACTGATCAACAAGGGAACTTCATTTTCTTCATTTACACGACATTGTTTACTCTGATTTAAGGCCTCTCTTCACTTTATTCAGAGGGCAAACCTCTGAACTCGCTCAAAGTGACTCAAAGTTTGACCAGAGGGACTTTAAAATGGTTAAAATGACTTAAACGCATAAAAAAATGATCCGGAATTTATCAAAAAGTGTCTAAAATGAACTAAAACTTGTCCTTGATTTGAAATTTGACCAGAAGCTGTTCAAAATGACCCAATAGTTGTCAAAAACGACTTACAATTTTCCAGAATGTCCATAATGACAAAGATTTTACAAAACAAATGACTGGAAACCCGTCCAAGGTGATTTAAAACTAGACCTACAGGACTCAAAACCCTTTTAGACACGACAAAACGCTCCATGATGACCTGAAACTCGTCCAAAACGACTCAAAATTGGCCTAAACGTCAAAAACACATCCAAACCAACAACAACAACAACAACAACAACAACATGGTCCAACATGATTAGATGTGTTAAAAATGACTTTCAATTATAAAAATATTTAATACGAGTCTAAAGTGACTCAGAATAACTCAGAACTTGTTTAAAGTTACTTCTAACTGTCCACAGTGACCGAAACTTGTCCAGAACGATGTTTTTCAGTACGACTTGTTGAATCAGGCCGACTCTACAGGCATCACACTCCCTTCGTTGGCTAATCAAACACAGAGCAGGGACAGGTTGGAGGCTCTCAGGTGTTCTCAGGTGGATGAACTGACCAGGTAGTGGCAGCCTCCGTCCGCCGTCACACACTGATTCACAGCTTCACAGTCGAGACCGTCGCCTTTATAACCGGGTTTACAGCTGCAGTCGCTCTGGAGGATTCACAGAAAACACAACGACAGTAAATAAACTCTTCTTTAAATTAATCTGAGGCGTTTTAAAACCTAATTTGTTACTTTATTACTGATTTTTTTTCTGTCAATTTGTGCAAAAAATTTATTCTATGAATTGATTTTTTAATTTAACTTGAGTATTTTTTCTCCAATTAAACAATATCTCAATTTTGTGATTTTTAAATTGATTTTTAAATAAATTTAAAATGTGTTTCTCTATTATTTGATTTAAGTAATTTGTTTTCTATGAATTAATGGAATATTTTACTGAATTAATTGAATTTTCATTCAAAATCATTTAAAAAATTTAATTAGAATATCTTTTTTAAATTAATCTCTCAATTTTGTGATTTTTAAATTAATTTTTAAATAATTTTATGGCATTTTTAAAAATGTGTTTATTAATTACTCAACTAATGAAGTAATTTCTTTGTTATGAATTAATGGAATATTTTATTGAATTAATTGAATTTTCATTCAAATTAGTCCTTTTAAAAACTTAATTTCTTAATTTGATTAATTTTGTATTTTTTATAAACAAACAAATAAACAACCTCTTATTTGATTGAATCATATTTTTAAATGAATGTAACTTTTAAAAATTATATTAATTTCTTGAAATTAATCTCTTAATTATTTGATTCATTTTTCTCACAACTTTAATCACTTTTTTTTTACATCTAAATGATTTTCCTGTTTTTTTTAAATATTTTAAAATTACGTTCAATAGGTTTTTTTTTTAATTAATTGACTTCTAATTCAGTTTGTGTCGTTCAGCTTCCTGTTTGTTTATTTATATTCTATTCTAACTGTCTATAGAGAGTCAACACCTGGCTGGAGGTTACCTGTCCTGGTCCCACGTAGATGCAGGTGGCGTTGGCGTGGCAACCTCCTCTGCTCGGACCGTCGCAGTTGTTGATTGGCTGACACTCGTCTCCGTCCTGCTTCCATCCAGTCAGACACTGGCAGGTGTGTTTACCTGGACCTGTCTTTATGCATTTGGCCTGCAGGGGGCAGCAAACAGCAGCGGCGGGTCAGAAGACGCCCAGACGGCTGCTGTTACTGAGAAACACTTTAAACTCCTTACGTTGACGCTGCAGCCGCCTCTGAGGGGCGGAGCACAGGGGTCCGCCTCCACACAGGTGATACCGTCGCCTTGGAAACCACTTTTACAGACACAACTAAAAGATAAAGAATAAGGTCTGCTTGTCATGTAAGGGTAAAATTTAATTTGCTCAGCTTTACTTTTCCCTCTTTCTTGCCTCCTTTGAGTCAGGATGGTGAAATGTTGGGGGCTCGTCCGGGATAAATGCCCAAGATGTCTTAAAATCTATCGAAAGCGACCCAAAATTTATCCCAAAACCTGTCAAAAATTACCTAAAATTGTGCTAAAATGAATCAAAATGACCTAAATGTTTCCAAAACGTCTTGAAACTTGTCCAAAGTGACTCTAAATCAGACCAACACTCATTAAAACTGTGCTCAGTTTAAGTCTCCAAACCTAAAACCTGATTCCTTCACTGAACCACGTTGGTCCAGGTAAACCACCTGCAGGTAAACTCACCTGATGGATCCTTGGACGAAGCTGCAGTCGGCGTGAGCGTGACAGAACCGACCGTGGACGCCGCAGACCGACGTGGATCGATCACAGAACCGACCGGTGAAACCCGGCCGGCAGGAGTCCAGCTTACAGCGGCCATCTGAGTCCGGACGGTTCTCACACTGACCCTGGATGCAGGGACATGCTGAGGACACACAGGGGAGGAGTCACGGTTACAACATCGTGACATCACAGACACACCTGTGTGATGTCACAGACCTCGACTCACTTCTGTCGCAGCTTGGTCCGTATTTGTTGGAGAACAGAACTGGCAGCGTAAATCCAGTTCAAAAACCTAGTCTGAAACCAGTCCTAAAGACGGTCAAAACCAGTATGAAATGAGCTCCAACTTGGCCACAACCAAGTCTACAACCAGTCCAAGACCAACTCGAAACCAGTCCAAAACCAATCCCAAGTTAGTTCAAAACTAAACCTGAAGCTCGCCCTAAACCAGTCCCAAAGTCAAGTCCTAAAACCAGGTCTTAACCAGTCCTAACACCAAGTCTAAACCAACCCAGTTTAGAACCAGTTGAAAATTAGCTCAAAACCAGTCCTAAGTTAGTTCAAAACTAAACCTGAAGCTCACCATAACCAGTTTTAAACCAGGTCTTAAACCTGTTCTAAACCTTTCCTGAACCAAGCTTAAACCAGTCCTAAACCAGCTCTAAAATCAAGTCTAAAACCAACTCAAAACCAGTATAAATTGAGCTCAAAACTAGTCTAAAATCAAGATAAATCTAGTCCAAACCCAGTCCTAAGTTAATTTAAAGCCTGAAGCTCATCCTAAACCAGTCCCAAAATCAAGTATAAACCAGTCCAAAAACCTGTGTAAATCTAGTCTAAAACCAGTCCTAATACCAAGTCTAAAACCAACTCTAAACAATTCCAAAAACTAGGTCTAAAATCAGTTTAGAACTAGTCGAAAATGAGCTCAAAACCAGTCCTAAGTTAGTTCAAAACTCAGTCTGAAACCAGTCCTAAACCAGTCCTAAATCTAAGTCTAAAACCAGTCTTAAACTCATCTAAACCCAGACTGAGGACACACAGGTGAAGTTTTACGGTTACATCATCATGACATCACAGTGTGACTTGGACTCACTTCTGTCACAGTTTGGTCCGTATTTGTTGGAGGAGGAACAGTACTGACAGCGAGACCCTCGGAAGTTCGCTTCACAGATACACGTCCCGTTTCCTTCGATCCCGTCGAAACACTGAAATAAAGATCATGTGTTTGTTGAGTCACAGCTACGTTCCGGTGAATGTCACCTGATGAAATGTTGGAGCTCACCTGGCCGTGTCCGGAGCAGGAAGTCTGGTATCCACCTGGACAGGGTCGGCAGTCTGGACCATAGAAACCTTTACAACAAGCTGCAGTCTGAGCACACACAGGTAAACACAGGAAGACAGGTAAAGACAGGAAATACAGGTAAACACAGGAAGACAGGTAAAGACAGGAAATACAGGTAAACACAGGAAGACAGGTAAAGACAGGAAATACAGGTAAAGACAGGAAACACAGGTAAACACAGGAACCATAAGTAAATACAGGTAAACACAGGAAATACAGGTAAACACAGGAAATACAGGTAAAGACAGGAAACACAGGTAAACACAGGAAATACAGGTAAACACAGGAACCATAAGTAAATACAGGTAAACACAGGAACATACAGGTAAAAATCAGTTCAAAAACTAACTCTAAAACAGTTCAAAGAAAAGTTGACAACCAGCTTAAAACCAGCTTGAAACCAGCTTAAAACCGGCTTGAAACCAGCTTAAAACCAGTTGAAAACCAGCTTAAAACCAGTCTAAAACCAGCTCAAAACCAGCTTGAAACCAGCTTAAAACCGGCTTGAAACCAGCTTAAAACCAGTTGAAAACCAGCTTAAAACCAGTCTAAAACCAGCTCAAAACCAGTCTAAAACAGCTTAAAACAGTTTAAAACCAGCTCAAAACCAGTCTAAAACCAGCTTAAAACCAGTCTAAAACCAGCTCAAAACCAGCTTAAAACTAGTCTAAAACCAGCTTGAAACAGATTAAAACCAGCTTAAAACTAGTCTAAAACCAGCTTGAAACAGATTAAAACCAGCTTAAAACCAGCTCAAAACTAGTCTACAACCAGCTCAAAACCAGCTTAAAACCAGTCTACAACCAGCTTGAAACAGTTTAAAACCAGCTTAAAACCAGTCTAAAACCAGCTCAAAACCAGTCTACAACCAGCTCAAAACCAGCTTAAAACCAGTCTAAAACCAGCTTGAAACTGTTTAAAACCAGTCTAAACCAGTATAAACCAGCTTAAGACCAGTATAAACCATTCTGAACCAGTCTAAACTAGTTTAAAACCAGTGTAAGACCAGTCTAAACCAGTGTAAGACCAGTCTAAACCAGTCTAAACCAGTCTAAACCAGTGTAAGACCAGTCTAAACCAGTCTAAACCAGTCTGAACCAGTATAAACCAGTTTAAAACCAGTCTAAGACCAGTCTAAACCAGTCTGAACCAGTCTCAACCAGTCTAAACCAGTCTAAACCAGTCTAAACCTTGCTGTATCTGCGTACCGTTGTGGTTTCGTTGCAGAGCGGTGTGCAGCCTCTCACTGGGATTTTAATGAGGGACTGGCCCACTGACTGGAGGGGGATGCTGCGAACACATCCGAAGGTGGAGGCCCCCTAAACGACAGAAGCATCACATTGAACCGGTTCCGACCCAAACACTGTGAATGGACGGGGATGAAGACGGACTCTTACGGTGTAGACTCCAGACGAACACTGGTACTGGCTCAGCGTAGAGCAGCTCACACAGTCGTCCTGGAAACAGACGTCAAGTTCAGACACCGAGTCGATCCGAGCAGCTTCACCCTCAGACTGTGGAACTCACCCTGAGGATCCTGGTCTTGGTGACGTCACACCTGTGTGGCAGCACAGGTTCGATGGAGGGCGGAGTCAGGACTCCATCCAACACGTACAGGCGGCCATTTTTCGCCTCCACCGCCGCCTCCATCACCGCCGCACCGTTCACCAGGATCTGACCCTGAACAGAGAATCAAGTGGAGGCTGATGTTTTCAGGTAGGAACACCCAGGTAGCCAATGACAGACCTCGACTGAGTCCAACACACTGCATCACCAGTCAAAACCAGTATAAAACCAGTCCAAAACAAGACTATACTTGGCTCAAAACCTGTTCTGAAACCTTTCAAAAACCAGTTCTACAAGTCGGCTAAACCCAGATTTAAACAACCCCTAAAACCTGTAAAAACCAGTCCCAAAAGAAACCTAAACCAGTCTTAAACCAGTTTAAAGCCACTGTAAAACCTGTCTAAACCCAGCTCAAACCAACCCTAAAACCTGTATGAAATTAGCCCAAAATAATATCTTAAAACCAGGCTAAACCCAGCCCAAAATTAATCCTACAACCCGTCTAAACCCAGCACAAAACCAGTCCTCGATAACATCCAAAGTAGTCTAAAACCAGTCTATAACCACTTAAAAACCAGTCCTATCACCAGTTCAAAACCAATCTAATATAACTTCCTGAATCTTTCTAAAACCAGTCCTAATCCAGCCCAAGACCGGTGCTAAACCAGTCTATTACCAGTTCAAAACCAGTCCCAAAACCATTTCAAACCAGTCTGAAGCAATGCCCAAAATCAAACTAAAATCCATCCTAACCAGTCCTAAAACCACAACCAGCTCAAGACCAGTCCCAAAAGTAGTTCAAAGCTAGTCCCAAATACAACTAAACCAGTGTAGAACCAGTCCTAAACCAGCCTGAAACAGCCGTAAATTAATAACAGCAATAATAATGGATGGATGGATGGATGGATGATGGATGGATGGATGGATGGATGATGGATGATGGATGGATGATGGATGGATGATGGATGGATGATGGATGGATGATGGATGGATGGATGGATGGATGGATGGATGGATGGATGGATGATGGATGATGGATGGATGATGGATGATGGATGGATGATGGATGGATGGATGATGGATGGATGATGGATGGATGGATGGATGGATGGATGGATGGATGGATGATGGATGATGGATGGATGATGGATGGATGATGGATGGATGGATGATGGATGGATGATGGATGGATGGATGGATGGATGATGGATGATGGATGATGGATGGATGATGGATGGATGGATGATGGATGGATGATGGATGGATGGATGGATGGATGGATGGATGGATGATGGATGGATGGATGGATGGATGGATGATGGATGATGGATGGATGGATGATGGATGGATGATGGATGGATGGATGGATGGATGATGGATGATGGATGGATGATGGATGGATGATGGATGGATGGATGATGGATGATGGATGAATAACAGACTGTTTTCTTACGTTCTCCGTGACGTTGATGTTGAGGACCTGGTTGGCCATGGTGGAGATCCTGGGGCTGGACACGGCGTTGTAGACCTCCAGCTTCACAACAGGAACATCAGAGATCATCAGAAGACATCATAAAGGTACAGAGAGATGAGCTGAAGCTGGTACTGACCGAGGTGGACGAGACGATGTGGTTCCTGAGCAGCTCCACCAGTTTGTTACGACCCTAAAGAATCAGAAAGAACAGCTGATCAGTTTGGTCATTGATGGGATGGAAGAGTCCAGTCTGGAGGCTGTGTTTGAGGTGTTTATACTCCATCACTGGTGAGGTACTGCAGATGTCCCTCCATCATCCCATCGAACGCTGCACTGCTGGGAGCGAAGACTGTGATTGGTCCAGGGAGGTCCATGACAGCATCCAGCTTTGTTTTCTGCAGAGGAACCTCCAGTTAACTCCTTTAGACTGGATCATAGAGAGCAGGCTGATAAACTGGTGGTCTGGGCTCTCTCTGGTCTACATGTGGTACATGCTTCCTGGAGGTATCTTCTATCTTGTATGTAACATGTGACGTACCCTACACATGTACCCTATTGGACACCTTGAATTGGATACCTTGAAAAAACATCCAGGTCTAAATCTAAAACAACTCCAAAACAACCTCCAAAACTAGTCCAAAAAACAGGCATAAGACTAGTTCACAGCCAGTCCAAAACCAAACCCAGAAACTGTCTAGTCCAGTGTCTTGAAACAGTCTTAAACGTAGTCTAAAACCACTCCTAAAATGAGTCCCAAACCAGTTCCTAAACCAGTCCAAAATAGTGTTAAACTAGTCTAAAACCAGTCCAAGATCATTCCTAAAACTAGTCTGAAACCAGTCCTAAAATGAATCCCAAACCAGTGCTTAAACTGGTCCAAAACAGTGTTAAACTAGTCTAAAACCAGTCCTAAATCAAGTCTAAATCGGGTCCAAAACCACTTGTAAAGCAGCCCAAGATTGCATGCAAAACTGCTTAAATCAATTCAAAGCCAGCCTCAAACCAGTCCTTAAATGACTCCAAAACTGGCCCTAAAACCAGTCAAAGGCCAGGTTTTCAAAAGTTCAAACCAAGTCT
Source organism: Dascyllus trimaculatus (assembly GCA_024666655.1). NCBI lineage: Eukaryota > Metazoa > Chordata > Actinopteri > Pomacentridae > Dascyllus > Dascyllus trimaculatus. The sequence continues at coordinate 1,160,667 of CM045465.1, read as the reverse complement.
AAAAACAGTCTTAAACTTACTACAAAACAACATCCAAAACCTGTCCAAAAGCCAGTCCAAAAACAGCATCCATAATATGTCTAAAGCCAGTCCTAAACTAAGTCTAAAACCAGTCCTGACCAGTCCAAATCTAACCTTACACCAGTCCTAAACCAAGACTACAATCCACCCATTACCAAACCTGAATCAGTCCCAAAATTGCATGAAAAACCAGTTAAAACCAGTAAAAATGTAAAAATGTAAATCCAGTGTCTAAAATCAGCCCTATAGCCAGTCCTAAAGCAGTTCTTAAACCAGTCCTAAAATCACTCCTTAAATTAGTCCAGAAGCAGTCCTAAAATGAGTCCCAAATCCGGCCTTAAACCAGTCCAAAATAGTGTTTAATTAGTCTGAAACCAGTTCAAAATTACTCCTAAAACTAGTCTGAAACCAGTCCTAAAATGAGTCCCAAACCAGTGCTTAAACTACTCCAAAATAGTGTGTTAAACTAGTCTAAAACTAGTCCTAGACCTAGTCCAAATTGAGTCAAAAAACCACTTGTAAAGCAGCCCAAGATTTCCATGTAAAACCACTTAAATCAATCCAAAACCAGACCAAAACCAGTCCTAAAACAAGTCAAAATGGTCCAAAACTGGTCCTAAACCCGACCCAAGACCAACAGTCTAACCCAGTGTCAAAAAGTAGTCCTGAACCAATTCTAAAAATAGTCTTAAAGCTCGTCTAAAACAACATCCAACATATGTCTAAAACCAGTACTAACCCAGGTCTGAACCCAAGTTTGAAGTCAAAACCAACCCACAACCAGTCCTAAAAACTGCATCCAGGACCAGTTCAAGACAAGTCAAAAGCCAAGTTTAAGAACAATTTAAACCAACGTCTAAAACCGGTCTTAAAGCAGTCCAAGTATTTCATGCAGAACTAGTTCAAGGCAGAGTCTAAGAACACCTCTACAGTAATGTCTAACAGCAGTCCTGGATCTGGTGTGAAGCCGGTTTCTAAACCAGTCCTAAACAGAGTCTTTACAGTCCAGCTCTCTGTTGTCTATCTGTGTTCTGGTCCAGCTGCAGCTCTGACTGTGTGCTGGTGTAAACACTGTTAGCTTCAGTCCTGCAGCCTTTACCTCCAACAAGGACTTGAACTTGTCGAACTTTCCGTAGTCGGAGATGATCTTCATCAGGTTCTCCTGCAGGAAACACCTCAGTGTTAAAGCAATGATGAGACCAATCAGTCAATCAATCAGTCAATCAATCAATCAATCAATCAATCAGTCCGATCACCTCTGGGTTGCTCTCCACGGTGGGCGATACGCTGTCCATCAGCTTGTTGATGATGTGGATCATCCCGTTGGACGCCACCACATCAGACTGGAGGATCACGCCTTTCTTCCTGCTGCCATGGATACGGATTTTGGTCTGAGTGAACTGGAGGAAGCAAAAGACGACGTGTTGATGGAGGAACCATTAAACTTGTTTCAGACTCCACCTGAACCAGCCGTCAGACACCCTGAAGCTCTGAGATCTGGACCTGACCTGAGCTGATATTAAAAGACACCAAAGGTCTCAGATGAAACACTTCCTACGACACGTCATCGTCAAGTGTTTGTTGTCTTTAGGGACACTGAAGACTAGAAGATCTAAACCAAGACCAGTCCAAAACCAAAATAAGTACATGTTCAAACTTGTCTAAAACTACTTAAAGACCAGTCCTAAAACCAGTCCCACAACCAGTCCCACAATCAGTCTCATATGAGTCATTAAAACAAGCCAAAATCCTGTCCAAAAGCAGTCATTTACCAGTCTAAAACACCAGTCTAAAATCAGTCCTAAAACCAGTCCTAAAACAAGTCCTAAAACCAGTCCTAATCCATGTCGTAAACCAGTCCTAAAACCAGTCCTAATCCATGTCGTAAACCAGTCCTAACCCAGTCCTAATCCATGTCGTAAACCAGTCCTAAAACAGTCTTAAAACCAGTCCTAAAACCAGTCCTAACCCATGTCTTAAACCAGTCCTAAAACAGTCTTAAAACCAGTCCTAAAACAGTCTTAAAACCAGTCCTAAAACCAGTCCTAACCCAGTCCTAAAACCAGTCTCAAACCATTCCTAAAACAGTCTTAAAACCAGTCCTAAAACAAGTCCTAATCCATGTCATAAACCAGTCCTAAATCAGTCCTAAAACCAGTCCTAAAACCAGTCCTAATCCATGTCGTAAACTAGTCCTAAATCAGTCCTAAAACCAGTCCTAACCCATGTCTTAAACCAGTCCTAAAACAGTCTTAAAACCAGTCCTAAAACAGTCTTAAAACCAGTCCTAAAACCAGTCCTAACCCAGTCCTAAAACCAGTCCTAAAACCAGTCCTAACCCAGTTCTAAAACCAGTCTAAAACCAGTCCTAACCCAGTTCTAAAACCAGTCTAAAACCAGTCCTAAAACAGTCTTAAAACCAGTCCTAAAACCAGTCCTAAAACCAGTCCTAATCCATGTCGTAAACCAGTCCTAAAACCAGTCCTAATCCATGTCGTAAACCAGTCCTAAATCAGTCATAAAACCAGTCCTAAAACCAGTCCTAACCCATGTCTTAAACCAGTCCTAAAACAGTCTTAAAACCAGTCCTAAAACAGTCTTAAAACCAGTCCTAAAACCAGTCCTAACCCAGTCCTAAAACCAGTCTCAAACCATTCCTAAAACAGTCTTAAAACCAGTCCTAAAACAAGTCCTAATCCATGTCGTAAACCAGTCCTAAAACAAGTCCTAATCCATGTCGTAAACCAGTCCTAAAACCAGTCCTAAAACCAGTCCTAATCCATGTCATAAACCAGTCCTAAATCAGTCCTAATCCATGTCATAAACCAGTCCTAAAACCAGTCCTAATACATGTCGTAAACCAGTCCTAAATCAGTCCTAAAACCAGTCCTAAAACCAGTCCTAATCCATGTCGTAAACCAGTCCTAAATCAGTCCTAAAACCAGTCCTAAAAGCAGTCCTAACCCATGTCTTAAACCAGTCCTAAAACAGTCTTAAAACCAGTCCTAAAACCAGTCCTAACCCAGTCCTAAAACCAGTCTCAAACCATTCCTAAAACAGTCTTAAAACCAGTCCTAAAACAAGTCCTAATCCATGTCGTAAACCAGTCCTAAAACAAGTCCTAATCCATGTCGTAAACCAGTCCTAAAACCAGTCCTAAAACCAGTCCTAATCCATGTCTTAAACCAGTCCTAAAACAGTCTTAAAACCAGTCCTAAAACAGTCTTAAAACCAGTCCTAAAACCAGTCCTAACCCAGTCCTAAAACCAGTCCTAACCCAGTTCTAAAACCAGTCTAAAACCAGTCCTAACCCAGTTCTAAAACCAGTCTAAAACCAGTCCTAAAACAGTCTTAAAACCAGTCCTAAAACCAGTACTAAAACCAGTCCTAACCCAGTCCTAAAACCAGTCCTAAAGCAGTCCTAAAACCCGTCCTAAAACCAGTCTAGAACCAGTCCTAGAACCAGTCCTAACCCATGTCTTAAACCAGTCCCAACCAGTCCTAAAACCAGTCCTAACCCAGTCCTAAAACCAGTCTAGAACCAGTCTAGAACCAGTCTAGAACCAGTCTAACCCATGTCTTAAACCAGAGCTTGTCCATGCAGTGACCTGCTCTTCCAGTCTTGGCTCCTCACCCCCTCTGATGTGTCCGTCTCGGCTGATTTTCCCGTCAAGGTGTAGAAGATGTTGGTTTTCTTCAGAGTGTCAAACGGCATCACCCCGGCAACCAGGTGCATCTTGGACAGGTATTTAGCCTGGGACACGTTGGCCGTCAGAGTCCTCACCTGGAGAACACACAGAGGTCACACCTGGAACATGAAACACCTGGAACACAAAACACCTGGAACATGAAACACCTGGAACAAAAAAGACCTGGAACAAAAAAGACCTGGAACATGAAACACCTGGAACACGAAACACCTGGAACACCTGGAACATGAAACACCTGGAACACCTGGAACACAAAACACCTGGAACACCTGGAACATGAAACACCTGGAACACCTGGAACATGAAACACCTGGAACACCTGGAACATGAAACACATGAAACAAAAAAGACCTGGAACAAAAAAGACCTGGAACATGAAACACCTGGAACACGAAACACCTGGAACACCTGGAACATGAAACACCTGGAACACCTGGAACACAAAACACCTGGAACACCTGGAACATGAAACACCTGGAACACCTGGAACATGAAACACCTGGAACACCTGGAACATGAAACACCTGGAACACCTGGAACAAAAACACCTGGAACAAAAAAGACCTGGAACATGAAACACCTGAAACACCTGGAACACCTTGAACACCTGAAACACCTGGAACACCTTGAACACCTGAAACACCTGGAACATGAAACACCTGGAACACCTTGAACACCTTGAACACCTGGTCTGTGTTTGTTGTGATGAGAAGTGTTCCAGATAAAGGCTGATAGAACCTGATCAGGTCATTGGTTCTCACCGATGTTCCCCTGAAGCCTTTATTGATCGGGACAAAAACGGTGAATGGACCCAAATTCTGCAGAGGCCACGACAGAGAACCTGGAAACACAGAGACAGAAAGAACCTGAAAGCAAAACAGCAACATAGAACAGTAGAACAGTAGAACAGTAGAACAGTGGAACAGTTTCAGTCCAGAACCACAGACGTGGACCAGCAGCAGCAGCAGAACAGAACAGAGAACGTCTTCCTGAGTCGTCGGTTCTCCTACCGAGCAGGGCGATGGCGTTGCTCAGCTGACCGCTCCACTGTCCTCCAGGTTCCGTGTTCAGGTCGCTCAGACGCTGCATGATGTTCCCGTAACACACCTTACCGTTGCCGAGGTAACCCTGCAGACAGGTGCACCTGAGGGGCAGAATGACAGGTGAGAACCGGGTCTGTACGGCTCACGGAACGTTCAGCAGAGACCAAGAGAACGTGAAGGACTGACTGCACTCGTCCGGGTTCCACCGTGCTGCAGTTGGCGTTCTTGTGGCAGGAGTCGGGTTTACAGGCCTCCTTCAGGCTGCAGCTGCCGTCAGACAACGACTCGAAGCCTGGAAGGCACTCACAGTGGGACTGGAACACAGAACCAGAACACTACAGAACCAGGACTGGAACACAGAACTAGAACAGCACTACAGAACCAGGACTGGAACACAGAACTAGAACAGCACTACAGAACCAGACTAGAAAAACAAAAAGAACAAATAGTTACTGTTCCTGTCCCTGATCTTGATCCGGTTCTTGTCCCTGATCTTGATCCTGTTCTTGTTCCTGATCTTGATCGGGTTCTTGTTCCTGATTTTAATCCTGTTCCTGTCCCTGATCTTAATCCTGTTCCTGTCCCTGATCTTGATCCTGTTCTTGTCCCTAATCTTGATCCTGTTCCTGTCACTGATCTTGATCCGGTTCTTGTTCCGGTTCTTGTCCTGATCTTGATCCTGTTCCTGTCCCTGATCTTGATCCGTTTCCTGTCCCTGATCTTGATCCTCTTCCTGTACCTGATCTTGATCCAGTTCTTACTCCTGATCTTGATCCTGATCTTGATCCTGTTCCTGTCCCTGATCTTGATCCTGTTCTTGTTCCTGATCCCAGTCCTGTTCCTAATGCTGATCTAGTTCCTGACCTAGATGATGTTCAAGTTCTTAATCCTGATCTTGGTCCAGTTCTTGTTCCTAATCTTGATCCTGATTATAATTGTGGTTCTTGATGCTATTTAGAGGGTTCTACTGGTTTCTAGAGGTCAATGAAAGGTTCTAGGAACCTGGTAAAGTTCTAAAACAACCTAAGAGGTTCTCCTGGTCCTTTAGGAAATTATTGGGTCCTATACAGGGTTGTATAGCGTTTGAGGATCTTTGAGAAGGTTCTAGGGTCCTGGTCGAGTTCTAGAGCAACCTAAAAGGTTCTACGGCCCTTTTGGGAGATTCTACTGGCCCAGTAGCTGGCTCTACTGGTTTTTAGAGGTGAATGAGAAGGCTCTAGAGTCCTGGTCCAGTTCTGTAACAACCTAAGAGGGTCTACTGGTCCTTTAGGAAATTATTGGGCCCTATACAGGGTCCTATGGACTTTAAGGGTCATTGAGAAGGTTCTAGGGTCCTGGTTGAGTTCCAGAGCAACCTAAAAGGTTCTACGGTTCTTTTGGAAGACTCTACTGGTTTCTACAGGTCATTAAGAAGGTTCTAGGGTCACAGTCCAGTTCTGCAACAACCTAGGAGGGTCTGTGCTTCCTTTGGGCAATAACTAGGTGATTTGATGGATTCTACTGACTTGCCGGGTCGTTTAGAAGGTTACAGGGTTCTGGTGAAGTTCTAAAGAAACCTAGAACGTACATAAAGTATAAATATTGAATTTAATTTAGTTTTTCTGCTTCATTTATTTACATCTGTACATATCTTCCTAAATCTGTCTCAATCTGTGAGTCCTGCTGATGCTAAGCTAATTTAGCCTCCTGTTCTAATCCTGATCCTGATCTTGTTATTGATCCAGATCCGGTTCCGGCCCGCTGTGATCTCACCTTCCCCGGTCCGTCGTAGACGCAGCGGGCCGACTGGGCGTCACAGCCTCCCTGGTCGGTCTGACAGGGGTTCACCTCCATGCAGACCCGTCCGTCGCCGCTGTAGCCCTCGTTGCAGATGCACTGGTGCTGGTTCGGCCCGGTGTGGACACAGGTGGCCCGGACATGACAGACCCGCTGGAGACACGGGTTTATGGCTGACCAGAACACAAGAGAGCAACCTCTAGAGTCAAATGATCCTTTTAGGTCCAAGAGGAGCAGCAGGGAAACAATAACGGGAAACATTTAAAGTTTACTCAGGTTTGAATTAACAGTTTGTCTGTAAACTCACACAAACACTGATCTCCTGACTTCTGGTATCCAGGTAAACACTGACACACCAGCTGTCCCGTCAGAGCCTCTTCCATGCAGCGAGAGTTCTGCTGACACCTGAGAGCCGCACAGGCAGGTAACTCTGGAACACAAGGCAGGAAACAGGTGGCATCCAATGGAAGCAGGGACCAGGTAACGGAGACAGGACAGGTAACAACATGCAGGTAACACTACAGGTACGGAGGTAACAGAGTCCAGAAGATGAAGCCGACAGGTAACAGGTGAGAATTATGGGTGGTCAGGCAACAGCAACAACAAGTAATACAAACAGTAAAGACAGGTAACAAGTACAAACAGGGCAGGTAACAGGAAAAACGCAAAAACGCTACAACAGGTAACAGAAAGTGGGCAGGTAAATAAAACAGACAGGTAGCCGACTGAGGTTAAAGTAAACAGGTACAAGATCCAGGTAACAGGAACAACGAAGCAACAGGAACAGTAGCTAAAGACAGTTCAGGTAACAAACCACACAGGTACCAGGTGTGATCGTAAGTCCAGGTAACAAAGTGTTACAGACAGGTAAGAAGACAACAGGTAACAGAGTCATGAAGGTAACAGGTGAGAGCAAAACAAACAGACCAGGTGGAGGTGATGAGTCACCACAGCGGGGTTTACAGGTGGAGTTACCTGTTCGGATAATGACTAACAGGTAACAGTAACACCACGGCTCACCTTGCTCACAGGTGGGACCTTTGTATCCAGAGAAACAGGTGCATCGACCGTTACCTGTCAGGCCAGAGTCACACAGACCGTGGACACAGGAGCAGACTGAGGAACAGAAGAACAAACGGGTCAGAACCAACCTGTACCAGCTGGTTCTACTGGTTCTACTGGTTCTACTGGTTGCAGAAGTTACCTGAGCTGCAGGTGGATCCGTATCGACCGGGTGCACAGTCCTCACAGGCGGTTCCGGCAAAGCCCACCTGAACCACATCCACAAACAACATGAGTGCTTCAAACATCCTGAGTGAAGGTTCTGGGGTTCCTGTGGCGGGTTCTACATCCTGTTAAGGGTTGTACTGGTTTACTGACGAGGGGTCCTGGTCGGGTTCTAGAGCAATGAGGGAGGCTCTACTGGTCTCTAAAGACTCTAAAGGTTCTAAGGCTCTTTTAGGAGATTCTTCTAGCCTGTTAGCTGGTGGCTCTGGTGTTCTACTGGTTTCTAGAGGCCAATAAGGAGGTTCTAGGGTCCTGGTTAAGTTCTGCAACAACCTGGAGGGTCTACGCATCCCTCGGTAAATAACTAGGTCCTTTGGAGGATTCTACCGACTCATCGGGCCGTTGAGATGTTCTATGATTGTCTTAAGGGTTCTAATGGTTTGTAAAGATCGTGGAGAAGGGGTCCAGGTTAAGTTCTAGAGCAACGTAGGAGGGTCTATGGTCCTTTAGGAGATTCTGCTGGTTCTATTACTGGTTCTAGATTCTATTTACAGGGTTCTACTGGTTTGCAGACATCGTTGAGGAGGTTCTAGGGACTTGGTAAAGTTCTAAAACAACCTAAGAGGTTCTATCGGTCCTTTATGAAATTATTATTAAAGGGTTCTACAGAGTTTGAGGGTCATTGAGAAGGTTCTAGGGTCCTGGTCCAATTCTAAAGCAACCTAAAAGGTTCTAAGGTTCTTTTAGGAGATTCTGCTGGCCCAGTAGCTGGCTCTACTGGTGTTCCCCTGGTTTCTAGAGGTCCCTAGAACCTTCTCAACAATCTTTGCAAACCAGTAGAACTCTGTAAATAACATCTAGAACCAGCAACAGAACCAGCAGAATCTCCTAAAGCACCATAGACCCATCCCCAACTTAACCTGGACCCTTCTCCATCTTTACAAACCAATAGAACCCTTAAGACAATCATAGAACATCTCAACGACCCGATGAGTCGGTAGAATCCTCCAAAGGACCTAGTTATTTACCGAGGGATGCGTAGACCCTCCGAGGTTGATGCAGAACTTAACCAGGACCCTAGAACCTCCTTATTGGCCTCTAGAACTGGACCGATCCTAGAACTGGACCGGTTCTAGAGTCCCGGTCCAGTTCTGTAACAACCAGGGAGGGTCTTTGCTTCTTTTGGGAAATGATTAGAGGATTTGGAGGATTCTACTGACTTGTCGGGTCGTTTAGAAGGTTACAGGGTTCTGCTCAAGTTCTAAAGAAACCTAGAAGGTGTTTACAGCATAAATATGGAGTCTTATTTAGTTTTTATTTTTGCTTAATTTATTTACATCTGGAAATAACATTCAAGTTCTGTAAACAGGGAAGTGTGTGTTAATGTGTTCAGGTGTGTGATGTCAGCAGGTGTGTGATGTCAGCAGGTGTGTGACGTCAGCAGGTGTGTGACGTCAGCAGGTGTGTGACGTCAGCAGGTGTGTGACGTCAGCAGGTGTGTGACGTCAGCAGGTGTGTGATGTCAGCAGGTGTGTGACGTCAGCAGGTGTGTGATGTCAGCAGGTGTGTGACGTCACCTGGCAGCTGCAGGTTCCGTTCCCTCCCAGTCCGTCAGAACATTCTCCTCTACCGCTGCAGGGTTTGTCGGCCCGATCTGGACACTCTGAAACACATCAGGAGCAGGTTAGTGGAACGTTGCTGCAGCGTTGTTTTTAGGTTCCCTCTGTTGATCCTCTTCCTTCCTGCCTCTCATCTCTCTTATCTCTTCGTATCGTCACTTCTGTTTCCTCTTCTTCCTCCATTTCACTGAGAACAGAGGGACTGAAACCATTTAATGCAACAGTTTGAATCAATGTTTTTCAATTATAACGACTTCTAATGAAATTATGTTCGACAAACAAACTATGTGAAACAACGGTGGTGAAACTGCCTGGGGAGGGATGAACGAAGGCGTTGATGGTGGTGAATCTACCCAGGGATGGATTAATGAAGCTGGGAATGGACGCAAAATTGCCCGTGGAAGGATGACGAATGGATATCAAACTGCCAGGGGAGGGATTAATCAAACTATGGAGGGACATGAAACTGTCTGGGGAGGAATGATTCAAGGTATTAAAGGACCTTAAACCACCTAGGATGAATGAATCAAGCTTACAGTTGTTGTTAAACTGCTGGGGGATTGATGCATCAAAGTTATTAAGTCATTAACTGTTGTGAAACTGCCTTGGGAGGAACCCGTCGTGTGTTAATGTTGGCAAAACTGCCTGGGGAGGGATAAACAGAGGTGTTGACGGTGGCGAATCTACCTAGAGATGCATTAATGTACTGAGAATGGATGTGAACCTGGCTGGGAAAGATTAATCAAGGTGCTAGTGGATATCAAACTGCCAGGGGAGGGATTAATCAAACTATGGAGGGATGTGAAACTGTCTGGGGAGGGACGACTCAAGATGTTAATAGTGGTGGCGTCGCATGAGGAGAAATAAATCCACCTGTGAATTGACGGTGAGTAAACTGCCTGGGGAGGGATGGCTCAACATGTCAAGTGTGGTTAAGTCTGGGGACACATGAATCAAAGTTTTAATGTGGTAAAACTGCCTGGGGAGGGATAAACAAAGGTGTTGATGGTGGCGAATCTACCTGGGGATGGATGCAAAGCTACCTGGGAAAGATTAATCAAGGTGCTAATGGATATCAAACTGCCAGGGGAGGGATTAATCAAACTATGGAGGGACGTAAAACTGCCTGGGGAGGGATGGCTTAAAATGTCAAGTGTGGTTAAGTCTGGGGACACATGAATCCAAGTTTTAATGTGGTAAAACTGCCCAGGGAGGCATCCATCAGTGTTTTGATGTTGGCAAAAACTGCCTGGAGAGGGATAATTCAAGGTATGAAAGTATATTAAATGACCTAGGAAGAGACGACTCAAGGTGTTAATGGTGCTGAAACTGCCTGGGGAGGGATGAACAAAGGTGTTGACGGTGACAAATCTACCCAGGGATGGATTCATGAAGCTGGGAATGGATGCAAAACCGCCTGGGGAAGGATGACTCAAAGTGTTAATGGTTCTAAAACCGCCTGGGGAGGAGTGACTCAAGCTGTGAAAGGACCTTAAACTACCAAGGACGAATGAATCAAGCTCAGGGTTGTTAAACTGCTGGAGGATTTAACAACCTCCAGCAGTTGTTGTTGGTATCTTCATTTAGTTCAGATACCAACTAAACTAACTGAAGCTCGTATCACTACTGAAGCTGCTACATGATCTTTATGTCACGTATGTTTTGTTGCTGGTGCAGCTCAGATGTTTAGATCAGAGGTCTGAGGCTCGTCAGCGTCGGACTATCAGAGCAGCAGATCAGCAGTTTATCAGGCGGCACAGAGGCTCTTCTTCCTTTAGGACGAGTGCTGGAGGCTTCCAGGTGACTCGTGTCACCAGGATGCAGGAACCAGGACTTCCTTCCTCCCTGCAGAGTCCCAGTCAGCAGGACGCAGATCTGCTGACGGTCGCATGTGGAGCTGCACAGTCGGACATGAAGCCCTCCGATCACCAGCCTCCACGTGCTCAGAGATTCACCCGCCGAGAAAAACACCGGACAGAGGACAGACGGATCTTAGCTCCTGCTGCAGAGAAACACTCAGGCTTCAGCTGTGGATTCATTCAATGAAGAGGTTTACACCTGTGGTCGGTCCAGGTCCAGGTCCAGGTCCAGGTCCAGGTCCAGGTCCAGGTCCAGACAAGATTCAGATTCCCCACCGAATCTATGGTACCTGATGTTCTGGTACTGACTCTGTGGTACCTGGTGTTCTGGTACTGACTCTGTGGTACCTGTTGTTCTGGTACTGACTCTATGGTACCTGATGTTCTGGTACTGACTCTAGGGTACCTGGTGTTCTGGTACTGACTCTATGGTACCTGATGTTCTGGTACTGACTCTATGGTACCTGATGTTCTGGTACTGACTCTATGGTACCTGATGTTCTGGTACTGACTCTGTGGTACCTGATGTTCTGGTACTGACTCTGTGGTACCTGGTGTTCTGGTACTGACTCTATGGTACCTGGTGTTCTGGTACTGACTCTATGGTACCTGGTGTTCTGGTACTGACTCTGTGGTACCTGATGTTCTGGTACTGACTCTATGGTACCTGATGTTCTGGTACTGACTCTATGGTACCTGATGTTCTGGTACTGACTCTGTGGTACCTGATGTTCTGGTACTGACTCTGTGGTACCTGGTGTTCTGGTACTGACTCTGTGGTACCTGATGTTCTGGTACTGACTCTGTGGTACCTGATGTTCTGGTACTGACTCTGTGGTACCTGGTGTTCTGGTACTGACTCTGTGGTACCTGGTGTTCTGGTACTGACTCTATGGTACCTCATGTTCTGGTACTGACTCTATGGTACCTCATGTTCTGGTACTGACTCTATGGTACCTGATGTCCTGGTACTGACTCTGTGGTACCTGATGTTCTGGTACTGACTCTGTGGTACCTGGTGTTCTGGTACTGACTCTATGGTACCTCATGTTCTGGTACTGACTCTGTGGTACCTGGTGTTCTGGTACTGACTCTATGGTACCTCATGTTCTGGTACTGACTCTATGGTACCTCATGTTCTGGTACTGACTCTATGGTACCTGATGTTCTGGTACTGACTCTGTGGTACCTGGTGTTCTGGTACTGACTCTATGGTACCTCATGTTCTGGTACTGACTCTATGGTACCTCATGTTCTGGTACTGACTCTATGGTATGTGGTGTTCTGGTACTGACTCTATGGTACCTGATGTTCTGGTACTGACTCTATGGTACCTGGTGTTCTGGTACTGACTCTATGGTACCTGATGTTCTGGTACTGACTCTATGGTACTTGGTGTTCTGGTACTGACTCTATGGTACCTGGTGTTCTGGTACTGACTCTATGGTACCTGATGTTCTGGTACTGACCCATGCAGTCTGGACCCCAGTATCCTGGACAGCAGCTCTGCACCTCCTGCTCCTTGTAGCACTCGAAGGAGCAGCCGCTGAGGGCCAGCTGCATGCTGACGGTTCTGACGTAGTACCTGCAGAAAGATCAACACTGTTTTCTGACTGAAGCTTCGCCGCCACATAAACAAACTAACACCAGTCAGGTTGATCTAAATCATCTGTAGCACTCCAATAATAAATCCTGGATCTATGGAAGGAACTCAGAAATGTCTTCTGTCCAGTATGACACAGGTGGAATAGCACAAATCAGTATAGCATAGCATAGCATAGCATAGTACAGAATAGCATAAAATAGTATAGAATAGTATAGTATAGAATAGCATAAGATAGCATAGCATAGCATAGTATAGTACAGAATAGCATAACATAGGATAGTATAGTATAGCATAGAATAGCATAAGATAGCATAGTATAGAATAGTATAGTATAGAATAGCATAAGATAGCATAGCATAGCATAGTATAGAATAGTATAGTATAGAATAGCATAAGATAGCATAGCATAGTATATTATAGAACAGCATAACATAGGATAGCATAGCATAACATAGTATAGCATAGCATAACATAGGATAGCATAGAATAGCATAAGATGGCATAGCATAGCATAGTATAGTATAGAATAGCATAACATAGTATAGCATAGCATAACATAGGATAGTATAGAATAGCATAAGATGGCATAGCATAGCATAGTATAGTATAGAACAGCATAACATAGGATAGTATAGCATAGCATAGCATAGCATAGTATAGTATAGAATAGCATAGTATAGCATAGCATAGTATAGTATAGCATATCGTAGTATAGCATTGCAAAGTGTTACTTAGCATAATATAGCATTGCATAGTATAGCATAGTATAGTATTACATAGCTCAGCATAGCATAGCATGGTATAGTATAGTAGAATATAGAACAGTAGAGTATGTTATTGTTGAGTTGTGTTGATGTTGTATTAATATTAATATTGACGTTGTGTTGTTTTTATGTTTATGTTGTGTTGATGTCGACGTTGTGTTGCTCACTTGCAGTCGGAGGCGGTGGACCGAGGCGTGACCCTGAACCCTGAGGGACAGGGGATCACAAGGCTGATGCTGCAGGAGTGGCAGAAGGTCCGAGTCCTCAGAACCGTGGAGTTGGAGCAGAAGTTCTAGAGGAACCAGGGAGAACATTCAGGCCTCGTTCACACATTAAGGACAGATCTAAAGGACGATGCAGGTTCTCAGTGGTCCAGGTGAACATCTGGACCTGCTAGAAACTGCAGCAGGTCCAGATGCTGAGACTGAAGCTCTAAACTCTGAAGTAACGACTGGAGCTGCATAAACAGGAAGAGGCTGTAATGAGCGTAATGACTGCTGCTATCTGCTGCCTCTGATCCACCCAGGAAACCTCCAGAGAACCCTGACAGAACGTCCAGAGAACGTCCAGAGAACGCTGAGAGTCCTCAGAGCGTTGAGCCGTGACGCCTGCAGAGGAACGTCTGTTGGAATCTGAGCTCCTCACTTCCTGTTGAAGCTGCAGAAGCTTCAGAGCTGCAGCGTTCGGCTGCTTCACTCTTTATTTACTGATCATCTGTTTGTTTATTTATATTAATTAATGCTGTAAACGGTTCATAGAGAACAAAGAGGGAAAAATAATTTAAAAAAAAAATGAAATATTCATTTGGACAACAACTATATAAAATAAAATCCAGATAAAACCAGTTAGATCCAGGAAAAAACCCTAAAAACTGTCCAGATAAAAACCTGGTTTTATTTTATTTAAATAAGCAAAAAGTAAATATTTCATCAAATTATGAATATTAACCACTCAATGAAGTAAATATATTTTAAACTGTTATTTTACAGATTTTCTCTGTTTTACTGGATTAAAATTTGTTAAAACTGTAATTATTCTTTTACAGATATTTGATCAGAGTTTTTTAGAGTTTCTGCCATTTTCATGTATTTGATTCATTGCTGCCAGATTTTAATGTGTTTTTATGATTTGATTTAAGACATTTATTTCACATTTATTTTACGGTTATTTTACATTTATTATACATTATTTACATTTAATTTACATTTATTTTACATTATTTTACTTTCATTTTACAGTGTTTACAATTACTTTAAATTATTTGACATTTATTTTACATTATTTTACCTTTATTTTAAATATATTTTAGATGTTTTAAAATTTATTTTAAATTATTTTAAATTTATTTGAAATTATTTTATATTTATTCTGCATTATTTTGTATTTATTTTACTTTTATTTTACATTGTTTTACATTTATTTCAAATTATTTTATATTTATTTTACATAATTTTATATTTATTTTACATAATTTTTTATCCTGTTTTCTGCTGTGAGGTTCTAACATTTTATATTTATTACTTCCAAATTAAACAAACCTGAAGTCTGGAGCTGAAACATTATTTGACCGTCGATGAGCAACATGAAGGTTTAACCTCGTCGTTCTTCTCTAAAGCACTCGGTGAACATTTACAGGTCGACTGATATTAAACTAAACAGCAGAACCAGAACCTCTGAGGAACCATGGATCTGATGTTTGAGGTTCTCAGACCTCATGCTGCCACCAAACCAAAGAAGAAGAACCTCCAGAGAACCTTTAAGGAACCACATGAATCAGGTGAAGAAGCTTCTCCTGAATAACAGAACCAGAGAAGCTTCTGAGGAACAAACAGGTGTTTTTACCTGGGAGCCTTCAGTCGTCTGACCTTCACCGACCAGCAGCAGAGACACCAGCAGCAGACGGAGCTCCATGTCGGCGTTCGTCTGTCCTCGCTCTCGTCCCGTCCGGCTCTTTTCAGGGTCCGGACCTCCCGTTTCTCCTCCTCTTTATCTTCCTCCTCCTCTTCCTCCTCATGTGTTTCCTGAACGCTGCTTTCAAAGGAAACTGCTGACTGGGAGCTTCTCTGGTTTCTACTTCCTGTTGAAACTATCAAAATAATGACCGCTTCAGAGGCGGCGGATCATCTGAGTTTATCTGGTTTATGGAGTCCAGGATTACGTCTGTGAAGGTTCTCGTTCATCCAGGTCTGATGGTGAAACATCTCCACAGACGTGTCACTGAGTCCGGCTGCCTTCCACTGAACCGCCCAGACGTATTCCTAGAAACTCTCCTCTATGAACCCCTGATCATCTGAGCTCCACTGGATCCACATTCCTCCAGGAGCCCGGCCGATGACGGCTCCAGCATCAGTTACCATGGAGATAGAGCTGATAAGAGCTGCAGTCTGAGGCCCCTGGGTCCTGGTTCTGGTGCTCAATGGCAGGAAATCCTGGACTGTAAATACGAGGCTTTTCTGCTCCGTCATCAAACGCTGATAAAGCAGGAAAGTTCTGGAGTCTGTGACCGACCCTGACTCAGCAGACCCCGGGCAGGAGCTGGAACCAGAACTTAAAGCTCCAACCAGAACCAGAACCTAGAACCACGCTGTAAATAACATCCACATAAGAAAGCAGTGTTGTTTTACTACGTTCGACTGTAAAATTGTAGTTTTACTGCGTTTTAATGAGCAGAAAATAGAGATTTTACAGACATTTGCTGGTTTTTAAAGGTAAATTATGAATATTAAAGGCTGGAAAATGTTACAGATAATATCTAGAGAAGAATATTAATTTACGAGTTGAAAACAAAACATAAAAACAACAAAACAGACTGTAACAGAGGCGGCCGGCCCATTAGGAAATATAGGCAAATGCTAACGGCGGCGTGGCCTCCGGGGGGCGCCACAGAATCAGGAAAAATTTCACCTTCAATATAGTTATATCAAAGCTACACTGAACAAAAATATAAACACCCCATGTGAAATATTGATGCCACATGAAGTGCACCACCCAAAGTGAGCGTATACTGTCTGGTACTTGTACAAAATGGATGTTTCTCTTGATTAGAGTCCTCCACTGTGAGAAATATGCAGAGATATCAAGAGAAATATCCATTTAGTACAAGTACCAGACAGTATACGCTCACTCTGGGTGGTGCACTTCATGTGGCATCAATATTTCACATGGGTCCTTTATGTTTTTGTTCAGTGTAGTCATTACTATTAACTCTTAAAATGTAAAGCAACGCCCAGTTAATATCACGACTAAACAATGCTGTTGATTTCTTTTCTAAGTGTTTGTAAATCACCGATGGAGGGGAGGGCATCTAAAATCTGGTCTAGGACTCCACATTGGCTCTAATAACGTCCAGTGACAAAACTCACCTGTTGGTGGCAGGTTGTCGATACTCGACCCCGAGCTCCTCCCTGCAACAGGAAGCTGCTGCTGAACCTTCTCCAGCTGGTCGATGTTGAAGCTTCACATCAGTTCTGGATGCAGCACTGATCAGCCATGAAGGAGATCAATAACTGATGTCTGAACTGATTTACGTCTGTAGAGTGTCGATACCTGCAGTCAGGAACACGAGGAAATCTAACGTCGTCCAACACGGCAGATCTGCTTCGACGTTTTTAGTTTTTGTTGACGTTTTGTAAAAAATGTGCAGCTGATTATTAAATGAACGAGTAAAAATAAGTTTTAGTAAAATATTCACCACCTGTTCATTTAAATGTACAGACGCAACAATTATCAGTCGTCAATGATTCAAGTAGTCAGCATCGATCAATCAATCAATCAGCTTAAGTACATTTCTAATAAAAACAGTCTAAATTCTGTGATTTAATCTTCCGTGTGAATATTTCCTGGTTTCTTTCCTCCTCTATGACAGTAAACTGTAGATTTTTGGACAAACAAGACATTGGAGGAAACTCTGATCCATGTTTTCCACCATCTTTTGAAACCAAACAGCTGCCAGTGGAAGATTTTCACAATAAAACAAAGATAAAAGGATTTTTGGAGTTCCACAAAGCTCGTACGTGGATCCTCTATTATTTTACGTGTAAAAGCTAAAATCCCATCTGTAGTTCCACAAGGTTCAAGTCTAGGCCCACGGCTTTTTAAATTCTCATGTTTACACCAACTGCTATGTAGAGCTGCAACGATTTATTGATTAGATTTATGGATTAATCAAGTATTCCTATAATTGATTAATCAGCTTGGGTAATTTCTTGCTAAACAGTCTCAATTCTGTGATTTAATCTTCTTCAGTGTGAATATTTCCTGGTTTCTTTCCTCCTCTGAGACAGTAAACTGTAGATTTTTGGACAAACAAGACATTGGAGGAAACTCTGATCCATGTTTTCCACCATCTTTTGAAACCAAACAGCTGCCAGTGGAAGATTTTCACAATAAAACAAAGATAAAAGGACTTTTGGAGTTCCACAAGGCTCGTACGTGGATCCTCTATTATTTCATGTTTAAAAGCCAAAATCACATCTGGAGTTCCACAAGGCTCAACTGTGGGCCCACAACACGAACATGTTCGACAGAATAAAAACAGAACAAAAGAATCTTTTAGTTTGTTTTTACTAAATTACATCCTCTGAATGTCAGCGCGCTTCAGAATTTGACAGAAAATTTTTACAAAAATAGGATTTTTCCCCCAAAATTCAACATATAATTATTTACACATAAATAAATGTTTATTTCCCAAATAAAAAAAAGAATCTGTGGTTATTTTTATCGAGTCCTGTTGAGGTCCATCCGCTGCAGAGAGGATCCAGGATCAGTTTGAGGATCTTCAGTTTCCTGCTGTTCAAACTTCAACCAGAAACGTTCCTCAAAACGTTCCAGCGGGTGTAAAAGTTCCTGTTCTGTCCCGGTTGGTTCCTGATGATCCGTTCAGAACCGAGGACCTGATCTGTGAACCCGGCGGCTGATTTCCGCCTGTGTCTGGGCTTCGTATCATCACATTTCATCCCTTGTTGTCCAGAAACAGAAGTCATTCATCTGGATAAAATCTACGATAATGATGTTTGTTTTTCTGACATTTAGGAGCTCAAACTGTCCCTGGAAGCATCTCGTGTTGAAACTAAACAGTAACATCAGCCTCAGGATCAGGTTTGGTTTGTTAAGGAGTCTTTGGAGTTCCACACGGCGCCACCATGGATCCTCTGTAATTCACAACCTGTTGAAAAGCTCTAATCACATCTGGAGCACCTCAGGGTTCAAGTCTGGGCCCACTGCGGTTCAGTTTCTTACGTTTTCATCATGTGTTTGCTCTGCGAATAGTTTTCAACATGAAATTAATCACCAACAGATCTGACGACTCATCAGTTGATTGGAGCCTGAATTCTGTGATTTGTAGTTTCTTAAAAGTGAATATTTTCTGGTTTCTTTTTTCCTCCATCACAGCAAACTGAATGTCTTCAGGTCAGAGACAAGATAAAGAATTTTTCGCTATTTTCCGAAATTTTAGGGACCAAATACCTGATCAATAATCCAGGAAAATAATCAATAATGAAAATAATAGTTACTGACTGGACGGAGTGATGTTAGCAGGAAGTAAACAGAAACTGATGTTTTTGTTTTTTTGGTCCAACTTTGGACTAAAATTAAATTTTACACCCAGATATCCACGTGAGAAGTATCCAGGTGTGACACTTTGTCTCCAGGTGTTGTTTACAGGTGTTTTGTTTACAGGTGTGTTGTCTCCAGGTGTTGTTTACAGGTGTGTTGTCTCTTTAGGTGTTGTTTACAGGTGTGATGTCTCCAGGTGTTGTTCACAGGTGTGATGTCTTCAGGTGTTATTCACAGGTGTGTTGTCTCCAGGTGTTGTTTACAGGTGTGTTGTCTCCAGGTGTTGTTTACAGGTGTGTTGTCTCTTTAGGTGTTGTTTACAGGTGTGATGTCTCCAGGTGTTGTTCACAGGTGTGATGTCTTCAGGTGTTATTCACAGGTGTGTTGTCTCCAGGTGTTGTTCACAGGTGTGTTGTCTCCAGGTGTTGTTTACAGGTGTGATGTCTTCAGGTGTTATTCACAGGTGTGTTGTCTCCAGGTGTTGTTTACAGGTGTGATGTCTCCAGGTGTTATTCACAGGTGTGTTGTCTCCAGGTGTTGTTTACAGGTGTGTTGTCTCCAGGTGTTATTCACAGGTGTGTTGTCTCCAGGTGTTATTCACAGGTGTGTTGTCTCCAGGTGTTGTTTACAGGTGTGTTGTCTCCAGGTGTTGTTTACAGGTGTGTTGTCTCCAGGTGTTATTCACAGGTGTGTTGTCTCCAGGTGTTGTTTACAGGTGTGTTGTCTCTTTAGGTGTTGTTTACAGGTGTGATGTCTCCAGGTGTTGTTCACAGGTGTGTTGTCTCCAGGTGTTGTTTACAGGTGTGTTGTCTCCAGGTGTTATTTACAGGTGTGTTGTCTCTTTAGGTGTTGTTTACAGGTGTGTTGTCTCCAGGTGTTATTTACAGGTGTGTTGTCTCCAGGTGTTGTTTACAGGTGTGTTGTCTCTTTAGGTGTTGTTTACAGGTGTGTTGTCTCCAGGTGTTATTTACAGGTGTGTTGTCTCTTTAGGTGTTGTTTACAGGTGTGTTGTCTCCAGGTGTTATTTACAGGTGTGTTGTCTCCAGGTGTTATTTACAGGTGTGTTGTCTCTTTAGGTGTTGTTTACAGGTGTGCTGTGTCCAGGTGTTGTTTACAGGTGTGTTATCTCTTTAGGTGTTGTTTACAGGTGTGTTGTCTCCAGGTGTTATTTACAGGTGTGCATGTCGTTCATGCTCTCGCAGCGCCTGCAGCGGACGTAGCAGCACCAGACGAACTTGCACTCGCAGCGCTCGACGTGTCGCACCACGTGGGTGTTGTATCCTCGACCGCAGCATAGCAGGTTGCAGCCGTCCGGCCCGGTGGAGGTCCGGTTGCAGCGGCGCCCCCTGGTGCCGGCGACGCCTCGGCGCCGATCCTCCAGACAGTAGTTGGGCGACTTGTTGAGGAAGATGAGCTGGTGTTTGTCGACGGGGAGGCGGCGCTGCTCCTTCCTCCTCGTCTTCCTCCTCGAGCGGTCCGACACCTGGACGCTGCGCTCGTATCGCTCCTTCAGGTACGAACCGACGCGCTCGAACGCCGCCATCGTCCTCCAGCACGTCTTCACGGCGCAGGAACCGGAGACGCCGTGACAGCGACAGTCTGTGGACATCGTCCTGTCGATCGCCTGCAGACCAAACACAGAAACATAAACCTGAATGTCAGATTGCACCTGGAAACAACACCTGGAGAAAACACCTGGAGAAAAAACTTAAAGATAACACCTGGAAACAACACCTGGAGAAAACCCCTGGAAACAACACCTAGAGAAAACACCTGGAGAAAAAACTTAAAGATAACACCTGGAGACAACATCTGGAAACAACACCAGGAAACAACATCTGGACATAACACCTGGACATAACACCTGGAGACAACACCTGGAGACAACACCTGGAAACAACACCTGGAGACAACACCTGGAGATAACATCAGGACATAACATCTGGAGACAACACCTGGAGAAAACACCTGGAAACAACACCTGGACATAACACCTGGAGAAAACAACTGGAAACAACACCTGGAAACAACACCTGGAGAAAACACCTGGAGAAAACACCTGGAAACAACACCTGGAGACAACACCTGGAAACAACACCTGGAGACAACACCTGGAAACAACACCTGGAGACAACACCTGGAGACAACACCTTGAAATAACAGCTGGAGACAACATTTGGACATAACACCTGTAGACAACACCTGGAGTTAACACCTGAGTTACAACACCTGGAGACAACACCTGGAGATAACACCTAGAGACAACAACCTAAAGTAAAGCACCTGTCATGTGACCCACTAGTGACACGCCTATCAAGTTGTGATGTTGGGAAACAGCTGCCCCTGTGGACAGGAACCCTCAGTCCTGGTGGACAGGTGAAGAGGCCGCTCACCTGTCGGCCGGCCTCGCTGTTGTGCTGGTTCATGGTGTTTAGCGTGTAGCCGCCGCGGCTCGTCGACATGTTCTTCACCGTACCGTCCATGAACCTGCGGCTGAACCAGGTTCCGTACTGGATGTGGTCCGAGCAGCCGCCCCAGTGCCAGCCCTCCGCCGCCGAGCCGCCGCCGCGCAGCCGAGCGTCGCAGCCGCACTCCGTCATGTTGCCCTGACTGCAGGAGCGCGTGACGGCGTGGACGAGCCCCGCCGCCATCACCGCGTAGATGAACGCCGTCTCTTTGGTTCCTGCAGGACGAAGACGTTCAGTCAGAGGAGACGGTCTGATCTGACACTTCAGCTGCTTTCACCTTGTTCTCAAACTGACACTGCTTTCACTTAAAGTTCTTCAGTTTGAGCTCAATGCACTTCAGACAACACTTCACCTCCTTTCAGGTGGAACTCATATTACTTTTTAACTGAAAGCAATTAAAGTGTCGACTGTCACTTCAAATCTTTACACGCAAAGGTCATATGTAACACTTTCACTGACACTTTAACTGCTTTCATCTTTATCCTTGGTCAACGTTGTTTCATCTCTGATTGTTTAACAGAATCTTTTACACTTCAATTGCTTTCAGTAAAAATTCCTTGCTGCTTCCATCTTGTGTTTTAAAACAACATTTCAGCTTGTTTTATCTTTTATTCTTCAAGTGAAAGCAGTTGTCGAGTAACACTTCTAATCTTTTACCTCAGCTGACAGGTTTCAGTTTGTTGACTCGAAGTGGAGCAGATTCCTTTCAGCACTTCAACTTTTAGCTCAGCTCATCACTTCGAGATTGATCATTTAAATTTCAGCTTCCACTTCACTCACGCCGAAACGGAAACCTTCCTCAAGACGTTCAAGTCTTCTGCTGCTCAAACACTTCGACTGCTTTCAAAACATTTCAGAGTAAAAGTGTTTCTTATGAATGAATCAGTCTGATGTTTTATTTGATCTGTATCAGGATCAATAATGAGTGAAACTGTTTAAATCTCAGGATGTTTTCCTCGTCGCTGATTTAAAACATGTGACCGACTCACTCAGAGAAAAGAACCTCGACTGAACAAACTGGAGTCGACGTTTGATTTGTTCAGATAAACGAGGACAAATACGATTAGAGCAGCGAGAAAATCTGAATGATCTGATTAAAACGATGAGAAGCAAACAAACTCCGTCCAGTTCAAATCTCCTACACTTGGATTCGTTCTGATGGATGTTTGTGTTTCAGAGAAATATTTAAAAACCTGAAGAGAAAAGTCACTTCAGGGTTTATCAGTGAAATTCACCACAGTT
Source organism: Dascyllus trimaculatus (assembly GCA_024666655.1). Classification (NCBI taxonomy): domain Eukaryota; kingdom Metazoa; phylum Chordata; class Actinopteri; family Pomacentridae; genus Dascyllus; species Dascyllus trimaculatus. The sequence continues at coordinate 1,137,776 of CM045465.1, read as the reverse complement.
TGAAACATTTACTGGACGTAAACTTCCAGAATAATTAAAGTCACAACACAGATTAAGGTGAGATTAGCAAACAATTAGCAACTGAGTCAGCAGGTGTTAATGTGCATTAGCATGTTAGCATTAGCATGCTAAACTTTCAAAGCCATCAGAATGCATGCCAGCAGTATGCCTTTTAGCATGTTAATGTTAGCATGCCAAAATCTTGAAAGTGTCAATATGTATACTAGCATGTTAAAGTTAGCATGCTAAAGTTAGTGCTTTAAGTATCAACATGTATGTTACCATGCTAACATGTTTTGTTAGCATGCCAAAGTACAGTATTTGCCAACGTGTCTGCTAACATTAGCATGCAATCATGCATGTGGACAACAACAACAATGCTAATCCATGTTAGCTGTGCTAAACCTAACTGCATGGTAACTCATGTTAGCAGTGCAAAACTGTTAGTAGTGCTATTCCATGTTAGCAGTGCTAAACGGTGTTAGCATACCAATCTATGTTAGCTTGTTAATACATGCTAGCAGGATAACAGGATTTCCACTGCAGCAGTGCTAATCCACGTTTGTGGTGCTAATGCATGATAGCATGCTAATCCATGTTAGCAGTTCTACTTTATGTTAGCATGTTAAATGATCTTAGCAGGCTAATCCATGTTAGTAGTACAAATCTATGTTAGCATGCTATCAATGTTAACATGCTAATCCATGTTAGCAGTGCTGCCCCCTGCAGGCGGACAGCAGGAACTTCAGTGATTTGTAGTTTTTTTTAGCTCTGAGCTGAATGTTTTAGGTTTATCCTCAGTTTCTGCTCCATAAGGCTGATTATTGATTATTGATTATTGATCACTGACTTGGTAGAAAAACCAGACAAAGTAAAAGCCATTTATTTAATTCAACATGTTCTGGTTGGAACTTTTAGAACATTAGAACTGATGAGAGTTGAATCAGTTTATGTCTAATTAAACTTAAACCTGTTCTTCAGGTTTAATGAATCTCAGCTAAAGGCTGCTTCTGTTTTTAGACGTTTAACCTCCATGAAATGAATCCTGACATGTTTGATGATTTACTGAGCAGCTGCTGCGACCAATCAGAGTCCAGGACAGACTGATGACGTTCATCATGACGTTAAACTGAACCGGACTCATGTTGTAGTGTCTGAGTTTGTCCTGCAGGGGGCGGAGTGGCTTCACTTATCCAGGCTGAGGTCCTAAACCGGGTCCAGATGAAACCACTGAACCCACGAGGAGAATCTTCAGACTCTTTACTGCAGGAACAGTTTAAATATTAAAGTTAACAGTAAAAACAAATAAAATAATAATAATTATGTTGATTTATTTTATTCTACAGTCGTCTCTATAATACTAGACTGTTTTATTTTAAACTAATTAGAGTTTAAATCACATTTTACATGATAATAACCAACATTATTATTATTCTGTCAACAGAATCCTGATAAAATAATGTTTGTCTAAACCAGTAAATCAGATTTTATCTTTATGTTGCAGCCAAACATCGATATAAACGGTTTATATAAATGTTTTTCTAGTTTGTGTGAAGCTGGAATCATGAAAATGTCTTTTTGCTCACTAAACTTTCAGATTATTAGACTTTTTTTCTGTTCTACTTTTATTTTTCACTGAGCTTCATATTTAAAACAAAAAAAACATCAGTAATTCAGGAGGCACGTAATTAAATTAATGTTTGCAGGACAGAAATGATCATTTATGGATTTAAATTAAACTTCATCAGCTGAATATCCTGTAAATTAAAACCCAGTCTCCTGTTTTTGTTGTCAGATTTTAAATACTGTGAGTTTAAACAAACTACATTTAATATTGATGTAATTATTTTATTAAAATCTGCAAAATAAACAAAAAAAAATCTAAAAAATGAAGAAAATCTAAAAGTAGAAACTTGATTTTAAACAGGTTTAAATAAATAAAACCTCCATAGTCAGACTCATCAGGTAAATACCACTAAAATAACACAAATACCAGCTGGAACTATTTAAATTTAAACAGGAATAAATGTATAAACTGATATTTATGGTGATAATCAATAAATAAATCCAGTAGTTTGTTGGTTCAACATCATTTCTTTAGGATATTAAAGGAGACTGATGAGTAAAATGTGAACTTCTGCAGCAAAACATTGAAGTGGGACCAGAAAATACTCTGATACTTTAATAGAGGTACTCGGATACTCGGATACTCGGATACTCGGATACTCGGATACTCGGATACTCGCCGCTCGTCAGCTCGTGTCCAAACACCGGCGGCTCCTCGGAGGTCGAGCAGTTCCATCGCTCGTGCCTGAACTGGCTCCGACACTCGGCCACCGCCAGCCGGGCTCCGTCCTGGACGCTGGGCAGCAGGAACGGCTTCCTGCGGCACAGATCCCGCTGCCGGGGGCTCAGGGGCGGGTTGGAGCAGCCCAGCTTGTCCGGGGCTCCGGCGGAGGTCACACCGAGCCACCTGAGAGGGAGCAGCGGTTAGGAGCAGAGCAGGGCCGCTGGAAACATTCATTCTTGTCAGTGGAGGAGAAACTTTCAGAGTCAGGAGGAAGAGGTTTAAGATTCGGCATTAATATAATAACACATAATAAAACACGTCGTGTGTATTTTAATAAATAAACAGAATCCCTGGTTTGACGCTCGTTCGTCTTTTGGAGATAAGAACAGAGGAAGTCAGCAGTTTGATAATAAAAGTGTCTTTGTGTGATTTTCTTGAGCCGAACTGAAGATCAGCTGCTAAATCTGCAGAATTATTAATAGACTTTATTAAATGTGACGCTTTGAGTTCAGTTTGTCATTAAAAACCTTAAAACAGACACTTTTTTTTAAACGGAATCCGGTTTTATAAAAGACAATCTAAACTCTCCTAACTGCGTGTTTTTATGGAAACAGAGACTCTCCTCAGTCTGACACATATTAAACGGACTCTATCGGATTTTCTTATTAACTGTGCGGCCGCAGATCTCGTGGACGGACTCCTTTTGTTCTAATGAAACCTCCCGTCTCAGGCTCCTCTGCTGAGAACCGAACCGGAACACGCAGAAGCAGAGGAGCAGAATGAGCCGCTCTCTGGATGGAGTCCGGTTCGTTTGGACGCAGAACCAACAGAACCTCCGCCACCTGCAGGGAACCTGGACCCGGTGTTGAAATGTCTCGTTCTGTGTTAACTCGGAGCAGATTCGTCCAAACAAAACGCTTCTTCATGCCTCAGAGGCTCCCTTCGTCCACTGAACATTAAAACTCACCTGCGTCTTAAATCGGTTGTTTTCTAAATGGACTTCGGCTCGTTTCGATGCGTAAAAGCGGCTCCAGCAGTTTGAGGACGCGCAGCTGCTTCTGCGTAAATCTGCTCAAGTCTCCGTGAAATCCAGAGTTTTCCAAACGCCTCTGGAGCTTTTCTCCTCCACTGAACAGAAGCAGCTGCTGGACCTGGATCTGGATCTGGCTCTTGGACGGAGCCCGGCGGGTCCGGATCATACTTACATCCAGCTGGACCTGCAGCGCAGCGGACACACGGACACCAGCAGCAGCGTCAGAGCGCACACGTGTCGGACTCCGCAGCTCCGAGCCTCCATCCCTCTTCACCGGTCAGAGCCTCTCAGTCTGCCCATCGGAGCTCCAGGCGGCCCGGTGTCCCGCCGCATCGGTCCCGGTGCTCTGATGATGATGATGAAGATCCTCCCGGTGAAGCAGAACTCTGGACCAGTCCGAGTCCCGGAGGATCCTGATTGGACCAGACCGCTCGGCGGCTGACGTCAGAGCTGGACTCTAATTGGTCGGCTGGATCAGAGGCTCAGAGTCCTGACGTCTGATCCGGACCAGCAGAACCACCGGAGATGTGACGTCACACAAACAGGAAGCCTTAAAACGTCAGATTCATGAACGAGGTTTGGTCTAAAAGTCAAATTAACAGACAGGAGTCAGAAAACAGCTGGAGAACACAAATGAGCAGTTAGTGCACACTGAGAACTAGTTAAACTAGTTAGTACACATGAGAAACTAGTTAGTATGAACCAGGAACTAGTTAGGGTAATTTAGAAAAAACTGGTTAGTCCACATAAAAAACACTTGAACACTATGAACCAGTAACTAGTCAGTAAACATCTGAAACTAGCTATCATCCAACAGAAAAAGGTTATCATGGGTCAGAAACTAGTTAGGATGAATCAGGAACTAGTTAGTAGGAATCCAAAACTAGTTAGTGCACAGTAGAAAAGAGTTATTACGAGTCAGAAAACAGCTGGAGAACACAAAAAAACAGTTTGTGCACATTGAAAACTAGTTAAAACGCATGAAAAACTAGTTAGTATGAATAACTACATTAACTGGTTTACACTTGCAATAAAAGCAGCACATGTAAGAGACTAGTTAGTATGAATCAGGAACTAGTTAGTAGGAATCCAAAACTGGTTAGTACACATAGAAAGCACTTACAATGAATCATAAACTAGTTAGTAAACGTCTGAAACTAGTTAGGATGAATCAGAAATTGGTTAGTATGAATCCAGAACTAGTTGGAGCACAGTAGAAGTGAGTTATTATGAGTCAGGAAACAGTTATAGAATACAAACGAGCAGTTGGTGCACATTAAAAACTAGTTATAACACATGAGAAACTAGTTAGTATGAATAACTACTATTGTGTTCTTACACTTGCAGCAAAAGCAGCACGTGTAAGACACTAGTTAGTACAAGTCAGAACCTTGTTAGGATGAATCCAAAACTGGTTAGTACATATATGAAGCAGCAAGTATCAGAAACTAGTTCCTATGTGGCAGGAACTAGTTAGCAAACATCTGAAACTAGTTTAGATGAATCAGGAACTAGTTATTCTGAATCCAAAACTAGTTAATACACAGTAGAAAAGAGTTATTAAGAGTCAGAAAACAGAACACAAATAAGTAGTTAGTGCACATTTAGAACTAGTAAAAACTAGTTAGTACACATGAGAAACTAGTTAGTATGAATAAGAAACTAGTTAGTACACATGAGAAACTAGTTAGTATGAATAAGAAACTAGTTAGTACACATGAGAAACTAGTTAGTATGAATAAGAAACTAGTTAGTACACATGAGAAACTAGTTAGTATGAATAAGAAACTAGTTAGTACACATGAGAAACTAGTTAGTATGAATAACTACCATTAACTGGTGTTCTTACACTTGCAGCAAAAGCAGCACATGTAAGAAACTAGTTAGTACGAATAAGAAACTAGTTAGTACAAATGAGAGACTCGTTAGTACGAATACGAAGCAAGTTAGTGCGAATGAGAAACTAGTTAGTGTGAAAAAGAAACTAGTTAGTATGAATAAGAAACAAGTAAGTCACATAGAAGAGCAGCAGGTACCAGCAACTAGTTAGTAAACATCTGAAACTAGTTATTATGCATCAGAAAAAGGTTATTATGGGTCAGAAACTAGTTAAGATAAATCAGGAACTAGTTAGTCTGAATCCAGAACTAGTTAGTGCACAAGAGAAACTAGTTAATATGCTTATAACCATCTAATTTAAATGTTTTCATTGAAGCTCCACCATGTTTTGTTCTGTAACCTTTGATTAATCAGCGTCTATTAAAACAGGGATTAGCAGATTTAAATCACCAGACTCCATTCAAATATTAACTTATTAATCAAATATTAAGTAATTTAATTTATCTGGTTGGGAACTAAAGTTATTTTCTAGTTAACCTGAGCTTGTTGGATTGTTTAGATTCTGATCTGACGTTTGATTATTGGTGATTAAAATGTTTCCAAGGACTAAACTAATTAGAAATCAGAGTCTGGTCAGTCACAACACATGAGAGCCAATAATTCCTAGTCTAAAACACAAAACTACATAAAATAATTATCATTTGAATTCTGTTTAATATTTATTATTTAAAAAACCATAAATAAGAAGCTAACGTCACAGTTGATGAGTTCACTGAGAAACTAAACCAATAAGGTTCTACAAGGAATGAAGCCAAACGTTAAATTGCTTTATTTTTGAATGGAGTTTGGTTAATCACAGTATGAGACATTTTAGACGTAACAGTGGCGGAAACAGAGATTAATTAGTCTAAAACACCTTTTATACTCCATTAAAGTGTCCATATATCTCAAAACCTGAAACAAAAATTGGATTTTAATTGATTGAGAAACAAAATCAGTCAAATTCTACAAAGAACGGATGTAAAATGAAAGTTTAAATTGCTTATTTTTTGAATGGAGTTTGGTGTAAAACAAAAAACCGAACTTCAGCTCCTAAACATGAAAAACAACACGACTGTCGAACATTAAAGGAACAAACAAATCAACTTACTGTCTTTTATTCCGGAGCTCTCAGCCGCATCCAGTCGTGGCTTCCAGGTTGAAATTAAATTCACGTCAGAGTCGACTCGGTTTGATTCGTATAAAGGTTGTGTTTTATTACAGAGACGTTCTTTAAAGTGTGAGGAGCTGAAGAACAAACTGATCTTCACAGCTGATTCCAGTCCCTTCTGTCGGACGTCGTCACATTCACATAAATACTCATAGATTCAGATCTGCAGCGTGTAAACATTCGAAACAAATAAACAACATCCGTAGAAAAATATAGAAAATATGAGCAGAGGATCATTAAGACGTTTGGTTCCTATGACAACCAGAATCATCATCGGTCTTTGGTGCAGAGCGTTAACTGATATACAAGATAAACCGCAGTGAGGCGAATAACATATAAACATATATACAGACAGGACAGCCGATCAATACCTGATCGATTACAGATACATCAATATATACAGAGGAGGCACAGCTGATCGATCAATATCAGAAACAACAACATGAGTAGAAGAGCAGCGAAATACACAGAGCCGAATAAAGGCACCAGGAGAACTGATCAATTAACCAATATCAGAAATCAGTCGACAATCTACGACCTCATCTGACTGTGTACTAGTTAAGGCACATGGGGAACTAGTTAGTATGAAACTAGCTAGTGCTCATAGAAGAGCAGTATGTATGAGAAAGTAGCTATTATGTATCAGAAACTAGTTAGTACACACCAGAATTAGTTACTACAAGTCAAAGACTAGTTAGTACACATAGGACACTAGTTAGCACGAGTCAGAAACTAACTAGTGTCCATAGAAGAGCAGCATGTGTCAGAAACTAGCTGCTGTACAAGAAAAACTAGTTAGTACACATCTGAAACTAGTTAGTGCACATGGGAAACTAGTTAGTATGAAAGTAGCTAGTGCTCATAGAAGAGCAGCATGTGTCAGAAACTAGCTGCTGTACAAGAAAAACTAGTTAGTATGGGTCGAAACTAGTTAGTGCACATATAAAACTAGTTAGTATGGGTCGAAACTAGTTAGTGCACATATAAAACTAGTTAGTATGGGTCGAAACTAGTTAGTGCACATTGTAAACTAGTTAGTGCCCACAGAAGAGCAGTATGTATGAGAAAGTAGCTACTATGTATCAAAAACCAGTTAGTACACATGTGAAACTAGTTAGTACGGGTCGGAACTAGTTAGTGCACACGGGAAACTAGTTACTACAAGTCAGAAACTAGTTAGTGCACATAGAAGAGCAGCATGTGTCAGAAACTAACTACTATGTATCAAAAACTAGTTAGTACACACCTGAAACTAGTTATTACGCATCAGAAGTTAGTTACTACAAGTCAGAAGCTAGTTAGTACACATGGGAAACTTGTTAGTACGAGTCAGAAACTAACTAGTGCCCATAGAAGAGCAGTATGTATCAGAAACTAGCTGCTGTGCAACAAAAACTAGTTAGTACACATCTGAAACTAGTTAGTACTGATTAGAAGTTAGTTACTGCAAGCTAGAAACTACTTAGTGCCCATAGAAAAGCAACAAGTATCAAAGAACTATTAACAATGAATGAAAGACTAGTTAATACTGATCAGAAAACAGCTACTAGCAATCCAAAACTGGTTAGTACACATAAAAAAGCTGTTAGTATGAATCCTAAACTAGTAAACATGCATCAAAAACTAGTTAGTACTCATCAGAAATTAGTTACTACAAGTCAGAAACTAGTTAGTGCCCATAAAAAGCAGCATGTATCAAAGAACTACTTACTATGCATCACAAACTAGTTAATACTGATCAGAAAAAAGCTACTACTAATCCAAAACTGGTCAGTACACATAAAAATCAGTTAGTATGAATCCTAAACTAGTAAACATGCATCAAAAACTAGTTAGTACTGATTAGAAATTAGTTATTGTGAGTCAGAAACTAGTTAATGCCCATGAAAAGCAGTACGTATCACAAACTAGTTACTACAAGTCAGCGACATGTTAGTGTAAATCAGAAACTAGTAAGTATGCATCAAAAGCTGGTTACTACAAGTCAGAAACTAGTTTGTATCAATAATAAAGCAGTATGCATCAAAAAACTAGTTAGTATGCATCAAAAAATAGTTAGTGTACATCCAAAACTAGTTACCATACATCTGAAACTAGTTGGTACACTGGAAAAGCAATATGTATTAGAAACTAGTTGCCATGCATCCGCAACTAGTAAACGCACATCTAAAACTAGTTAGTACACATCAAAAGTTAGATACTAGGATTCAGAAACTAGTTAGTACAAATAAGTAGTAGCTAGTTAGTGACATGAAAGAGCAGCATGTACCAGAAACTAGTTGCTACATGTTAGAAACTAGTTAGGGTGAATCCAAAAATAGTTTGTACAAATAAAAAAGCAGTTAGTATGAATCATAAACTAGTCAGAATGTGTCAATAGTAATAAAATAAAACTAGTAACTAGTTAGTATATGAAATTAGTTAATTTACATTCAAAAAAGGCATGTATCAGAAACTAGTTGCTACACACCAGATACTAGTTAGTATTTATGGGAAACTAGTTAATACACATAAGAAAGAAGTATGTATCTGAAACTAGTTAGCACTATAGTAAACTAGTTACCAGACAATAATAAGCAGCATGTATCTGAAACTAGTTATCACGCATCCAACACTAGTTAGTACTAATAGGAAACTAGTTAATATACATAAAAAGGAGCATGTATCTTAAACTAGTAGCCATGCATCAGATACTAGTTAGTACTAACAAGGCACTAGTTAATAGACAATTTTAAGCAGAATGTATCTGTAACTAGTTACCACACATTCAAAACTAGTTAGTACTAAAAAGAAACTAGTTAATAAATATGTAAAAGCAGCATTTATCAGGAACTAGTTACCATTTGTAGAAAACTAGTTAGGATGAAACCTGGTTACTATGTAGAAAAAGCTTCGTGTTAAACTAGTTGTCCACATCAGGAACTAGTTAGTACAGATAAAAAGGTAGCTGGTGTACTAAAAATAGCTAGTGTGCTTCAAAAACTAGTTAGTCAGTATACAGTATAAAGTAGCTGCTGTGCTCTAAAACCAGCTAGTTAGTACACAGCAGAACGTTGTTGACATGATAAACTACCAGCTGGTTAGTTTGGAGTTTCACCTCTAGTCAGCTGTTTAACCGACCAGGTGGAAGCAGGTTGAACTCGGTTCTGGTGGTGACCTCACATTCATTCGTCCTGCTGCTGTGTTTCTGTTTTTAGCTTGGATCAGAGAAAACTGCAGAATAAGTCCTCTGAGTCCTCCTCAGCATGAAGTCCACGTCCTGGAGGGGACGGCTGAGTTCTACCTGCTGGACTCACCTGTTCACCCTCTCAGGTGCTCAGTTTCTGGTTTTAGGACAAAGGCGGCTCAGCAGGATCTCTGAGTAAACCTGGTTGACTGGTCCTCTCACGTGATAGGTCGGGGGCTTAGACTCCGCCTCCTGGTCCGTGTCCGGAACAGTTGATTGGCTGCCGAGTCCAGGTGCGGTTCTGGTCCTGTTGGTGGTCCTCGTCGTGTCACTGGGAGGTTTTGTGGACAAACGCTTCTCCACCTGAGACAACAGAGAACAGGAAGGCAGAGATGAAGTATCCGCAAGGCCCTAAAACCTCTTACTAGGACACTAAACACTTCCTGTTGGACACTATCAACTTCCTGTTGGACACTATCACTTCCTGTTGGACACTATAAACTTCCTGTTGGACACTATCAACTTCCTGTTGGACACTTAACACTTCCTGTTGGACACTATCAACTTCCTGTTGGACACTATCACTTCCTGTTGGACACTATAAACTTCCTGTTGGACACTATCAACTTCCTGTTGGACACTTAACACTTCCTGTTGGACACTTAACACTTCCTGTTGGACACTAAACACTTCCTGTTGGACAATTACCACTTCCTGTTTTACAATTAACACTTCCTGTTTTACAATTAACACTTCCTGTTGGACAATTAATACTTCCTGTTGGACATTATAAACTTCCTGTTCGACATTATAAACTTCCTGTTGGACATTATAAACTTCCTGTTGGAGACTATAAACTTCCTGTTCCTGTTCATTTGAGGATAATTTGAGGAATCAGACTTTTTTTTCTACCTCATGGAAGTGGCAGGCGCATCGTCCCTGTAGGAACTCTTTGTACCGACCCATCGTGATGCTGAACGTGTCGATCACCTCGTACCCAAGATGCTTTGCGGTGGCGATGATGACGCTGTTCTCCCGGTAAAGGTTCTGTATCTCTGCCTGAACGATGAGTCGGTAAAAAACAAAGAATGTTTTAACTTTCAAAGAGAAGACGGCAAAGAAGAGGAACATGTTGCACCACATTCACCAGGAACCAGGAACCTACCAGGCTGAGAGACCTGATCCCGTCCACTGGAAGGTGGAACCCCATCCCCAAAGACTTGACCACCACCAGGATGTTACTGAGAGACTCTCTGAGGACCAGGAACAGCAGAGACCACATGGTTCTCAGTAACACAGATACAAGAGTTCAAGGATGAAGGTTCCACCGTTAGCAGGAACCTTCAGTCACACTAATCATATCTTCATAAGAACCAGAGACTGTCCAGGAACATGAAAAACAACAGCATTAACTGGAACCAAAATGGTTCCTTTAAGCACCATAAATGCTGCTCCAAAGAACTTAACCAAAGCAGGTTCTTCAGGGAACCATTTTCCAGATGGTTCTTTGTGGAACCACCTGATTCCATCTTGATAACAGGACCTGATAATCACCTGAGTAATCTGAAAGCAAAAAATGGCTGACATGAATCCGTTTGCTGATGACACCTGTGTTTATATGAGTGTTTACCTGTCCAGAACCTCTTTAACTGTCCTCAGGTGATCTGTGTTGAGCCACTGGACTCCGCCCACCACCAGAACCGTCCGCTTAGAGTTCTCCAGAGGTCGCGACCTTCACAGAGGTCATAAAGGAAAGTCATTAGCATGGATGAAACTCCGCCTTAAAGATGGAGTCTGACAGGTAAACCGTCTCACCTGTCGAGCAGCTGCAGTAGAGCCCGTCTGAAGGTGGGTCTCTGCTTCTTCTCCAACCAGAACTGAGGATAGTATGAGTAGCTGACTAGGCTCCGCCCCCCGTTCAGGTTCTCGTACACCAGCGTATCGTGAGCTTTGCCCCAGTCCTCCAGACTGGAGTTCACCCGCTCCATCAGGAAGTACATCATCCCCCGATTGGTCGAGTCTCCGATGAACATCACCTGAGGGCAGACGGACCGACAGGTGAACCACAGCAACCAATCAGGGAGCAGGTCGCGACCCGCCATCAGCTGACCTCACCTTCCTGTCCGTCATACAGTCCTGCAGCAGGGGGCGGTCCACCAGCGGGTGGTAACAGCCTTCTGGTTGCCAGGCAACCTCCCTCCAATCACACGTCCTGTTGTCAGAACAGCTGAGGCACGGCACCACCCACCGACCTGACAGGTGAGACAGACAGACAGGTAAGAAAGATGAACAGGTGAGACAGGTGAGACAGGTGAGACAGGGTATCTTAGTGTTACAGTTCTGTACCTGAGACGTCTCCGGAGCTGCAGGTCTGATCTGGACTCTGAGGGCTGATGTGAGGCTGGAGACCACAGGACCGACCCGGCTGGACCTGCAGACCACAGTCCTGGAACAGAGAACAGGGAGGAGGTCTTCTTTTACTTCATTCCTTCTCTTGGTTTTAAACTGGTTTTAAACTGGTTTGAGACTGGCTTTGGATTTGGTATCGGACCGGTTTTGAACTGGTGTTGAACTACTTTTGACTGGTTTGGACCTGACCTGGGACTGGTTTTAAACTAGTTCTGGGCTGTTTGTTGCAGTGGTTTGAGGCTGGCTGAAGGCTGGATTAAGGCTGGTTTTAAACTGGTTTGAGTGTAGATCTGGACTGGTTTTAGGCTGGTCTTGGACTGGTTTCCCATGTGTTTTTGAACTGTTTCCAGACTCATGTAGATCTGGACCTTTCCTGCCTTCCCTGTCCAGCATCTCGTCTTCTTCGTCCTTTAAATCAAAGCCTCTCCGTCTTTCATCCCGTCTTTCTTCTTCTCTTCCTCCTTTGTGGTTCAGACCTCGCTGGTCGTCCTTCCTTCTCTCGGAGGTCAGAGGTCAGATAAACTCGTTGGGAGCCTCCAGGTCTGGATCGACTTCAGAGCCGCCGCCGCCACAAACACTCGCTCTTCTTCTTCTTCTTCTTCTCCTGCTGCTGCAGCGGGTTTCGCCACGGCGGCGTCACATTCCGCACGGCGGCGTCGCAGCTCGCAACAAAGTGCGACAAGAAAACTTAACAGGGATTTTCTTGTTCGTACCTGAGCTCAGTGTAAACGCCGCAGCGCTGCTCTGAGATCAGCCGCGAGGACACGGCGGCGGCGACACCAGAAACGCCGCCGCGACGCCTTTCATCCGTCAACAAGCAGCTGTTTGAGGCCGGGCCGCTGCCACGTCGCCCAGAGTCTGGACTCAGGAGGCTGGATGTTACCGAGGCTCAAGGAAGTAGAAAATACGAATGAAGACAAAGAAATTAAAGATCTAGAGTCTCTGAGCAGCAGGACAGGAGGACGAAAGGAGAGTAAACCGCAGAGAAAACAGCAGAGGACCTTTAAATGAACATATACGACAGAAAAATGGAAAATCTGAAGCTTCAGACTCAAACTTTTAAAAAAAGAAGGAAAAATAAACCTAAATTTAAAGGAGTTCATCCAGATAAAGACGTTTTATCTCCTTTTAATCCTCCTGATTCACTTAAAAAGAAAATAAATCTACATATCAGGTTTTTGCACAAAACAGATCTAAAGAAAAGCGACGAACAGAAGATTAAACGTGTTTGTGCACAAATAAAAATGAACTAAATGTCCATTAAAATCAACATATATGCAAGAAAGAGGGAAAATCTGAAGCTTCAGCATCAAACATTTTAAAAAAGAAGGAAAACTAAATCTAAATGTAACCCTCCTCTGGTGTCGGCTTTCTGTGTCCATCTCTTATGCTAACGGGTCGGGTCTTAAATCAGCTGTGAAACACATTAAAACTATTTTCTATTATCCAGTTTGTTTCTCATCTCTTGCTTCCTTTGCCAGGCCTCCATGAAAACATTGGTCTTAATATTTTGGGCCTTTTTCAGTCAGTGCACCTCTCAATGCCCAGTCCCTCCAGAACTTTACGATGCTGCAACAATTAACGCTAATCCAACCAATCTCCATGAATTCTGCGCCACCTTCCAATTTCGTCCAATCACCACGACTTTTCCGCAATTTTGTCCCGCCTCCTGTGAGTTCCACCAATCACAGCAGTCCCCAGTAATGCACGTACGTCACCGGATTCACTTCCTCGTTTATGGTTTGAAGATACAGATGCAACAAAAACTACTGCAGAACAATTCCCTGATGTTCTTCACCAAAGCGGAGCTAAACTGTTTTCACCCCGTGGAATATTGAGGTGGAACACAAACCAAAACCATCCACTGACAAACACTTTTCTACCGTAAACATATCAGGAGAATGGGTGAAACCAGCGGACCACAGACCAGACAAACCACCGTGATGAAGCTGCTGCATCCAGATCTGTGGCAGCACTGAAACAATGAAGGTCGGTTAGATTAATTAACTGACGTGACGAGCTGTGAGCGTGTGTGTGTGAACACGCGTGTGCCAGGATGTGGAATTAACTTTTTAAACTTTTAACATTTTTAATGAATTAAACAAAACAAAGGAAAAATGCAACTTTTTGACAATTTTTTACTGTCTCCTGCAATTTTATCACAACAAACACGCTTAAAACATCACAACTTTTTAGAAAAGCTGCGGGAATTTTAGGAGCAACAATCTGGAAAGACGTCCTTGAAATCCTGGAGGTTTTGATTTCCCTCTGGAAGCCACCAACTCTACACTGAACTGACCTCACATGTCTGGACGTCTCTGTTTGTTGTGTTTTGTGCAGGTAAATGGGAGAACAAGGTAAAAGAGACTCACCTGAAGCCCTGCCTGAGCTGTAAAGATGTCAGTTTATGCTCTAATTACTGATTTATAATCAGATTTCTGGTCCTGATTCCATCCAGAGCTTTTTATCATTCAGTGAAAAACATTTTGTTCTGTTTTGTTGAGACAGACGGTTCTGACAAAGTCAAGCCGTGAAGCAGGAAACACATTCATGAGGTTCCTTTATGCATTTAAAACCTACAAAAGGGTCGGAGCTGCCCCGAACACAGGAGGAAGGTTCAGGGAGTTTGTCCAGATAAAGAACGTTTTATCTCCTTTTAATCCTCCTGATTCACTTAAAAAGAACAAAATCTACAAATCAGGTTTCTGCATAAAACAGACCTGAGGAAAAGCCACAAACAGAGGAGATAAAAATGAACTAAATGTCCGTTAAAATCAACATATAAGACAGAAAGAGGGAAAATCTGAAGCCTCAGTACCAAACATTTAAAAACAAATGAAAGCTGAGTCTAAACTTCAGGGAGTTCATCCAGATAAAGACGCTTCATCTGCTTTTAATCATCCTCGACTCACTTCTCATGATATTCTGCACTAAACCGATCTGAGGAGGTTAAACGAGTTAATCACAGATAAAAACAGCAACAGAAGAAAAACCTGCAGCTTTTTCCCTCAAAACATTTAAAAAACTGCAGGGAAATAAAAACTAAATCTGCATTTAAGTGAAACTGGTCTGATTAGGAGCTTTTAAACCGTGCTGAGCTTTATTTTGTCGTCTGATGGATTAAATCTGCATTATAGGAGGTGAAGTTCATGTAGAAGCAGAGAAACGGAGCTGAGAGGAGCAAAAAGAAGTCCATTAAAATAAAGAAAAGGTCCAGAAGACAATAAAAACCACGTGTTCTAAACAACCCGAGTCCCTTTTAATGGAGACGTGTTTTTATGTTCTAGTTTCTGGTTTTCAGATTAAAAGCCTGGACGGTTTAAACACAAACACCTGTGGAGGTTTAAAGTCTTTACACCTATTTTGAATTTCAAACTAAAATCTGGAGGATGGAGGAAATTAAACGCTGGCTGACCTCTGAGAACGACTCAGAGTCTTTTAATTAATGAACACAGTCAGATTTACTGATTTAATTAACCTGTTTAAGGTTTAATGAACCGAGTCCACATATTTATTATTATACCAAGCTGTAGTACATTTAAAAAAACGGCTTCATTTTTCTTTTCAGGTCTTTAAAAGCTCCAGAACTAAATATTATTAACTCATTTAAAAGACTTTAATAAACAATAAACTAATTATTAATTAATTTAAAAGACTTTAACTCCATTTCATTAAAAGTTGTCATAATTTATTTCATTGAGCTTAATTTTGTTTGCAGAGTTTCACTTTCTTATTTTTCTGCACTGTTTTTTATTTTAACTATTATAGTTATTAATTCATTTAGACAGTAAATCTAATGTTCCTTCCAAAATAAAAGCACTGTGGATATAGTAAGTTGTAAATTTTATTCTGAAGGGTTGGACAGACGCGACAAAACCGCATCAACTTAAAATTTCAGGTAATTTAAACTCAGATTTCTGCATTAGTTCATTTAAAACCTCATTAAAGTTGAGGTAAGTTTCGTGCTCGAAAACCCTCCAGTGTAGCTGAATTAAAACAACTCTACAAAGAAAAGTAATGGCCCCCTAAACCTATTGGTTATTAGGTTTAGGGGGCCATTACTTTTCAAAGCTACCTGGCCCTGTATGAAAACGTAATGGCCCCCTAAACCCAGTAACTGGTTGGTTTCATACAGGGCCAGGTAGCTTTGAGAAGTAATGGCCCCCTAAACCTCATAACTGGTTGAACCACCGTCAGCAGACTTGTTTTAATTCAGCTACACTGGAGGGTTTTTCGAACACGAACTCAGCTTTCCAAAAACTGTGACTGGCCACAGTTAACTCATGATTTAACGGGGGGCAAATACTTTCCCATACAGGGCCAGCTGGGTTTGAACAGTTCTTTTTTCCCCTAAAACATTAAACCAAATTTAAAAACTACATTTTGTGTTTCCTTTGTCTGATGTTTACATGGTGTCAAACATTAAAGTTTGAAGGTTTGCTAAGAAATAAGGATTTGAGGAGGGGGCAAATACTTTTCACAGCACTGTAAACGCGGCTTCCCGTTAATGAAGAGTTAAATCAGTCTGTCGGTTTAAATCCATCACGGCGTTACAGGAACGCTCAGATAATCCTCGGCTCGGATCAAAGAGTGGAACCGAAGCCGGTCCCTGAATAAACCTCGAATGAATCCATCAGATCCTTTGAGAGGACGAGGCCGGAGAGAACTCCTGGACCTGGACCTGGACCTGGACCTGGACCTGGACCTGGAGGTTCATCTATGTCCACAGAGTAAAACACAGAACAACCAAAGAGCTGGACGAGTTTTAACAACAGGCCGAAGATACAAAAACTGGATCAGAACCAATAAAATGAAAACTAACGGCCTCTGAAACCATTAAAACCATTAAAACCACTGAAACCAGTGAAACCACAGCAGCAGCAGGAGGGTCTGGATTCCAGTAGGACTGAAAACACTGTCAGCAGATGGAGGGAAATAATCCTCCTCTGCACGATTTAAAGGATGAAATGTTCCAGAAACCAACAAACCTGAACAGACGAACAGAACCAGAAATATGAAAGAAAATATTCAGAAAATGTCCCAAAAAATTAATAAAGTAACAGAAAAATCTCTTTAAAAATGAATAAAATATAAAAAATGAATAAAATATATTATTAAATTTATAAAAAATAATTAATTTCTCAAAAAGAAAAGATATAGATAAAATATTTGTAAAAATCTACATAATGTTGTCAAAAATGCAAGAAAATAAATAAAATGTGTGAAATATCTAAAAAATAATTAATAAGATATAAAAACCTGTTAATAAATTTACTAAAAATTAATTTGATGTCTCCAGAATGTCCAAAAATATTAATAAAATGTCAGGAAGAATTAAACATCTCTAACAAACAAGAACATTAAAAAATGTTTAAATAAGATGCAAAAAAAATCTGAAAAATTTAAACATAAAAAACCAATTATTAACATCTATAAAAAATAATTAATTTAACAAATATATATAAAATATGAAAATATCAAAATATTGTCCAAAAATGAAAGAAAATGAATAAAATGTGTGAAATATCTAAAAAAAAAAAGATATAAAAAAACTATTAATAATATTTCTAAAAATGAATTTCTCAAAAAAGAAAAACATATGAATATAACATACTAAAAAAATCATAAAAAATATTGTCCAAAAATGTAAGGAAATTAACAAAATGTGTGAAATATCTAAAAAAAAATGAATAAAATATCAAAATTATATTTAAAAAATTGCGACAAAGAATAAAATGTCAGAAAAATGTCTGATAAATATTCATGAAATGCAAAAAGATCAAGTCTCCCTTAAAATATAGTAGAAAATTGAGAAATGTTTAAAAAAAATCTAAAAATGGAATAAAGACATTAAGTCAGAAAAATGAACAAGAATAAAAGTTTTAAAAAAATACAAAATAAAATTAAATGTCTTAAAAATATTTAAATTAAAAAATAAAATAAAAATAAAAATGTCCTGAAATGTCTCGTGTTAAATGTTAAAATGAAAAAAGGCACATAAAAATCACCCAAAATGGACAAAATATCAAAAATAAAAAAAAACTGCAAAATAAAAGTGTCACAAAAATATTAAATTATTATCTGAAAAATGAATAAAACATAAACTATATTTTTGCTCTGCTGTGTTTCCACACTGAGACACGTCGTGTTCAGAAACAGTAAGAAGAACATTTTAACATCTAGTTTGTTCCATCTTCATCTCTCTGCGTCTCTATCGACCCTAAACGAAGCTTCCTGTTCCAGTCTGAGGGTTTCTCTCGTCTCCAGCTGGATCAAAGCCTCATCGTCTCGCTGCAGATCAGGTCGGACCGAGCAGCGCCGGTTTAAAGGTCGCCGAGTCGCTGCCAAAACATTTTGTTCTGTTTAGATCAGGAATGAAAAGCTGCTTTACGTTAACGCTTCACATCCCATAATAGTCAGACAGCAGAGACGTTCAGCAGCAGGATGGAGGGAGGATTCTTCTTTGTCGGTTCATTGACCAGGATGAACGTCGAAACTGAGACACGCTTCCTTTAAAGAAAACTTAAAAACAAGAGATTGTCAACTTTCTGACGGTCCTTGAACGCATCGTGTTTATCGTTCAACCAAATCTGAGTTTCAATCACTTCATTCTACATGTTTCATTTAAAAATGTATTAAAAGATAAAAAGTTCAGACACGAGATTCTATAAAACTGTGTGTGGTTGGAAGATAGAGTCAACATGGTGGAACTAAAGACAGTCTGTAAACAGTTCAAGATCGATAATACGAAGAAACGAAACCACAAAACTATTAAACAGTTTGTAAAATGACAATAAAAGAAATACAACACAACCAAAAGAAGACATTAAACCGGCGGTCCACAACCACCGGGTCTCACAGAAAAAATAAAAACGTTTTATTTTAATTCCGGTGGAGTCCGCTGGTTGTTTTATTTTGAAAAATGACTACATCGTCTTCCCGCCACTTTCATCTGTGCTTGTTTTCCGCTGGAATTAATTTAAAAAAAAAATTATTACATGAAGCACGGTCGTGGCAGCATCATGATGTGAAGCACGGTGGCGGCATCATCATGACATGAAGCACGATGGTGGCAGCATCATGACGTGAAGCACGGTGGTGGCAGCATCATGACATGAAGCACGGTGGTGGCAGCATCATGACATGAAGCACGATGGTGGCAGCATCATGACATGAAGCACGATGGTGGCAGCATCATGACGTGAAGCACGGTGGTGGCAGCATCATGACATGAAGCACGATGGTGGCAGCATCATGACATGAAGCACGGTGGTGGCAGCATCATGACATGAAGCACGATGGTGGCAGCATCATGATGTGAAGCACGGTGGTGGCAGCATCATGACGTGAAACATGGTGGGGGCAGCATCATGACATGAAGCACGATGGTGGCAGCATCATGATGTGAAGCACGGTGGTGGCAGCATCATGACGTGAAACATGGTGGGGGCAGCATCATGATGTGAAGCACGATGGTGGCAGCATCATGATGTGAAGCACGGTGGTGGCAGCATCATGATGTGAAGCATGGTGGTGGCAGCATCATGTGGGGATGCTTTGCAGGCCCCAGTCAAAGATTCATTAAATGAGCAAAACGACAAGAACAACACAAACAGACACCAACATGTTGGAGGATACATTCAGCACGGAGAAACATCCACTGCAGCTGTAAAATATGAAGTCAGAACTTCACCTGATGTGACTTCTTGGTTCTGGACCAGAACTCTGAGCTCCAGAGAATTAAACCCGTCAGAACTTCAAACAGAATTAAACCAGATGAAAGACGTGAACGGTTCAGGTCCTGTGAGGACGGGTCAGTGGACAGAATCCTAACCGGACCAGACAGTCTGGATCAGTCTCAAGTCCTGTTGGATTCTCTTTAAGAGCTGGACTCAGGTGCTCTGAGTTTCTACTTTGCGGCCTGAGTTTTCTGCACCGTCTCTCTGAGGTGTTTGTTTCTGCTACAGCTAACGAGAGCTAACATGGTCACATTCGGCTGTCATGCTGTCCAAGCTGTCCTTTTCCTGGAGCTGAGATTCTGCTGCCACCTGCTGGTTCAACAGATCTACAAAACCCCTGTTCAGCTTTAACTCCACAGAAACCCCTGAGATAAACCAAAAGAAGCAGCTGCAGCTCCTTAAACACAGAAAGGCAGAGCTGAAATACCAACATAACAGTTTGACTGGATGTTTCCATGACAGTAGTGGATGGTATAAAGGTCCTGTACAATACTTTGGACCCCTATGAACACCAACATCTAGACCCCTATGAACACCAACATCTAGACCCCTATGAACACCAACATCTAGACCCCTATGAACACCAACATCTAGACCCCTATGAACACCAACATCTGACCCCTATGAACATCAACATCTAGACCCTATGACCAACATCTAGACCCTATGAACACCAACATCTAGACCCTATGAACACCAACATCTAGACCCCACCAACATCTAGACCCTATGAACACCAACATCTAGACCCTATGAACACCAACATCTAGACCCCTATGAACACCAACATCTAGACCCTATGAACACCAACATCTAGACCCCTATGAACACCAACATCTAGACCCTATGAACTCTAGACCCCTATGAACACCAACATCTAGACCCCTATGAACACCAACATCTAGACCCTATGAACACCAACATCTAGACCCCTATGAACACCAACATCTAGACCCCTATGAACACCAACATCTAGACCCTATGAACACCAACATCTAGACCCCTATGAACACCAACATCTAGACCCCTATGAACACCAACATCTAGACCCTATGAACACCAACATCTAGACCCCTATGAACACCAACATCTAGACCCTATGAACACCAACATCTAGACCCTATGAACACCAACATCTAGACCCCTATGAACACCAACATCTAGACCCTATGAACACCAACATCTAGACCCCTATGAACACCAACATCTAGACCCTATGAACACCAACATCTAGACCCTATGAACACCAACATCTAAACCCCAATGAACACCAACATCTAGACCCCTATGAACACCAACATCTAGACCCCTATGAACACCAACATCTAGACCCTATGAACACCAACATCTAGACCCCTATGAACACCAACATCTAGACCCCTATGAACACCAACATCTAGACCCCAATGAACACCAACATCTAGACCCTATGAACACCAACATCTAGACCCCAATGAACACCAACATCTAGACCCCTATGAACACCAACATCTAGACCTAGAACTGGTCTGGGTGTTTTGGTGAAGGCATGGTCCTGACAGTGGAGCACGGAGACGTTTTGGGTCCCAAACAACAGATGAGTGAACAGAACCGAACACTGGACTCTGAAATGACGGACTTCAACCAGCTGCAGTGAAACTAAAGTAAATCCGAACTTGTTTCAGACTCGGACTTTACCTCTAAAGCGTCTCGTCGTTGTTTGAACCGATGAATCGAGGCGAACAGACAGCAGCAGCTTTCATTTCATGCCCTCAGGACTTCAAAGAACCCCCAGCATCAATGGGTTCTGTGTTCTCCGGAGGCCGATCGGGGGAACCGCTGACCCCGAGAGGACGCTGCTGCCTTCATCTGTCCGGCTCTAATTGAGGCGTCCAGGTGGATCACAGAGGACGACATGGAGGCCTCACGGATCAGTAAAACCTTTATCTAACCTGGTGGACTCAGGTATCAGGTAGGTCACCACCCAGCAGGGTCATCCTGGACTCCCTGGTCTGGTTTTGTTTGTCGTGGTGGTACGCCGCTCTGCTTCCACTGAACCCACTAACACACGTTATACTTTAAATTCTAGTATTTTAGAGTCGTAACTCGTGGATTTGTTTGGTCCCTGTTGTCATTTCAACGAGCTGCCTATGTAGAGAAGATGTAGTCTGTAGAAAATACGTCTGAAAACTACGTCTCATGGTGATTTTGATGAGTTCTGAGTCAGTTTGGACGCATCTTTGAGGCTTTTATGACAAACTTGAGTAATTTTAGAAGAATTTTCAAGACTTTATGGTCGACCTTTGAGTGATTTTGGACATTTGGGCTTTTACTTGTGTGGTTTTGGCTTGTTTTGAGTCATTTTCAACACTTTTTTAGGCATTTTTGACCAAAATTTGAGCCTTTTTGGGCAAACTTGAATTAACTTTGGACATTCAGATTTAAGTTTTGTCCTTCTGCAGAAACTCTTGTGTGATTTTACCATTTTGAGGTATTTTGAACAAGTTACGAATCATTTTGGAAGAATTTTCAAGTCTTTCTCGTCAACCTTTGTATGGTTTTGAGTCAGTTTGGACATTCAGGTTTCCATTTTACCAGCTATTTTACTATTCTAAATGACTTTAAGTCATTTTGAACAAGTTATGAGTCATTCTGGACACAATTGGAGTTATTTTTGAAATATTTAGAGCCATTTTTGACACATTTGTGAGGTTTTTTTGGACAAACTTGAGTAATTTTAGAAGAATTTTCAAGTCTTTGTGATCAACCTTTGTATATTTTGGTCAAGATTTGGGTCAGTTTGGACTTTTGCTTCCATTTTTACTAAATTCTGTAAAAAAAAAAAACTGTTGTGTGATTTTGGCATTTTGAGTTATGTTAAGCTAGTTTTGAGTCATTTTGAACACATTTGGAGTTGTTTTTGAAATATTTAGAGTCATTTTTCACACATTTTTGAGGCTTTTTTGGTCAAACTTGAGTCATTTTGGAAGAATTTTTAAGTCTTTGTGGTCAACTTTTGAATGATTTTGGACATTTTGGTTTTTACTTGTGTGATTTTGTCATTTTGAGTTATTTAGAGTTATTCTGAGTTATTCTGAGTTATTCTGAGTTATTCTGAGTAGTAGTTATGAGTCATTTTGGACACATTTCCAAGTCACTGTGGTCGACTTCTGCTCTCGGTGCATTGTGGGACTCTGAGTGCCTATAGACGGTGTGATGGTGACCGATGATGGTAACCTGGCATTCAGACAGAACCAGCGGTGGTTTAACTGAAGCCGGAGCTGTTCTGTTCTCACGGTAGAATCGGCCACTGGACAGAACCTCGTGTTTTCCTGAACAACAAGCTGCTGGACCTGAACCTGAACCTGGTCTCCTGGATCGGGGGTTCTACTGGGGTGGCTCAGATTCCTCCGTAAGTAAAGATCACAGCCGAGGATTCCTGACGCTAAACGGAGCTTTAGGAAGCCGAAGACCCAGAAACCAGCCGGGTCAGCGTTTGTGTTCTGATTATAAATAGAAACCCAGACTAAAGAGCTCAAGTTGTCCCAGTTCACAGGTTTAAATGCTGTTTTTGGGATTTATCAGGAGACATTTCTCTGCTTTAACCCTCTGAACTCCACACAGACTCTCTTCTGTTCAGTCCTGCAGCTCTATAGAAACACAACGACCAAGACTACGGACATGTTTACAGCCTCTGACAGGCAGCTGGGTCGCTTTGCTGTTGTTTTATGTCTCGTTTTCGTTGTTTTCTGTCTCGTTTTTCTTGTTTTTATATCTAGTTTCTGTTGTTTTCATCTCATTTATGTCGTTTCAAATCCTTGTGGCCATTTGTGCCTAATTTTTCTTGTTTTCTGTCTCGTTTTTCTTGTTTTGTCTTATTTATGTCATTTCTTTGAGACAGTTTGGTCTCATTCATGTCGTTTCATGTCCTTGTGGCCATTTTCTGTCTCCATTTTCTTGGTTTATATCTCGTTTGTGTTGCTTTGCGTCTCATTTGACTTGTTTTTTATCTGGTTTGTGTCTCATTTGGACAGTTTTGTCTCCTTTCTGTCATTCTGTGTCTCGTTTCTATACGTCTTTGTCTGGTTTTGGTTGCTTCATTTCTCTTTGGGACACATTTGTCTGGTTGTCATTGTTTTGTCTCATTTCGTGTCTCATTTTTGTTGTTTTGTGTCTGGTTTTTCGTTGTTTTTATCTCCTTTGTGTTGTATCGTGTCTTGTTTGGTTGCCTGGTGTCTCTTCTGGTAGTTTTGTTTTATTTTTGTGTTTTCTGACTAGTTTTACTGTCATTTTTTGTCTATTTTTGTCGTCTTGCTTCTCATTTTATTAGTTTTTCTGTCTTCTTCTTGTTTTTTTAAACTAGTTTGTGTCTCGTCGGGACAGTTTTGTCTCCTTTCTATCATTCTGTCTCATTTCTATCGGTCTTTGTCTGGTTTTAGTTGCTTCATTTCTCTTTGGGACACATTTGTCTTGTTGTCATTGTTTTGTCTCATTTCGTGTCTCGTTTTTGTCGTCTTTTTTATCTCCTTTGTGTTGTTTCGGGACAGTTTTGTCTGTTTCAGGATGCTTTGTCTAATTTTTTCATTTGTATGTGTTGTTTTTATTCTATATCTCTTCTTTCTTGTTTCGTGTCTCATTTTTGTTGTTTCCTGTCTGGTTTTTCGTGGTTCATATTTAGTTTGTGTTGTTTTGTGTCTTGTTCGGTTGCATGGTCTTTGATTTTTTGTGTCTCATTTTTGTCGTTCTACTTTGTTTTTTTGCCTTCTTGTGGTTTTTTTTATCTAGTTTGTGTCTCGTTAGGACAGTTTCTTCACCTTTCTTTTGCTTTTCATCTCATTTTTATAGGTTTTTTCTGGTTTTGGTTGCTTCGTGTCTTCTCTGGGACAGATTTGCCTCATTTTTCTTGTTTCGTGTTTCGTCTGTTTCAGGGTGTTTGGTCTTATTTTTGTCACTTGTATGTATTTGTTTTTGCTATATCTCGTTTCATTTATGTCCTTTCGTGTCTCTTGGTGACAGTTTGGTCTCCACAAAAACCTGGAATCAACATGTCCAACGTTGTTCTAAGTGTCACCAGGACTGAGGACACTTATTGGGCCCACATGCTGCAGATATTTACATGTTTACAGCTTCTACAAACATTTTTAGAAACTCTACACTCTGTTTTCTGTCGGAGAGAAGAACTTATTTAGTGTTTTGTAAGTTTTAGATCTTTAAGAGCCACAAAAAGCAGCTAAATAAAACCCTGAAGGAACCAAAAAGCACAACATGAGCTCTGTAATCCTACTTATTTTGGTCATGTGTGGATTTATCCGCCTTCAGAATTCGTGGGAAAACAGAAACGTGGACAAACTTTCTTTTGTTTTCTTCGCAGAAAACATCTTCAGCTGCTTTGTCGGAGGAATCATTTGTTGTGTTTTCTTGTCGGTTAGAAATATTCATGTGTTCTTTCAGTGAAAACATCTCGTCCACATCTGCCACACTGAGGGAAACATCCCATCGGAGAAAAGCCTCCTATTCAGCGTCTGCTCCAGCTCCAAGGACGAGACGCTTTCACACAAAGAAAAACTGTGAGGCGAAAACTCGAAGCAGCTGCGACGAAACAACAGACAGAAGGAACGAGTTTGATCCAGCAGAGATTCATCTGAAGGTCCTGCAGGAAATCAGACCCAAGCTTCTCTTCCTCCAGATGAAGCTCAGAAATCAGATCACTGAACCTCAACAGGCTGAGAATGAGATCATTAAACCGACACCACGAGGAGACGAAATGAGGCGAGTGAGATCATAGAGATAGGATCATAGGATTATAGTGAAAAGACAACAGGATGGAAACGTGTTGGGAAGCTGCTGAGATCAGAACGAGATCAGAAATAAAGAGATCGGACCGAGGAGATACGAAGACGTTTAAAACCAGGAGACAACAAAAGGTTCTGTCTCTGTTTGAAACTCAGAAGGTTTTCATCTCAACATGTGAAGAGACGAGACGACATTTGTTTTGAGTTGGAGCGACGTGAATAAAACTGATGCTGAAGCTGAAAAACAAGATGACAAAGACATAAAAACAAGATCGAGAAGAAAACGAGATTATTACAAGAGCATAACAAGTTCATCATGAAAAGATTGTGAGATTATAACGAGGAGATAATGAGAAGAAAGAGATTATAATGAGGTCCTGCTAAAATAACGAGATTATGTCAAAAAGATATGGAAATCAGAGGAAGAAGATAACAAGATTATAACGAGCAGATAACGAGATTATAGCAAGACCATAACGAGATTTTAACAAGCAGATAGTGAGATTTTAGCAAGATCATAACGAGATAATAACGAGATTATTACAAGATCATAACAAGTTCATCATGAAAAGATTGTGAGATTATAACGAGGAGATAATGAGAAGAAAGAGATTATAATGAGGACATCCTGAGATAATGAGATTATGTCAGTAAGATATGGAAATCAAAACAAGAAGATAAGATCATAGCGAGATAATAACGAGATTATAGCAAGACCATAACGAGATTATTACAAGATAATAACAAGTTAATCATGAAAAGATAACGATAGGACAATGAGAAGAAAGAGATTATAACAAGGTCATAACGACAAAACGAGATTATAACGAGATTTTAACGAGCAGATAACAAGATTTTAGCAAGATCATAACGAGATGATGTTGATATTATAACAGATCATAGCGAGTTCATCATGAGAAGATAATGAGGTTATAACGAGAAGAAAACGAAATTATAACGAGATCAAACTGAGAAAATGCAGAGATTATGTCGATAAGTAAATGAAGTTAAAAAGGTCATAATGGAATAATAAAAAATGAGATTACTAGAAGCTCAAAACAACAAAATAAAGAGATTGTAAGAAACAGATCATAACAAGAAGATAATGAGAAGCTAACAAGATTATGTCGATGAGATAAGGAGCTCAAAACAAGAAGATAACAAGTTCATCAAGAAAAGATAATGAGAAGATAACGCGATGATAATGAAGAGATAATGAGATCGGAAAAACACAGATCATTATAACAAAGCATGACGAGATTTTAAGAAGAAAATACCAAGATTATAAAAAGATTTTTTTACTGAGAAGATAAAACGATTCTTACAACATCATAAAGACATTGTAAACAAATTATAAGATCAAAAGAAGAAGATAATAAGATCATGACTAAAAGTTAACGAGAGTCTAACGAAATTATACTAGAAAGAGATAATAATGAGATTATCACAAGAAGACAACGAGATTTTAACAAGATCACGTAGAGAAGATAATGAGATAATGAAAAATGAAAACAAGAAGATAACAATATCACAAGTACTTGATTAAAAGATAATGAGATTACAGCGAGATGTAAACGAGATTATTGGAAGATCATGCCGAGAAAATACAGAGATTATGTCGATAAGATATGAAATCAAGATAAAAGGCCATTATGAGACACTAAGAAAAAGAATAATGAGATGACAAGAAGCTCAAAACCAGAAAATAAAGAGATCGTAACGAGATAATAATGAGATTATAACAAAATATTCGAAGAAGAAAATAACAAGACTATAACGAGTGCAGGATGCAGATACAACGAGATAACACTGAGAAGATGAAGAGATTTTAATGAGGAGATAAAAGGATTCTGACAAAATAACGAGATTGTAAACAAATTATAGA
Source organism: Dascyllus trimaculatus (assembly GCA_024666655.1). Lineage (NCBI taxonomy): Eukaryota > Metazoa > Chordata > Actinopteri > Pomacentridae > Dascyllus > Dascyllus trimaculatus. The sequence continues at coordinate 1,110,434 of CM045465.1, read as the reverse complement.
TCAAAACCAGAAGATAATAAGATAACGAGATAATCACTAAAAGTTAACGAGATTATAACGAGATTATACTAGAAAGAGATAATAAAGAGATTATAACAAGACGATGATGCTCTGCTCACTGACTTTTACAACAAAGAGCCACTAAGAACCAACTAATTACCGGCAACTTGATCACCTGATCGATTATTGGATCAATAATCTGATATCACGTCTGTAAGAATTAAACCCTAAACATCGTCTTAAAGGCGGATTTGTGTTTCAGAAGAAGAGCCAATCAGAAACCAGCTGACCTACCTGCAGGAAGCTGCACATCACATGATCTCCGAACATGGGCAGACTGGGTCGGCTCTCACGGAACACGTGGACGGTGTAGATCGTCATGACGACCGGCTCCGGCTCGGCGCCGTCCGTCACCAGGATGCTGATCCGGCTGTTGCCGAGGCCGACCGGGAAGTTCGCCATCCTGGAGGGAAGAAACGATGAAGATAACCCGGACTGAGAGGTCAGAGGTCACCAGGTCAGGGTTCTGGTTCTGGTCCTACCTGGGCCCTCGGTGCTCGTCCAGGTGAACCCTGCAGGCCGAGCTCATCGGTTCCGGTCGGATTCTGATCGTCACCGTGTCGAAGGTCACCTCAGCTCGATACTCCTTCACCTGAGGGCTGAAGGGCGGAGTCAAGGTGAGGGCGGGGTCAGTGTAGATCTGTCTGAGGTGGGGGTCCACACAGGAACCTGGAACCCAGCAGAACCGGCCAATCAGAAGACGACAAAAAGACAAAACAACACAACAACCGAAAACAACCACAGAACAGCCTCAAAGACACAACATGACCACAAAGAGACAAACAACAGCTGAAAACACTCCAGCAGGTGTTACTGGTTCTCTACGAGATCAGCGTCTCACCTTCGTCCTGTGAAGAAGACAGAGCTGGCTGCTGATTGGTCGGCTCCTCCGCCTTGTTGGTCCTAAAGGAAACAGGAAATGATGTCATGGAGTTCAGACACAACGAGTCATAGACAGAGTTCAGCTTCTCACCTGCAGCTGCTGTTGGTCTGCAGCTCGTAGAAACTCCTGATCCTGGTCTGGAGGTCGGAGACGCTGAGAGACGATGAAGACGATGAGGATGAAGAAGAAACGCTGGGAGAGACCTGCAGAGACAGAAGCTGACTTCAGGTCCATCCATCCATTCATTCACTTATTCATCCATCCATCATCCATCATCCATCCATCATCATCCATCCATCCATCATCCATCCATCATCCATCCATCCATCATCCATCATCCATCCATCATCCATCATCATCCATCCATCATCCATCCATCATCCATCCATCCATCATCCATCATCCATCCATCCATCATCCATCCATCCATCATCCATCATCCATCCATCCATCATCCATCATCCATCATCCATCCATCATCCATCATCCATCATCCATCCATCCATCCATCATCCATCATCCATCCATCCATCATCCATCATCCATCCATCCATCATCCATCATCCATCCATCCATCATCCATCATCCATCCATCCATCATCCATCATCCATCCATCCATCCATCCATCATCCATCCATCCATCATCCATCATCATCCATCCATCATCCATCCATCATCCATCCATCCATCATCCATCCATCATCCATCCATCCATCATCCATCCATCCATCATCCATCATCCATCATCATCCATCCATCCATCATCCATCCATCCATCATCCATCCATCCATCATCCATCATCCATCATCATCCATCCATCCATCATCCATCCATCCATCATCCATTCATCCATCATCATCCATCCATCCATCATCCATCCATCATCCATCCATCCATCATCCATCCATCCATCATCCATCCATCATCCATCCATCCATCATCCATCCATCATCATCCATCCATCATCCATCCATCATCCATCCAGGTGAACTCTGGTGTTTTTAGTGTCTCCAGGTGAGTCTGTGTCTCATCCAGGAGCCTTCATTTCTAAAATAACTACTTCAATAACTGGACTCATCAGATTTCATCATCCTGCTGTTTTATCCTCCGATGAAAGAGACACAAAAGAAAAACGAGACAGAAATCAGACAAAACATCTCCAAACAGACACAAAGCGACGCCACAAAGATTAAAAACTATCCTAGAGAGATAAAAAACGACTAAAGCAAGACAGAAGATAGCAAAATGAGACACAAAGACGCAAAAAACACCAAAAAGACACAGAACAACAAAATGAAACACAACACTGCTGGAAAAATGTTGATTTTTTACAGTCATGGCAGTGAAACAGTCAACCAGGGATCACATGACTAAAGAGACCAGCAGGGGGCAGCAAAACACCACAGAAGAAGAACTGGAGAAGGTTGGTCTGATCAGAATCATTGACTGGTTATTGATTTGGGTTTGATGTTGAAGAGAGGCTGGAAACACTCAGATCTCACATCCCAAACTGCAGACAAACAACCAGTGTAAACAACAACAACAACAACAACAACAACACGTCTGTACTTGAGCTCCACGGTGAGTCAAACCTACCGGCTGAAACGCTGACGGAGTTTTAATCTGCTGCTGAAACTGCAGAAGAAGAAGAAGCTGGTCCTCCGACAGACACCTGGTTGTTCTGCAGGAACCGAACTGAAGACAGAAACACAACATCAACAACAACAACAAAAACAACAACAACAACGTTATAAAATGGAAAGATTTAAAACTGTTGTTGTTTGTTTGTTTGTTGACTTCCTTCACTTCACATTCCTGGTTTTGTTTATTTCTAAAATGACTCTTGGTATTTTTCTTTGTCTATAAAATTCACAAAAATATTTTTAAAAATCCCAGAAATAGAAATTTAAACTAAGCGTCTGTATTAAAGCTGCTGCTTTGTTCTGACAACTCAAAAAAACTGTTTTCTCCTCTCTTTAGATTTTATAGTTCAGAGTATTTGTTTATTTTGTTCATCATGTTTTTAAAAACTAACTTTTTATAAGTATATTTTATTTTATTCATTTTATTTTTTCTAACCATTTTATTTATCTATTTTAACTTATTTTTTATTTTGAAAATTATTGATTTATTTTATAAAATTTTAATCTGTTTTAATTTTTTTATTTTGTACATTTAATTGTATGTATTTTAATTGTGCTTTATTTTGTTCATTATTGTTAATTTTTTACTTATTTATAAAAATATTATTTACTGAAATATTTCATTTAAATTAAAATATTTGATTAACTTATATATTTCATCTAATTCTTTATTTGTATATATATATTTTTTTTAAATAGACCTTTTCTTTTAATTCTTCTCTATTTACTCATTTTACCTTGTTAATGTTTTTAAAATATGTTTTTGCTCTTTTAGGTAATTAAATTAAGTCTTTATTATGAAACTTATGTTTATTCATTTATTAAATTACTAAGAACAAACTTAACTAAATAATACAGTTGTGTGGACTCACCTGTTCCTGTGTCTCTGAGGAGGACAGGTGTGTGTCTGACGTCAGGTGTGTGTCTGACGTCAGGTGTGTGTCTGACGTCAGGTGTGTTCGTGGCGGCAGCAGGAAGTTCATCGTGTCCTCCAGGATCAGATCTTTGGTGATTTGTCCTTCGAACGTTTCATCGCTCAGAGAAGAAAACGTCAAATCAGAGTTTACCTGAAGGAGAGAAGACAAACGTCAGAGAGGAGTCGACCAATCAGAGAGCAGCTGACCAATCAGAGAAGAGTCAGCCAATCAGAGAGCAGCCAGCCAATCAGAGAAGAGTCAGCCAATCAGAGAGCAGCCGGCCAATCAGAGAGTTCTCAATAGGATGTTCTTGTAATGTGACAGATTAACAAACAAAGAACGTTCTGGCTGTAATGTTCTGAGGATGTTCTGAGGATGTTGTTAAGGGGACACATTATAGAACGTTCTTCTATAAGATGCTTCCACAACAATAACAAAGAAAGAACGTTCTCAATGGAACGTTTAAAAAAAGACATTTCCAGATGTTCTCGAGGCCTCAGATGACAGAACGTTTTCATACAGAACGTTCTATAACGTTCCTGTAATGTGATTTATTAAAGGTGGAACATTTGGCCTTTTGTTGAAGGAACACATCGTAGAATGTTCTCCTATAAAACATTTCCACAATGAAAAGAACGTTCTCCACACAACCTTCAGAGTATGTTTTCCAGATGTTATCGTTGCCTCAGATAACAGAACGTTCTTTCTAAGACGTTCCTGTAATGTGACAGAACAACAAACAAGGAACGTTCTAGCTGCAATGTTCTGAGGATGTTGTTAAGGGACCATTATAGAACGTTCTTCTATAAAACATTCTCACAACCTTCAATAAAGACAAAGCAAAAACGTTCTCAATGGAACATTTAAAAAAACGTTTTCCAGATGTTGTCGAGGCCTCAGATGACAGAACATTTTTAAACATAACGTTCTATAACGTTCCTGTAATGTGATTTATTATTATTTGACTTTGTTGTTGAGGGAACGCATCGTAGAACGTTCTCCTATAAAACATTTCCTCAATGAAAACAAAGGAAGAACGTTTTCCAAACCTTCAGAAAATGTTATCATAACCTCAGATGACAGAACGTTCTTCGTAAGACGTTCCTGTAATGTGACAGAACAACAAACAAGTTCTGTGGACGTTCTTAAGGGAACACGCTCTGGAATCTATAAAACGTTCCCACAATGTTCCATGACAACAGAGGGAGAACGTTCTGAAGGCCACATCCTGTTTTAGTCAGCATTAGAGCTTCATGTCCAACAGCTTTTAGAACCTCTTTAGTTTATCTGACTTTGAGAAGAACCTTCTGGGAACTAAAACATCGGTGGAACCTTCTCAGAACGTTTCTGGAACATGTTCTGGCTGTGTTTGTTGTGTTTGAGGCAGCAGCTCTCAGCTCTGTGATCAGAACCTCTGAGTTCTGCCGCAGAACAACGGAACCCTTCATTCGTTAAATTCCTGCTCAGATCAGCGAAGCGTCGCCAATTACAGCCGTCTGGAGCCAATCAGAGACTCTGTTTACAAAACACTCCGGGTCAGGAAGCAGGAGGACGCAGAGGTTACCTGGACGACGACAGGTGAGACGACGGAGCCGCCGAACAGCAGAGTGAAGGTGAGCAGCTGGAAACACAGAACACACCTGGAACACAAGCAGAGGCAGGGATCAGACAGCAGGGGGCGACAAAAATAGAAATACATGAATCAGACAGCAGGGGGCGACAGAGATAGAAATACATGAATCAGACAGCAGGGGGCGACAGAGATAGAAATATATGGATCAGACAGCAGGGGGCGACAGAGATAGAAATACATGAGTCAGACAGCAGGGGGCGACAAAAATAGAAATACATGAGTCAGACAGCAGGGGGCGACAAAAATAGAAATACATGAGTCAGACAGCAGGGGGCGACAGAGATAGAAATACATGAATCAGACAGCAGGGGGCGACAGAGATAGAAATACATGAGTCAGACAGCAGGGGGCGACAAAAATAGAAATACATGAGTCAGACAGCAGGGGGCGACAGAAATAGAAATACATGAATCAGACAGCAGGGGGCGACAAGGAGACTAGAAATACATGAATCAGACAGCAGGGGGCGACAAGGAGACTAGAAATACATGAATCAGACAGCAGGGGGCGACAGAGAGACAAGAAATACAGGGATCAGACAGCAGGGGGCGACAGAGATAGAAATACATGAACCAGACAGCAGGGGGCGACACAGATAAAAATACATGAATCAGACAGCAGGGGGCGACACAGATAGAAATACATGAATCAGACAGCAGGGGGCGACAAAAATAGAAATACATGAATCAGACAGCAGGGGGCGACAGAGATAGAAATACATGAATCAGACAGCAGGGGGCGACAGAGATAGAAATACATGAATCAGACAACAGGGGGCGACAGATAGAAATATATGGATCAGACAGCAGGGGGCGACAGAGAGACAAATACATGAACTAAAGGATTTGAGGAGGAAGTTCTGGGCGTTTAAAGGATATCGACAACATAAACAGAGTGAATAATCTCTGTTCTGATCAGAGATTTTAATCCAGTAAACGGTCTGAGAGTCACTTTGAACCTCCTCACTGTGATAATTACTGCTGAAATGAAGAGCAGCTCTACTGTACCGTCTAAAAAGAATAAAAACTAGAGTAAATAACAGCAAACAACTGTAAAGAATTAGATTTTTAGCTGATTTAAATACAGTGAAACTGTGATTTTACAGTCACACACTGTAAAAGAACAAATTACAGTTGGTAAAAATACAGGTTTTGGATGTGAACAGTTTAAAATATTAGTTTAATTATAAGTTCTCTGATGTGAAACGCTCTGATAGGGGTTGAAACATGAAAACATCCAAACAGGACTCAGCGTTGTTTCAAATCTCTTCACACTTTTCTAAAACGACAGCAAAGCTGAACTTTTTTCCGCCTTATTTGAAATATAAACATATTTCCCAGAATCCAGAGCTCACCTGACGACTGTTCGCTGCTTCTCATTGGCTGTCGCCGCCTGCAGCACCTCCCCTATCACCCTCTTCACCTGCTGCAAGGCCTGATGGGAAGCTTTTGGTCCGAGCTGCTGCAGCAGGAAGTCGCTGAGCTGAGAGGAAGACGAGGAAGATGGTTGTTAAACAGCAGGTAAACATCAAACAAACAAACAAACAGTTTACAGGTGTTTCACCTTCACAGGTCGACCCCTCTGCTGCTGATTGGTCGTCACCACGCTGATGTCATGCAGGAAGGAAGTGAGGGGGGTCACCGAGGTCACCAGGACGTAAACATTCACCATAGCAACCAGAGCAGGGGGCGGAGCTTCGACAGGTGAGAGACTGTCAGAGAAACAGAAACACACATCTGAGCTCCGTCACCTGGATCAGAATCTGAACTCTGAACATTAAACCTGTCCAGGTATCAGGTGATGAATCAGAATGAAACAAACACCTGCATCAACGATCAATAACTGAGGTCCAGGTGTTCTGATCAGAGTCTCACCTGTCCAGAGGAATCTGAAGCTTCTGACTGGTCGATCCACAGGAGTGTGGCCTCATGGGTAAATCCGATCCTGAGACAAACAAACAAACAAACAAACAAACAGCAGGTTTAAATCAAATTAAAGAGGAAATAAAGTGAAAAACATGCCCTCAGCTGATTGGACGAGCTCCGATCATGTGACTCATCCTTTCTCAAATATCACAATTTTAAATTAATTGAAATCAATCACATTTCTGATACGACCTCATGACGTAGTTTGAGTCGTTAAGTTCACCTGGACTGACACTCAGGACTTTAGCTCCGCCCCCTTCAGTAGATTTACCTGTACAGACTCACCTGTTAGTGGTAAGCCGGCATAGAAGCGACAGAGACCTCCACCTGCGTCAGAAAAGGCCTCCATCAGACCAGGCAGCAGGTTCACCTGGGGACACACATTAACACAGGTGAGCTGTGATGTCACCAGACGGGTGAGGTAATCAGGACAGGCGAGTCTCACCGTCTGATGACGCTGCAGGTGAGAGAAGGAAATCCTCCTCAGACAGCTCTGCTCCGAACTGCTGAGACACAGCAGGAGGCTCCACCCACCATCACCTGTAACCATGGAGACAGAGAGACAGACAGGAAGTCACACCTGTAGCCATGGAGACAGGAAGTAACACTTGTAACCATGGAGGCAGACAGGAAGTTATACCTGTAACTATGGTGATATATGGGGGTTACAAAATAAAAGTCATATCTTAAGTTTAATGTGACTTTAACATTATTTTGTTAAGTGTTTCTACGTTTTTGTCCATTCAGAAGATAAAACAACATTTAGGGTTTTTTTGAAAGAATTAAATCTTGTGTAGTTTTGTGTTTATTTCACAGAATGTTTTTCTTTCACAACCCTTCTGTAAAAAGCAGCCGCAGTTTCATTAACATCAGAAACGTGAGGCTGGAAGTTTGGCTTCGGCTGTTGTTGCTTCTCCTGTCCAGAAACAGCAGGAATGTGAGATCAGAGCAGCAGAGGGAGAACCGTCGACCAAATATGGACAAACATGTGGAAGTGATTGCAGCGTTCAGGAAGCGTTCTGCTGCGGTTTCTGGACGGAGCTGTTTGGACGTTTCAGCAGAGAGAAAAGAAAAGACAGAAGTCCTGGTCTGAACACAGAACAGCTCTAGACCAGGCGCTGGTTTGTGTTGGAGTCTATTCCAGCTGTTCACAGAGGTTCTACAGCCTCTCAGCTTCAACAGACAGTCAGTGTTTGCAGTCAGGAAGTCTCCACCCAGAAACACTCCGACCTCCAGCACACCTCGACAGGAAGCAGGACGCCGACCACACACAGCTTTATTGTTCATGTCTGTGATTTACTGTCAGGACTGAGGAGCGTCGTCAGGAAGGCTCAGAATGTTCCCTGACAGAGGAGAAGCAGGAATCCTGAGGCCAACTTCAATACGCTTTTTAAAACCTTTCAACCTCATCGCCACTTTAAGCTGTTGTTAGCGACTCGTCTTTAACAGCTGTAGTGAGCAACTTAACAGAAATGAGGTAATAAAATTAAACTAAAGGCAGGTTTACTGACGTTCCCCTCAGGTCAACAACACTTATTCAGAGCCAACTTGCACTGCTTAAAGTTCGCTGCTAACTCCAATCTCATGAAGCGCCCAGTTTAGTCTTTGCCACAGGTGAACATCTTAGAAATGTCCGAATCCAGAAACATCGATTTAAAAACATCAGAAATGCCTTCGTTGAGTTCAATGAGTGATGATTGTAGGGCGACCAGACGTCCTGATTTCACATCCTGTCCTGGTTGTTTTCTATAAAGTGATGAACATGTCGAGGGCCCGTGTTCACAAACCTTCTCAGAGAGCTCCTAACTTAGCCGTAAAACTCCCAGCAAGGAATCTGAGCTTAACAGTGATTCAGGAAGTTTCTGAGATCAACTCTGAGCAAGGAGGGAGCAGAAACTTTGATCTTAGTGAGGAGGTGTGGTTGACCCCGTTGCTAGGTGTGACGCAGTCTAAAGGCTGTGATTGGTTGGTATAAAAAGAGAAAATGACAACAAATGCGCTCCTAGTAATGAATGGACAGTAAAATCAACCTGGACTGTATTCAGAAATGTGTGATGGTGACATTAATTTGATGTCATGATGATGAAACTCAGCAAATTAAATTAGTTGTGACACAGCTTCAAATGTCTGAACGTACCTCATTAACATGCCAATTATATTGATCTGCTTATTGTCATGTTTACTGTCCATGTTGGTCATTTTACTGCATGTGTTTGACATTAATGGTGGACTCAGACTCAGCTGGTCCTGGGATGCTGTGAGAAGCTCTGCTACGAGCTGCAACCCCAGTTAGTCAGTTTCTGCTGTACTTCTATTACCACTGTTTACTTCCTATCAAGCCGAGATGAAAACAAAGCGAGCGCTGAGCGGATGTTAGCAGTACGTAACGGGCCGACGTCATCCAGGGGGAGTCGGTAACATCTTGGGGAAAAGCTGACTTTGTTTATCCCGTGAGAAAGGGACACATAAACAGCTGACGGGTCATTTATTTATTCCACGGGTCCCAGGTGATACTTAGGACCCTGCAGAGAGAAGCTTCGCTCTGACATAGAGACCGGTGCTGAGGAGAACCTGAGACTGTTCCCCTGAAGAACAGTAAAACCTGCCTGGAGAACATGTTGGACCCGTTCACTGACCCGGCTTCAGGAAGCTGCTGGTCTCGGCGTATCTGGACATCTGGACCTCGAAGCCCATCTGCTGCAGAACCCGCTGGTACAGCTGGACCTCGGTGTCCGACACCGGGTGTCGACCCGTCAGGACCACGGCCCGACGGCGCCGCCAAGAGGGGAGGAGCCTCTGGGAGGAGACCCGGACCTGAGGGGGGAACAGGAGGAGAACATGAAGGAACAGAACCAGAACCAGGAGTCTGTTATTAGAACGTGAAGGAACAAAATCAGAACCAGAACCAGAACCAGGAGTCTGTTATGAGAACGTGAAGAACCAGAACCAGAACCAGGAGTCTGTTATTAGAATGTAAAGAACCAGAACCAGAACCAGGAGTCTGTTATTAGAACGTAAAGAACCAGAACCAGGAGTCTGTTATTAGAACGTAAAGAACCAGAACTAGGAGTCTGTTATTAGAACGTAAAGAACCAGAACCAGGAGTCTGTTATTAGAACGTAAAGAACCAGAACCAGGAGTCTGTTATTAGAATGTAAAGAACCAGAACCAGAACCAGGAGTCTGTTATTAGAACATTAAGAACCAGAACCAGAACCAGGAGTCTGTTATTAGAACGTAAAGAACCAGAACCAGGAGTCTGTTATTAGAACGTAAAGAACCAGAACTAGGAGTCTGTTATTAGAACGTAAAGAACCAGAACCAGGAGTCTGTTATTAGAACGTAAAGAACCAGAACTAGGAGTCTGTTATTAGAACGTAAAGAACCAGAACTAGGAGTCTGTTATTAGAACATTAAGAACCAGAACCAGAACCAGGAGTCTGTTATTAGAACATTAAGAACCAGAACCAGGAGTCTGTTATAAGAACATTAAGAACCAGAACTAGGAGTCTGTTATTAGAATGTAAAGAACCAGAACCAGGAGTCTGTTATTAGAACATTAAGAACCAGAACCAGAACCAGGAGTCTGTTATAAGAACATTAAGAACCAGAACCAGGAGTCTGTTATTAGAACGTAAAGAACCAGAACTAGGAGTCTGTTATTAGAATGTAAAGAACCAGAACCAGGAGTCTGTTATTAGAACATTAAGAACCAGAACCAGAACCAGGAGTCTGTTATAAGAACATTAAGAACCAGAACCAGGAGTCTGTTATAAGAACATTAAGAACCAGAACCAGGAGTCTGTTATTAGAATGTAAAGAACCAGAACCAGGAGTCTGTTATTAGAACATTAAGAACCAGAACCAGAACCAGGAGTCTGTTATAAGAACATTAAGAACCAGAACCAGGAGTCTGTTATAAGAACATTAAGAACCAGAACCAGGAGTCTGTTATTAGAATGTAAAGAACCAGAACCAGGAGTCTGTTATTAGAACATTAAGAACCAGAACCAGAACCAGGAGTCTGTTATAAGAACATTAAGAACCAGAACCAGGAGTCTGTTATTAGAACATTAAGAACCAGAACCAGGAGTCTGTTATTAGAATGTAAAGAACCAGAACCAGAACCAGGAGTCTGTTATAAGAACGTGAAGAACCAGAACGGGCAGCTTGTTTTCTAGAACATTCAGAACCAGAACCAGCAGCTTGTTTTTCAGAACATTCAGAACCAGAACCAGCAGCTTGTTTTCAGAACATTCAGAACCAGAACCGGCAGCAGCCCGTGGTCCGTCTGTTTTGCATCCAGCTCCTGGGTCTGTTGGCAGAGGTTCTGTTTTTCTTCCCGTCGAGGTCAAAAACTCAGAACGGAAACAAACCAGAGCAGCGACTGAGCCTCAGACCCCCACAGAGGAAGTCAGAGCAGCACATGGAGGGAAGCAGACACACAACACGGACAGAGACACGCAAAGACACCACGGAGAGACAAACGAACACGCTAAATGAACACAGACAGACACACAAGATCAACACAGAGGCTCAAAATGACCACAAAAACAAGCAAAACGACTGTAAAAAGACACCAAGTGAACAGGAAGAGATGATAAAATAGCACAAAGACACACAATATGAACAGAAAAGCTGCAAATGGACACAAAAATAAGCAAAAGGAACAGAAAGACATGAAAAACTAACTCAGGGAGACACAAAATCCTCAAGAAAGACCAGAAACAAACATAAAAACAAGCAAAAAAACACAAAACATGACGACAGAAAGTCACAAAACGAGCACAGAAGATGACAGATGAACAGAAAGAAACACAAAATGGACACAAAAAGGTGCAAAACAAACAGAATGAGGCATTAAATGAATACAGAGCTGCACAAATTCACCACAACAAGACACGAGACGACCGTAAGAGACACAAAACAACCGGAGAGACGCACAAAAGACCACAAGAAGCTGCAAAACCTCAGACAGAACAAGAGGAGAGGCCTCAAACCAGAGTCATATGACCCCAAACACTCCAATCACATGACTCCAAACACTCTGGTCACATGACCCCAAGAACTCCAATCACATGACCCCAAACGCTCTGGTCACATGACTCCAAACACTCTGGTCACATGACTCCAAACACTCTGGTCACATGACTCCAAACACTCTGGTCACATGACCCCAAGAACTCCAATCACATGACCCCAAACGCTCTGGTCACATGACTCCAAACACTCTGGTCACATGACTCCAAACACTCTGGTCACATGACCCCAAGAACTCCAATCACATGACCCCAAACGCTCTGGTCACATGACTCCAAACACTCTGGTCACATGACTCCAAACACTCTGGTCACATGACTCCAAACACTCTGGTCACATGACCCTAAACACGCCGATCACATGACCCCACAAACTCCGATCACATGACCCCAAATATTCTGATCACATGACCCCAAGAACTCCAATCACATGACTCCAAACCCTCCAATCAAATGACCCCAAACGCTCTGGTCACATGACCCCAACGCTCTGGTCACATGACCCCAAACGCTCTGGTCACATGACTCCAAACGCTCTGGTCACATGACCCCAAACACTCTGGTCACATGACTCCAAACGCTCTGGTCACATGACTCCAAACACTCTGGTCACATGACCCTAAACACGCTGATCACATGACCCCACAAACTCCGATCACATGACCACAAACACTCTGATCACATGACCCCACAAACTCCGATCACATGACCCCAAATATTCTGATCACATGACCCCAAATATTCCGATCACATGACCCAAACACTCCGATCACATGACCCCACAAACTCCGATCACATGACCCCAAATATTCTGATCACATGACCCCAAACACTTCAATCACATGACCCTAAACACTCTGATCACATGACCCCACAAACTCCGATCACATGACCCTAAACACTCTGATCACATGACCCCAAATATTCCGATCACATGACCCCACAAACTCTGATCACATGACCCAAAAAGGAATACGACCTAAACTTTCCTTAGAAGTGGAACATTAATTATTATTTTAACTTTTAGTTCTTATCTGAGTCCCGTGTTCATCCAGTGTCTCCGTGTTGCTTCCTGTTTTTAACGTGACTGTAGGATGTTGTAGTTTCAGGCTGTGAAAGTTAAATCTGGTGACCAGCTGTAAAAACTCTGCCTCTGTTTGAAGTCCCTCACCTGTCACCTGTCGGACAACTGTCAATCAAACTGAAGCAGCTGGTCGTCAGGACGACAGAAACAGACGTTCAGGTGGTCAGAGAGTCAACAGATGGATGGAGGAAGGTTTCAGTGATCACCTGACTGGTTGGGACATTTAAAAACTCAGATCTGAGGATCAGTAGCAGAGAAATTAAAGGGTATTCATGGATCTGGAACCTGGACAAAAACATGTAAATTCTCTGTAGGACTCTGTAGCATTTAGCAGCTAGCTGAATAGTAGTATTGGCACTGGTCACTACCTGGAGCATCTCCTAAACAGGCCTGGGTCAGCTGAACGTGGCAGTGCTGTTTGAATTAGCAGTTAGCATTAGCATGTAGCAGTTAGCTAAATGGTAGCATTGACACTGGTCGCTACCTGGAGCATCTCCTAAGCGGGCCTGGGTCAGCTGAACGTGACAGTGCTAGTTGAATTAGCATTAGCAGCTAGCTAAATGGTAGCGTCAGCACTGGTCACTACCTGGAGCATCTCCTAAACAGGCCTGGGTCAGTTGAACGTGGCAGTGCTGGTTGAATTAGCAGTTAGCATTAGCATTTAGCAGTTAGCTAAATGATAGCATCGGCACTGGTCACTACCTGGAGCATCTCCTTAACAGGCCTGGGTCAGCTGAACGTGGCAGTGCTAGTTGAATTAGCAGTTAGCATTAGCATGTAGCAGTTAGCTAAATGGTAGCATTGACACTGGTCGCTACCTGGAGCATCTCCTAAGCGGGCCTGGGTCAGCTGAACGTGACAGTGCTAGTTGAATTAGCATTAGCAGCTAGCTAAATGGTAGCGTCAGCACTGGTCACTACTGGAGCATCTCCTAAACAGGCCTGGGTCAGTTGAACGTGGCAGTGCTGGTTGAATTAGCAGTTAGCATTAGCATTTAGCAGTTAGCTAAATGGTAGCATCGGCACTGGTCACTACCTGGAGCATCTCCTAAACAGGCCTGGGTCAGTTGAACGTGGCAGTGCTGGTTGGATTGTGTAGCAGCAGTGTGAACTGGCACTAGGGGGGGCGACTCTGGGACCCCAGAGTTCACCTCCTAGCCTCCTGGAGGTGTCGTGGGACTAAGTAGGAGAAACAGCGTTGAAGGGAGGTTTCCACCTGATGACCCCCAGAGACGTGTTAGAATCACTGCTACTGGTAGGTATAGAGACAGATTAGGGATCCTAGGTCCTTCATGGAGGATGGATCCTTTCTCTATGAGCACAAGCGTCTGGTGTTTAAATTAACTAATTATGATATTCAATTATTTCACTTAAAGCTGCTTTTTTTTCACTGTTTCTGCTTTCAAACTCCTATTGTTGGTGTTTTATCGGCTGTGTTTTAGTCTCTAACTGCATATTTGGATGCTGTCTGTATAAAAAGTCACGTATCAATAAAGTTTTCTGGTGTTCCTCTGTGGGTTTAACATTGCTTCCCTCTGAACAAACAGTAGTAAAAGCAGTTTGTGCTGTTTTAAGCCGAGCAGCTGACAGAGCGCAGACAGCGGCGTTTTAGTGCCGTAATAAAATAAACCAAAAACAAACCGGCTGAGATTAACGGGCAGCGCTGCCACTTCACACTCGGTTATCTGTCAGTAACCGGACCCGAGTATTTCTATCAGGAGACACACTTAAAATACCCGACGCACATGCCGAGCAGCGCCGCGGCTGATTGGTCGGCTCGGCTGTCAGTCACCTGGTCGTAAAGTTAAACTGCATTCATCTGTCAGACCTAAAAATAGTCAACAAAGAGCAGCGAAGCCTCAGAGCTGAACTCAGAGGCCCAGCAGGAAAACATACATTCTACTAACACTAAACCCTTTACCATTAAGACGAAAAATACTGACTTCATTAAATGGAGTTCAGGTTTTCTGCTTGGAGGTTCATTCAACTCTACAGAAGTCTGGTTTATCTGTTTACTTATTCGTCATGTGGGACAAATCAGATGTTAAATTAAACATGAAAACATGAAGCAGCTTGTAACTCCATAGAACACCAACATCTAGACCCCTATGAACCCCAACATCTAGACCCTATGAACACCAACATCTAGACCCTATGAACACCAACATCTAGACCCTATGAACACCAACATCTAGACCCTATGGACACCAACATCTAGACCCCTATTAACACCAACATCTAGACCCCTATTAACACCAACATCTAGACCCCTATGAACACCAACATCTAGACCCTATGAACACCAACATCTAGACCCTATGAACACCAACATCTAGACTCCTATGAACACCAACATCTAGACCCCTATGAACACCAACATCTAGACCCCTATGAACACCAACATCTAGACCCTATGAACACCAACATCTAGACCCTATGAACACCAACATGTAGACCATATGAACACCAACATCTAGACCCTATGAACACCAACATCTAGACCCAATGAACACCAACATCTAGACCCTATGAACACCAACATCTAGACCCTATGAACACCAACATCTAGACCCTATGAACACCAACATCTAGACCCTATGAACACCAATATCTAGACCCTATAAACACCAACATCTAGACACTATGAACACCAACATCTAGACCCCTATGGACACCAACAGCTAGACCCTATGAACATCAACATCTAGACCTATAAACACCAACATCTAGACCCTATGAACACCAACATCTAGACCCCTATGAACACCAACATCTAGACCCCAATGAACACCAACATCTAGACCCTATGAAAACCAACATCTAGACCCTATGAACACCAACATCTAGACCCTATGAACACCAACATCTAGACCCTATGAACACCAACATCTAGACCCTATGAACACCAACATCTAGACCCCTATGAACACCAACATCTAGACCCTATGAACACCAACATCTAGACCCCTATGGACACCAACATCTAGACCCCTATGAACACCAACATCTAGACCCTATGAACACCAACATCTAGACCCCTATGAACACCAACATCTAGACCCCTATGAACATCTAGACCCCTATGAACACCAACATCTAGACCCTATGAACACCAACATCTAGACCCCTATGAACACCAACATCTAGACTCCTATGAACACCAACATCTAGACCCCTATGAACACCAACATCTAGACCCTATGAACACCAACATCTAGACTCCTATGAACACCAACATCTAAACCCCTATGAACACTAACGTCTAGACCCTATGAACATCAACATCTAGACCCCTATGAACACCAACATCTAGACCCCTATGAACACCAACATCTAGACCCTATGAATACCAACATCTAGACCCTATGAACACCAACATCTAGACCCTATGAACACCAACATCTAGACCCCTATGAACACCAACATCTAGACCCTATGAACACCAACATGTAGACCCCTATGAACACCAACATCTAGACCCTATGAACACCAACATCTAGACCCCTATGAACACCAACATCTAGATCCCTATGAACACCAACATCTAGACCCCTATGAACACCAACATCTAGACCCCTATGAACACCAACACTAGACCCTATGAACACCAACATCTAGACCCCTATGAACACCAACATCTAGACCCCTATGAACACCAACATCTAGACCCTATGAACACCAACATCTAGACCCCTATGAACACCAATATCTAGACCCTATGAACACCAACATCTAGACCCCTATGAACACCAACATCTAGACCCCCATGAACACCAACATCTAGACCCCCATGAACACCAACATCTAGACCCCTATGAACACCAACATCTAGACCCCTATGAACACCAACATCTAGACCCCTATGAACACCAACATCTAGACCCTATGAACACCAACATCTAGACCCCTATGAACACCAACATGTAGACCCCTATAAACACCAACATCTAGACCCCTATGAACACCAACATCTAGACCCCTATGAACACCAACATCTAGACCCCTATGAACACCAACATGTAGACCCCTATGAACACCAACATCTAGACCCCTATGAACACCAACATCTAGACCCTATAAACACCAACATCTAGAACCTATGAACACCAACATCTAGACCCCTATGAACACCAACATCTAGACCCCTATGAACACCAACATCTAGACCCCTATGAACATCTAGACCCCTATGAACATCTAGACCCCTATGAACACCAACATCTACACCCCTATGAACACCAACATCTGGACCCCCATGAACACCAACATCTAGACCCTATGAACACCAACATCTAGACCCCTATGAACACCAACATTTAGACCCTATGAACACCAACATCTAGACCCCTATGAACACCAACATCTAGACCCTATGAACACCAACATCTAGACCCTATGAACACCAACATCTAGACCTCTATGAACACCAACATCTAGACCCCTATGAACACCAACATCTAGACCCCTATGAACACCAACATCTAGACTCTATGAACACCAACATCTAGACCCCTATGAACACCAACATCTAGACCCCTATGAACACCAACATCTAGACCTCTATGAACACCAACATCTAGACTCTATGAACACCAACATCTAGACCCTATGAACACCAACATCTAGACCCTATGAACACCAACATCTAGACCCCATGAACACCAACATCTAGACCCTATGAACACCAACATCTAGACCCTATGAACACCAACATCTAGACCCCTATGGACACCAACATCTAGACCCCTATGAACACCAACATCTAGACCCTATGAACACCAACATGTAGACCCCTATGAACACCAACATGTAGACCCTATGAACACCAACATCTAGACCCCTAACACCAGGTTCTGTTTCCTACCAGTGAGTCCACATCAGTATTTCATCTGAACATTTAACTTTTCACTGATTCTTTTTTCAAATTTTCCCTGTTTTATAAAGAAACAAACTTAAATATGTAATTTTCAAACGCTATAAAAAAAAATCTACTAAAATGTATATTTAAATGGATTTAAATACAGTAGAGGAAAGTAGAAAAAGTAGAGCAACATTACAGTCATGAAGGTAAAAATGCAAAATATGGTTTGTAAAAATACCCGTGGTGGAGGTTGAGATATTTAATATTTTTCACTCCTTAATAACAGCAGAAATTTCTGTAAATAATGATATTTGGTTCATTTAAATTTAGTTAAAATAGTAGAATTTTACAGTGAAATGTTGCAAAAGAATAATTTACCATTGGTCGAAATATTAACTTTTAATGAGGACAGTTTTTACAGCTCCGGCCTGTTTTTAAGGATTAAATTAATTAAATTAATTCTGTTTTCTGTGATTTTACTGGACATAATCTGTAGCTTTACTGAACAGGAAATAACAGTTACACTCGCTCATAAAGCAGATGTTAACTCTGTCCATTAAAATGACCTGTGGTGATTTACGTGATGACGTCATGCAGCAGGTGCGACTCACCTGAGCCTGCAGGTCCTCCAGAGAACACACCAGCTCTCTGGCCTCCATCAGAACCTCCTCTGCCGCCGTCCGGACCTCCGGCTGCTGCTGCTGCGGTGCGGACCGGAGCCGGTTCCGGGCCACCATCAGGGTCTGGTAGAAGAGACACACCGCCACGCCGAGCAGCAGCAGCAGCGGACCGGAGCACGACCGGCGGCGGAGCAGCATCCCGGCGGCCCGGAGGAGGAGGCCGGCGGCCGGGGCCAGGAGGCACCGCATGGAGGAGGAGGAGCTTCACCTCCTCACCTTCATCACCTTCATCCTGCCGGCCTCAGCGCACATCCAGGTGTCGGTTCTACTGAAGCCGGAGGTCTTCTAGGAGCTCGGAGAGTCTGAAGGGTCTGAACTCATCCTTTAACTCCTCACAAGCTCCGATAAAATCCAAATAAATCCAACAGTTCAGTGAAGTCTGGCGAGAAACTGGAGCTGGACAGTTTAATAAAGGCTGAAGTAAACAACTCCTTCATGGATTAACTTCCCCGAATCCAGCAGCGGATCCAGAAGAGTCCGTTCAAAGCACTAAATCCAGATCAACGGGTTTTGAGGCTCCGGGTCGGACGGGGAGGTTTTACGCGCAGCAGAAGCGCAGCGGAGCGGACAGAGGTCCTCCTCAGAGCGGACAGAGAGCTCCTCCTGAGCGGCTCTGATGGATCATGTGGCCGCAAACATGAACCATATGACTGTTCAGAGAGGAGCTGCTCTTCATCCTCCTCCTCCTCCTCCTCTCCAAAGTGCGCAGTGATCCAACTTTCCTGCGTCTTTTTCCGAAACTCTCCTGTTCAATAAAACCAGCAGCCCCCGTTAAAAACACCGTAGAGGTCCGGGAGAGTCCTCCTTTAAGCAACCAGGTCCGTTAGAGTCCTCCTTTAAGCAACCGGGTCCGTTAGAGTCCTCCTTTAAGCAACCAGGTCCGTTAGAGTCCTCCTTTAAGCAACCAGGTCCGTTAGAGTCCTCCTTTAAGCAACCAGGTCCGTTAGAGTCCTCCTTTAACCAACCAGGTCCGTTAGAGTCCTCCTTTAAGCAACCGGGTCCGTTAAAGTCCTCCTTTAAGCAACCAGGTCCCGGTAGAACCACACGGATCCGCTAAAGGAGCCTCGGCGGCGGCAGGAGGAGACGTCTGGACAGAGGCTGGATCAGAAACAGCATCTGGTTCGAGTTAAAGCCGGGGGTCAGGTTTCAGTCTGTCCCCTCTCCAGAGGAGGGTCTGCTGGTTCTGGTTCTTCTTCTGGTTCAGGTTCTGGTTCTTCTCCTCCGGGTTCAGACGGATTTTCTTCTTCAGTGTCAGCTGGGTCTGGATCTGGACCTGGACCGTTAAAGTCTGCAGCTCAGTGGGAGGTCAGCGCCTCCTCTTCCTGCTGGGAGTTATTTCAGGAACACACATGTACACACTAACACACATGTACATGGTAACACACATGAATACAGTAACAAATGTACCAAACAACACACATGTACATAGTAAAACACACACACAAACACACATGTACAGACACACACATGTACACAATAGCACACACTCGTACCCAGACACACATATACATAGTAACACAAATGTGTACACAATAACACGTATACAGTAACACATGTACACACGGACAGGTACACACACACATGTACCCAGTAACACACAACATACACAATAAAACACACTAACACACGTACACACTAACACACATGTACACAATAACACACACACACACACACAAAACACACATGTACCCAGTAACACAAATGTTCACACTAACACACATGTACCCAGACACACATATACATACTAACACACACGTGTACACAATAACACGTATACAGTAACACACATGTACACACTGACAGGTACACACACACGTATACAGACAAAAACGCATACAGACACACACATACACAATAAAACACTCTAACACACATGTACACACACACACATGTACACAATAACACATATGTACAGACACACATGTATCCAGTAACACACACATGTACACACTAGCACACACTCATACACAGACACACATATACATAGTAACACAGACGTGTACACGATAACACGTATACAGTAACACGTACCCGCAGACAGGTACACACACGCATATATACACACTAACACACACGTACACAGACACACATGTACCCAGTGACACATGCTGAGCACATGTGTTACTGGGTAAATGTGTGTTAGCGTGTACATGTGTGTCTATACATGTGTTTCTGCGTGTTAAAGTCAAACAGCTGAAACTCACCAGACTTCCTCCTCCAGGTTTCACTGATCAATAACTTTCTGATCAACATGTTTAAACCGTGTCAGACCAGTAGACCCAGCTGAGTCCAGGTACTACACACCTGTCATGTTACCGAGTACCTCCGTGTCGTCTGAACTACACAACATACATAAGTACACTGATAAAGTACCACCAGCAGACTGGATCAGATCAAACCCTTCAATGAGAATCCATAAAGAGACCACCTGGACTCACCTGAGACCTCAAGGACCTGGATGACCGCTGAGGTACAAGACGTACACAAATACTACTTCCTGTCTGAATACTTCAAAGTACTAAAGGTGTATTCCATCCAAATAGTACTTTTCTACTAACAAATTATGGGGTTTCTACCTAAAATACTAGGTTTGGTCTAAAAAGTTAGTTTTAAAGGTTCATTATATGCAAAAATACTACTTCCTGTCTGAGTTCTAAAGGTGTATTCCATCCAAATAGTACTTTTCTACTAACAAATTGCAGGTTTAAAGGTGTATTCGACCAAACTACTGCTTCCTGTCCAGTATTTCAAAGTTGTATTTGTTTATTCCCAACAATCCACTACTTTAAAGTTTTGTTCCACCCATTTACTACTTTCTGTCCAAGTACTTACAGTGCTAAAGGTCTATTCCACCAAAATACTACTTTGTCTCTGAGTACTTGTAGTTTTAATGTTTTCTCCCACCCAAAAATAGTACTTTACGTCCACATATTGTTGGTTTCGAAGGTTTGTTCCAACCAAAATACAACCTTCTGTCCAAGTACTTTTAAATTCAAAGGCTTATTTCACCAAAGTATTACTTTCTGTACAAGTACTTGTGGTTTTCAGTGCTTGCTCCACAAAAATACTACTTTGTCTGCATACTTCTACTTTAAAAGGTCTGCTCCAAACAAAATACTACTTTGTCTGTGTACTTCTAGTTTTAAAGGTTTTATCCACCTAAAGTACTACTTTCTGTCCAAAGTAGTTGAAGTAGTATCTTTCATGTAGCTTTAAAGATTGAGTCCATCCAAATAGTATTTATATAGTATTTATATAGTAGCCTATTTATATTTCCAAACTAACAAGTTGGAGGTTTAAAGGTTTGTTCCACTCTAAGTACTACTTCCTGTCCAAGTACTTGAAGGTTTAAAAGGTTTACTCTATAAAATACTGCTTTCTGTCAAAGAACTTCTACTTTCTTCTACTTTTGTTCCACCAAAATACTCCTTTTTCTCTGTATACTTCTAGTTTTAAAGGTTTGTTCCACCTAAAATACTCTGTCCAAGTACTTTTAAGCATAAAGGCGTATATTCACCAAAATACGATTTTCTTTTTTAACACTTACTTTTAAAGTACTATTCTAATAGTACTTTTCTACTATCAAATTGCAGGTTTAAAGGTTTATTCCACCAAACTACTGCTTCCTGTCCAGTATTTCAAAGTTGTATTTGTTTATTCCCAACAATACACTACTTTAAAGTTTTATTTCATCTATATACTACTTTCTGTCCAAGTACTTATAGTGCTTAAGGTTTATTCCACCAAAATACCACTTTGTCTCAGAGTATTTGTAGTTGTACTGCTTTTTCCCACCTAAAATACTACCGTTTGTCCAAACACTTCTAAATTTAAAGGCTTATTTCACCAAAATACTACTTTCTGTCCAAGTACTTCAAGGTTTAAAAGGTTTACTCCATAAAAATACTGCTTTCTCCCAAAGAACTTCAAGTTTCAGAGAGTTGTTCCACCCAAAATACTACTTATTGTCTGCTTACTTTAAGTTTTAAAGGTTTGTTCCATCTAAAATACTCCTCTCTGTCCAAGTACTTTTAAGCTCAAAGGAAGCGGTATCTTTCGTGTAGCTTTAAAGATTTATTCCATCCAAACTAACTTCTATTTCCAAACTAACAAGTTGGGGGTTTAAAGGTTTATTCCACCTAAAATACTACTTCCTGTCCAAGTACTTGAAGGTTTAAAAGGTTTACTCAACAAAAATACTGCTGTCAAAGAGCTTCTAGTTTCAGAGTTGTTCCACCCAAAATACTGTTTTGTCTACTTACTTTAAGTTTTAAAGATTTGTTCCACCTAAAATACTCTGTCCAAGTACTTTTAAGTTTAAAGGCCTGTGTTCACCAAAATAAGACTTTCTTTTT
Source organism: Dascyllus trimaculatus (assembly GCA_024666655.1). Lineage (NCBI taxonomy): Eukaryota > Metazoa > Chordata > Actinopteri > Pomacentridae > Dascyllus > Dascyllus trimaculatus. The sequence continues at coordinate 1,087,354 of CM045465.1, read as the reverse complement.
TAACACTTAGTTTTAAAGGTTTATTCCACCCAAACAGCACATTCAAACTAATTATGGGGTTTACGCCCAAAATACCAGGTTCTGTCTAAAAATGTAAAGTTTTAAAGGTTTATTCTACGTAAAATACTACCCTCTTTCCAAGTACATGGAGTTTTAAAGGCATATTCCACCAAAATACTACTGTCTGGTGAAGTACTTACAGGTTTCAGGGTTTACTCCACCCAAACCGGTTGTTGTTTTTCCAGCTGCCCTTTGAAGCAAACAAGTGGTCGCCACGTAATGTGACCCAGAAAAGACTGAAGGGGAAACAGAGGTCCTGGAAACGCAGCGTCGAGGTTCTCAGGAGAACGGTTCTGAGGTTCTGGTGGACGGACGGCGGCGGCGGGTTCGTCAAATACAAAGACACGAGTTAGACCAGCAGATTTACCAAAACATCCTGATCACTTTATTGGGCTTATTTTAAACATCTGTGGACACAAACACACAAACAACACACACACACACACTCACACTAACAACACACACTCACACTAACAACACACACACACACACACCCTCAGGCTCCAGCTGATTGGTTCTGACTCTGTACATTCTGTAAAACATCTTCAGGAGGTCAGAGGATCCTCAGCGTCGCCTGCTCTCATCACACGTTTCTTATAAACGACACGGCTGCGGCGGGCCTCCATAGTTGTAGTCCAACAACTCGTCCTGTTTGTAGTTTTTGTTGCGGGAGGAAGGGAGGAGCACGGCCTCATGGGAAAACGATTCCAGCTCTGAGATCGATCTGAAGGTCGTCCTCGCGGTTTCAGTCGTAGCGTCTGGGCCAGCTTGATAAACTCAAGCGAGTCCAGACGCTACGACTGAAACTCAGAGTGTCGTCGGCCAATCAGAACGCTCCGATACGCCCACGACACACAACTTTACAACTACGAGGACAACCATGACCTGGATGACTGAGTTCTGACTGTCAGAGTTTTAAGATTTAAAGAGAAAACTTCATTTTAAGATGCATTTTGAGAGAAAAGACTTCAGCTACTCTTAAATGATCCCTACAGTGAAAACATGAGGATTTCCTGAGCCTGAATTCAGGCTTAAAGGAGGCTCGGCTTCTTTCTGACCCTTGAAGTTTGACCTCTGAAGTCTCCAGCTGAGCTCCGAGTGGTCGACTGCAGATAAACCACAGCTGACATTCGTTTTAAAACATTCCACAGCAGGCAGATTCATTTAGAAAACCTCAGGTGACGCTCAATCGTCCAGGACGGAGTCGTCTCAGCGGAAGGTTTTATTTTTAGTGTTTTAAAGAAAACGCTGAGACGCTCCGACAACAAACAAAATAAAAATAGCTGAATTTTGTGCATTGAAATGGTCGAGTTCATCAAGATCAGCAGAAAAAATAGACACACTGATGAGACGAGTCGATAAAACGTGAAATATTCAACATTAACGACGTCAAACGTTTGTGGAAATGTCTGACTTTTGTAAACAAAGAGGAGAAATTATTAGATTATTTGCGTAAAAGTGAATTAATGAAGTCGGGATTTTGAGATCGAAGTGAAACAAAATCAGGATAGTAGAATTACAGGTCGACCGATCATCAGATTATCTTTAAAAACTGGTTCTCGATGCTATAAATTAATGCTAAAATGAGCTGCTCTGGCTGTGGTGGCTCACGCCTCCGTCTGATTGGCCACACATCACCAGCAGCAGCCAATCAGCACAGAGGGGCACATTTTGAAATGTTCTCTCTGAATGAAGCATGAAAAACTGAAATAAACAGAAGAATTCTCATGTAGTTTTTCTAAAATCTGACCTCAAGATACCCAGTTGTTAATCTGAGATATTGATTATTGATCTCCTTGACGACTAATGATTGTAAACACCTATCAGCTGCTCCAGATCTGCTCTCAGAACCTCAATGATTCCCCCCATGTGGCTGTGAACCCTTCAGCTCCCCGTGTTGGCACAGAGTTACTGTCGTCAGTGTGTTTGTCTGCAGCCACCTGTCGACCCCTCAGGTCGGATCCAACATGGCCGCCGACAGCCTGAGTCTATTTGTGGCGGCTTCCTCTCCTCTTCATGGCGGCCGTACACTGAGGGCAGTACCACTTCCCCTTCGGAGCCTCCGTCAGGCCGACGCAGCCGTAGTGGAACCACTCGATCGGACACTGGGGACGGAGACACCGATCGATCACCAATCAATCATCAATGACCTCAAACATCAAACTGTGAGCTAGCAGACGGATTTAAACTGAAGCTGAAGACATTAAATGTTAAAAAACTCACGTCTGTGTTGTCGCAACCGACCATCTCTCCATAGGAAACCTGGAAGACACAACGTAATCAATACTACGATCAGTACTACGATCAGTACTACGATCAACACTACGATCAATTTATCACTAAAAACACCTGGCCACAGTCTAGTATCCAATTAGAGATGCAGTACTTTTTAACATTCCTGGTTACAAATGCAGTATTTACATAGTATACGTGGTTACAGATGCAGTATTTATGAGTGTACCTGGTTACAGATGCAGTATTTAGTGTGTACCTGGTTACAGATGCAGTATTTAGTGTGTACCTGGTTACAGATGCAGTATTTATGAGTGTACCTGGTTACAGATGCAGTATTTAGTGTGTACCTGGTTACAGATGCAGTATTTATGAGCGTACCTGGTTACAGATGCAGTATTTAGTGCGTACCTGGTTACAGATGCAGTATTTATGAGCGTACCTGGTTACAGATGCAGTATTTATGAGCGTACCTGGTTACAGATGCAGTATTTATGAGCGTACCTGGTTACAGATGCAGTATTTAGTGCGTACCTGGTTACAGATGCAGTATTTATGAGTGTACCTGGTTACAGATGCAGTATTTATGAGTGTACCTGGTTACAGATGCAGTATTTATGAGTGTACCTGGTTACAGATGCAGTATTTATGCGTCTACCTGGTTACAGATGCAGTATTTATGAGTGTACCTGGTTACAGATACAGTATTTATGAGTGTACCTGGTTACAGATGCAGTATTTATGCGTGTACCTGGTTACAGATGCAGTATTTATGAGTGTACCTGGTTACAGATGCAGTATTTATGAGTGTACCTGGTTACAGATGCAGTATTTATGAGTGTACCTGGTTACAGATGCAGTATTTAGTGTGTACCTGGTTACAGATGCAGTATTTATGAGTGTACCTGGTTACAGATGCAGTATTTATGAGTGTACCTGGTTACAGATGCAGTATTTATGAGCGTACCTGGTTACAGATGCAGTATTTAGTGTGTACCTGGTTACAGATGCAGTATTTATGAGTGTACCTGGTTACAGATGCAGTATTTAGTGCGTACCTGGTTACAGATGCAGTATTTAGTGCGTACCTGGTTACAGATGCAGTATTTAGTGTGTACCTGGTTACAGATGCAGTATTTAGTGTGTACCTGGTTACAGATGCAGTATTTAGTGTGTACCTGGTTACAGATGCAGTATTTATGAGTGTACCTGGTTACAGATGCAGTATTTAGTGTGTACCTGGTTACAGATGCAGTATTTATGAGTGTACCTGGTTACAGATGCAGTATTTAGTGTGTACCTGGTTACAGATGCAGTATTTATGAGCGTACCTGGTTACAGATGCAGTATTTATGAGTGTACCTGGTTACAGATGCAGTATTTATGAGTGTACCTGGTTACAGATGCAGTATTTAGTGTGTACCTGGTTACAGATGCAGTATTTATGAGTGTACCTGGTTACAGATGCAGTATTTATGAGTGTACCTGGTTACAGATGCAGTATTTATGAGTGTACCTGGTTACAGATGCAGTATTTATGAGTGTACCTGGTTACAGATGCAGTATTTATGAGTGTACCTGGTTACAGATGCAGTATTTATGAGCGTACCTGGTTACAGATGCAGTATTTATGAGCGTACCTGGTTACAGATGCAGTATTTAGTGCGTACCTGGTTACAGATGCAGTATTTATGAGTGTACCTGGTTACAGATGCAGTATCGGGGCTCGTTGGGGTCGTAGGTCCAGTCCACCTGGCTGTTGGCCTCGGCTTCGGGCAGCGTTGACGCCTGCTGTGAAAGCTCCTGAGCCAGCGCTGAAGATGAAGAGCACGATGAAAGAGAGGAAGAGGAGGACGACGAAGAGGACTGATGGTTGGAAGACTTGATGCTGCTCCTGGAAACAGAAGAACAGGAAAAGGTGAGCTGGTTTCTGGTGGAGGATCTGGTGAGGAGACTGCTGTTAACGTGTTCCTCTGCAGCACCAACACAAATCCATCGGTTCCCTTTGAGTATTCAGTCTGGTAACCAGCCCTACAGCTCGGTGGTCTTACTTGGACTTGCGCCCCCTGGAGTCGGAGGCGGTGGTGGGGGTGAGGGTCTGGGTGAGGGTGGAGGCCAGAGCAGAGGAGGAGTATCCGGTGTTGTCCCGTGCCAGAGAAAACTCTCTGCCCAGCTGGAAGTCGTTGTTCTTGATGGCCTCGTAGCTCGCTTTGAGGCTGGACGTCCTGCGGCCGTCCTTCATCTGAACACAGAACCACAGAACCACAGAACCGTTAGAACCTCACTGTTTACAGGCTGTTCTGGTAAAACTAAAGAGTTCAATCAGCTACAGGTTATATTTTATAATTATAGCACAGAGAGAGAACACATAACCTGGTCTGAAGCGTGTTAGAATGACAGCACAGACATGCTAACAGATGACATGTAGCATTTAGCATGTTAGCATGATGTTAGAGATTAGCTATATGAAATCCTCTATCACTCTGTTTGTAACTTCATACCCTGATATAGATACAGGTGAGTTCTTCACTCCAGTGTTGGTTTTAGTCTCACCTGTGCGGTGGCCTGAACAGCCTGAGCTGCTGCCATGGTGATGGCTCCGGCTCCGGCTCCAGGTCCTGCAGGTAAAGAGCTCAGGTTGTAGGAGGCCAGAGGCTGGGAGGAGTTCACACTGTACACGTTGTTGGTGGAGGAGGACGTGCTGTTGGTACGGCAGCCTGCAGGGGACACACGCAGGTAACACATGGCAGTAAGACAGGTGAGCAAGGGGCAGAGTGTACAGGTGTGCTGTTACCTGAGAGGTCAGACTGTACAGGTGTGCTGTTACCTGATTATCAGACTGTACAGGTGTGCTGCTACCTGATAGGTCAGACTGTACAGGTGTGCTGCTACCCGATAGGTCAGACTGTACAGGTGTGCTGTTACCTGATAGGTCAGACTGTACAGGTGTGCTGCTACCTGATAGGTCAGACTGTACAGGTGTGCTGTTACCTGATAGGTCAGACTGTACAGGTGTGCTGTTACCTGATAGGTCAGACTGTACAGGTGTGCTGCTACCTGATAGGTCAGACTGTACAGGTGTGCTGTTACCTGATAGGTCAGACTGTACAGGTGTGCTGCTACCTGATAGATCAGACTGTACAGGTGTGCTGCTACCTGATTATGAGACTGTACAGGTGTGCTGCTACCTGATAGGTCAGACTGTACAGGTGTGCTGTTACCTGATTATCAGACTGTACAGGTGTGCTGCTACCTGATAGGTCAGATTGTACAGGTGAGCTGCTACCTGATTATGAGACTGTACAGGTGTGCTGCTACCTGATAGGTCAGACTGTACAGGTGAGCTGCTACCTGATTATGAGACCGTACAGGTGAGCTGCTACCTGATTATCAGACTGTACAGGTGTGCTGCTACCTGATAGATCAGACTGTACAGGTGTGCTGCTACCTGACAGGTCAGACTGTACAGGTGTGCTGCTACCTGATAGATCAGACTGTACAGGTGTGCTGTTACCTGATAGGTCAGACTGTACAGGTGTGCTGCTACCTGATAGATCAGACTGTACAGGTGTGCTGTTACCTGATAGGTCAGACTGTACAGGTGTGCTGTTACCTGACAGGTCAGACTGTACAGGTGTGCTGTTACCTGATAGGTCAGACTGTACAGGTGTGCTGCTACCTGACAGGTCAGACTGTACAGGTGTGCTGCTACCTGATAGATCAGACTGTACAGGTGTGCTGTTACCTGATAGGTCAGATTGTACAGGTGTGCTGTTACCTGATTATCAGACTGTACAGGTGTGCTGTTACCTGATTATCAGACTGTACAGGTGTGTTGCTACCTGATTATCAGACTGTACAGGTGTGCTGCTACCTGATAGGTCAGACTGTACAGGTGTGCTGCTACCTGATAGGTCAGACTGTACAGGTGTGTTGCTACCTGAGAGGTCAGACTGTACAGGTGTGCTGTTACCTGATAGGTCAGACTGTACAGGTGTGCTGTTACCTGGCGTGTTCTCCTTGGAGGCGTCTGATGTGAGCGTGGACAGCAGAGCTTCAGACTTGAACTTCTTCTCTGGGACGTGTTCTGTGGTGTGATGAGTCGGAGCGCTGTACTTCCTCTCTGTCAACACAAAACAACACGATCACATTTTAAATCCTGTCTGAATCTCAGACCTGAGATCAGCTGTTGGCGAGAAGGAAAATAAACCACTGAACTTTCTATCAGCGACGGCTTAATTAATCAACATGAACTAGCATGAACATGAGCTGAGCAGCAAAAGACAATAGAATGTCTAGCAATTAATACACGGTAAAAAATGTTGTTAAAACACCCCAGAATATTAAAAAATATAAAGGCATGCCCAAACAATAGTCAAAATGTTCAAAAAAATAATTGTAAAATGTTAAAACACTTTGCAAAAATATTATTTAAATGCCCAAAAATGGCAAATATACTAAATATAACTGAAATATCAAAAATCAGTAAACTGTACAGACACATTACACCCATGGAAACGGTCATAAATGATCAATAATCATTTACAAACTACACTAAAACGTCCAAAATATATTAATAAATGTCCAGAAATATCAGCAAAAGTCTTGTTAAATCTTTAAGCAGCATTAATAAAATGTCCAAAAATATTAATAAAAGTCAAAACATATCACTAATGTGTCCAAATACGCTGCTGAACTGTGTTGATATATTAGTAAAAAGCCCAAAGCATATTTAAATGTCCAAACTCCAGCGTCGGCACAGTGAGCAGATCGGTGTAGCTGTCGGGTCTTACTCTCAGCTGTGGTGTGTGAATGGACGTGATGGTTGTTGACCGGCTGAGACGGACTGTCCATCTCCAGAGACCCTGAACAGGACGAAGAAGAAGTTAAACGGAAAATAAAGTGTGACGTAAACAATCGGAGTTTAAATCCCGTCACAGATCGTGACTCACGTCTCTCCAGGATCTCGGTGATGCCGGCGTTGTCGGCCTCCAGCTCCATCTTGAACTTGGCCAGTTCCTGGTCCAGTTTACGCAGGTGTCGATCCACCTGAGGACAGAAGACACACTGGAGTTATAGATCATATAAATATGTAGTTTTAAGTTGCTCCTGCAGAAACACCATGACAGACTGTTTATTGCTCTCAGTAGTTCCTCTGTGTTAAAGCCTCTGTCTGCCCTCTAGTGGTGGTTAAACTGAATTACAATAATTAAATGTGTTTATTCTGATCTTCTCTGTGTATTTTAACGTCATTTTCTCCTGCTGGGCTTCTAAAAACTGACTTAAGCTAAAAGGACAGATTTATTTCTGCTCATCTTCATCTGCTCTAAGTGGATTTTATGTATAAATGTAATAAAACCACGTTGATTTCTCAGGACAGACAGTTTTACTCACTAGATCATAAATCTGATTGGCCAGCTGGACTTTCTCATCTGCATCTTCCAGAGCTTTGTAATAATCCTGAAACACAAGAGTCCATTTAACATTAAAACACAAACTTCTTCAACACAAACAGCATTTCTGAGTTCAAAGTCAAATCTCACCAGAAGCATCGACTGACCTTTTTAATGACCTCCATCTGCTCTTCTCTCCACTCGGGTTTGTTCTTCTTGGCGTTGACGAAGAACTCGATCACCTTCTGCTCCAGCTGATCCGTGGCGTCTGACAACACAAACAGAAGAACAGAATATAACGTGTTGCACTCTCAGCCGTCCAGGTCATGGTTTTCCTCGTAGTTTAAATCGTAGCGTCTGGACTTGATTGAGTTTCTCGAATCAAGCAATTGATGTCAACTATTTGCTGCTTCAGTCACACAAACATGCTTGTCTTTGTCACATATGATGCTAAACTGAATATCTTTACTTATTTAAGTTATTCTAGACTTAAATAAAGGTAAACTTTGGAGGTTAGGGCGATTTCTCGTGAGATATTTAAAGAAGACAACTCCTTAAAACATTTCATTGGCTTAAACTTTACAAATTAAACTTAAAAGATCTTCTTTTCAGGGATCTGCAGATTCTGAGAGGCTGACACTCAATTTCTAATAATTGGTTAACTGTCAGTGATGTAATGTCTGTAATATCTATAAGTCTGTGTTTCATTATTTCACAGAAATCTCTAAATACCTTTTCAGTTCTGATAATCCTTTGTTAAACTATGACAACAGAAATGTGTAAAACTACAGTTTTCAGTTTTACTTGTCACATTTCTTGTACATATCATGTCAAAATTAAAATTTCACAGTTAAAACTAAGAGTTTTAAAAACATGTCATGGCCCTAAAAACTAATAATCAAATCTAAAATCTTTAAAGTTGATCAATCAATCATTAAAAATCGTTAACGGGTAATTCTGGTGCAAACGTTTGTTTTCATTTGAAACACGTAAACTCCAGGTAAAGTCTGGACCACACAAATGCAACTCTAAAAATTATTAAGCGCTTATAAAATAAAAGCTGATAAGACCTTCTATTGTTTTGTAATTAATAAAACTATTATCAACCCTCTTCCTTACAGCTTAGTGCCTCATGTAGATAGTAAAGGACATTTAAATGAACCTTTTCTTTCAATAACAACAACACAAAAGTTCTGACAATAACATGTTTTAATATTTTTCTAAATGAATCGTGCATTTAATTTCCAGTATTTTTAAGCAGATAAGACAGTAATTTGTGACTGGACATGTCAGCATTAGCGCTCTGCAGCTGAACCCGCTGATGATGGTTCTGTGTTTACATGTGGAGTTTAATAGGTTTCTGCTTTAACGGTAGCTAAAATAATCGTTTCTGCACTGAAATAAAATTACGTAAAAAAGTTTTTAAAGGAAATTTAAACAGCTACAATTGTTACTTAAGGTAATAATCTGATAATTTTAGATACTTGGTGGTAACGAAGATGTGAAGCTGCTCCCGTTAGATCACTTCAGCCCGTTAGCCACTATGCTAACACTGATGCTAATTAATTAAAGAACATGGTGTAAATAACACCGAGATGCGGCTCCGCTGCTCACAGAAACCCGGCACGGCTGTTCGGTGTGTTTGCCCGTTAAACCGTGCCTGTCCCCGGTGTGATAACCCCGGTGTGAGCTGCCGTTAGCCGGCGGAGCTGTACGTACTCTGAACCTGCAGGTCCATCTCCCTCATTTCCGTAAACCTGTCGCGGAGATCCATGGGAAGCTGCTCGATCACTGCGGGGAGAAGAAAAGGCGGTTATCCTGCTAGCTCGGCTAGGCTAACGGTCGGGGACACAGAGGCCGTAAAATAACACACATTAACTGCACAATACACCCCGGCAGCACCGCCGCCGCTCCCGTACGGTCCCGTACTCACTCTCGAGGTAATCCTCCAGGTACAGCATCGTGCTAAATGTCGTGTTTTCACCGTTTTACGGAACAATTTTCTTCTTTCAATATGGCGCCGCCAGCCGCTGTCCTGCTCAGAAAAAAATACACCGAAAAATTGAGGTCAGAGACCGTGACGCAAACGGCTGCTGGCGTTCTGATTGGTCGAAATCTAGGGGGGCGTTGATTTGCGTTGTCTGGAGAGGTGCATCATGGGAGTTATAGTTTAATATGTATTTGTATTGTTAGAGCTGTACAGCTGTCCCCAAAACTGCACTCACATTTTTTATAATATCATATTTTTAATAATAAATAATGTAATATATTTTTATTATTATTATGTACATTTAATATATTGTAAATTTTAAACCTGTGTCCTAGTAATCTGGTTAAATCGGTTTTTATTAAATAATTCAGAGGTTTATTTGTTAAAGGTGATAAAAGCTCCCAAGAGAAAAGACATTAAAGATACATATTCCATATTAAAATTAATTACCTGGATGTTGATCTTCAACTGTATTTAATCTACAAAAAAATAAACTGCATATTCTTTCTCTGTCCTTTGAGTTTCATTTTTTATGTTTACACAGAGACAGTTTTTGCTTTTATTCTTTAGTAAACTGCATTTTTTTAGCTCTGTAAAATGTTATGTCAAAAATCACTTTTATTTCATCGTACAAACACACCCAACATTTTCGCTGTGTGATACACTGTCTTTTAATGAAGCTGACATGATCTCCAGTGTAATGATCAGCTGATATTGACATATTGATCATACCTGAGACACTAATGTGTGTTTTTAGGGTGTGTCCACATACTGTCCACGTACATGTTTAAATAAATCCCTAGCTCCATACGTAGACCATACACGAGCAGAAATATGTGGACATGAACTCAAAGCGACAACACAGACTGTAGATTTTTGACACATACTTTTATTGGACGTTTACGACAAGCTGGTTTTTGGATGACCACAGTCTGAGATGTCAGATTACTAAACACTACCTTTTGGCTGTACATGAGTGAACATAAATCAGTGAAGCTGGGTTGTTTTCATAATTTCTAAATCTATAAGTTGGTATCGACAAAAGCATGTGGACAGAAGCTGCTGAGAGGGTTTATGTCCAAATACTTCTGGGTATTTTTAGCTATTTATGCTCAGATATACTTCTTGTCATAAATGTGAGGACACAGACTAATAAAGCTAGTGGAGAAACAATTTAAACTAAAATATAAACAGAAAACTACCGAAGTAAATGAATAAAAGTATGGAGAAAGAAACACTGAGAGTAGTACTATTGATCATGTGGCCTTCTCCAAAAGTATGTGGACAGAAAGCCATTAACCAGACAGCAGCTTCTGTCCACATACTTTTGGACATATTTAGTGCAGCTGTACGTTTGAGACGACAACATGTTGACAGATAAAGTAAAGATCCGACTTTATGGAGACGCAAATTCTAAAAGTCCAGCACTGATCATGTGGGAGTCGCCATCATCTTGGTCAAAAGTATGTGGACACAGACTATGGTACCTATAGTACATCCTGTCCATTTACTTTTGGACACGTCGCACTCAGTCCTCATAGTTCGGCCATTAAGACATAAAATGAACTAAATGAACAAAAGCATGAAAACAACAAATCAAATCATGAGTTCATTAGCTACTTGGTCAAAAGTATGTGGACAGGAAGCATTAAACAGACAGCAGCTTCTGATTGTAGTATTTAGTAGTACTGTTTCCTCTCATCATGTACATTAATGCACAAATGTGTTTTTTTTTTGACTGTCATAAACAACTCGGACATGTTCTATATATATTTCTTTTCACTGCTGTAGCCAAACACTTCTGTTTTTTACTTCTGTTTTTTATATTATTAATATTAGTTTATTTCCGCTATTTGCTTTTTTTAACTGTTTCCACCAACGAACCGACGAATCCCTGGTAATGTGAAAATGACTGACTCTGACCATCTATAGCTCATTTATCTGTTCATAAGTATGTGGACACAAACCATAGAGCACGGAGCAGCTGCTGTCCACATACTTTTGGACACATATAGTAGCCACCATAAATACTGGACCAGGGCTAAAGTATGTGGACAGTAAGTGGTGGACATGAAGTCCTTAGTGTCCACATACTTTATAGACAGTATTCATCCCTATGTGTGTGTGTGTGTGTGTGTGTGTGTGTGTGTGTGTGTGTGTGTGTGTGTGTGTGTCGCCGTGCCGCCAGCAGAGGCCTCCCTCCCTCCGTGTGTCCGTTTCCTCCGCTGCTTCATCCTCTGCAGCACAACAACTGTGACCCGGAGCCGAGCGGCTGGAGGCGGACACATTCCTCCGTCCTCCCCCAGGACCCGCCGGACGGAGGGAGGAGGGGGGAGGGAGGGAGGGAGGCTGCTGCTGGTAATCAGAGGAAGAAGAGCAGCAGGACGGACAGACGGACACGGACCGAGCCTCCACACCGCCCCGGGCTCCGGTAGCAGCAGCTGGACTGCGCTTTGACGGTCCGGACTCTTTACGCAGCAGAAGGAGGCTCTGGAGCGGATCCGGATCAGGCTGCTGGAGGTTTGGTCTGCCTGTGGTTTGGATTTTCCGCTCCGGGGTTTCGGTTTGTTGCCGTTGGATCCCAGAACAAACGGAAAATGCGGCTCTGAGGCGTAAATCCGAGCAGCAGCGGAGTCCGGCGGCTTTAAAGCGGAGCCGAGCCGCGGGTCGTGTTCCGCTAAGTGGGTGATGAAAGGTCTGGAGACGTCAGAGCCAGCAGCCGGAGGAAAGTAGGAAACCACCTGTTGGGAAAGTTTCCTGGAGCTCCTCACGGATAAACCCGAGCCGCTGGAGCCAGGAGCCGGACGGAGCCGAGCCAGAGGCGCGCAGGGAGGAATGCGGCTTTTACGCACGGAGCAGACGCACTTCCCGAGCAGAGCCTCCCGTCTGGTGAGCGCTGATCCCCGCCGCCGCGTCCCCGGGCCCCGCGCCGCGTGTCTGCCGTGATGTTGCCATGGTGCCCCGGGCTCAGGTGAGCAGCGCGGCGGAGCTCCGGACCGGATGGCTCGGCAGGACGCGGTGAGGTGTCTGCGCTGTCTGCTGTACGCGCTCAACCTGCTGTTCTGGGTGAGGAGGCTGATCACCGATCAATAGCTCATCGATTAGTCTGCAGTCACACGGACAGCCTGCACTTAAAGTTCTAGTTTGTAAAATTACTTCAAGTTTGCAGTGAAGTGATCAACTTTAGAGGTATTTAGTCCAAACAGCAGACACCCAGGATTTAATGTGAAACATTATAAATGCATCATAAAATGAATTCTGGCCTTCATGTCCAGAATGTTCTGCTGTTTATGTCTCAGTCATGTGATGGAAACATGTGGGAACAGCAGCTTCATGTCACGTGATGTTAAATACAGTCAACATGTGAAACAAACTGATGCAGTTCTGCTGCTTTAGAACATGTGAACCGTCAGAGAACATGTGGAGGAGATCCAACCTGAAGACAGCAGCAGGTTTACTACAGGAAGCAGGACTGGAGCTGCTGGAGACAGACTAACATGATAAACATGATAAACATGATAAACATCATAAACATCATAAACATCATAAACATCATAAACATGATAATCATCAGGCTGCACACAGGGACAGATAAAGTTTGTAGTAAAAGTTACAGTCTGTAGTTAAACTCTGCAGCAAAGGTTCAAATCTGAAATGAAACTTTGCAGTTAAATTGAGAGTTTGCAGTAAAAGTTTGTACTAAAAGTAAAAGTATGCAATAAATGTACAAGTTTGCAGTAAAAGTTTACAGTAAAAGTTAAATTTGCAGTAAAAGTTTGCAGTAAAAGTTTGTAGTAAAAGTTTGCAGTAAAAGTTTACAGTAAAAGTTAAATTTGCAGTAAAAGTTTACAGTAAAAGTTAAATTTGCAGTAAAAGTTTACAGTAAAAGTTTGTAGTAAAAGTTTGCAGTAAAAGTTTGTAGTAAAAGTTTGCAGTAAAAGTTTACAGTAAAAGTTTGCAGTAAAAGTTTGTAGTAAAAGTTTGCAGTAAAAGTTAAATTTGCAGTAAAAGTTTACAGTAAAAGTAAACGTTTACAGTAAAAGTAAAAATTTGCAATAAAAGTTTGCAGTAAAAGTAAAAACTTGCAGTCAAAGTTTGCAGTTAAATAAAAGTATGCAGTAAAAGGTAAAGTTTGCCGTAAAAGTTTGTAGTAAAAGTAAAAGTATGCAGTACAAGTTTGTAGTAGAAGTTTGCAGTAAAAGTTTACAATAAAAGTAAAAGTTTGCAGTAAAACTTTACAGTAAAAGTTAAGTCTGCAGTAAAAGTGTGCAGTAAAAGTTTGCAGTAAAAGTACAAGTTTGCAGTAAAAGTAAAAACTTGCAGTCAAAGTTTGCAGTTAAATAAAAGTATGCAGTAAAAGGTAAAGTTTGCAGTAAAAGTTTGTAGTAAAAGTAAAAGTATGCAGTAAAAGCACAAGTTAGCAGTACAAGTTTGTAGTAGAAGTTTGCAGTAAAAGTTTGCAGTAAAAGTACAAGTTTGCAGTAAAAGTTAAAATTTGTAGTAAGCGTTGACAGTAAAAGGTGAAGTCAGTGAGTTTCAGACCTCCAGTTTGCAGTATTAGTACAAGTTTGCAGTAAAAAGTAAAGTCGTTGAGTTTCAGACCCCCAGTTTCAGTCAAAGGTGAAGCAGTTAAGTTTAGCGACCTCCGGTTTCAGGGCAGGAGGCCGCCGTCGGACTGGAACCAGGCTGACATTCTGAGGTGTTATTTGCGGGACCAGAACCCGATCCAGGAGTGTTTATTTCTGTGTGTTTATTTGTGTCGGTCCAGCTGATGTCAGCATGTGTGCTGGGAGTGGCAGCCTGGATCCGAGACTCCCTCAACACCGTCCTGACCCTGACAGCCCACACCAGGTCAGTCCACAGAACCACAACCACAACCAGGACCAGGACCAGGACCAGCACCTTCTGGTCCTGGTCCTGAACAGTCAGTTACTGTCTGTAATGTAAATGTAATGTTGAACTGTACTATAGAATGTGAAGCACTGAAATGTTATTATTTAACCATGAAACAGACGAAAGCTGCTGGAATCAGTTATTGATTAACGTGAGTTTATATAAAGACAGAAACGTCCATTATAGATAGAAAGATGGATGATGGATGAATGGATGGATGGATGGATGGATGGATTATGGATGATGGATGATGGATGGATGATGGATGGATGATGGATGGATGATGGATGGATGGATGAATGGATTATGGATGATGGATGGATGATGATGGATGATGGATGATGGATGGATGATGGATGGATGATGGATGGATGATGGATGGATGGATGAATGGATTATGGATGATGGATGGATGGATGGATGATGGATGGATGGATGGATGATGGATGATGGATGGATGATGGATGATGGATGATGGATGATGGATGATGGATGGATGGATGGATGAATGGATGGATGGATGGATGGATGGATGGATGATGGATGGATGGATGGATGGATGGATGATGGATGATGGATGGATGATGGATGATGGATGATGGATGATGGATGATGGATGGATGGATGGATGAATGGATGGATGGATGGATGGATGGATGGATGATGGATGGATGGATGGATGGATGGATGATGGATGATGGATGGATGATGGATGATGGATGATGGATGATGGATGGATGGATGGATGAATGGATGGATGGATGGATGGATGGATGGATTATGGATGATGGATGGATGATGATGGATGGATGGATGGATGGATGAATGGATGGATGGATGGATGGATGGATTATGGATGATGGATGGATGATGATGGATGGATGGATGGATGGATGGATGGATGGATGATGGATGATGGATGGATGATGGATGGATGATGGATGGATGGATGGATGGATGGGTGGCCTCCCTCACTAGTCTCCTTCTTCTAACTCCTTCAGAGGAGTCATAGGAGTCTTGGTGGCCTCCCTCACTAGTCTCCTTCTTCTAACTCCTTCAGAGGAGTCATAAGAGTCTTGGTGGCCTCCCTCACTAGTCTCCTCCTTTAACTCCTTCAGAGGAGTCATAGGTGTCTTGGTGGCCTCCCTCACTAGTCTCCTTCTTGTAACTCCTTCAGAGGAGTCATAGGTGTCTTGGTGGCCTCCCTCACTAGTCTCCTTCCTCCTCGGTCTCTCAGTCTTTGAGGACGTCCTGCTCTAGTCAGATGTCCTCATGGTCCAGGTCCTTCCAGGTCTTAATGATGGTCTAACTGGACTCCTAGAGATCTTCAGGACCTTAAATGTTCTGGTTTCATCTCCTGACTGATGCTGTTCAACAACCTTCTCTCAGAGGTTCTTGGAGGTTCTTTAGTCTTCATGGTCTAGTTCTATCCAGGAGTCCAAGCAGGTTTTCACTTTGACATGAAAGAATCTTTATTGGTAAATTCTTGTCCAGAAACTCCAAACTGACCACGACTCAGTGAAATCAGAGCAGCAGGAGGGGAAACATGAACATCTCCTACAGGCTCTGAATGACTGGAGTGTGTTTGTGTCCACAGGTTGGAGGAAGCTGCCGTCCTCACGTACTCTCCAGCCGTCCATCCCGTCATCATCGCCGTGTGCTGCTTCCTCATCATCGTCGCCATGGTTGGATACTGCGGGACGCTCAGGTGTAACCTGCTGCTGCTGTCCTGGGTACGAGTCACCAATACACGATCGATATTAAACGATTAATCAATAACACGAAGTGAATACTGACGCCTGGACACCATCAGCTGTTAGAGACATGAACCTTTACGCCGTAACAACCCTGACTTCACCGACTACAGCACAACCTCATCATACGAACTCTGGCTGGTCAACATTAACCTCCACATTAGTCTCTGTCATGGTGCCCGTTGCTAGCTAAACTCCCACAATGCTCTCTGCTTCCAACATGAACTGTAGTCTGAGTGACGCCTCCTCTGGTCTCTACAGTATTAAACAGGAAGAGGCTCCACCTGGTGGAACAACCAGGAACTACAACTGATCTATGATATATTTATATTGACATGCACAACCTTCTTCTTCTTCTGCCTTATAAGTTAACGGATTTGTTATTTGGTGAAATTATTAACGGGAATTAATCGATTAACCATCAATCGTAAACATCCTTAAAATAAACTTACCTAGGCACACAGTTTTACAGATTTTCCTTGTTTCTATGAGGATAATAATTAATAAAAGCGCTCAAAAAGTCTTTAATTTACATGTTAACCGTCAAAAAACATTGCAGAACAGATACTGACAAGTAAAATAACTGAAAAAATCATTTATTTATGTTTTGACCATAAAAAATGACCCAATTTGTGACTAATATTCACTATTTTTAATCGAATTTTTACCTCTTCCAGCCTTTTAATGCTAACTTTACCTCCACTTCTGCACTAGAGGGACTTTATTCTGCTACATCATGTTTTCTTTTCTTATTTAAATACAGATTTGAATATATTTACTGTGTTTTTATGTAACATAGAAACATATAAAGTTATATTTTCTGTAGATAAACCATGAGAGTGAAACCAGCTCTGCTCTTCACTCACAGTTAGACACCAGCACACGTATGACACATGTGTGTTTCATACAAACAGGTCTGTGGTGTGTACACAGACCAGGTGAGCTCTCAGGCAGGTGGAGGTTTGCTAACAGAGGTCAGTCTGTCCGCCTGTGATCCACCTCACCTGTCTGCTGTCACCTGAGGGGGCGGGGCCAGGTGTCAGGTGTCTCATTGTCCCTCAGTGGAGATAACAGAGAGCAGCTTCAGTCCGACTCCCTCAGGGGCTGATGGGAAAACACCTGAGAGATCACATGACAAAGAGCCGGCTCGGTCACAGCGGCTGCCTCTTTACATTTAATGTTCCACAGTTGTTCCAGTAAAGTTCCACAAATGTTCTGCTAACGTTCCGCTAACGTTCCACTAACATTCCACTAACATTCCACTAATATTCACAAATGTTCCAGAAATGTTCCACAAATGCTTCACTAATGTTCTACTACAGTTCCACAAATGTTCTGCTAACATTCCGCTAACGTTCCACTAATATTCACAAATGTTCCAGTAAAGTTCCACAAATGTTCTGCTAGTGTTCCGCTAATGTTCCAATAATGTTCCAAAAATGTTCCACTAATGTTCCACGAATGTTCCATTAATGTTCCACTAATGTTCCAAAAATATTCCACTAATGTTCCACGAATGTTCCACTAATGTTCCAAAAGTATTCCATAAATGTTCCGCTAATGTTCCACTAATGTTCCACGAACGTTCCATTAATGTTCCACAAATGTTCCACTAATGTTCCATTAATGTTCCACAAATGTTCCACTAATGTTCCAAAAATATTCCATAAATGGTCCGCTAATATTCCACTAATGTTCCACTAATGTTCCACGAATGTTCCACAAATGTTCCACTAATGTTCAATTAATGTTCCACAAATGTTCCACTAATGTTCCAAAAATGTTCCACTAATGTTCCACTAATGTTCCACAAATGTTCCACTAATGTTCCAAAAATGTTCCACTAATGTTCCACTAATGTTCCACTAATGTTCCAAAAATGTTCCACTAATGTTCCACTAATGTTCCACGAATGTTCCATTAATGTTCCACTAATGTTCCACTAATGCTCCATGAATGTTCCACAAATGTTCCGCTAATGTTCCACTAATTTCCCATAAATGTTCCATTAAAGTTCCACAAATGTTCCACTAATGTTCCACTAATGTTCCATTAAAGTTCCACAAACGCTCCACTAGTGTTCTACTAATGTTCCACTAATGTTCCACTGTTCTTTGACCAATCAGAAGGGTTGCTGACTCTCTGGTCGGTTCTGTGTTTCAGTACTTCGGCAGTCTGCTGGTGATCTTCTGCGTGGAGCTGGCCAGCGCCGTCTGGACCTACGAGGAGGTGAGAACGTTTCACCAGTTCATCTCCATCTAGCAGAACCTCTAACCAGCAGATTAAAGAACGTCAGAACACCACAGTCTGAAGTCCTCTATGGAACCAGAACAACAGGAAGGGGGACGGGGAACCCAGAGAGGTCTTCAGTCAGTAGGACTCAGTTAGGATGAAGGAGACCAGGAGAACTAGACCAGGAACCATCATGTCCACGTTAGATGAGGACCTGTGTTCTGAGTGTTCCTCATTAGATCCCGTCTCTAGTCCGACCCTCCTCACGTCTGAACCGACTGTATCTGGTCGTTTCTGCACCTCTGGCTTCTGGCTGGGCAGCAGCTGCAGAACAAACCGGAGTCTAAGAATAACCAGACATGTGAGACACGTCCGGATCGCCGCTGCTCTCAGATCAGATCCTGTTTCAGACGCACAAACACAACAACAACAACGACGAGCACACCTGGTAGTAGTCGGAGTTAATCAGGGACCCAGGTCTGCTGCCAGACTCTGGACTGAGATGAGACCTCAGGAGGTGGATTAAATGAAGCCCTCAGGTCAGCAGAGTTTGGAGGTTTAGAGTCGGAGTTTTCTTCTTCCTGTGACTCTCTGAGGTGACCGACGTCCTCCGACCTCAGGCCGAGTTCATCTGGAGTTCATCCCTGCAGCTGTGTGTGTTTTAGCTCAGCTGCCTGCAGGGGCTTCTGGGTAACGTAGTGAAGCTTATCAGCAGCTCAGACACACCTGGAGAACCAGGATCAGACTCATCCAGTGTAGTCCTTTATTAAATGGTTCGTCCTGGTCTGACAGCTTCTTTATTATCAGTCTCACAGTTTATTTTCTTTATTAAATCTACCGGCAGGTAGAAAATAAAGTGTCAGACGAGGACGTTTTTAACTTTTCTTCTAACTAATCAGGAAAATGAGCCAAAGCTGACTTCAGATCTGTCAGATATCAGATGTTCCTCTGCAGGTTTGCTCTAACAGCCACATTCTGTCGATAATAAACACTCGGAGCTCCTCAGAACACATAAAGTTTTAACTTCCAGTCCTAAATCTGACCTTTCGCTTTATATTTTTGATTTATTATTTCTTAAATTTGGCTTTTTAGTCTCAGAATTCAACCCTTTAAACCCTTTACTGAATAATTATGACTGTCAAATCTCACATCTGCAACCCTTTATCTTATAATTCTGAATTTCTGTTTCATAATTGTTGATTTTCTGTCATGATTTTAACGTTTACCTCATAATTCATTTTTTTTGCCTGCTTTATTTTGATAATTCTGAGTTACTGTTTCATAAATATGACATATGATAGTCTATATTTTATTTAGTATTTATGTATAAATATATATTTAATATTATAAATAAGTTATTAAAATAATATTATATTATTTATATTATTATATTATTATTTATATTATATATAAATATATATTGATATATAATCTATTTCTAATATAATAAATATAAGTATTATATTTATTATATTCATCATAGATATATTCTAAATATATTTACATATTTATTTATATTTATTATTTATATAATATTTATATTTTATTTATTGTAGGTTTGTTCTCTGATTTCTCATTTTAAAAATTCTCTAAAATTAAAGTTTTTGCAGCAGATTCAGGAAAAGTTGTTCTGTTTCCACAGAGATGAAAATGAGCCCATAGAGAGGTTCAGGTTATATTCAGGTTATATTCAGGTTATATTTAGGTTATATTCAGGTTATATTCAGGTCGTATTTAGGTTTTATTCAGGTTATATTCAGGTTATATTTAGGTTATTTCCAGGTTATATTTAGGTTGTATTCAGGTTATATTCAGGTTGTATTTATGTTGAGTGAACGTTCTGTCCCTGACCTGACGTGACTCTCCAGCCCTCAGTTCAGCGCTCCGACATGATCAGTCTGAAGTCTCGGATGCCGAACTACGGCCTGCAGAGATACCAGTGGCTGACACACACCTGGAACAGCTTCCAGACAGAGGTAACACACACACACACACACACACACACACACAAAGGTGTGGTCATGTGACCTGACAGGTGTGTGTGTTCACCTGCCTGCAGTTTAAATGCTGCGGGGTGATCTACTTCACCGACTGGCTGGAGATGACGGAGATGGAGTGGCCGCCCGACTCCTGCTGCTCCAATCAGTATCCAGGATGCGCTCGCCACGCCCACTTCCATGACCTCAGCGACCTCCACCAAGAGGTGAGACAAGGCGGCTTCTGATTGGACGAGAAACACCTCAGTGGTCAGAGTTCTACCTTCATATTCTGAATGTAGACGTAAACTGGTCTGGGTCCAGGTTCTAGCAGAACTCCAGTGTGTTGTTCCTCCTACATGTCATGTGTCTATCTGCTGGACTGATGAGGTTCTGATCCGTGTGGACCCCCCTCTACGTTCTGCCTCCATTTGACCTGGTTCTGGTGGCTGCTAACAGGAGAACTTGTGTTCCAGGTTTAACTCTGGTTGGTTCTGTTTCAGGGCTGCGGTCCGAAGATCTACAGCTTCATTCGTGGGACGAAGCAGCTTCAGGTCCTTCGGTTCCTCGGCGTCTCCATCGGCGTGGCTCAGATCCTCGCCATGGCGCTCACCCTCACGCTGCTCTGGGCGCTCTACTACGGACGGAAGTCTCCAGAGCTGGACTCGCCAACGCCGCCGGACGACCTCCCCGCCGTCACGGCGACGAACGGAGCCTCAGCCGAGGCTTCGAAGTCGGGCTGCAGCCGGACGAACAAAGGAAGTACGAACGCCTCCAAACCGAAGGAGTTTGAGATGGAACGACTTCATGCTGCAGCCTGAAAGAGACTCTGGTTGGTTCTGATGGTTTAGTCCAACACCAGTAACAGTAACATGGAACTCACAGAGGAAATATCTGTTTACTTCACCTCCAAATACCAAGAACCTGCTTTAGATTATAAACTAGGGATCAAAGATTAGAGTGAAGGCATTTTATAATGGATCGTATCAACTTCAGGCTACATGTGGTTCTGTTTACATCTGCTGTCACACCGTGGCTGTAAAAAGAGACCAACGTGTGGCAGGAAGCAGTTTTTGAAATAATCTGCAGCTCCATCAATCATCTATTGATTAAACGACACTTCCTGTGCTAACGTTGCTGTTTCCAGTCAAATACATATGATTTCAGCTCTGTTACAAACTGACCTCTGTCCTAGTCGAGCCCAGTTTGTCTTAAACAAATGAGTCGGAGGACATTAAGCATCACAGAAGTCTTTGTCATGGTGCCCGTTGCAGCTAAACTCCCACAATGCTCTCTGCTTCCAACATGAACTGTAGTCTGAGTGACGCCTCCTCTGGTCTCTACAGTGTTAAACAGTAAGAGGCTCCACCTGGAGGAACAACCAGGAACTACAGCTGATCTACAGGTTTACTACCTTTTCTGGAGCTTGTGGAGCCTCAGTCCGCCCAACCCTCCAGCCTCACATTTACCCTCTAATCCTGCATTTAGACAGTGTTCTAGGGGAGCTTTAGAACAAGTTTCCTGACCATCTACAGAACATTAAGGAACAGACTGGAGGCAGGAATGCAGTTTTTTTAATGCATTGCAGAGATATTCAGTTGTCAAGCATCTAAACTGGATTAATTTTAATAACTTTATGTACTTGAAGTGTGTGCTATGGGGGAAATGCTAAATATTACATGTCTTGGATCGTGAGGAAAAAACTCTGATTGGTACTTCCCTAAAAATAATAATAATGAGCCTCATAGAGCAGCTCCAGTACTACAAGCTAGCAGGTGTTTAAGTCCAACTTAATCAGACTACATCTGATGAGAACAGAAAAATGAACATGATTATGAACAACATTTTAGAAACAAACCGCAGCTTCCTAAACTATAAATTAGAACTATCACGGAGGAAGATTTATTAAAGGTTAAAGTGATTTAGCTTCAGTTAAATGCTGAAATCCTTTAGCTGAGAACCTCAGAGGACCGAGGACAGAGCCCTGTGGAACTCCTCAGGTTTTAGTTTGATTGTTAAAACATTCAACGTTGTTCCCCACGATGCCGGATCTCTTCAGATTTCAGATATTAAAGCAGTGAGTTCAGTGTTTTTGCTACTGGTGGACTAAACTACAGAACTAACAGCAGGACTGGAGGAATAAACGGGATAATCCTGAAGGTACGAAGAGAAAAGGTTGTTTATTTAAAACATCCTGAACTCTGAAGGAAACCTGGATGATCGTGGCACTAAAGGAAACAACCACTGACGCTCTTCTGTTCGGGTTTTTCACCACTAAAGAGTCGAAACGTCCCGAACGTTCGACTCCAGATGGACTGAGTTTGTTCCAGTCGGCCGTCGAGGCGAGTCGGGACGTTTATAATGAAGCTATTTAAAAACTGTCGACCAAAGTGCTTCACAGAGATTATTACAGTCACATAAACACACAGCAGGTGTCATGGCGGTATATTGTATATGAGAACGTGTGCATGGTGTTGGATATTTAATATTTGTCTCACAGTTATTGGAGCGTTCGACTCTTTTGTCACTGGAATAAAAACTAAACGTTGAAGCAGTTTGAGGGTTTTTCTTTACAGCAGCTTAAATTGAATCAAATCCTATTTTATACAAAGCATTTGAACCAACTGATAGTCATTAACTAAAGTTTACATCCACTGGTAAAGACCATGTTTATCACGTCAGTCTGAGTCTCCAATGACTCCTAGAACTGGATGGAACCATTGAAACGTCTGAAGAACTTTGTGTGAAGCTCCAGTTCCACAGAGCATGATGCTGCCACCTCCATGCTGGATGGTAGGTCTGGTGTTGTTGGGGTTCAAAAGGAGTCTAAGACCTGCCCAAGACAGTCTGAAACCAGTCCTTAAAAAGTCAAATACAAGTGAAAAATTGGGAACAAAACCAAACCTGAAATACTCCTAAAGAAAATCCAAGACCCGCCTAAAACAAATCCTAATCCATCTTTAAATTACTTCTAAAACCAGGTCCCAAACCAGCTCAGAACCAAGACTTAAGCCAAACATGTCCCAACCTGTCTGAAGAAAGTCCAAAGCCAGTCCAAGATACAGTCTGGAATCAGGACAAAAGGACGTCTAGAAAGCTCCAGAGCATGATGCTGCCACCTCCATGCTGATGGTAGGTCTGGTGTTGTTGGGGTTGAAGGCCTCACCTTCTCTCCTCAGTCTTTGTTCCATCTGACCTCAGAACTTTCCTCCAGAAAGCCGAAGAACTTCCTTCCTCATGGAGCCTCTCAGCTCATGTTGACGTCAAACCCCCGTTGCCTCAGAGGAGTCAGCAGCTGTAGTCGATTGTAATCGCTCACGAGAGGTTTAGAGGTCATTAAACTGAGAAAATTCTATCAACACAACTTTGTAAATCACCGGAACTGATTATTCAAGTAGTTTATTTATGACCCACGTCCAGAAGACCTTCAATAAACTGATGAAAGAACCAAAATGTGACAAAGATTCATGATTCAATGGTTCCATCAGAGAAAATTCAGAGTTCTAGGAGTCATTGGAGACTAAAGACTGAATGATAAAGAAGGTCTTTACAAGTGGATGGAAACTTTAGTTCATGTTATAAAACAGGCTCCAAGAAAAAAGGGACAATGTTGGAAATGATAAATGTCCTTAAAATGTCTTTGAACGTTACATTAAAAACATTAGCGTTAGCGTTAGCGTCCCTGCTAGCTTGGAAGCATCGGTTCTCTTCAGGTCTAGAACATCGACGAAGCCTCCGTCCAAACCGCTGACGGAAGCTTTAAAGCCGAGTCGTGTCCGAGTGCAGCTGTTGGGAGAAAGTGGAGCAGAAATGCGTCCGTCAGCTGTCCGGTGTGGAAAGCTGCGAGCGTGGATGAAATTCCACCTCCAGAACCACTGCACCGGGTATTAATAGTCCACCTAGTGTGGATGTGCCGCCGACACGACCGTCCTGCTGCTGCACTCCGTCTGAACGCCGTCTCACTTTACACACCAGCTGTATTTTTACACCCGGCAGAAGGAAAACTGCTGGAGCTGCTAAACGAACGGCTTCAATTACTGACAGCCAATTAAACAGAGTTCATTATAGACGCTGTATGTAAATCACTCGATCCTCTGAAACATTCATTTTAAGGAGTCGACTTCAAGTTTCCACGTCTTCCAACCTAATTATTTGCTTCACCGGCGCTGTCCTGGATCTTTCCTCTGTACTTGATGGAAAACAGCGGCTAAGTTGAGGCAGAAACATCTGAAGAAATGTAGTAAAGGAGCAGGAAACCTAATTTTCAAAATATTAGAAGAGCAGTTTAAAGGAACCAAGTGTGATTTCAAGTTATTAAGATCCACTAAAGTCAACTCTGATCACCAACACAGGAGGATAAATGAGATTACAGTACATATACAGTTTATACAGTGTACCCAGTGGTAATATAAGGTTTATTATTACATGCACAGATAACATCATTAAAACCTCAGAGGAACTTTCTGTGAAGAGCATCTTATGTCAAACAGTTCATATGGAACATATTAGACTAACTACAGTCGTCTCTCGCCTTATCGTGGTCTCACTGTATCACTGATTTTTAAATTGTACATATCTAGTGTTGTACCACGGATTAAGAAGAATATTAAATGGAAATAAAATACATAGCGTGCAGCAGATGAGTAGACAAATATGGTAAACTCAGCTACAGCCGCTTCCTCTTGAGCTAGTTTGAGATGCTACACGGCACGCTATTGGCCGATGGATGGGAGGCGACCAATAAGAGCGCTGTATCCTGGGCTCTGATTGGCTCAGCGACTGTAGCATCCATAGACATATATACGTAGACGCCGCATTGACTGTGGAGGGACGTGCCTAAAGCTCCGCCATCTTGGTACAGGGCTAGCAGAGGGGGGAGTGAATGTAAGTCTATGGAGGTAAGAGGTACTCCACAATCTTAAAGTAGAATTATTCACTGAATTTTCGACCGATTTCTAAACGGTTTGGTTTGTTAAAAACGTCACACATGTAGCTTTGACACAGGATGCTTGGATGCTTTTGTTCTATTTATGTCTGCCTGTCCGTCCTCCATGTCTGACGTTTGTAACAAACAATATATGTTGACAACTGATGGATTTATGATCACTTTTATAGTGCAGACATGTCATTCCTCTATAGACGTAATGCACTGTAGGGGCCAGTGGCACTGTACCAAGATGGCCGCCGCATAGGCACGTTGGCTCCAATCGGCAGCAGCAGTCAACGTGGCGTCTACGTATATATGTCTATGGTGGCATCAGCCTCCTCCGTCTCCCCTGTACAGCAGCGTTCAGCATCTGGCCTCGTCCGTTCCACGTGGACGTCTGGTCGCTGTGTTGGGTTTATTTCAGCTCTATGATGTCGAACAAACGTTCTGCTCCTTCTAAGGCTTCTGGAACCCAAGTATGGGGAGGGTTTATAAAGCCTTAAATATATATAGATGATAAAATAAATATAAGGTCAGTCGTCTATTGTGGGGCTTCTGGAAGCTAACCCCCGCCACAGACCAGGGACCAGTGTACATCTAATTTTATGGATGTTTTAACGAAATTTTACGAAATTATTTCTGTATTTTTTATAAATACAGTCGTCTCTCGCCATATCAGGGTTCACTTTTCGTGGTCTGACTGTATCGCAGATTTTTAAATTGTATATAAAACACGTAGCGTACAGCAGATGAGTAGACTATTGTATGTATTCCTCTTGAGCTGGTCGGTCTCTGATTGGTCGGCGGTGATGGAAGCCAGCCAGAACCTTTGGTCCCACACGGTGAGAGTTTACTGGAAATGACCGTCAGAGAACCAGTGACAGTCTGTAGGATTACCGTAACA
Source organism: Dascyllus trimaculatus (assembly GCA_024666655.1). NCBI lineage: Eukaryota > Metazoa > Chordata > Actinopteri > Pomacentridae > Dascyllus > Dascyllus trimaculatus. The sequence continues at coordinate 1,060,993 of CM045465.1, read as the reverse complement.
TCATCATCATCAGTTTCCCTGCAGGTAGTCAGCCGGACGTCCTCGGTGTCGGTGGGTTTAGAATACGGCAGAGTTTCTCCCAAGTGGATCGCTGCGTCGCTAGTTCCATTATCGGACACGGCTGTAGAAGCTCCTCTAGATGGAAGGTTTAAGAGTGTAGGAAGGGTTTATAAGAGTGTGGGAAAGGTTAATAACAGTGTGGGGAGGGTTTATAAAGCCTTAGAATATATATAAATAATAAAATAAACATAAGGTCGCTACTTCGTGGATTTCGTCTATCATGGGGGGCTCTGGGATCGAACCCCCGCCATAGACCAGGGACCACTCTACATGAAATCATCCATACAGTTACAAAAACAGACCGACTCAGAACTTACATGATAAAAGAACTAAAGGACATTAAAGGACCTACAGGTATACAGGTGTTCCCAGGTCGTACTCAGACCCCGTCCACATGAAGACGAGCCCAGACCTAAATGCACCAACAGTCCATCCAACCCGTGTATCGTCCACACCAAGCCGGCGTTTAGGGGTCTGAAAACGATCCTTTCTGAACCTAGGTCCCAGAGTGCAAAGATCTGAAAACACCGTTTACGTGTCACCGTTGTTACTCCCTGTCCTCTTGCCTCATAGCTCCACCTCTCCATAGATGCTCCAAACTCATAAACGACGACAACAATGTCTCCGTATAGAGCTGCGTATGTCCTGCTGATAGTTCCACCTCATCGTCCGTCCAGACTAGAGTCCTACCAGCTCGTCCACTCCTATTTGCCGCCGCCATGTTCTATGTTTACATCCTATACAGATTTCTTCATGCCTAAAGTCTGTTACGGCGTCATAGCGCCACCAACAGGCCTGGCATGTGTTTTACATTGTTTTCAGGCGTATCAAGTGGATTCATGTGGACGGACACATCTACTGGAACAGCTCCGTCTTTATGGAGAACGTTTTGAAGCTATAAGGCTTCATGATGACGGCGCCTCGGTGGTCTCATGATTTGATTAGACTCTATTAAAAGTCTGTCATTTCACAGAATTATTCTTCCGGCTTCTGTTTCAGGTTTTTTCCACGGTTTTTAAATTTAAAAAGTTAACTTCACCTCCTGAACCTGCAGCTGTGAACATCCATGAACTTTTCTTCGAGGTGTTTTTTGTAGTGAATAAATGATGAAGCGTTTAAATTGAAGTTTGAGTTTGATTTTAATTCACACTCAGCTGATTTACCTGTCGGAGCTCACACACCTGAGTCCAGGAACCCGTCTTCTGGTCGTCCACGGACCCTCCTAGAACCACAAACAGCTGACACACCTGTGGAGGTCGTGAACGTGGAAGTCCACCTCCAGACCTCCATCCTGGATTAAAGGAGACACCCAGACGAGTTGGAGCGTTTTAATAGGACAATGTTTTATTCTATTTACTCAGACACTGCACCGGACTAAAACCATGAGCTTCTCTCTCTTTTTTTAAAATATTATCCTCAGTAATTCATATTTTATCAATATAACACAAGCCGTAACAAATCAAAGTAGTAATCATCTTCAGTTTTACAGGTAAAACCCTTCGACGTCCTCGTCTGTCTGCATGCATGCTTTAGAAAAATATCATGTGGAATGTCAACTCAACGTACGACACTACAAATCCTCATGGAAAAATAAGAACTCATTTACTACACCGAAGAACGATTACAGCACAGGTGCACTAGTAACAGTTAGAATAAGAATAATAACCCTCGTTTCTTTCTTTCACGACCCAAAATCAACGACGTGATCCTCAAAAATATGTTTGTTTGCTGTTTTTTTCTCCCCTCGTGTCCTTAAATACAAAGCAGAGGCTTCTTTACAAAACCGATAGTTAGAAACAGGTTGCATATGTCACGTTACAGTCGAGCAGTGATGGAGACGAAGGGGCTGCTAGCAGGGTTGGCCGTTTGCATCTTCACCCCGAACCTTTATCAAAATAACCCACAAAGGAATCGCTGGTTCAGATCTACATCCTGGAGCTGATATATTTTGAGGAAGCTAAACCCCGACACAGACCGAGTGACCTGCTGTGCTCTTTTAAATCCTCACGTGGTTCAGGAACGTCCACGGAAAGTCCTCGTCCTGAAAGTCCCTCCAGACGAAGGCCAAGAAGGAAACGTTGAGTTTGCGTCTTAAGAAAATTGACATCGTCTGTGTATCAAAATGGATTCAAACCAGTCCGTCAGTGTTTCAGCTGCTGAGACGAAAAACGACGTTAAGACACGAGCAAATGTCCACCGCTGGAACCAAAACTGACGACGACGTTTCAGTGCAGAACACCGAGATGGAGACGGTGGATAACAGCATGTCGTCTGCGTATCGAGATCACACTCAGTTTTACTTAATGCCCCCTTGTTGGGATATTCACGACCTCTAAAGTGGAAATATTCCGAAAACTCTGTAGTCGTATAAAGTTTTCCTCCATAACTTTATGAAATCTGAGGAAAAGGTTCGTGTCCCCTTTGGATTTTCTATATTACATCCCCCACTTGTTAGTTTGCATAGTCAGACCGTTCTCCAGCGTTAGCTAAGTGTTGGGTAGAATGGTCTGTTGCACCTTTATGAGCATTATCATTCGGCGTTAGCGGCTACAGAGCACTGGCTCGTTTGTTTTTCTTTAAACCAATCAAAGTGGGAGGAGCTAAGAACAGGAAGCAGCAATGGCGTTCACTCAAAGTCGTGACGGGGGAACTGTTTTGGTGGAACACTCGGCCGCATTTAAACAGATAATTCACATTAAAATCTATCATCACTGCTTTATTGCATGATCCGAACCTTTGGCAAAACTTGAATTTTCAGCGTAGTTGGCTGCTGTTTGCAGGAGCCGTGTTTTCCTAACATATTAATGCTAATGACAAAAAAACATCCTCAATTTCACTGGAAATAGTTTTCTGCTCTCTTCAGGTGTTTTTCTGTCCACCTGATGAATTTTTAGCTCTGTTTTTGGTCTCCACCAGCTTCTGAGGGACATTCCTTCTCTTTATCTTTATCACACTGGCCGTGTGTCCGTCTGTACTTTTATACATATTTTAAAGAATCACATTAGATAAACTTCTTTAAAAAAGTTTTGAAGCTTAAAAATGAAAAAAAATCCTTAAATTTAACAAAGTTTTCTGATCTCTTGAGGTGGTTCTCAGCTTTTTCAGAAAAGAGTTAATCAGCTTCATGGGAGAGTCCAACCTAAACGTTGTCTGATTAATATGTAAACCTGCTTATGGTAGTAATAATAGGTAGTGCCTGTTTAAACAGAAGATATTCTTTAAATTGATCCTACTGAAGCTCTTATTTTGCTTTAGTTGCTAAGCTAATGTTAGCTCTGGTTAGCTAATGCTATAACAGTACAAACTGCTACTCAGCTCTGAATGTCCAAACATACTACAATGAAATGAGATGATAACTCTGACTGCTGCTAAGTTCTCCTGTCTGACAGTGAGAGGTTTCTGTTAGCCTCAGGCTAGACGTTAGCTGGTCAAAGCTAGCCAAAATGTTCTGTTAGTTGATTTGAATCATATTAATAATAGCTCTGATTAAGTTAGTACTGACATACTGCTACTATTAAGTCACGCCTGATTTTTAAAACAGAATATCAGATAAACTGATCCTGCTTCCATCTCGCTATAGCTGCTGAGCTAATGTTAGCTGAGGTTAGCTAATGTAATAAACTCACTGACTGGCAGGAAAAACTGCTGCTCAAAGAAACTGTGGGGAACAAATAAAAATAAATTATTAAAAATATAACTTAAGGATTATTTTGTTTACTCTTTGGCTAGTTTTTCCTGTCAGACACTGAGCTATCTGTTAGCTTCAGGCTAAAAGCTAGCTAGCGTGACTCTCTGCAGTAAAAACACACGGTTTATTGAATACTCTGCAGACAGGCCGAATTAATCTGAGACAATACTTCTTGAAAAATGAGCTGAGCTAAGCTAAGCTAACTATATCAGCTAAACTGATCCTGCTGAAGCTTCTGTCTCACTTTCTCTACGGTTAGCTAACAACAACGAACTACTGCTCCAAGATACTGTGATGAAGATACTGAATAATTTGAATTAAATGATTAATTTCACTTTTCTGTAGCACATATTTATTATAAGTTAGAATTCTTAAAGGTGTATCTGAGGGATTTTTCCTGTAGATTTCTCTCTGCTAGCCTTCATGTCTGACAGAGACCTTTCTGTTAGCCTCATGCTACAAGCTAGCTGTGTAAAGTTAAACCCACCTGCTAAGACAGATTAGTTAATTAGCCAAGGTGTTTTTAAAGAAACGAGCTCAAAGCTGATTATATCAGATAAACTGGTCCTGCTGAAGCTCCCGTCTCACTTTAGCTGCTGAGCTAATGCTAGCTTGGTTTAGCTAACATGACAGGACAAGCTGCTGCTCAGAGGTACGTTGGTGGAGATATTAAAATACTTTTATATTGTATATATATATTAAATGTTGAGGGACTGACTGCTGTCTGAAGTATTGATCTGGAAACATGTGCAGGAAGCTAACGGTTGGTTTTTTAAGCAGTAAAAACAGGTTTTGCTAACGTTAGCGGGATGTAGCAGAAACCCTGGTAGTGATTAATGAGGACCTGGGTGGAGGGGGGGTTCTGCTCTCTGTATCCTCTTTAGGCCGGCGCTCAGTCCAGCGTCGGCATCCTGAAACGTCGGTCATGAAACAGCCTGAAGCAACATTTGCTGGACAGACTGCTGGAGGTTCGAACTACAGTAAGAAACAAAGCAACATCAGGCAACGTGTGCGTTAAATAAATCTGCAAGCAGGACGAGACAAACAGCAGCTCTTCATGTAGGACGTCTGAGAGGACGCCGTCGGCTCAGCTACAAAACCTTATTTACAGAGTCCGAACCAGAAGCGCTCGGACCGACTCCAGCCAGACGTGCATGCAGAAACACACGGGTCCATGCACTCAAACACACGGATACTGAGCATGCTCAATGGGCTCCTCCACCTCAGCTGCAAACACAAACCCTCGGCTCTGAGGTCGAATAATTACAGTAAAGCTTCAGATCAGATCACAGTCCTGGAAAACCAGCTTCTGCTCCAGGACACGAGGTCAGGGCTGCAGGTAGAACCATTAAAATACATAAAACACCATCACAGGCATATAAATAACAGTATATAAAGTTAAAAAACACAAGTACGTGCACTGATAAGAAAAACTATCAAATGAAACCAAATAAAAATCAAAACAAACTCAGCTACATTTACTATAAATTACCTTTAAAGGGCTTCAGCTGCTGCCCAGCATTAAAACCACACCTGTATTATTAATATTAGAGGATTAATCTGGAGACACCAGTGTTGGTCGTTACGCTCCAGTAGAGCCAGACTCTACAACCTCCTGGTGACCATCAGGTTTACAGACGCCAGCTCATGTTTTAACCTCTGGCAGCGCTCGGCACACTGAGGTCGTATTTTCATTTGCAAATTAGACTTTTGGCAAACTTTCAGTGACTTCTGGCGAACGGAGCAGAACATTAACGGTAAGTTTGCTGGAATTCTGACTGTTTGCAGCAGATTCACATTTAAGTAGGTTTTATTATCTCAGGGTTGGTTTTCCCGGTGGGTGAAGCTGATGGACGGATCCAAACGTTGCTAACTGAATGTTTTCCTTTGGGCGTCCAGTCAACACAAGTCACTGACATGTTTTCCTTCTGAAGCGCAGATTTTTAGAAACTCCAGTTCACATGTTTGCATGGAAACAGAGTCAGACCATTCTACACAGCACTGATGGCCCTCTACCACCAAGGAGAACCAGGTCCTAGTTCTGGAGGGTCCGTGTACGTCGCGGCCATTCGTTTTCTTATTTTGAGATTTCAAAATAAAAACGAAAAATAAACTGTTTCTCATTTTACAAAATGAAAAACGGAAAATGGGCCCTAATTCATTATCCATTATCTGTTATCCGATTTAATTACATGTGTTTGTAAATGGAAATTAAAATTAAAATACACCCGTGGAAAACTTATTTTTCTATTTCCTGTTGGTTTTGGCTCCATGACCCGTCTGACTTCTGAAGAGCAGCTAGCGATTTAGCTAGCTCCGCTAAATGGCAGAGCTAGCAATTTAGCGCTAGCGATTAAGTGCTAGCTCCACCGCTAGCGCTAAATCACTATTTTGCTTCCTGGCAAAGCTAAAGTAACAGAAAACCTCCAAACCTCCCCAAAAACGTCCCGAAAAGCAGCCGAACGCTAGCGATTTAGCGCTAGCGGCAGAGCTAGCGGCACCACAAGGTCCCTCCAAAGGGACAAATAAACCCCACGCTGGTGAAAAGTCCACTGTGAAATAGTGAACAATGTGAGCCAAGCAACGTTTGGACCCCACAGTGGGTCTTCATCAGGCCACGGCACACAGCAAGGTCTGCTAACAGTGAGCTAACACTGGAGCTTTAGATACCAGATCCTTCCTCATCACAAGTCAGACGGGTCACGGAGCCAAAACCAACAGGAAGTAGAGAAATAAGTTTTCCACAGGTGTATTTTAATTTTAATTTCCATTTACAAACACATCTAATTAAATCAGATAATAGATAATTGATAATGAATTAGGGCCTGTTTTCTGTTTTTCATTTTGTATTATCACTGAAAAAAACAGGAAACGGTTTATTTTTCGCTTTTATTTTGAAATCTCAAAATAAGAAAACGAATGGCCGCGACGTACACGGACCCTGGTTCTTAGTTGGTTCTAATCTGGTTCCTCCTAAGAACCTGTTTGGAGTCCAGTTGGATCCATTGGGTCACCATAAAACCACTACGCTAGCATCCATTACATAGCAGTTAAACAAACGCAGTAAGTTGATGATAATATCTATGTTTATCTCTATAGATGGTCTTAAGGCTGATTGTGAGGCGGAGGTCCTCCTGTTGCCTGGACACATCCGTGATCACGCTACTGGTGGGACACAACTGTAGCGGATTTCAGGTCAACAGTTTGTGCTAAACTTCCGTGTGTCCCGGGAGTCATTCCAATACATGTGTGATGGGACCAGGGACGTCCTGGAGAACAAGGACACTAATTAGCGCTTGTGTGTCCCTTTCCACCGTTGATGGTTGGTCACCATAACCCCGCCCCCAGCCCCTGACGTACTCGGTGCTTAGCTCTGGACCAGCAAAGAGTTGGTGCTTGCTGAGCTCCAGTTTATAGAACCTGGAGTCGGTGGTTAGGAGGTGGAAACACAAAGAAGTGGAGCTAAGTCAGGCTCTGGATCAGAACTAGACCTGGAACCAGCTGGGTGATGTGTAGAATGGTCTGCTGCACCTTATTACCACTATATGGGGGTTAAAGTCTGCAGGAACAATGAAAGACAGAATGTTCTTTGGTATCGGTAATGAAGTAAGATGTCGGTGCATCAATGCTCGTCTTGTGTGTACGGAGATATTTTATAAAATTACAGAATGTCTGACTGGACTTTTAGCCTGAAACACATAAAATATGAATTCACAGAAAACAATGGAAGAAAACAGAAAGTTTTCCACAAAGTTAGCCAGAAGTCCTCCACAAGTTTGCCACAAATCTGACCTGCAGTGCCAGAAACCTAAAAACTGACCTTCTATTTATTGATTCATGTGTTTGTCTGTGAATGTTAGTTCAGCAGGTTCGCTGTGAAAAACTAAAATAGAAATGACTCCCGACTAACAGGGAGATCCTGACTTTGGTGTCTGAATTAAACTGAATTTAAATTAAAAGCTGTTTTCATTCAGTTCCATCGTCCTAACGTCTGCAGAGTAAAGAGTGAAGGGATGTGGTTGCCGATGGTGCAGCTTTGCATAGGATTCACATTTCATTTATTCAGACGACGGGAAAATTAGCTAAAGGATAAATGTTGGACATACGAACAGCTTTGATATGATTCATCAGATTGCTGCAGGTTCTGGTTTTCCAGGACTGTGATGAGTCTGAATCATCATCATCATCTGCTTGTTCAGGCAGATTAGCTTAGCTTAGCACAAAGACGACAAGCAGGTGGGAAACGATAAGTTAAGTCCGGTGTTTAACGAAAAGACCTGCCGGCTCCCAGACCCTCCTGACTTCCTGACATGTTGGATCTTTTTTATTTCACTCAGACAGAAATAGAAAAGCTGTTTAGGAGCTGGAAGACTGTTAGCCTGGAGAACAAGATCAGAAGTCTGCAGACGCCAAAGACTGTCCAACATTTCCGTTCTGTTTTGTGTTTTGCGACATATTTTTCACCTGTCAGCTGAGCAGTTTGAAGGTTTACAAATCCATCCACACCCTGGTTCCAGTGAGCTAACCCCAGCTAGCTGCTAGCTCAGAAGATACGACATCGAATTCAGAGCCCTGCTTCCGTCTTTGTGCTAAACATATGTTGTTCTCAGAGGAAACAGAGCTGTCTTTGTGTTGCAGGACATCAAATTCAAAGGACTGAAAAAACAGCGACAGTGACGAGTTCAGTTTCATCGTTTCCTCCTCCTCCCAGTAAAAATCCGTCCCAGAAGAAAACGCAGAAGTAAATTCAATCCAGGTGAGTCTAGTGCGCCCCAGTGGACCCGTTCCTCCACCAGAGGTCTGCAGTGTTCAACCAACCCGCCACCTCCACCGTGGACACACGATGCAGCCACCAAACCGTCCTCGGAGCCTGCGAGGCCACCGAACCTCCGCCGTCCTCCAGCCGGGCCGGGGGCAGATGGGAAGGACTCGGCTGGTTCTAGAGCGCAGACACCCGGACGATGTTGGCCTGGGAGTAGTCGGTGGAGCTGGCGGAGTCGTCGCCTTCGGGCGTGGTGCCGGGCGGCGTGGGCATGCTGATGACGGCGGCCGTGATGTAGGGCTGGTCGCAGTTCAGAGGAACCGTCTCCTCGAACTTGGCGTTGAGGCTGGATCGACTGGAACGACTGGAGACAGAGAGGAGATCAGGAAGACGAGTTCACAGCTGGTCGGATTCACAGAGATGTTTCTGTGAACAGGAGCGTCCTGGTTCTGGTCTGGATTAGAGTCAGAACCAGGACACCCAAGTCCATGAAACACTAGAGATGAGAGAATCTGCATCAAGTATTACTCCAGACCTCCACTCAGTCATTCTGTGGCAGCTTATTGGACCTATTTAATCACATGTAACATGGCAGACAGCAGCCGGTAGAGCAGATGTTCAGATGCTCCATAATTTAGCCGACGTGCTTCAACACATCGCAGCTCCACATCAGCCCGGACTGGGAGCTGTTAGCTGAAACCCAGCGATGAGTCTGGGTTCAGGTGTATTTATAATTTGCAGGATTAGTCAGTTAATTAGCGGCATCGGATGAATCTCCTTCAGCTGCGATGCTGCTGGTACAGAGCCAGAGAAGAGCCTCTCAGCTGTCAGTGTTTAGTTCCCAGACCTCCCACAGCTCCCACAGCTGGACATATTCTGGATTCCTGCTCTCTGACTCTACATGGGAATGAACGGTCACGTGACCTCCGCTGCCAGGAGTTCATGTACACTCAGTCTGTGGGTGGCACAGTCAGTAAAGGCACTTTAAAGCCTCCAAACTCATCTTTTAATCACTGAAATGATGTTTAGATGCAACAGTTGCAGTTTTAGAAGAGCATGTTTTGCTTTATGTCATAACCTGGACAGTTATTTGTATCAGCTGTGAGATAAAACCATTTAACTGAAGGTGGCTGTACATCTAAACCATCCTCAGGGACATCTGGAACATACTTAAAAGTCCTCCCAGCTTCTGGACTACCTCTGCTGCCTCCACTGGGAGCTCTGCAACCTTTACAACCACCTCCTCAAAGGAGCTCTTTCTCCTTAAAGATCTTCCTCTAATAGAGACTTCAGGCTGTGACCATTTAAAGGACGACTGGCGTTTGAGAAAAAAACACGATTCCTCTTTTTGTGATTCTATCTCAGCTTCGTCTTCTGCTGTAGTCCAACTGTCTGCTGCAGGAGGACGACCCACCGCTGAGACAGAATAGCGCAAAGTGGAACATGAGTTTTTCTTGGACGCTGTTCCCACCTCCTGAATCTGTAATGCCTCCTTAGGGAGTGCTGCTACAACCCATTAAAGGATGATTAGAACCTCCTCGTTGACCTCTAACACCTTCTAACAGTGGTTCTTCTCTTTAAAGAGTCATTGATTCGTTTAAGGACCCCTCCGCCACAGAATCCAACCTCCTTCAGGACTTCTATAACCTCCAACAGGATGCTTGAATCTCGTCAAGATCCTTTGAAACCTCCTCGATAATTAGGAAGAAACTCTGCTACGTCCTTAAGGATTCCTGGAAGCTCTTTAAGGATCCCTACAACCTTCTCAAACAGCATCAGAATCTCCTCCACAACCTCTAGTACCACCTTAAGGACTTCTGCAACCTGCTCAGCGAAGGAGATCTTCTTCAATGAGTCACTTAAGACCTTCTCTATAACATCTAATACCCTACAGGAGTTGTTACAACCAACCAAAGGTGTCTAAAACCTCTGCAATGTCCCCTTTAACCTCCTGTAGGACTTTTGAAATCCTCTCAGTACTAGTAGACCTCTGAAATCTTTACAAATAGTAAATAAAAGTCTAGAAAGAATCTTTTTAAGGATCCCTGCAACCACAACTTCTACTCTTCAAGAACTTCTGCAACCTTCTCAGAGAACTTTAAAACCGCTTTGTCCTCAGACACATCTCCTGCCTGTTGGTGAGATCCAATCAGGTCCTCCTCTACGGCATCTAAAATCTCTCAGGATTGCTTTAAAAACTCTTTGGCAACTCTTCAAGACGTGACCAACACAACCAGAAAGGTTTTATTGCCAATTAGGTTTTAAAATGTCCTCAAAGAATCGTCTTAAGGATCCATCAATGCACCTTTTCCACAACTTCTACTCTTCAAAGACGTCTAGAACCTTTCAGAGAACTGTAAAACCACCTCAAAGCCCCCAAGACTTCCTGAAAACCTCAGTAACTGACTTAAATCAAAGCCCCCCATCAAAGATCTTCGGTTCCTAATCAAAGAACACAACCGGATTATCTTTAGCATCTCCTCTGCAGCCTCCTCAAGGACTTCCAGGACTTTTGTAACCCCTCAAAGATCTTAAGAATCACTAAAAACTCCTTCATAACTTCGGGAACTTTGAGGCAGCTCTTGGACGTAAGAACACCTTGGTCCCCCCCGTCGGTATCACCTGTCCTACCTGTTGGTGAGCGGTCGCTCCCTGATCTGGATGGTGCTCAGCTCCTGGATGCTGCCATGAAGACCCACCGACATGTTGGAGTTCGGCACGTTGAAGGTCTTCCTCTTCCGGCGGGCGCAGCAGGAGGTGAAGCCGTGAGGCGACGAGGCCGAGGAGATGGACGAAGACCGAGACACCTGCTTCACCAGAGTCACCTCCCTGCAGCTCGTCTCGAACGTCTTCTCGTCCACAAACTCGTGGTTCTGGAGAGAACAGAGGTGGAACGTTACAGGTGGAACGTGGGCGACTGGAACTAGATTCTACAGGTGTGTTCTGAGCTGTAGGTTTGGTAAACATTACTTGGCTGTTTTAAATGTAGTTTCATGAGTGTGTAAAACAGCTGTACTGGGTTCTACCTGATAGCTGATAAGGCTAACAGGTAGGTGTCGTGTTTCCTCACCGTGGTTTTCTCCAGACAGTGCAGCAGATGATGATGATGCACCTCAAAGTTGGGGTTGGTTTTACACACCAGCGCCTGTCCGGCCTCTTTGGACGCCTTCAGGACACAAACAGAAACCACATGACCACTGAGCACCGTTAGAACCTCGGTACAGCGAAGGTTCTGATCCACCGCGACACACCCGGACAGCAACATCTGGAACACAACACTCACATCTGTCCGGTGTTTTACCCACAATCCCCTCCGGTTCAGAGTTAGTTCGGCCGCTCACTGGTTGAAACTAAAGCAGCCGACAGCAGCTGGTTTCTGATGGACGTGTTTCTATGGTTTTAGATCCAACAGAGCCGCCGTGAAGCTCCGGGTTCGGACTGAATGTGACCAGATGGTGAGGTCAGGAACCGCCAGAGGAACAGTCCAACAACTTAGACAGAGAGTTAAGCCTTCAATGGACTCCCTGATGGCTGATCGTGGATTAACGGACACAAAGTTAGGAGGACTTCGTTGCTACATGTGGGGGATCATCTTTACTGTTGCCTTTCTAGTTACGGAACAAATCTTTGGCTTGTGGAGATCACAAAATGTATGGTGCATGTACTGTAAGGAACTCTTGTGGACCATGGAAAGACTAAAGACTTGACTAAATTCAGTTCAGGTCTACAGGACTAAGGGGTCTTACTCCTCCAGGGTTCTCAGGTCTAAGGGTCTTGACTTTGTTGAGGGTCCCAGGGAGGATGGGGCAAAGTTTCCTCTGGTGAATGATCAGAAACCAGAAACACATCCAGGGTAGCAGTGATTGCTTCTAGGACTCCATGTCTTAGACTTAGTTTGACTGTTTAACCGAGGATACATCCCATAATACTGATGCTCACAGCTGGTTATAGAGAAAAATTTTGCCCAGCTCTCCTCAAAAAGACTCAACATTTGTTCAGAACAGCAGAAAATGTCTAAAATGCATGACTCAAAATATTCAGTGTTTTCCTAAATTTGCCAAACCAACAAAATCCACTCCTCTAATACCCCTCCTCCACCAAGAAGAACCAGGTTCTAGTTCTGGTTCTTAGCTGGTTCTAATCTGGTTCCTCCTAAGAACCTGTTTCCATTGACAAGGAGTCCAGTTGGAGCCATTGGGTCACCATAAAACCACTACGCTAGCATCCATTACATAGCAGTTAAACACAATAAAGTCAACACTCCCTTCCCTCCCTCTCTCCATCTCTTCTTCATTCTTTCTTTCTTTCCTTCCTTCCCTCCTTCTTTCATTCCCTCCCTCTTTCCTTCCCCTTGCTTCCTTTTTTCCTTCCCTCTCTTCCTCCCTCCCTTCCCTCCCTCCTTCTCACCTTCATTCCTTCCTTCCTTCCCTCTTTCCTTTCTTGATTCCCTCCTTCTTTGATTCCATTCTTCCTTCTTTCCTTCCTTCCCCTTGCTTTCTCCCTTCCTTTCCTCCCTCCCTCCTCATTCCTTATTTCTTTATTTCCTTCCTTCTTTCTTTCCTTTATTCCTTCCCTTCCCTCCCTCCTTCCTTCCACTTGCTGTCTTCCTTTCTTCCCTCCCTCCCTCCTCATTCCTTATTTCTTTATTTCCTTCCTTCCTTCTTTGCTTCCCTCCTCCCTTCCTTCCTTCCTTCCTTCCTTCCTTCCTTTCTTCCCACTTTCCTTCCTTCCTTCCTTCCTTCCTTCCTTCCTTCCCCTTGCTTTCTCTCTTCCTTTCCCCTCCCTCTCTCCTTCCTTCTTTCTTTCTTTCCTTCCCTCCTTCCTTCCCCTTGCTTCCTTTTTTCCCTCCCTCCCTCCCTCCTTCTCTCCTTCATTCCTTCCTTCCTTCCCTCTTAGTCTCTTTCTACTGCCTTTATTAATTAGGGCTGAATGATGTGTATTAAAAACAATCATGTTGCGATTAAACTGACAGATTCTGTGATACGAGGCAGGACTTCAGGGGAACTGGGCGTCTCTTCTCCACTGAACCTGATATAAAGAGGTTGTTTTTGTTCTAATCTGTAGCGCTGCTGGTTTTTATTTTTAATCGTATGTTGATGTGATTTTCTGCTTGCTTTTATGTGATCTGGTTAATGTTTCAACGACATGTTCATCCCTAACATTCTTCTCTCTGGACTCTGGGTCGGACACAGAACATCTGTCCTCTCCAGGTGTTGGACTGCTCCTACTGACGGCCTCCACCTGCGTCACATTGACTCCGCCCCCCGGCATGCGCGGCCGGCCGGTCGACATGCAGCGCAGCCTCATTCGTCCACATGGTGATGACGTCGCGGTGATGTCATGAGCAGCGCAGGCCGATCGGTCGGTCGATCTGATCGGAACGAGCCCAAAACAAAACACAAGAGGAGGAAGAAGGCGGAGCATAGAGGAGGGGAGGCGGAGCTGCTGGCTTCCTGTTGGTCAGGTGAGGCGTCCTCACACCTGAGGACAGGTTCATGCACAGGTGAGTTAGTGGAGCCGACCAATGGTTGTTTTCTGAGAGCGAAGCTGAGAAAGATGAAGTTAGAAAGAATCAGAGGCAGCGACAGAGTTCAACAGTAACAGTTCATGTCGACCCAGAGTCACCTTTAACCCCCAGAACCCCACCTGGCTCATTTTAACTCACTGTTGGCTCATTTTAACTCACTGTTGGCTCATTTTAACTCACTGTTGGCTCCTTTTTTCTCACTGTGGGCCTATCTTTCCTCGCTATGGACCTGATTTTCTTAACTGCTGGCTCATTATAACTGACTGTGGGCTCATTTTAACTCACTGTGGGCTTATTTATCTAAACTGTGGACTATTTTTTTTCTCACTGCGGGCCGGTTTTTCTCACTATAGGCTTATGTTTCCTCAATGTGAGCTCATTTTTATTCAGTGTTGACTCATTTTACTCACTGTGGACTCATTTTAACTCACTGTTGGCTCATTTTAACTCACTGTGGACTCACTTTCCTTCATTGTGGGCTCATTTTACGTCACTATGGGCTTATTTTTCCTCAATATGGACCTGTTTTTCCTCACTGTGGACTCATTTTAACTCACTTTGGGCTCACTGTGGAACTATTTTTGCTCACTGTGGGCTCATTTTTCCTCACTGTGGAACTATTTTTCCTCACTGTGGGCTCAATTTTACTCAGTGTTGACCCATTTTGCTCACTGTGGGCTCCTTTTAACTCACTGTGGAACTATTTTCCTCACTGTGGAACTATCTTTCGTTGCTATGGGCCTGTTTTCTTTACTGTGGGCTCATTTTTCCTCACTGTGGAACTATTTTTCCTCCCTTCCCTGCAGGTCTGAAGAACGTGTCCAGAACGTCTGCAGAGCCTCAGCCATCAGGACCATGATGGTCCTGAAGCTTCAGCTGGACCTACTTATTACTTCACCTTCATCCAGGAGGCTTCTTCAGCTCAAAGAGGGAACCCTAAAGAAAACTTGTATGAAAAAAGAACCTAGAACCTGAGGAACCCAACCAGACTGAAAGAAAACCAGCAGAACATCTAGCAGAGAAGAAATGAGAACAGGAGGAACGTCTTTGTCATCCAGCATGTAGCCGAGACTCAGGGTTCCACCTGGACCTGAAGGATAAGGAACCCTCCTTTAGGGACAGAACGTTCCCACAACGTTGGCTAACAGAACCGACCAGTTCTAATAGAGTTTTACAGTTTAATCTAAACTTCAGAGAACGTTTAAGGATAATTATAGTTTTAAATAATGTTCCACTAAGGGTGAACTTCTATCAGCAACGTTCTAGATATGTTTGGAGGATGTTGTCAGGAACACAGATTAAGTTCTATAGAAGGTTCTACGGAGAAAGGTTCTCCAAGCAATGTTATCAATGTTAACGAGGCCTGAGGTGATTTTAATAAAACGTTCTTGTCATGTGATGCAAAAACAACGATGGAACATTCTGCCTGAAATGTTCCAAAGATGTTTTGTGGAAAACGTTAAAGAAACCACAACGTTCTCCACAATGTTCCACAGTGTTCTATCATAACATTTCCCGAATGTTGCATCGTTGGGGAAATGTTTTATGAAGAACATTCTATGATGTGTTCCCTCAACTGAAAGGCAAAATGTTCCACCTTTAATAAATAACATTACATGAACGTTATAGAACGTTCTGTATAAAAAAAACGTTCTGTCATCTGAGGCCTCGAGAACATCTGGAAAACATTTTTTTGAATGTTGGTTTTTATTGAAGAACATTCTACTATATGTTCAGTCAACAACATTCTAAGAACATTTCAACCAGAACGTTCCACTTTTGTTAATACGTAAGCAGTAAAGGAACGTCTATAGAGAACGTTCTATCATCTGCATAGAGAACATCCTTTCTTAGCTATTGTTGTGGACATGTTTATAGAAGAACGTTCTACGAGGTGTTCCCTCAACTAAGAGGCAACATGTTCTATCTTTACGTTACAGGAACGTTATAGAACATTCTGTATAAAAAATGTTCTGTCATCTGAGGCCTCGAGAACATCTGGAAAACATTTTTGAATGTTGTTTGGAGAACGTTCTTTTGTCTTTATCATGGAACATTGAGGCCAGAATGATCCACCTTTGTTAACTTACTGCAGTACAGGAACATCTATAAAGAACGTTCTGTATAAAAAACGTTCTGTCACCTGAGGCCTCGAGAACATCTGGAAAATGTTGAATGAATACTGAATGTTGATTTATGAACGTTCTTCCATCTTCATCATGGAACATTGTGGAAACGTTTTATAGATTCTATCACATGTTCCCTCAAAACATCCTCAGAACATTTCAGCCAGAACGTTCCACTTTTGTTAATACGTTAACAGTAAAGGAACGTCTATAGAGAACGTTTCATCATCTGCATAGAGAACATCCTTTCTTTGCTATTGTTGTGGACATGTTCATAGGAGAACGTTCTACGAGGTGTTCCCTCAACAAAAAAGCAAGATGTTCTACCTTCATTAAATCATATTAGAGGAACATTATAGAACGTTCTGTTTAAAAAACGTTCTGTCATCTGAGGCCTCGAGAACATCTGGAAAATGTTTTGAATGCTGGTTTAAGAACGTTCATCCTTTGTTATCATAGAACATTGTTAACTTGTTTTAGAGAATAACGTTCTATAATGTGTTCCTCAAAAACGTTCTCAAAACATCTGTAGAACACTGCAGGAAGAATGTTAATTATCACATTACGGGAATGTTTTATAAACGTCCTCTGAGGCCTCGTCTGGAAACAGTTTCCTAACGTTGGTTGGAGAACGTTCCTCCTCTGTTTTCATAGAACATCATCTGTGTTGAAGTTAACGTTCCGTCAGTCGGGGGTTTGAGGACGACAGTGAACATGTGGAACCCGTCAGTCAGTCAGAACCGAAGAAGCCTCTTGGACGAAGGAGAAGCGTCTTAAAGAACCATGAAGAGAACTCCAGCTGTTTTACTGAAGCTCTGAGCAGAACTAGTGCCAGAACCGGTCGGGTCCGTGGAACCATGTCACTGCAGAACCAGACAGACGGACACAGATGGGATGGAACATGAGGAGCTGTCAGCCAATCCTCTGCATGCAGCAGCCGGCGGCGAGTTCGGCCTCAGCTCAGCGAGGAGAACGAACACATGGAGAACCCAAAGGATAGAAACATCAGCACCACCCGGCGACGGCTGCATTTCCATGGTTACCTCCGGGTCTGGGCCAATCAGCAGCCGGCTGCGTTTGTACTGCAAATAAGCGTTAGCTCCTCCGCTCTTCACCGCGCGAATTCTAGCAAGCCTGGTTTTCTGTGAGTGGAACAACAGATTCTGTTTACAGACCGAGTGTTTCTGGGGATGAGTCAGAACACAAAGAGCAGCAGGATGCAGGTAGAACACAGACAGAACCGGACCCACTGCTGGTCCTACAGAACCCTCCCTGAAGGAGGAGGAGGACCAGTGTGAGGTTTGTTCAGGGACAGAACACCAACCACAGCCTCGTCCAAACAAGATTAGAAGTTCTGCAAACAGGATCATTTGTGAAAACTTGTTTGAACTCAATTATTTGTGTGAACAAGACGATGAAGGCAGCAAACAAGATAAGAAGTCGCATAAACAGCAGGACTTATGAGAGCGAGATCATATCTGGACCCGCAGGGAACGACTTTACACTCAGAGAACCGAAGGAGCTGACTGGAACCAGAGGGGGTCGTTAATGGGGGCGAATCGTTCCAAAGAGCTTCAGGTTCATCAATGCACCATGTCCTCACTGGTTCCACAGAGAACCCACAGGTGCCTGAAAGAAGCTCGAACAATGGCTGCTTTAGGAACCGTAATCATTTACTCAAATGGACCTTTGAAGAACCCCTGAAGGTGCAAGAAGCAGCAAGAAAAGGTTCCTGGAGGGACCACAAACTGTGCTCCGAAGAACTTCAGCAAAAATAGGTTCTTTAAGGAACCATTTCCTCAGACGGCACTTTAAATCAGTGGTTCTCAACTGGTCCAGCCTCAGGATCCACTATGTCTCTATTAATAACAGTCACAACCCAAATTGTTGAAGTTTGCTGTTCCTGTTAACAGATTAAGGTTCATTTGGATGCAGTCTTGGAAAAAATGCCTTATTATTTGCTCAATTTGGTGTATTTGGACGCTTTTGCCAAGTTTTGGGCATATTTTGGCCCATGTTGACAGATTCTGAGCACAATTTGGTTCATTTTTGGCACATTTTCGCATAAATTTCTCCAATAAACTGACAGAGACAGATCTAGAGGTTAATAGTGGACAACTACTGGAGTCACCACTAAATATCCTGCTACTGAAAGCAAACTGTGTCATAAGAAACACGTCCTTTAAAATAAAAGACTTTATACCACTGCTTATTCTTTTTAGGGGGTGGGGCTTCTATGACCCTCTCAAAATGGCTTCGTGACCCCCTTTTGGGTCCCGACCCACCACTTGAGAACCACTGCTTTAAAGGGTCGCTCCAAGAACCATCAAAAGGCTGCTTTTTTCAGGAACCATGAATGACTCTCCAAAAATAGGTAGTTAAAGGTCTTAGAGAGTTCCCTGTGGATCCTCCTGTAGTTTCCCATTTCAGATTTTAGGTTCTGGATGTCGGTCAGATAGAAAAATACGCTCTAAGACGGCAGCGTGACGAACATTTCTCACAGGTTCCTCATGTTTTACTGACTGAATGATTCCTCCAGAATGTCTGTGAAGGTTCTCGGTCACCCGGGTCCTGGTTCTCCTCCTGGTTTCAGTCGTAGCGTCCGGACTTGCTTGAGTTCCTCTAAGACGTTTCTTCAAGAGGCTTCATCGGATCCAGACGCCACGATTGAAACCAGGAAGTCCATCCAGAGAGAAAACATCCGTTAGCTGCCATCAAACGAAGAAACTCCAGTAGACGTGAAGAACCGTCTCTTTGTAGAACTAAAGAACCTTCTGAGGAACCATTAGGAACCATTATTTCTCTGAGTGTAAGAACAAGATTTCAGTCTTCAGAGTCAAAATAAGATTTTAAACTAATCAAATCAGAGCTTGTATGTTTCAGATTTATGCTGGGAGGATGCTGGTAATATCTTCCCTGCTACACTAATGAGGTGTCGGCTCTCTGTGATAATAAAACTACATTCTGTGTTTTGTGTTTTCAGCAGCAGCAGACGGAGGAATGATTCTGAACCGTCCGGCCGGCGGCTCCGTTGCCTCCCGGTGGGATAAACAAAGATCTCAGCACAACCACAAAACTCATCTGCTGGCTGTCGGGAGGAAGTTTGGCCGGACGCTGCTTCCTCGCTGTTCTCTCCCGAGGCCGAGCAGGAGCTTCTAAATTAAGACAAAGGGCTGAAGCACAAACTCAGCTGTGGCTCCAGGTTCAGATTCTGCCTCCCTGAGCGGGTTTCTTCTGCCGCGGTGAACCTGAGCGACGACATGAATGATGAATGGAAACACAGCGTTTAACACGTTGTGGCTGCTGACAGCCAGGAGACTCTGAGGTCACACCTGTCTGCTTCCTGTGGAGCAGCAAGTTCAACGTTTAAAGAGACGCTGAACCTACGAACCAGCTGCTGAACTACATGGTGGTTAGAAGAAGGAGCTCGGGGCCTGTGGACGGGTTGGACGGGTTGGGGTTGACCCGTCCAACCCGTCCACAGGGCCCGAGCTCCTCCCAAACTCCTCCCAAACTCCTACTGCTGTTTTTAAACCACCATTTAATTCACTGGCAGGAGTTTGGGAGGAGCTCGGGCCCTGTGGACGGGTTGGACGGGTCAACCCCGACCCATCCAACCCGTCCACAGACCCTGAGCTCCTCCAAACTCCTGTTGCTGAACTAAACTGTGGTTAAAATGAAGAGTTTGGGAGGAGCTCGGGGTCTGTGGACGAGTTGGACGGGTTGGGATTGGCCTGTCCAACCCGTCCACAGACCCTGAGCTCCTCCCAAACTCCTCCTAGTGAACTAAATGTTGGTTTAAAAACAGCAGTAGGAGTTTGGGAGGAGCTTGGGGCCTGTGGATGGGTTGGACGGGTCAACCCTAACCCATCCACAGGCCCCAAGCTCCTCCCAAACTCCTCCTAGTTACCTAATCATTGTTTAAAAACAGCAGTAGGAGTTTGGGAGGAGCACAGATTAGTAGTTCAGCAGCAGGAACTAAACACCATCTTAGCAGGAGGTTTGGGAGGAGCTCGGGGTCTGTGGACGGGTTGGATGGGTCAACCCCAACTCGTCCAACCCGTCCACAGGCCTCAAATGCCTCCCAAACTCCTGCTGCTGAACTAAACTGTGGTTAAAAGGAAGAGTTTGGGAGGAGCTCAGGGCCTGTGGACGGGTTGGACGGGTCGACCCCAACCCGTCCAACCCGTCCACAGGCCCCAAGCTCCTCCCAAACTCCTGCTGCTGAATTAAACTGTGGTTAGGAGGAAGAGTTTGGGAGGAGCTCAGGGCCTGTGGACGGGTTGGACGGGTCGACCCCAACCCGTCCAACCCGTCCACAGGCCCCAAGCTCCTCCCAAACTCCTGCTGCTGAACTAAACTTTGGTTTAAAACCACCAGCAGGTGGTTTGGGAGGAGGTCGGGGTCTGCGGACGGGTTGGACGGCTCGGTCACCTTTTGCGCTCGCCTCTTCTCGGCTCTCTGGCTCTGGTGGTAGATCCGGCTGAAGTTGGAGACGATGACGGGAACCGGCAGGGCGATGACCAGGACGCCGCTCAGAGAGCAGATGGAACCGAAGATCTTCCCCATGATGGTCTTTGGCACCATGTCGCCGTACCTGAAGACCGGGAGACACAAGCAAAGGTAAACCTGGGTTCTCATCAGCACCTGTTAGCCTCACAGCGAGTTTAAAGCAGAGGAACCGACGTCTGAATGTTCCAGGAGGAAGTTTTAAACCCAAACAGCTGTCCGGGGGTCACGCATCTTACAGCCGCCATTTTGAAAAACACGGCATCCAGAGAAGAAACAACCAAACAACTTCTAAGTTCTAAGTTTACGTTTTGAGTTAAAATACATGTGTGACACTATCTTCTCAGCTGATATTTATCTGCAACATCAATCAATAACCAATTAAACGTTAAAATAAAAGTACGGTGAACAGTTTCCCACATGTTGGAGGTCATTACCCACCACATTAGTCTTTGTCATGGTGCCCATTGCTAGCTAAACTCCCACAATGCTCTCTGCTTCCAACATGAACTGTAGTCTGAGTGACGCCTCCTCTGGTCTCTACAGTATTAAACAGGAAGAGGCTCCACCTGGTGGAACAACCAGGTACTACAGCTGATCTATGATAGATTTACAAACATGCACGACCTTCTTCTTTTTCTGCCTTATCGATTAATATTTTCTTAATCGGTTAAATTCTTATCGATCAATGGTGAATCTTTATTAATCTTATCTAATCAATAGTGAACTGCCTGACGCCTCCTCTGGTGTCTACAGTACTAAACAGTGAGAAGCTCCTCCTGGTGGAACAATCAGGTACTACAGCTGATCTACATTTCCTGACATGCACGACCTTCTTCTTTTTCTGCCTTATCGATTATTATTTTCTGAATCGGTTAAATTCTTTTCGATAAATGGTGAATCTTTAGTTTCCTTCAGGGAGGTTTTTCTATCAAACTCTTACTTTTGATATTCAGGACGTTTTCTTCGACTACATATTGGTGCAAACTGGATTCTATAAAAGCGGCGTTTGGTTCCTGGAACTAAAAGTCGGGGTGAAGATGACCGTGTGATACGAAACAATGGTTTGATCCCTTAAATGATCTCACATTCTGTCCCTCATGTATGCATTACTGTTATTGGTAGTGTTTGTAGTCTCGTCTTCATTACAGCAGGAAAATTCACACAAGTTCTACAAAATAAAGTTAATTTAACACTAAAACTAAGATTTTTGCTGCGCAGAATTAATGCAGTTTTAAGAGAAGAAATATTGGGAGGTTAAGTTTGTTGTTGTGTTTTGGATCCACTGAAAAATGCTCCAGTTATGAGAAAATAAAAATCATAATTCATTCATTTTAATTAACTCAGAACACAGAGAGCTTCGGTCCTTTAACAGGTGAACTATAACAGTCCTTGTGTTTTTACATGGAGGAAGATATACTTCAACCTGGGACCTCCTCAGGAAGGCTTGGAGTGTTTATTAGTTCATGCAGTAACCACCAGATGATCCAGGTTATGTTCTTTAAAGCTTCCTTTGTTCCATCCATCTCCGGCCGGATCGATTAAATCCGGTTTGTAATCCGCCTCCTGCTCCGTCTGCAGGTATCATTTGAATTTCCATCCACTTCCTCTGCCTGATTTGTGAATAATGAGCGTTTGTTGACACAAACTCGATGACTTTTTCAGGCCGTCAGCAGAAACCCGAGCTGACGCAGCGTTTTCAGCCTCCTGCAGTTCAGCCTGCAGCCACAGGGGGGCGCCAGAGATCCGCAGCAGCAGCAGCCTCAACAGGATCAGCAGAGTCCAGCTGACAGGGAGGCAGGACGCTGCTCCTCTCTGGCCTACTTTCACTTCCTACATCAGAGTCGCCTCCATCTCCCAGAATGCTCGGCTCCCAGGTTCATCAAGGTCTGTCAGATAACAGGAACCTGGTCTGGTCTGGAGACTCTGAGGAGGACCTGAGATCCAGATTCTAAAGGGGTGGAAATGTCCTGGTTTCTGTCCTCTGTGACACGAAACTGAATTGTGTTGTTGCTGTGTTGCCATGTTGCCGTCCCGTCCAAGGTTGCCGTGGACTTTATGTTGCTGTGTATGTTGCCGTCCCGTCCAAGGTTGCCGTGGACTTTATGTTGCTGTGCATGTTGCCGTCCCGTCCAAGGTTGCCGTGGACTTTATGTTGCTGTGCATGTTGCCGTCCCGTCCAAGGTTGCCGTGGACTCTGCGGCGGACGCCTCGTCTCCTTCAGACCTCCAGACCTCCAGTCGCAGCGTCTCCGAATCGACCAATCAGAGGAGGCGACCTTCAGTCTTCAGTCACAAAACGACAGAATACCAAATTAGAAACACACACGCTCGGATCAGGTGTGTGTGTTGGCGTGTCAGAGCCGTGTGACTGCGTCCTTCATCATGGAGGACGTGTGTGTGTTGACTTTGGTGTGTGTTTACCTCATTAACACATACAAAGTCACACAGACACACTCTGGTGTGTTTCAGTGTCTCAGACCTCCATCACTGATCGCTATAGTGAGACTCTTATTTTGGTGAACCGTGTGTCATGTTGTCATGTTTGTTTATGTTTGTCAAGCCAACAGAGAACCACCAGAGAACCACCAGAGAACCAACAGAGAACCATCAGAGAACCATCAGAGAACCAACAGAGAACCACCAGAGAACCACCAGAGAACCACCAGAGAACCACCAGAGAACCATCAGAGAACCAACAGAGAACTAACAGAGAACCACCAGAGAACCACCAGAGAACTACCAGAGAACCAACAGAGAACTAACAGAGAACAGTCAGAGAACCAACAGAGAACCATCAGAGAACCAACAGAGAACCACCAGAGAACCACCAGAAAACCAACAGAGAACCACCAGAGAACCACCAGAGAACCAACAGAGAACTAACAGAGAACAGTCAGAGAACCACCAGAGAACCACCAGAGAACCAACAGAGAACCACCAGAGAACCACCAGAGAACCACCAGAGAACCACCAGAGAACCAACAGAGAACTAACAGAGAACAGTCAGAGAACCAACAGAGAACCATCAGAGAACCAACAGAGAACCACCAGAGAACCACCAGAAAACCAACAGAGAACCAACAGAAAACCACTAGAAAACCATTAGAGAACCACCAGAAAACCATCAGAGAACCACCAGAGAACCAACAGAGAACCATCAGAAAACCAACAGAGAACCAACAGAGAACCATCAGAGAACCAACAGAGAACCATCAGAAAACCAACAGAGAACCACCAGAGAACCACCAGAGAACCAACAGAGAACCATCAGAGAACCACCAAAGAACCACCAGAGAACCAATGGAAAACCAAGAGAGAACCAAAAGAGAACTTTCGCATCTTATTTTGGTGATCTGATGCTCATTTTGCCTCATGTTGCATCTTATTTTGGTGATCTGATGCTCATTTTGTCTCATGTTGCATCTTATTTTGGTGATCTGATGCTCATTTTGTCTCATGTTGCATCTTATTTTGATGATCTGATGCTCATCTTGACTTCCCTTTGTTTCTAATCTTTTCCATCTATCTTGTTTGATCATTTCCTGTCTCCCTGGCAGCGACAGCCTTCATCCTGCAGAGTTTCCATCGGTAGTTTCTCTGTTGAACGTCTAAAGTCAGACCGTCTGCAGAGGAAGAGGAGAGCTCGTCTTTCTCCACGATCACCTTCATCATCAGGTGATCGCCGAGGCTCAGACGCTCCTTCAGCATCGACCTCCGAACACTGATGCAGCAGTTTTCAGGAAACGCCGAACCCCCTAGACCCAGAGAGTAAAAAACAACAGCAGGAAAAGGTTTGTAGCTGAGAAAACCATCAGAGAACCACCAGAGAACCATCACAGAACCAATAGAAAACCAAAAGAAAACCAAGAGAAAACCAACAAAGAACCACCAGAAAACCAAAAGAGAACCACCAGAAAACCATCAGAGAACCAAAAGAAAACCATCAGAGAACCAATAGAAAACCAAAAGAAAACCAAAAGAAAACCAAGAGAAAACCAACAAAGAACCACCAGAAAACCAACAAAGAACCACCAGAAAACCAAAAGAGAACCACCAGAAAACCAATAGAAAACCATCAGAGAACCAAAAAGAAAACCAACAGAAAACCACCAGAAAACCAAAAGAAAACCATCAGAGAACCAAAAAGAAAACCAACAGAAAACCACCAGAGAACCAAAAGAAAACCATCAGAGAACCAAAAAGAAAACCAACAGAAAACCACCAGAAAACCAAAAGAAAACCACCAGAGAACCACCAGAAAACCATCAGAGAACCAAAAGAAAACCAACAGAGAACCACCAGAAAACCAACAGAAAACCAACAGAGAACCAATAGAAAACCATTAGAAAACCAAAAGAAAACTACCAAAAAAAAACAACAGAGAACCAAAAGAAAACCAAAAGAGAACCAGAAGAGAACCAACAGAAAAACAACAGAGAACCACCAGAGAACCACCAGAGAACTAACAGAGAACCAATAGAAAACCATTAGAAAACCAATAGAAAACTACCAGAAAACCAACAGAGAACCAAAAGAAAACCATAACAGAACCAATAGAAAACCAAAAGGGAACCAACAGAGAACCAACAGAGAACCAACAGAGAACCACCAGAAAACCAACAGAGAACCACCAGAAAACCATCAGAGAACCATTAGAGAACCACCAGAGAACCATCAGACCTCTGAGGTCACTCTCTGTGGCCCTTTTGACTTTTATTTTGGTGATTTAGTGTCTCGTTTAGGTGGTTTTACACCTTGTTTAGGTCGTTTCATCACATTTTGACTGTCTTCTGTTCACTTTGGTTGTTTTCTTCCTCATTTAGGTCATTTTGTGTCACCTGATTATGACATCATGGCGGTGTGTGAACTGTACCACAGTCTGAAGCATGCGTAGTCCAGACCCCCCTCTTATTAAATCATCTGTTAAAGGACTTATAAACTGCGTCCTGGTCCTCACAGAGACAGGAGAACTCTGAGGAAAGCCTCCATCTCTCAGTGTGTTTCTGTCCCACTGAGCTGAGTGTAAATCAGTGTGACGTCCTCAGAAGACTAGAAACCCTCGGTGTGTTTCCCGCAGAGCGCATTAGCACGTTAGCGGCTGTTAGCGGCCGCCTCACAAAGCGCTTCACGCTGCGTCGCCTGAATCATTTATGCTGGGATCGGAGCGGCGCCGCCATTAACAGAAGTCAGAAACAAACAGCCGCGGGCCTCTAATGAGGGGCTGCTTCATTATGGATGAGACGCCAAGACCAGGACCAGGTTCTGACGTCAGCCGGGTCAAACACGGGCCGGATCAATTATTAACACAGCAGCTGCAGCGCTAACAGGCTAACGACCAGCACTGACCACAACACAACCTGGACCAGGATCTGGACTGGGACCTCAACCAGAATCCGAAGCGAAACCTGAATCTGAACCTCAATCTGGACCTGGACCTCAGCGTCAACCTAAACCTGAACCAGAACTTAAATCTGAACATTAACCCCAATCTGATCCTAAACTTCAACCTAAACCTGAACCCGGACCAGAACTAGAACCTTAACAACGACCAAAACCTCAACCTAGACCTGAAACCCAAAAATTAACCAGAAACTAAACCAGGATGTAATCCTTAACCTGAACCTAATCCTAAACCTAAATGTAAACCTGTACCCAGACCTGAACCAGGACCTCAACCTAAACCTCAGAGAATCCCCAACCTAAACTGGCAGCCTTAGCTGACGATAAACCAGATCCTATACCAGGACCTGAACCAGGACTTGAACCTTAATGTCATCCAGGACCTGAACCCAAACCCAAAGCTGAACCTCAAACTGAACCTGAACCAGGACTTGAACCTTAATGTCAACCTAAACCTGAACCAGAACCTAAATCTAAATCTCAAACTGAGTCTGCACTGATTATTAACCTGAACCAGGACCTGAACCCAAACCCAAAGCTGAACCTCAACCTGAACCTGAACCAGGACCTAAAACTGAACCTGACCCTAAACCTGAACCTGAACTAGGACCTTAACTTAAACCTCAATCTAAACCTGAACCGGAACTTGAACCAGAACCTCAACCTAAGCCTGAACCCAGACATAAACCAGGATCTGAACCTGAACCTGAACCTAAACCTAAACTAGGACCTCAACCTAAACCTGAACCTAATTTTGAACCTCAACCAGCACCGGAACCTCAAACTAAACCTGATCCTCAACCAGAACCTAAACCTCAACCTGAACCTAAACCAGGACCTAAACCTGAATCTCAACCTGAACACAAACCAAAAGCTGAACCAGAACCTCAACCTGAACCAGGACCTGAACCTGAACGTTAACATAAATCTAAACTTGAACCTCAACCTGAATATGCACCTGAACCTGACCCTAAACCTGAACCTGAACTAGGACCTTAACTTAAACCTAAATCTAAACCTGAACCGGAACCAGAACCTGAATCTAAACCTAAACCGGTCTTCAAACCAAACAAGCACCAGGACCCGGTTCTATCTGCAGCTGTGGTGTGACGAAGAGGAGGACGAAGAGCCTCGTAGCGCCGATAAAACAATGACAGAAGAAGAAGAAGAAGGAGGAGGAAGAGGAGGAGGAGGAGGAAGAGGAGGAGGAGGAGGAGGAGGAGGAGGAGGAGGAGCTAAAGGCCACAGCTTCTATTCATCTATTTTTAAACGCGTCATGGTGACGGATTGAAGCCGTCAGTCAACATCCATCATCCTCAACACACTTACTGCCTCTGTGAGGACATTCATCAACAGAACACACACACATGTAAAACCTGAACCTGGACCTGAATCTGATCTGAAACCTGAATCTAAAACCACATCTGGACCCTCAAACTGCCCCCTGAAGATTAGTACCAAAGTGAGGACCAGAAACAAGGTCTGGAACTGTGACTGGTCCTCACAAGCATAGACACACACACCCAGACACACACACTCTGATCTGAATGCATGAAAACATGTGGAGGACAAACAGCCTGATTTGTTCGACCTCCGACCTCCGAACAAACACACTGATTGGAAACACATCCATCACACACACACACACACACACACACACACTGGGTGGGAGTGTGTGTGTGTGTGTGTGTGTGTGTGCTGCAGCAGTGAAAGCAGCCAATCACAGGCCTCCTTTACACAAACAGCCTCCTTACAGCAGAAACACTGAAGGAGAGACCAGGTTTTCACTGGACACAAAGACCAGAACCTGAACCAGATCCTCGGATCACCACCCTCATAGTCACAACATCACATTCTGTAATAGGTTTATAGTCCAGTAAATAACCAACTAACTACAGGAGGAACCACCGTCCCCCCAAACCAGTCCAAGACCAAGACCAAAACAAAGTTTGAAACCAGTCCACAAATCAGACCAAAACCAGTCTAAAACAAGTCCAGAACCAAGACCCAAATAAGATCAAAACAGTTGTAGTAGCCAGTTAATAACCAGCCTTAAAACAAGGATAAAACAAAGTCTGGAACCAGTCCAGGACCAAGTCGACAACCAACCAAAAACCAAGAGTAGAAGCAGTGTAAAACTAGTCCAAACCAGGTCAGAAACCAGTCCAGAACCATGTCACAGATCAGCACAAAACTAAGTTAGAAACCAGTCCAGAAATCAGACCAAGACCACTGCTAAACCGAAGATAAAACCAGTCTAAAACTAGGTCAGAAACCAGGCAAAACCCAAGTCTTAAACCGGTACAAAACCAAGTCCAAAGCAAAGTTCGAAACCAGTCCAGCAATCAGACCAAAACCAGTCTTAACTCAAGGATAAAACCAGTCTGAAACCAGTCCTGAACCAAGACCCAAATAAGACAGAAACAACTGTAGAAGCCGGTTAATAACCAGCCTTAAAACAAGGATAAAACGCATTAGAAACTAGTCCAAACCCAAGTCCGGAACCAGTCCAAAACCAAGTATAAAACCAACAAAGACCAAGAGTAGGAGCAGTGTAAAATTAGTCCAAAACCAGGTCAGAAACCAGTCCAGAACCACGTCACAGATCAGCCTAAAACTAAGTTAGAAACCAGTCTTGACTCAAAGATAAAACCAGTCCAAGACCAAGTCCAAAGCAAAGTTCAAAACCAGTCCAGAAATCAGACCAAAACCAGTCCAGAATCAAGACCCAAATCAGACCAAAACAATTGTAGTAGCCAGTTAATAACCAGCCTTAAAACAAGGATAAAACAAAGTTCAGAACCAGTCCAAAACCACGGGTAAAACCACCCAAAAACCAGGAGTAGAAGCAGTGTAAAACTAGTCCAAACCAGGTCAGAAACCAGTCCAGAAATCAGACCAAGACCACAGTAGAGGCCAGTTAATAACCAGCCTTAAAACAAGGATAAAACCCATTAGAAACTAGTCCAAAACAAAGTCCAGAACTAGGCAAAAACCTTTGTCCAAAACCAGTCCAGAGCACAGTTTAAACCAGTATAAAACCAGTTCCAAACCAAGAGAAAGAACGGTCCAGAATCAAGTTCATAACCAGTCTGAGGTGGAGGTAGAAACCAAGTCAAAAACTAATTTAGAAACAAGAGAAAACCCGTCCAGAGCCGGTCCAGAACCAGGCCAGACACCAGTCTGAAGGCCAGCAGCAGGTTTACATCAGTGAGTGACCAGACCGTCTGGAGGTCAGAAACAGAGACCAGGACCTCCATGTTTCCATCCAGAAGACCACCAGAGAACCAGAACAGAGAAGAACGTGTGTTTAACCAGTTTAACTCCAGACTGAACCACCTGATCTCATGTTGAAGGTTGAATGAAGGTCAGAGTGAAACAAAGACGGTGAACCTTCAGAACCCAGCTGTGGAGCAGATCTTCAGTCCATCTGGAACCTCCTCCATCTCCGCTGTTTGTTCTGAGGTTCTCATTTACACACTTTAATGATCCGGTTTGTCCTTCATCCTGCAAACCTCCACGTTCTTTACTCGCTTCATTATCCTGGAGGATCTAACGAAGGCCTTCACATCCATCAGCAGGAGGAGGAGGAGGAGGAGGAAGAGGAAGAGGAGGAGGAGGAGGAGGAGGAGGAGGAGGAGGAGGAGGAGGAGGAGGAGGAGGAGGAGGAGGAGGAGGAAGAGGAGGAGGAGGAGGAGGAGGAGGAGGAGGAGGAGGAGCTCCTGCAGAGAACATGCAAATGTGTTCCTCAGCGTTTCTGCATTAATGAGCCCAAAATAGAACCTCGCCCTCCGAGAACGTCGGTCTCAGCCGTGACACCGAATCAGCTGCTTCACTTTACGTCAGCGACACACTTTCCTGCTGACCTGGTTCCTCGACGTCCTGGAGAACCCGATACACGGACCCATTACTGCAACGACGAGTTCTGACCGGAACAGACGCCAGAATGTGGGTCAGTAAGACTCAACCGGGTCCCTGCAGAACAGCATCAGCCTGCAAAACAGATACTGGAGTTCTGATGACAGGTAAAGGTTCTGGTGGTCTCTGAGGAGGGTCAAAGGACCTTACAGGGGGTTCTGGTGCACCTTTAAGAGAGCTTACGGAGAAACTGGAGGTTCTTGGGGTCTTTGAAGATGTGTAGTGGTTCTAGTAGTCAGTCAGGAGGTGTTTTAGAGGTTTTGATGGTCACTGAGGAGCTGTAGAGGGTCTTGTAGTCGGTTCTACTGCACCTTTAGGAGAACAAATCGGAGGTTCTTGTGGTTGTTTGAAAGGTTGTTGAGGTACTAGTTGTCAGTCAGGTGGCCTGTAAGAGGGTCTCATGGATACTGAGGAGGTTTAAAGGGTCTATTGAGGTGGTTCTACTGCGCCTTCAGAAGATCTAAAGGATAAACTGGAGGTTCTTGGGATCTTTGAAGAGGTGTAGTGGTTCTAGCAGTCAATCAGGAGGTTTTTTAGAGGTTCTGATGATCGCTAAGGAGCCCTAGAGGGTCTTGTAGTCAGTTCTACAGCACCTTTAGGAGATCTAATGGATAAACTTGAGGTTCTTGTGGTTATTTAAAAGGTTGTAGAGGTTCTAGTGGTCAGTCTGGTGGCCTGTAAGAGGGTCTTATGGATACTGAGGAGGTTTAGAGGGTCTACTGAGGTGGTTCTACGGCACCTTTGGATCTTTGAAGATGTGTAGTGGTTCTCACAGTCAGTCAGGAGGTTTATTTAGAGGTTCTACTGGTCCCTGAGGAGGTTTAGAGGGTCTTGTAGTTGGTTCCACTGCACCTTTAGGAGAACCTTTATCTAATGGATAAACTGGAGGTTCCTGTGGTTGTTTAAAAGGTTGTAGAGGTTCTAGTGGTCAGTCTGGTGGCCTGTAAGAGGGTGTGATGGATACTGAGGAGGTTTAGAGGGTCTATTGAGGTGGTTCTACTGACCTTTAGAAGATTTAATGGAGAAACTGGAGGTTCTTGGGATCTTTGAAGAGGTATTTTGGTTCTAGCAGTCAGTTAGGAGGTTTTTTGGAGGTTCTGATGGTCACTAAGGAGCTGTAGAAGGTCTTACAGTTGGTTCTACTTCACCTTTAGAAGATCTAATGGATAAACTGAAGGGTCTTGTGGTTGTTTAAATGGTTGTAGAGGTTCTAGTGGTCTCTGAGGAGCTGTAGAGGGCTTTGCAGTGGGTTATACTGCACCTTTAGGAGAACAAATTGGAGGTTCTTGTGGTTGTTTAAAAGGTTGTAGAGGTTCTAGTGGTCAGTCAGGTGGCCTGTAAGAGGGTCTCATGGTCACTGAGGAGGTTTAAAGGGTCCTTTGAGGTGGTTCTACTGCACCTTTAGAAGATTTAATGGATAAACTGGAGGTTCTGGTGACTGTTGAGGAGGTTATAGAGGTTCTGGATGTGGTTCTAGTAGTCCCTGGGTGGAGTTTCTGATGAACACTGAGGACCTGGGGTTGACGTCACCCTGCTCCACTGTTTTATAGTGGATATTTTTGGCACCTTTGCTGTCAGATTTTCAGTTGTTCAGGGATTCTTGTTTCTACAGTGTCGTCCACAAACCAGTGGACTCCATCACCGTGGTTACGTCCATCTTCTACATCCAGTTCATGATCTTCACCGACTGACAAACCTCTGGAACCTCTAAAGAACCAAACAGAACCCTCTAAACGTCAGAGCTGGGCTGGATCTGATGAGCAGGCTGAGGAGCGCTTCACCGTCCTCCATCCTTACGTCGCTAATCCTCCGCTCAGATAAGAGATTCCACCTGCTTATCGCTTCACGTCTTAATTACAAACCCTTCGGTCGGCACAGCGAGGAGCTCTCGACCTGCGATCCGATCAAAGGCGAGTCGCATCCAGAGCGTTTAGAGGATCTCAGCAGGATGTAAAACACCGAGTTCAGATCAGGGAGGTGAAGCCGCTCATTTAAACACTGAATCTACAGAAGCAACCACGTGGAAACCTGCTGGAAGCTGGTCGCCTGCAAAACTGGAGACGCTGCAGTCGTTTATTTGCAGGTTTTGTTCGTTCTGATATATTTAGTGAACTTTACTTCTTAAAATTAAGATGTTTGGAGCCACAAGGACTCCTCTTAGAGCTGCCTGCTTCACCAGAATGAGCCACTGGAGGTGAAGAGCCTCGGTCAGGGAGGTGACCAAGAACCCGATGGTCAGTCTGACAGAGCTCCAGCGATGGGAGAACCTTCCAGAAGGACCCCACCAACCAGGCCTTTATGGTAGAGGGGCCCCTCAGTACAAAGCACATGACAGCCAGTGGGCACCTTGTTAGAAGAATTGTGCTTATGTAAGAAATTATTCTTATTAGGTAATCATTGAGTGACAGTCAGGACTTTAAAGTCTACATGTCAGCAACCATGAATCACCATAAAACATTCCAAGCTGTATGTACTCACAGTAAAGAACACAGAGAACTGACCCAGTAAGATTGTGTAAGTGACTCTTATCTTATTCTGACTCTTGTACTGATTGTTTACCAAATAAAAGAGCCAAGGACAGACGGACTACCAGAGAGCTGGAATGCTGTAGTGATGCAAACTGCAGAGCTGTAGTGTCCGTTCTCTCCTTGTGCACAAGTAAAATACTTGAGCTCTGAGTGCTGTCTTCCTTCCTGTGCTGTGTGTATTTTCAGGTTTTGAACCTAAAACACACCTAAAGGACTCTCAGACCACAAGAAACAAGATTCTCTGGTCTGATGAAACCTAGATGGAACTCTTTGGTCTGAATGCCGAGCGTCATGTCTGGAGGGACCCAGGTACCGCTCATCTCCTGGTCGATACCATCCCTATAGTGGAGCACGGCGGTGGAGGCATCATGCTGAGGGGTGGCAGGAACTGGGAGATGAAAGCAGCGAAGGACAGAGAGATGCCTGCAGAGCTCTGGACCTCAGACTGGACTGAAGGTTCCCCCTCCAACAGGACGACGACCTGAAGCACAAAGTCGAGACGACAACGGAGCAGCTTCAGGACTAGTCTGAGTGTCTCAACCAGAACCTGGACTTAAACCTGATTAACAGATGTGCACCGACGCTCCTCATCCAACCTCACTGAGCCTGAGAGGAGGAAGACTGGGAGAAACAGATCCAGGAGTTCAAAGCCTGAAGCATCATAGCAGGAAGACTGGAGGCTGTGATACTGATGTACATGTGATACCTGAGTGCTTTAATCTGAATACATTTCCTTCGGTTTGTGTGTAGAATTCGAGGCTGTAACATGACAACATGTGGAGGACGTGGAGACTCTGTGTTTTAGTTTCTGCACCACCGTTAGCATGACGAGCCTCCGTTAGCTCATTAAACCTCATCAGAACCTCATCAGAACCTCATCAGAACCTCTGCATCCTCCTGATTGTTCTGATCATTTGATAAACAACAAAATAACTATTAAGCTCCAGGAAACTCAACCTCAATTAACAGAAGTGGTTAAAACATAAATTGCTGTTTTTAATCCCAGTTCTTATCTTTCCACCGCCGCTGATTCTCCTTTAGTCGAATGAAGCCAGGAAACCCTGCAGGAACCGTTTTCTCAGGATGTTTTTAACCGACTTAAAGGAGATGAACTATATTAAGTAAAAACTCTGCACTGGGCTGTAAAACAGGAGCTCCCTGCAGGATGGAAACACCTGATTTCCTGAACATCAGCAGAGAATTCGACGTTAAAACCAGGTTGTAGATCCTCAGATGAAGTTTTTCTGCACTCTGAGTTCCTGTTTTCTGCTAAATGTGATCACTGAGCCTCCATATTTGATGTTTTATGGGGTTTTATGTCTTCGCTATGATTTCTCCACAGCCGAGTTCTGCTCTTGATGTCGGTCCAGTTAATTAAAAACCGCGTTTAATCGTTGGTTCATGCTTTAAAGTGAAAAGCATCAAACCAAAGCGAGTTCTCTGCTTCAACCTTTCATATATTTGACCTCAATCATTTTGTCAAACTGCAGCAGGAGCATGAAAAGGAGAAATAAAGCTCCCAGACGTCAGAAGAACCCGTCAGGATGATGTCTTCTTCAAGGAACCTGGAGTCTCTCTGTCTGTTTAGGACCTGGAACGATGATCCGTCTGTGAGAGAATGGATATTGATGTGGGAACAGAAAGCGATCGATCGGCTCACAGCAGCTTAATCGCAGCGAAGCCGAACAGAGATGCATCAAAACACCGATCTGCTCTCAGATCTGCAGCCATTTATAAGAGCGGACAGATAATCCATGAGCTCCCGCCGGGCCTCCAGAACCCCCAGCTGTCCTGCTGATCGCCTCCCAGGATCGATGCATCCAGCTGGAGCTCCATCGATGTATTGATCTGTTGATCGGGTCTAACTGGGCTCCCAACACTTCATCCTTCATGCTGTCGATGCAGACGAGCGCCGTCAGTTCCTTTAAGGTTCCGATCAGCAGAACGTCTGGATGAAGGACGGCGTCGGGAGGCGGTCCGACTTGTTGCCGCGGTGACTGATGGAGACACATTCATCTTGTCGTGTCTCATTAAACAACTCAGACTCATTAAAACACGACGCTTCGCTGTTCCGGCCTGATGAATGAGTTTGTTGTTCGCTGAGGAACGTTCCTCGTCTTAATGAGATCAGGGCTCAGCGTTGACTCCTCCAGGTAAACAACAAGCTGCGGTCCTGTTCTACAGACGACGGTTCAACGCTAACAAACCTCAGGAACACGGATTAGAACAGAGGTTTAGCTCAGCGTCTGGAGAGTTCTGTGTATCGATATCATTATTTTTATTGATCAATAAATAAAATGCTCCACTTTAACTCTGATGCAGCGTCCTCTCTGTCTGCTGTCACTCTATGACCTCAGCGAAGCCCCGCCCACAGCTCAATCTGATTGGTTACACGTCCAGAGCAACAGCCAATCAGTGAAAGCGATTGTTTACACAGAGAGACCGATGAGCACATCGCCCAGGTTACCTGTTAAACTAAAAAATAATTCAGCTGTTGGTTTCGGTGCAGCTGGAACTGATTCTGCCAACAATGCTAGGCTAATGCTAACACTGAGAGGTTAGCTGTGCCTCTTAGCTTGTGGCTAACTCTAACTGACGGACTCGTCTCTCTGCAGAGACACAAAAACTGAAGAAGAAGCACAAACGACTCCACTAACCAGGATATTAGCTGCTTTCATAGCGGCTAATGCTATGCTAACGGCTAACAGCTGAGTTAGCAGCAGCCACAGATTACTCCAAAACAATTGTTTATAATCTCACACATATAAAACGTTAAATTCAGACAGACTGGTTTGTTAAATGAGAGATATCCTGCATAATAACACAAGTTTACCAACAAAAATGTAATAAATGTGGTTTTGTCAGTGTAGAATATATAATAACCTGTCATGATGCAGCTTTTATCATCTCTGTTTGTCTAATTTTACTATTTATACATGTGTAAATATCCTTCATTAAACATTAAATAAAATACACGTCATCTCACCTAAAACTTATTGCTAGAAAATGTATTTTAATTATAGTTAATAGGTTGGATTCCTTTATTTTACAGCATTTTTTGTGCCTCGGGTGACGGAATATAGTGTGTTTTCTTTTACAGTTACTTATTTACAGTTTGTTTAATGAAGTTTCATGTTTTATACAGTTTGTCATCCTGATTGTTTTTCCTCAGTGGTTTTAAATGAGTCCCACCTGCAGAGCTCCTGACTAACTCTGCTGTGCTGTTGTTGGCGGCGCTGCAGTGCATGCTGGGAAACCCTGATAAATAATTCAGTGAGACTCTTTGCAAACACGCAGAGGCGGCGTGTTTTTACAGCTAATTAATTAGCTGCTGGCAGGTAATAACAGGAAGCTCCGCCTCCTTCTGTCCTGATTTATCTCACCTGTCACCCCCTCCTCCCCCCACCTGCTGACTCTGTGAGACTCAACCAGAAACACCTGAACTGGAATCTTTGACCTTCTGAACTCTAAACGTCACATTTCACTGAGTCGAAAGTCTGATTGAGCTCGTCTGACTCGAGTCTGACCAGACAGAAATCTAGTTTAAGATTCTACAGCTTTGTTGTTTCTTTGTGGTTGTTTTGTGTCTCTTTGTTGTTGTTTTGTGTCTCTTTGTGGTTGTTTTGTGTCTCTTTGTTGTTGTTTTGTGTCTCTTTGTTGTTGTTTTGTGTCTCTTTGTTGTTGTTTTGTGTCTCTTTGTTGTTGTTTTGTGTCTCTTTGTTGTTGTTTTGTGTCTCTTTGTTGTTGTTTTGTGTCTCTCTGTTGTTGTTTTGTGTCTCTTTGTTGTTGTTTTGTGTCTCTTTGTTGTTGTTTTGTGTCTCTTTGTTGTTGTTTTGTGTCTCTTTGTGGTTGTTTTGTGTCTCTTTGTTGTTTTGTGTCTCTTTGTTGTTGTTTTGTGTCTCTTTGTTGTTGTTTTGTGTCTCTTTGTGTTGTTTTGTGTCTCTTTGTTGTTGTTTTGTGTCTCTTTGTTGTTGTTTTGTGTCTCTTTGTTGTTGTTTTGTGTCTCTCTGTTGTTGTTTTGTGTCTCTCTGTTGTTGTTTTGTGTCTCTTTGTGGTTGTTTTGTGTCTCTTTGTTGTTGTTTTGTGTCTCTTTGTTGTTGTTTTGTGTCTCTTTGTTGTTGTTTTGTGTCTCTCTGTTGTTGTTTTGTGTCTCTTTGATTTTGTTTTGTGTCTCTTTGTTGTTGTTTTGTGTCTCTCTGTTGTTGTTTTGTGTCTCTTTGTTGTTGTTTTGTGTCTCTTTGTTGTTGTTTTGTGTCTCTTTGTTGTTGTTTTGTGTCTCTCTGTTGTTGTTTTGTGTCTCTTTGTTGTTGTTTTGTGTCTCTTTGTGGTTGTTTTGTGTCTCTTTGTTGTTGTTTTGTGTGTCATTGTTGTTGTTTTGTGTCTCTTTGTGGTTGTTTTGTGTCTCTTTGTTGTTGTTTTGCGTCTCTTTGTTGTTGTTTTGTGTCTCTTTGTGGTTGTTTTGTGTCTCTTTGTTGTTGTTTTGTGTCTCTTTGTTGTTGTTTTGTGTCTCTTTGTTGTTGTTTTGTGTCTCTTTGTTGTTGTTTTGTGTCTCTTTGTGGTTGTTTTGTGTCTCTTTGTGGTTGTTTTGTGTCTCTTTGTTTTGTTTTGTGTCTCTCTGTTGTTGTTTTGTGTCTCTTTGTGGTTGTTTTGTGTCTCTTTGTTTGTTTTGTGTCTCTTTGTTGTTGTTTTGTGTCTCTTTGTTGTTGTTTGTGTGTCTCTTTGTTGTTGTTTTGTGTCTCTCTGTTGTTGTTTTGTGTCTCTTTGTTGTTGTTTTGTGTCTCTTTGTGGTTGTTTTGTGTCTCTTTGTTGTTGTTTTGTGTCTCTTTGTGGTTGTTTTGTGTCTCTTTGTTGTTGTTTTGTGTGTCTTTGTTGTTGTTTCGTGTCTCTTTGTGGTTGTTTTGTGTCTCTTTGTTGTTTTGCGTCTCTTTGTTGTTGTTTTGTGTCTCTTTGTGGTTGTTTTGTGTCTCTTTGTTGTTGTTTTGTGTCTCTTTGTTGTTGTTTTGTGTCTCTCTGTTGTTGTTTTGTGTCTCTTTGTTGTTGTTTTGTGTCTCTTTGTGGGTTTTTTTGTCTCTTTGATGTTGTTTTGTGTCTCTTTGTGGTCAGTTTGTGTCCTTTTTGACCAGAAACAAACTTCTTTCACATAAATACTGAGTTTATGTGTAGATTTATACGCCATAAAACACCTCACTCTGTGTGTGTGTGTGTGTGTGTGTGTGTGTGTGTGTGTGTGTGTGTGTGTGTGTGTGTGTGTTTGTTTTGGCTGTTTGTTCACTTTGGTCTCTGTTCAACAGATTAAAGAGCCAAAAGGC
Source organism: Dascyllus trimaculatus (assembly GCA_024666655.1). NCBI lineage: Eukaryota > Metazoa > Chordata > Actinopteri > Pomacentridae > Dascyllus > Dascyllus trimaculatus. Next base: position 1,023,164 of record CM045465.1, on the reverse strand, counting down.
TTCAGTGGCAGTTTAATCATCATGTCTGATCCTTTAACCCTGCAGCTACACAATACATGATAATCCACTTTAACACACACACACACACACACACAGACACACACACACACACACACACACACACACACACACACACACACTCACTCGGAGACAGACGCTGGCAGGATGCTGGAGTTTCATGACTCATATTTCAGGAGGGATTTTGGGGTTTTAACATTTTTCCTTCAGTCTGTTTATTTTTCTGTTTCTGCTTTTAGTCTTAAAGACCCGAAGATCCTCCTCAGAACCACCAGAACCATCAGAACCACCAGAACCAGCAGAACCATTAGAACCATCAGAACCTTCAGAACCATTGGAACCATTGGAACCATCAAAACCTTCAGAACCACCAGAACCACCAGAACCATTAGAACCACCAGAACCATCAGAACCAGCAGAACCATCAGAACCACCAGAACCATTAGAACCATTAGAACCACCAGAACCATCAGAACCACCAGAACCAATGGAACCATCAGAACCTTCAGAACCATTGGAACCATTGGAACCATCAAAACCTTCAGAACCACCAGAACCACCAGAACCAGCAGAACCATCAGAACCACCAGAACCATTAGAACCATTAGAACCACCAGAACCTTCAGAACCATTGGAACCATTGGAACCATCAAAACCTTCAGAACCACCAGAACCACCAGAACCATTAGAACCACCAGAACCATCAGAACCAGCAGAACCATCAGAACCACCAGAACCATTAGAACCATTAGAACCACCAGAACCATCAGAACCACCAGAACCATTGGAACCATTGGAACCATCAGAACCTTCAGAACCATTGGAACCATTGGAACCATCAAAACCTTCAGAACCACCAGAACCAGCAGAACCATCAGAACCACCAGAACCATTAGAACCATTAGAACCACCAGAACCATCAGAACCACCAGAACCAATGGAACCATCAGAACCTTCAGAACCACCAGAACCATCAGAACCACCAGAACCAGCAGAACCATTGGAACCAATGGAACCATCAGAACCTTCAGAACCACCAGAACCAGCAGAACCATTGGAACCAATACAACCACCAGAACCTCCTGGTCCTCCATCTCCAGAACATCCATCACTGATCAGAGTTCTACCTCCAGACTATGAAGGTCTCCTTGAAGTCCATAGAGGGGGGTCCACATGGATCAGAACCTCATCAGTCCAGCAGATAGACACATGACATGTAGGAGGAACAACACACTGGAGTTCTGGTAGAACCTGGACCCAGATCAGTTTACATCCATCCAGGAGTCTCAGTCTGAACTACACCTGGTTTAGTTCATGTCCTCTAGAACCAGCTGTAGCATCAGTATTATGGGATGTATCGTGGTTTCATGTTCAGACTAAACTGAATCAATGGTTCCTTGAGGTCCACAAGAACCTTTTTGAAGGTTCTCTGAGGCGTCTTAAAGAACAATCTGGAGAAAGACCTCCTTAATTCCTGCTGAAGTTCTTTGGAGAACCATTTCTGATGTTTCTTTGTGGAACCTTTTGCCAACGTTCTGTGGAGCACTGAAAGAACCATTAATCCAAACCATTGTTGATGGTTCTTGAAGGCACCACTTTGGTTTTGATTTGAATAATGGTTCTTCAGTAAAGGCTTGAAGAACGAGTCCCTGAAGAACCCATTTTAACTAAAGTTCTTTAAAGAGCAGTTTGTTGTGTCAAAAGGAACCTTTTTGGTGTTTCTTTGTGGCTCCTTAAAGAACCTTTAAAGGTGTGGTTTCTTACACCTTTGCTCTACTTTTATCGAGCAGCATTTATGGGAAGGAACCACTCTGATGTTTCTTAGTAGCACCTTTGGAGGTTCTTTAAAGAACCGTTTGAAGTTTAAGTAGACGACTTGATTGGTTTGTCAGGTTTTCCTTTTCTCCTTCCTTCAAGAACATTTGGCAAAGTCATCTTTTAAAAGAACCATTTGAAGAGACGTTCCTTTGAAGAACCTGTTTTAGCTGAAGTTCTTCAGAGCAGCATTTATGGTGCCTAAAGGAACCATTTTAAATGTGTTATGTAGGTTTGGGGTTCTTAAAAGAACTGATTGAACAAATGGTTCCTTGGAGAACCTCCTGCAAAAGTTCTTTGGTGCAGCAATCATAGCACATGAAGGTTGTTTGAAGCACCTTAAAGAACCATTTAAAGAAACGGTTCCTTAAAGAACGTGTCTTTGCTGGAGCTCCAAGGGAACAATGGTTCTTCAGATGGTTCTTCAGGTGGTTCTTCAGGTGGTTCTTCTGAGACACTGAGGAAATGGTTCCGTTAGAAGCAGGTTGGAACGTATAAACGAAGACAGAAGGTCTCCAGGGTTCCTGTTGAAGGTTCCAGCAGAACGTTTCTGGGTGAAGAACGAAGGTTTGGGCTCAGATGTTTGAGGACCAAAGAAACACTGAGGAGAACCAGACGCTGTTTAACGGAACATGAAGAACCAGCGAACCAGCGGCCCTCAAACCAAGACTCTCTGGGTCTACGGTCACATGACTTCATTAGTGTGTGTGTGTGTGTGTGTGTGTGTGTGTGTGTGTGTGTGTGTGATCAGTGTGTGTCTATGTGTGTAATCAGTGTGTGTCTATGTGTGTGTGATCAGTGTGTGTCTGTGTGTGTAATCAGTGTGTGTCTATGTGTGTGTGATCAGTGTGTGTCTGTGTGTGTAATCAGTGTGTGTCTATGTGTGTGTAATCAGTGTGTGTCTATGTGTGTGTGATCAGTGTGTGTCTATGTGTGTGTGATCAGTGTGTGTCTATGTGAGTCGGCGTCCGATGAGGTTTAAATTAATTGGATTAAAGCTCATTAAAGGTTTTAGAGAACAGAAGAAGAAAATCATTTAAAGAGAACCGACGAAGAAAAGACTTTAATCTGCTTCTAACAGACACTGACAGACACACAACGTCACACAACCTACACACACACACAACCTACACACACACACACTGATCACACAGACACATCACACACACACTGACAGACACACAACGTCACACACATTTCAAACTAACCTACAGTGTGAATTGTTTAAACTGAGGTTCTTTAAGGAACCACTGAAGGTTTCAGAACAAACACCAGAAGGTTCCTTTAGGCACCATAAATGATGCTTTAAAGAACTTTAGCAAGAACGTTCTTTAAGGAACATCTCACCTCACTCAGATGGTTCTCTATAGAACAGCCAAAGGTTCCTCCAGGTACCACAAATGATGTTGCAGCAACAGGTTCTTTAAAATCCTGAAGAACCATCTGAAGAACCATTTCTTGCATTGAACCAAGAAGCCATCAGAAAATGGTTCCCTTGGAGCTCCAGCAAAGATACGTTCTTTAAGGAACCATTTCTTTAAATGGTTCTTTAAGGTGCTTCAAACAACCTTCAAACAGTGGTTCCTTTCAGTGAACCAAAGAACTTTCACAGTAGGTTCTCCAAGGAACCATTTGTTCAATCAGTTGTTTTAGGAAACCCCAAACCTACTTAACACATTTAAAATGGTTCCTTTAGGCACCATAAATGCTGCTCTGAAGAACTTCAGCTAGAACATCAGGCTCTTCAGAGGAACATCTCTTCAAATGGTTCTTTAAAGAACAACCAAGGACACCTCATAAACCCAATCAAAGGTTCCTTTAGGTTCCGGAACTGTTGATCAAATGTGAGAATTTGCAGCAGCTCTGGGCTCCTTCCACTAGAACAGATGATAACTTCTGAAGAACCATCAGCAAAGAAGTTCTTCATGAGGCTCTTCTAAAGAACCCTGATGGTTCTGTGTTCTGCTGGTTCTCCTCAGCAGACTGAAGGATGAAGAGGTCAACTAAAGAACCTTTTTCATTTCCTCCAGTCAGAAAAGTTTCTCCTTCGCTTGGAGCAGAAAAGTTTTCTGCCGATGAGGAAATGATGGAGACAAACGAGGACGAAGGTAATGATGCTGATTCTACAGAGAACGGTTCAGAGGTTCTGTTGGAGACAGGAAGTATGAACTGAGCTGGTTCTGCTCTGATACGTTCTGCTGCAGGGAGAACCCAGTACAGAACCCAGAGTCCATCAGATTCACGATGGTTAGTTCACTGTCTGTTCTAACGGTGGGAGAATCCAGCGCCTGTGTGTGAAACAGAGTCTAGAGGAGGTTCTGGATTCATCGTGACGATTCAGGTTCTGTGTTTAATCTGATTCAGTTTAACGTCACAGAAACAGAAAATAACAAACGTTCCTGTGTCGGTGGGTTCATGGTTCCCAGGAGGTGAACCATGATTAGATGGTTCTTTGAGGGAACTCTGCTGGTTCTAAAATAATGGTTCCTTCATTAATCTATTTTTGACAGTTCTGGTCTCTGAAGGAACCCTTTCTGTTTGGTTCTCTGAGCGTCTTAAAGAGCCATGTGAAGAAAAATGGTTCCTAGAATGTACCTCTGCAAAAGTTCTGTGGAGGGGTTTGGGTTTTAAAGCAGTGGTCTGCAACCTTTTCTACACCACAGACCGGTTTCAAGCAAGACGGTGTTCTATGGATGATAATGTGAAGCACGGTGGTGGCAGCATCATGATGTGAAGCACGGTGGTGGCAGCATCATGATGTGAAGCACGGTGGTGGCAGCATCATGACGTGAAGCACGGTGGTGGCAGCATCATGACGTGAAGCACGGTGGTGGCAGCATCATGACGTGAAGCACGGTGGTGGCAGCATCATGGCGTGAAGCACGGTGGTGGCAGCATCATGACGTGAAGCACGGTGGTGGCAGCATCATGACGTGAAGCACGGTGGTGGCAGCATCATGATGTGAAGCACGGTGGTGGCAGCATCAGCATGATGTGAAGCACGGTGGTGGCAGCATGACGTGAAGCACGGTGGTGGCAGCATCATGACGTGAAGCACGGTGGTGGCAGCATCATGACGTGAAGCATGGTGGTGGCAGCATCATGACGTGAAGCATGGTAAGCATCATGACGCAAGCACTGTGGCAGCATCATGATGTGAAGCACGCAGCATCATGATGTGAAGCACGGTGGTGGCAGCATCATGATGTGAAGCATGGTGGTGGCAGCATCATGACGTGAAGCACGGTGGTGGCAGCATCATGACGTGAAGCACGGTGGTGGCAGCATCATGATGAAGCACGGTGGTGGCAGCATCATGACGTGAAGCACGTGGTGGCAGCATCATGACGTGAAGCACGGTGGTGGCAGCATCATGACGTGAAGCACGGTGGTGGCAGCATCATGATGTGAAGCACGGTGGTGGCAGCATCATGATGTGAAGCACGGTGGTGGCAGCATCATGACGTGAAGCATGGTGGTGCAGCATCATGGTGTGAAGCACGGTGGTGCAGCATCATGACGTGAAGCACGGTGGTGGCAGCATCATGACGTGAAGCATGGTGGTGGCAGCATCATGACGTGAAGCACGGTGGTGGCAGCATCATGACGTGAAGCACGGTGGTGGCAGCATCATGATGTGAAGCACGGTGGTGGCAACATCATGCCTAAATGAATAAAATGACTTTTTACCTTTTTGGAGTCTCTCCTTGTTTTCTAAGAATCTCTCCAGAGATGTTTGTTTTATTAATTTTGGTGGAAACGAGCTCAGACGGAAGTGACGGGAAGACGATCTAGTCATTTTTCAAAATAAAACACCCTGCGGACTCCACTGGGCATAAAATAAAAAGCATTATTATTCTCTCTGTGTGTCCCGGTATCGGTCCGACGCCTGGTGTTTGGGGACGACTCCTTTAGACGTTCCCAGAAGATGAACCATTTTTTATGGTTCTTTGAGGTCGGAGATGTTCCTTCATGAATCTGTTTGCTGAAGTTCTATGGAGCACAAAAAGAACCCATCTGAGGTTCTCTGAGGTTCTTTCAAGACGTATTTAAATGGTTCTACATGTTTGTACTGAACATGTTTTTGTGCCAGTTGCTTATTTTGCTTCTATTTATTTTATTTTTTACAGTTTTTCATGGACCAGCTTCCAGCAGATCGTTTGCTTTACAGATTTTAGTTTTCCTGTTTGTTCCTGTTCGGTTTCCGTCACTTTTACTGCGATACTTCCTCTTTTTTAACACTTTGTTTTCGCCCCGTCTTGGAGCACGTTTTCTTTTCCCTGCAGCCTCTTTTTTCAGAATAAATCTCTCGGCGCTGCAGCGGGACTCGGTTTGATCCTCGGAGGTTCAGTGACGCTGATAAAGCAGCCGAATCTGATCCCTGCTTCATTAATCGTCGCCTGTCAGAGCTGCAGCGGGATGGATGGAGGCCTGAGGGCAGGAAATAAAGGAGGAAGCGGTCCTGTCTCACCTCCCGCCACAATAAATCTCCTCTCCGCCCGTCTCCGCTCGTCTGATGTGACTAATTGAAAAGCCAGATGATGCGCTGCGGCGTCGACCTCTGACCTCGGAGGAAGCCGTCGGGTTCCAGGCGTGGAAATCGTCCTAATGAGCCGACGGACGTAAAACCAGAGCGCTGCAGAGTAATTACTGTAAACGGGTTTAAGTGGAGATCAGCTTCAGCCCAGCAGCAGCAAAACACGTCTATTATTTCCATAAATTATCCAGTATATAAGAACACACTGTAAAAAATGCTGCTAACTCCATGTTGTTGAATAATTTACCGCTAATACTCAGATTCTTTATTTTACTACAGATAATAATCAGCAAAATCACACATAAACTATTAATCTACACACAAACAGGTCTAAAAAGATTTACAGACGTGTATTTATTTAGTAGTAATTCTGACATATTTACAGTATTTTTTCTGCTTCTTAGTGTATCAGTGATGTTTACAGTCTGAGCTCCAACAGTAGAACCCTGAGGGGCTCCAAGGTTATTATTATTATCTGGTGGACTGTTGAATTGCATTTTGAGGCCCTAAACATGCTTGAAATGGCGTCTAACTTGGCGCGCCCATCAGACCTGGTGAAAAATTAATATTTTCGGGGAATTACACATGTGAATGGAAAAAAATGGCTCAATAGCGCCCCCTAGGAAATTTTAAAAAAAGGGCTGATAGTCAGTTAGTTTCACCTAGAGCTGTGAAATTCGCTACACATATGTATCATGACAAGACGCACAAAAAAGTCTCTAGAACCCATACCCACAATGCAACAGGAAGTCAGCCATTTTGAATTTACTGTCAGATTTTTGGCGATTTTTTCGAAAAATTTTCACATTTTCTAGAGCGAACTCGTCCCAGGGGGTAACTCCTACAGATCTCAGATTTGGCCGACATATACTGCAGGCATCGGTGAGCAAATAATAATAAAATGTTCCACTAAAGTATGAGGGCGTGGCCGTGGTGGCCCGCGACATTTGCCGTTTTGCCATGAAAGAAACAGGAAGTGATGTCTAACTAACCTGTACATGCTCCAATCAGCCTCAAACTTCACAGGTGTGATCAGAGTCCAGGCCTCATAACAGTCACATGACCATATAAGGATAGCTCAGTCACATGACCATATAAGGATAGCTCAGTCACATGACCATATAAGGATAGCTCAGTCACATCACCATATAAGGACAGCTCAGTCACATCACCATATAAGGATAGCTCAGTCACATCACCATATAAGGACAGCTCAGTCACATCACCATATAAGGATAGCTCAGTCACATGACCATATAAGGACAGCTCAGTCACATCACCATATAAGGATAGCTCAGTCACATCACCATATAAGGATAGCTCAGTCACATGACCATATAAGGATAGCTCAGTCACATGACCATATAAGGACAGCTCAGTCACATCACCATATAAGGATAGCTCAGTCACATGACCATATAAGGATAGCTCAGTCACATGACCATATAAGGATAGCTCAGTCACATGACCATATAAGGATAGCTCAGTCACATGACCATATAAGGATAGCTCAGTCACAGTCAGTCTGATGCTGACATCACGCCATGAAACAGGAAGTGATGTCTAACTAACCTGGACATGCTCCAACCGGCCTCAAACTTCACATGCATGATTAAAGTCCGGCCCTGATGACAGCCTTATGGTTATATCCAGTCTCAGTCACTGATCAACATGAAGCAAAGACTCGTCCAACGCTGCTCACAGCTTTAATTACTAATATGTCTGTGGAGACTCTCAGTCATCCGGGTCATAACATCCTCGTGGGTTCAATCATAACATCTGGACTAGTTTGAGTTTGTAGATGTTTCACCTCTCGTCTTAGACAAGAGGTGAAACTAGAGAGGTGACGCTACAGTTGAAGCTACGAGGTTAATATAATGTTCTTTTTAACGTTTCCTTGCTGTGTTTTCATGACTGTGTTTCCTCTTTCTGGTAAATTGAGGTCACGTTTGCAGGAAGACGTCTCGGGATGATCGCTGCAGCTCGGAGGCGTTTTTTAAATGTTAGCTTTCAGGACTGAAGCCAAGCCGCTGTTTAAAAGCAGATCCAGGTTGGCTTCTTAACGTCGCTGCCAGCTGGACGACGAGTCGGAGAGTCTGAAACCAGAAAGTGGGTCTCCTCAGAGGAAGTCCAGGAGGGGAAGAAACTAACCAGCATCCCTCTGGTTCTTCTTCATCCTGCTTCTTTACGACGTAATAAAACAGAGACTGACTGTAAACAGCCTCCATCATGACTCCAGTTATATAGAAGATGATGGAAGCTCAGTGGACTCTGATGAAAGTCTCCTGTTTAACATGGAGGCAGAACTTTATAGGAAAACTTCATCACAGATACAGTCGAGGTTCCTGCTTCCTAAAACCAGATCAGATGTGATCCTGACGACTGAAACGCTCTGAAGGCTTCATCTAAAGAAGAAATGACTCAGAAAGTCTCCAAAGTGGCAGAAAATCACCCAAAACTTTAACAGAATCGTCCAGAAGGTCTCAAACTGTGGATCAAGTGACTTAATGATGGAGCTAAAGTCAAATAATTCAACGTGACTCTGATGTTTCTGAGGTAAATAAAAACAGCTGAATGTATTTGAGGTAAATACAGCAGCTGTTGTTGTTTGTTTGTTTGTTTGTTTGTTTTATAGTCTTTGGATGTACTTTTATCATATGTTCAGTTAATGGATCTTTTTTACACATAGGTCATCTGAGCCACTGGATTTTTAGTTTGTTTGTTTCAATGAACTGTTTTTAAAAAAGACTTTTGCTGGCAGCAGTTATTATATAATAACAATAATAATTAATAATAGCACATATTTTATGTAATCTTTTTACATGTATTTTTCTGGTAGCAAGGATGCCAGATTTAATGTTTTTGTTTGTTTGTTTGTTTTTACAGATTTTAATGTATCATATTTTCACTTATTTATTCATTTATTTTTTATTGTTTAATTTTTTTTTTACTGATTTCTGAACTGATTTTAAGTTTTTTGTCTGTAATATTATTATTATTAATAATAATATAATAATAATAATAATTGATAATAATATAATAATAATTATTAAGTATTATTATAATTAATTATAATAATAACAATAATTTAATGATAATAATAATAATAATAATAATAATTATTATTATTAATAATTTTTAATGTATTTTTTTCTGGTAGCAGAATGGGAGATTTATATTTCTTTTTTACAGTTTTTAATGCAACATTAAATACACCACATTTTCTTTTTATTTATTTATTTACCGATTTTTTAACAGACTTTTCTGGCATTTTTTAATGTCTTTTTTGTATTTTGTTTTTTTTGGGGTTTTTTCTGTCGGCTAAGACGTCAGATTTAATGTTTTTAAATGTTGTTGTTTACAGTTTTTATTGTGACATTTAATGCAGCAGGTTTTCATGTATTTATTTATTAATTTACTGATGTTTCAGCAGGTTTTATTTCTTTCTTTTTATTTCTCGTTTTCTGTTTTTAACCATTTTAAAGTGTATTTATAGTTTCATTAGTGAAAAAGAAAATAGTAAAGTTTGATTAAAGAAGAACCTGAGAACAAACGAGGTTTAAAGGCTGCAGAGCTTCAACAAACTTCTTCCCCTCGTTTAGAAGCAGCTTCTATCTGCTGGAACTGAGATCTCTGACTGTGTCGGCGGACAGTGAACGCCTCTCAGCTAAAAATAAGCTGCAGCAGATAAATGAGCGGCTTCGGTCTGAATCCTCAGAGATCAACTTGAACATGGAGCCGTCGTCCTCCTCTGCAGCTCCCCGGAAGATAAAAGGAGCCGAAGGTCAGGAATCAGAGGCAGGAGGAGGAAAGCGGGTCGCCGTTCCCTCTGAGACCCTCAATCAGCTGCTCCACAGATTCACCCTCAGAGTCGGACTGAATCTGAATCTGAGCGTGAACAAGACGAAGATCAGGACCAAGATTAGCGCAGAGATTTAAACCTGGAGGAGATTCTGGAGCCGCAACACAGAAAGACAAAGAAAGAGCCGAACAGACAGACGACTACTGGTCCTCTGTTGTGTTTAGTTCACTGATACATCCACAGAAGAACATATAAAACTGTAGAAATATATAATATAGAGACGCTGGCCTCCATAAGTCCTGGAACCTGGACTAAAACAAGATCATTTCAAGATTGTTTGACTTAACAAGATATTTAAGATGCGTTGTCTTAAAACACGTCCCTCCATCTGCTGAAATGTTACCTGGAAAGTGAATTTATCTTAAATCAAGTAGGTTCAGACAATTAGACTCAAAATAAGAGGAATAAACTGGTGAGATGTGGAGTTTTTACAGTGTTCTGTTGACAGTGAGGTCAAACCCAGTCAGTTTAGATTCTGACTCTCCTCCTCGGTTCAGTCGCAGCATCTTAAACCACGACCAGGATGACTGACTTCCACTTCCTGTCCTCCTCGTTAACGTCGGTCCCAACGAGGTTTTCTGAGTCACATGTGGGTTTATTTAAAGAACAGGAGCTGCAGCAGGACGGAGGGAGTCTGAGGAGTCCTCAGGGGCCGCGGAGTTAATTAAACACTGGCTTTAATGCAGCTGCATCCAGGCAGACGTCCGTCCATCTGCAGCCCAGATCCTCCGTTCAGCCTCCAGGACAAACAGCGAACAGTGAAAGTCCAGATCCTCTTCCTCTGAGGAGTCCAGCCTCAGAACCGAAGCTACCGGCTGAAGAACTGAGGCTGTGGTTCAGATCCTGGAGGAGACGTTCGCTGCAGCTCCGACGTTTTAAACTCAAACCCAGAAAGAGCTGCAACATTCCCCTCTGTTAGATCCTCAGAGGTTTATTCAGATGCAGCTTCACTAATGTTTATGAGGGTCTGAGTCCAGAACCCTGGTGGTTCCATCTGGAGGACTGTTGGATCGACATGTTGAGGCCCTTAAAATACTCTTAGATGTGTATAACTTGGCACGTCCATCAGACCTGGAGAAAAATGTAATATTCTGGGGGAATTTCACATGTGAATGGCAAAATGACTCAGCAGCGCCCCCTAGGAAATTTTAAAAAAGGGTTTATATTCAGTTAGTTTCACCTAGAGCTACGAAATTCAGTCCACAGATGTATCACAACAAGATGCACAAAAAAGCCTCTAGAACCCATACCCACAATGCAACAGGAAGTCGGCCATTTTGATTTTACTGTCAGATTTTTGGTGATTTCGGTGAAAATTTTCTAATTTTCTGGAGCGCACTCGTCCCAGAGGGCAACTCTTAAAGATCTTATATTTGTCCAGCATATACTGCAGGTGGTGGAGAGCAACAGTTATTAAAATGTTCCACTAAACTGTGAGGGCGTGGCCGTGGCAGTCTGTGGTGTTTTGGCGTTTTACCATTAAAGAAACAGAAAGTGGAATCTAACTAGCCTGTACATGCTCCAATCAGCCTCAAACGTTACAGGTGTGATCAGAGTCCAGGCCTCATGACAGTCACATGACCATATAAGGATAGCTCAGTCACATGACCATATAAGGATAGCTCAGTGACACGCCTATTCTGATGCTGACATCACGCCATGAAACAGGAAGTGATGTCTAACTAGCCTGTACATGCTCTAATCAGCTTCAAACTTCACATGCATGATCAAACTCCATCCCTGACAACAGCCTTATGGTTATATCCAGTCTCAGTCACTGACCAGCACGAAGCAAAGACCCGTCCAACGCTGCTCACAGCTTTAATTTAGTTTTAATCCTTTAAAGGAAAAATTACAAACCATGACACCTGTCCTGTTTTACATTCTCCTGTTTTAAACCAAACAAACAAACAAAACTGTCTATTTTCCCAAAGTCCTTTAATATTCAGATTTAAATGAACCAACATGTAAAACATAAATCCTTTCTTTGGCTTGTAATCTGATTTAGTTTTAGTTTAAAACCACAAACACACCAGTTGTTCTGTTGAAGTGGAGCTGATGAGGAACCAGCCTGTTTCTGTCTTTAGTTTATTTCCCTTTTGTCAGTTTTTACTTCAAAATTTGACTTATTTTCTTATTTTTGTTGATTTTAAATAGAAAAAAAGACAAATAGTGCTGTTTTACTGTTATTGGATATTAATGAAAAACAAAATATTAAAATGTTTAATATTTTTTATTGTCGGCTGTTTCTTTTTTTCCTTTGTGGTTTAAGAAAAGGATATTTTGTGGTGTGAAATAGAAACTAACAGCTGGAACACCGGGCCTCTTCTAGTGTTGTTCTGTAGTCAGATCAGATGCTGCAGTTTCCAGATGTTCCCTGAACGCCTCACAGACAGAGGAGCCTCTAGTCTCCATCACTGAGAGAAAAACACTAAAATAACTCAAATAATGTGACGTTTACCTGAAACCAGGTGAGCTGATCGACCTAAAGAGACACAAACAGCCTTAGATGAAGTCGGAGGTTCGTCACCTGCTGCCCTGATCTTTATCCAACATCCAAACATCCGTCTTCGACCTGAAGCCGCTCTGAGACACCGGATCGTCCAGCTTCATGCTCGAACTCCTCAAACCGTCGCTTCCTCCTGATTATTCTGATCTTTTTGAGTCGGCAGCAGAACTTTGATCCTCAGAGTGTCGGAGAAGCAGAATCTCACTGATACCAAGTGTGCAGTCAAACATGAGGCCGTGACGCCTTCAGGGCCCGACGTGGTGAATAATGTGAATAAAGACTCAGCAGCTTTAATCAGATAACAGCTCGGCCTTCTGGGAGATGTGGTTTCTGTTCAGGTCTTATCTGCTGCTGACTCGGACTTCTTAAACTCGTCGTTTTCACCATAAACCCTCCTAAAGAGCTGGTTTCTTCCTGTCGGCTCTCAGGAGGAGTTTAGAATAGGCAGATTCTTAATGAGAGGTTTTCACCGAAGGCTCTGATCTGGAGACTCTGAAGGACTCGTAGCCTCCGTCTGCTTCATCCCGTTGGAAGTAAACCAGTAGAGGCAGAGACCCGTTATGCTGTTAACAATCCTCCAACGAGGTCTGTTAATAAAACCCTGAAGAACAGCAGCATGTTTCCAGAAGAAGCAAACAAATGTCGAACCAATGAAATAAAAGCTGCGAGCGGCGTTAGACGAGTCCTTGCATCGTGCTGGTCAGCGACTGAGACTGGATGTAACCATAAGGCCGGACTTTAATCATACATGTGGAGTTTGAAGCTGATTAGAGCATGTACAGGTTGGTTTGACATCACTTCCTGTTTCATGGCGAGATGGCGAGCATCAGAATAGGCGTGTCACTGAGATATCTTTATATTGTCATGTGACTGTGATGAGGCCTGGACTCTGATCACACCTGAGAAGTTTGAGGCTGACTGGAGCATGTACAGGTTAGTTAGACATCACTTCCTGCCTCTTTAAACACCATGGGCCACCACGGCCACGCCCTCAAACTTTGGCAGAACATTTTAAAAGCTTTTGTTCACCAAGTCTGAGATTTGACAGTTACCCTCTAGGATGAGTTCACTCTAGAAGATGTAAAGTGAAAAGTAGAAGAACTGAGACCATTTTCTAGGTTTTTTTTTCGTGGATCTATATTCTAAAATTTTCATTTTTGATTTAAAGCTGAGAACAACAAAGGTTGCATCAGGACGTAGTTTTCAGGACACTGGGTTCACATAAATTGAGTCTTTTTACTATTTATATTACAATATTGTTCCATCTGTTAAAACCGTGAAGTATCCGCCTCTATGCAGATGACACCATTTTATACTTTTGAATTAAAATCAAAAACATTTTGATTTGAATTAAAATTGGTTTGTTTACAGCGTCGGACTGTAGAAGTAGAAGAATTGGGACCATTTTCCAGGTTTTTTTCGTGGATCTACAGTCTAATATTTTCATTTTTGATTTAAACCTGAGAACAACAAAGGTTGCATCAGGACGTAGTGTTTTTATTACACTGGACTGACATAAATGGAGTCTTTTTATTATTTACATTATAATATTGTTCCATCTGTTAAAAGCATGACGTATCCGCCTCTATGCAGATGACACCATTTTATACTTATATAAATCAAACAAATGTATAAACCTGCTCATCCTGTTTTATCTGTTCTGGATGTTTCATTAACTATTTTAGTTCACTCTGTAGACTTCTGCTGCCCTGCTTTCATTTTAATAAGTGTATTTGCTCCCTGGTCCACAATGAAATAAAACAAACAGCACGGTTAAATGAAACAGAACATTATTATAAAGTGAAGAATTAGTCGAAAAGCTGCAGATTAAACAACAAAGCAAAGGCTGTTTTCCAGCATTTAGCAGAGCAAAGATTAAACAGTGAGCTTTTCTCTCTGCGTTAAACATAATCAGATTTATTACAATAATCCTCACAAACACAGCCGCTGCTTTATCCTTATTCTACAGACATTAATATTAATGTTCTGTATTGACGGCTGATCTTAAGGGAGAACAAGTGTTTGCTGGTCGTCCAGTTGAGATTAAACCCAGTTTAATTGGATTTAAATGTAAATGAGGTGAAGTAAGCGCGAGTCAAACAGAGCCGCCGCTGCTTTTCTTCAGATGAGGTTTGAATGTCGGCAGCAGCATCCTTCACACGGCGTCAGTAATGAACAGCGCAGCCTGCAGCAGTTTGCTCTGCTGTTATTTATTGGTTTTTATCTGCTTGTCTCTCGGCTGCAGCTCCGGTTCATCATCCGGCTGAATATTCCACAGATACTCGCCGTTTGTTTGCTTTATGCTAAACAGGAACCTTGTGAGACAGAATAAAGGAAGCCAGCGGAGACGAGGACGGCGGCGCCAACGCCTCATAAAAATGCACATATTTCTGTCCCGACATGGTTCTGGTGACTCCTCGCTGCACTTCAGCTACAAACTGGTTCCGCTGCAGCCTCCGACTGTAAACCTGCATCAGGTGGAGCTGGAATAAGCAGATTTATGGGTGTTGTTGGGCAGAAACTCCACACTGATCTGTGTAGCACGCTGTGACCGAGAGGAAGGTAGAATATGCAGGTTTACGAGGCTGAGTTTAAACCAGCGTCCAGGACGAGAGGTGAAACGTTTTAGAGAAAGTCAAGCAAGTCCAGATGCTACAATAGAAACCCCGAGGAGAACCAGGACCTGGACGACTGAGGATCTTAAGGACTAATAAACCTTAAAGAACAGGTGTTTTCTACAAATACAGCCTTAACAACAGCAGCACTAAACACAGTAAAACACAAGTCAGTATCATTTAAATGTACTAACAGAACTCACATCATTACGTCCAGTAACTTCTGTATCTGATCCTGCAGTTCATCACCTGGACAGGTGAGCTGCTAACGTCATTCTCTTGTATTGTCTAACTGTATGTAGCCATGGTTGTCAGGTAGATTCACCTGCAGGCTGGTGGTGACGTTAAAAGTTGATCCCAGTTTCTCCTAAAGACATAAACTCTGGTTGGAGGTCATTAATCACCACAGAAGTCTTTGTCATGGTGCCCGTTGCAGCTAAACTCCTTAAGATGACTGTATTTGGTTTAAGAACACAAACAAGCCTTTTTTCCGTGTATCAGTATGATTATGAGATGCAGTCAGACCATTCCACAGCTCCTAAAACAGCTGGTCAGGTCTAACAAATACAACAATTATGACACAAAATGTTCTAAATACGTTGATATTTCAACAGTACTATAAATCAGCGATCTGCAACCTTTTTTGTACCACGGACCGGTTTCAAGAAAGACAGTTTTCTATGTACCGGTCATAGAGCGCGATGGTGGTGGCAGCATCATGATATGAAGCACGGTGGTGGCAGCATCATGGTGTGAAGCATGGTGGTGGCAGCATCATGATGTGAAGCTCTCCAGAGACATTTGTTTTTTATTAATTTTGGTGGAAACGAGCTCAGACGGAAGTGAAGATTTTCAAAATAAAACACCCTGCGGACTCCGACAGAAATAAAATAAAATGTTTCTACTCTTTCTGTGCGGTCCGGTACCAAATGACCCATGGTCCGGTACCGGTCCGAGTCCTGGTGGTTGGGTACCGCTTCTATAAAGTATCCAAGATCCAGGTTTAGTTCAAGGCGCCTCGATGTGTTTATGTTTTGAAGTCGTACGTTCCAGCTGGACGATACGGCAGGAAGCAGTACTTTGTGAGGATCGCTGCAACTTAAAGATTATACAAAGGACGTAATGTGGAGGCAGCATCGTTACCATAAGAAAACTGTTTGACAGCTTCACTTAAACGCATCAGGAGGTCGGTGGGTCCAGTTTAATGTGCATCAAGGTGAGATCGTTCATTTATCCCTGTTTATTTCTATTAAAGTGTAATGAATTATTTAGCTGTGTCCAATTCAGAGGCTGCATCCTTCGAAGGATGGGTCCTCGCATCCTGAGCATTTGTTAAATGAGACAGTCTAGCCCAAGAGGGACTTCCTGCTTGTGTCATGACGTCCTGTAGTCGAGCAAGTCTAGGATCAGGATGAGTTTAGACAACGTTAATATAATATACTAACATTTAAAACTACTTCAGTCCTCACCGCTGGTGAATCCATCTTGTTAGTTGTAGCAGTTGAAGCTCCGACTGTTGCTGCGAGGGACCCACCTGATGCATCCTTCACAGCGAGGAAAAGAAGGTCGCATTTTAAGGAGCTCTAATGAAACGGGACGGCCTTCATCGCATCGCTGTGACGCATTCAGCCTTCAGAGGATGCAGCTTCTCGTGTTTCCTGTTGATGAAGTGGCTAAACTCAAATGAAACCTGTTTCTCTGCTGGTCTTTATTAAACATAATCAGTATTTATCAATGATATGAAACATCTTTGTGCTACTGCTGCTGATAATTAGCTCCAAACACCTTCTTCTATTGTACAGAGCAGAGCAGGACCATGTGGCTCCATCAGGACCTTCAGACCAGCTGATAAATGGACTCAGATTTAGTTCAGGAATGTTCTGGTGGGTTTTGGACCATGTTGATCTCATCCTCGTTTAGAGGCTCTGTAAGGGTTTGGAACTGTAGTGAGATAAGCACTGAAGACCTGGACGGAGGTGAACCGGATCAGGAGAACATTGATGGTCTTTGTTATGATTCAGGGAGGACCTGGTTTTACTTCTCTGTTCTGGTCCAGATCCATGAAAGGGTTCAGAGAAATCAGGTTTTTAATTCTGCCTCAGGTCAAGTCTGAAGCTTCGACGTTCTGCAGGATCAAACTGAGAGGACTGGAACATCCTCCTCCTCATCATCATCATCATCATCATCATCATCCTCATCATCATCATCATCATCATTCTGCTGCTGTGAACCTCGACTGTGACCTCTGTCAGGAATTAGCCTCCATCAGGAGCAGAAGAAGAAGAGGATGAAGAGGATGAAGAGGAGGAAGAGGAGCGGCGAAGCTTTCAGCAGATTAACGTCTCCTCGCCGCTCCTCCATTTATCAGGACTTAAGTCGGCCAATGACAGCGCGCCGCCTCATCACGGAGCTATTAGCGGGCAGCAGATTAGCGTTTAGCGCTGCGAGGTCTCTGTTAATGTGACGGATCGTATCTGAGCATCGGACGGAGAGGATTCCAGACGTCACGGCTCCTCTCCAGGATGAAAAGAACCTCGGAGTGGTTCTATTTCAGATCAGATCAGACGGAACAAAACCTCCACATGTGAGGAGGCAGAACCAGAAACAGCCCAACGCCAACCAGTCAGACCAGCAGAGAGGATCAGCTGGTTCATGGGATTAACTCTGTTCACCAGAGGAGGTTCTTAATGTTCTCCAGCAAAGACGTATCAAGACAGAACCGCCACAAAGACATGAGACCGACTAACAATAGATGCAGATTGAACTCAAATAGATCAAAACTGACTGCAGGGACACAAAAAGATGATCATAAAATCCACAACCAAAGCAGAGACACAATAAAACGCCACAGAGAGACGCAAATAAACTGCTACAAGACGCAAAACCAGCTAAGAATAGAAGCAACCTGACAACAAATAGATCAAAACCGACTGAAGGGACACAAAAGACGACCAGAAGATGATCAGAAAACCCAAAACCCAACGCAAAGATGCCCAACGAGACCCAAGGACACACGAAACAACAGGAAGTCAGATAAAAACAAGACCACAGGGTGTAAAACCCGTCAGAGGGACGCAAGAGAACCATGAAGACGCCCAAAACCAACAAAGAGACAAGAAACCACAAGATGCAAGATACAAGAAGTAAAACCTCCTTAGAGACACAGAAGACCCACAACAGGACATTAAAACAACGTAAAGGACCTCAAAACCAACACAAAGAGACAAGAAACCACAAGATGCAAGATACAAGAAGCAAAACCTCCTTAGAGACACAGAAGACCCACAACAGGACATTAAAACAGCAAAAACAGACACAAAGAATCACAAAAAGACCAACGAACCACAACAGGACATTAAAACCAGCACCAGGAACACTCTAAAAACACCATGAGACACAAAACAACCACCATGATACTGGTTTTACACTGGTTTAGTACTGGTTTAGACTTCAGACTTGGTTTTCGACTAGTTCTGGACTTGATTTTAAACTAGTTTTGGACTTGGTCTAGGACTGGTTTTGGACTGGTTTCATACTAGTTTCTGACCAGTTCTAGACTGGTTTGGACTTGGTGTAAGAGTAGTTTTGTCCTTGATTCTAGACTGGTTTTTCTGCTGGTTTTTGACTGGTTTAAGACCACCTTTGGAGTTTGTACTGGACTAGTTCTGAACTGGTTTTTAAACTTAGTTTTATACTGGTTTTGGAAGGTTTTGGACTTAGTTCTAGAGTGGCTGCTGGTTTCAGACTGCTTTAAGAGTTTTGTATTTGGTGTTGGACTTGGTTTTATACTGGTTTTATCCAGGTTTTATCCTGGTCTTGGACTTGGATTTAGACTGGTTTTGTGCTGGTCTTGGATTTGGTTTTAGACTGGTTTTGTCCTGGTCTTGGACTTGGTTTTAGACTGGTTTTGTCCTGGTCTTGGACTTGGTTTTAGACTGGTTTTGTGCTGGTCTCTGACTTGGTTTTAGACTGGTTTTGTGCTGGTCTTGGACTTGGTTTTGTCCTGGTCTTAGACTTGGTTTTGTCCTGGTCTTAGACTTGGTTTTGTCCTTGTCTTTGACTTGGTTTTGTCCTGGTTTTGTCCTGGTCCTGTTCTGGTCATCAGACCATCTCTAGAACTCTCCAGGACTTCCTGATGCTTCAGAGGAAGCTCCAGACTGCGTGTTCTTTCCAACACGCTGCAGCCTCATTCAGACTCTCTCCATTCACATGTTCATACAAACATGATCCAGATCCGCTGCGGTCCCCCCACAGGTCCCTGTTGACTGAGGAGCTGAATTAAACCTCATCATCATCATCATCATCACGTGAAGCTCTTCATCAGCAGCTCCAAAGCAGCGACATCATCGTCCTCCGTGACCAAAACTGATCCTGATGGGATGCGACTGTTGAGGCGACACGCTAAGAGCTGAAGATCACGAAGAGGAAGAAGAAGAAGAAGAGGTTCACGTGATGAAACCATCGGTGGGCTGCAGCAGAGTTCAGAGCTACGTCTAAACATCAGGACTCACAGGAAGTGACTTCAACATGAGGACAGGAAGTGGCTTCGACACGGAGGACAGGAAGTGACTTCAACACAAGGACAGGAAGTGGCTTCAACACGGAGGACAGGAAGTGGCTTCAACATGAGGACAGGAAGTGGCTTCAACACGGAGGACAGGAAGTGGCTTCAACATGAGGACAGGAAGTGGCTTCAACATGGAGGACAGGAAGTGGCTTCAACATGAGGACAGGAAGTGGCTTCAACATGGAGGACAGGAAGTGGCTTCAACACGGAGGACAGGAAGTGGCTTCAACACGAGGACAGGAAGTGGCTTCAACACGGAGGACAGGAAGTGGCTTCAACATGGAGGACAGGAAGTGGCTTCAACACGGAGGACAGGAAGTGGCTTCAACACGGAGGACAGGAAGTGGCTTCAACACGGAGGACAGGAAGTGGCTTCAACACGGAGGACAGGAAGTGGCTTCAACACGGAGGACATGAAGCTCCACACGGATCAGCTCTGACTCAGCTTCAATCCAGGAAGTCATCAGAGCTGCAGGAACTCATCGGTTTGACCCGAAACAGGCCAACGGCTCGCTTTGTGTCCGTTTGGGGTCATTCTGTTGCTCTTTGGTGTTGCTTTGTGTATTTTTGTGGTTGTTTTTTGTGTCTTTGTGGCCTTTTTGAGTTTGTTTTTGGTTGGTTTGTGTCTATTTGGGGTCATTTTGTGGCTCTTTGCAGTTAGTTTGTCTGTCATTTTTTCCTCTTTGTGATCATTTTGTGTTTTCTTTCAGTTGTTTTGTGTCTATTTTGGTCATTTTTGTCTATTTACGTCCATTTTATGTCTCTTTGGTGCTGCTTTGTATGTTTTTATGCTTTCTTGTTATTTATTGTCTCGTTTTGTGTCTCCTTGTGCTTGTTTTTACTTCTGTTTACAGCTGTTTTGTCTCTTTCTGGCAGTTTTATGTCTTTTTTCGTCTTTGTGATCATTTTGTTTGTCTTTGGAGTCATTTTGTGTTTATTTAAGGTCTTTTTGTGTCTGTTTTTCATAATATGTGACTCTTTGCAGTTAGTTTGTCTCTTTGGGTCCATTTCTATATTGCTGTGGTTGTTTTTTGTCTCTTTATCCTTATTTATCCTCTCATTGAGGTCGTTTTGTGTTTCTTAGCGGTATTTTTTGTCCTTTAAAGGAAACAGATTGTTTCTTCCAGCAGAACATTTTTCTGTATCTGGTCTTTAAAATCTGAGAATCTGCTGCTTCGTCTTTTCCTCTCTGAGCTCGTCGCAGCTTCTCCTGATGGATCCAGATTAAACGGCTCCGTTCTGGATCCCGTTCCAGATCATGAGGCTTCATCTGGGTGTAAATGTGAGATCGAGGCTGATAACGATGACTTATTTATGGCTCCATATGTGCCGCTAATGTGTTCACATGCGTGTGCTTCACGGCATGTGAAGCTGCTTTAATCAGGCGTGTTGATGCGTTTGCTATCTGCCCACCACAATCTGCACAACCAGAACAAAACAACAACAACAACAACAACAACAACAACAACAACACATGAGGCTGGGGTTGGAGATGAAGAAGCCTGAAGCGACGCAGACTCACAGCTGGTTCCACGACTGATATCAAACAAACAATCAACAGAGCAGCTTCTGATTCAAGACGTTAAAAATAAAACCACAAAGATCCACGACGGTTTATCAGGAGACGGAACCGGCTGTGGCTGCTCTGGACGTGAGTTCAACAAAATAAAAGCAGGTTTGTTTGGGCTTCTGGTTTGCTTCCCTTCAGATTTAACCTTGATTTTATACGTCAAGGAATGAAATATATAAAATAATAAACACGTCCCAGTTCATTAAAACATGCCTGGATCTGGCTTCATTCCAGTTATGAGCATTAATATTAGAAACTAAATGATTCACAAAATAAAAGCACAGTTGATATTTGAGTCTAGCAACGGTGTCAGAAAAATATGTAAAATAAATTATCATTTATTTACATTATCAGTAAAAAAAAATCATGTCTACATCAAAAATCTACATTTTAACAAATAGCAATTATTTTTTATATTATACAGTAAAATTATCGTATTTTTATTGTATTTTAAATCAGCATTTTTTTATATAGCAAACATTTTATAGATATTTGCTGTAATTTGAAAGAAAATGTAAATTAAGGATTGAAAAATGTTAAATCATTTTGTTAAATTACATACAATAACTGGTAAAATCACATTTTAAAAAGTAGCAGTGTACATGTGGATTGTAAGAAAAAGATGGACATAATGTCGACGTCAAAAATATGTGTTTCTAGAAGTTTTTTTTTACAATATATAACAATAAAATTACTGTTTTATTTCATTTAAATCTGCTAAAATATCATGTATTTTCATGTAATTATTTACCGTTTCTTACCGTTTTTGAACGTTACACTATTCCACCATTTTATAAGATTTTTTCCAGCACAATGCTGCCAGATTTTTTAATTTTTTTACAGTGTATTTATTAAAAAGTATGTCAGCAGAAGACTGGAGCTTCACTGTGCTGTTAGCAAACTTGTGGAGGCGCTGCAACATTAAGGTCCCATCAGGTTAAACCTCTATGCAGATGATGCACCGCTCTACATCTGCATTTACATTTTTATTTCTCTATTATTTTTTACAGTATAGATCTCAAATCTGGATCATAAATATTAAAAACACATTCCAGAAAAACAGTTTCTGATATAAATCTGCAATTCACAGCCATTTTTGCACAGTTAAAGACAATTACTGCACCTGCAAATTGCTATTAGGTGAAACCTCTATGCAGATGATGCACCGCTGTATATTTGCATTAACACTTTTATTTATTTCTCATTTTTACAGTGTAGATCTCAATTGTAGATCATAAATATTACAGACACATTCCAGAAAAGCAGTATCTATTCACTAGGATTGGTATTTAAGGTGTGTATCTGCAATTCATAGCAGTTTTTATACTGCTATGAATTGCAGATACACAATTCAAAGAAAAAATGTAGTTTACAGATAACTACAGTTAAAGTTATTGACTGTATCTGTAAGTTAAACCTGTATGCAGATGATGCACCTCATACATCTGCATTTACATTTTAATTTCTTCATTATTTCTACAGTATAGATCTTAATTCAGGATCATAAATATTAAAGACACATTCCAGGAAAACGAGAACCCTCAGTGAACCTTCAGGGAATGTTCTCTGAATCTTCCCTGAAGGTTCCCTGAAGGTTTCTGTTCCCTGGGTTTGGTCTTTAAGGTTTATATCTGCAATTCACAGCAGTTTTTACACAGTTTCAAGGAAATAATGTTGGAATTTACAGATAAATACAGTTAAGGTTAATTAATGTGTCTGTAAGTTAAACCTCTATGCAGATGATGCACCACTGTACATCTGCATTTACATTTTAACTTCTTTATTTTTCCTTACAGTATAGATCTTAATTCAGGATCATAAATATTAAAGACACATTCCAGGATAACAAGAACCCTCAGGGAACCTTCAGGGAATGTACCCTGAGGGTTGCCTGAAGGTTGCCTGGAGGTCTCTGTTCCCTGGGTTTGGTATTTAAGGTATATATCTGCAATTCACAGCAGTTTTTACACAGTTTCAAAGAAAAAAATGTAGTTTACAGATAACTGCAGGTAAAGTACGTAAATTCCAAAAGTAACACTATAAATACAGTAAAGCTGTCAGTAATTTAATGTAATTTTACAGGAATGCAAAAATAAAGACATTTTTAAAAAGGTAATAAGCAGCGCTGGTGTAAGATGCTCACCTAAATCTGTTATGTGTATTTTCTGGTTTCTGAGACCCAAATTCAAAGCAAACCTTTCTTAAAACATCACATTTCACGCCTGACTTCAACACAGACGATACAGATGCTGCTATGGACTGAATGGAATCCGACCAGCGGTGAAGTGAAGTTGTTTTGTTCAATGACAACGTCCAGAAGTCCGGAGGGTTGTTTTCCAGGTTCTAGTGGCTTTTTGCAGCGAGGACGTTCTGTCAGCTGTGTTTTACTGCTGCACTCATTAAACTGTCAGACGTATACGCTCTGCTGTAGGTGAAATCACAGGCTGCTATCTGAACCGACGAAGCCTCCAACGCTCTGAGTGCACTTTAATATTTATACCTCAGCTCACACGACGCTGCACATCTACAGCTGCAGGAAACCTCCACGCCGAGCACAGAACGCTAAAACCTGGACGTGTAAACGTGTCGCAGAGGAGCTGCAGCACATGATTGTTTCCAGAAAACACACAGGGCCGGTGGGAGACGGCGTTCCCAGCAAATACACCGAGCCGCTCTGCAGAGTCTATTGTTTCCTCCTAACTGTGGAGCTTGGATCGCTCCCAGCAAACACACAGGTGTTTCCAACAAATACCCAGAGCCGGGGGGGATTTCTTCCTGAGGCACTGCAGAGCTCCGCTTTACAGAGTCGGAGAAAAACTGCTGATCTGCAGTTCTGGCAGCTCTGGGAAATGAAGTGTGTTCCAGTAAATACACAGAGCCACTGTCAGTCTGGTAACAATAGGAAATATGTTTTATAATAAACACCCAGAGCCAGAGGGAGCAGCCAGTAAATACACAGAGCCGAGGGAAGATCTGGAGCCACCGGGGAAAGGAGCGTTTTCAGGATATATACAGGAGGTCATGGCATCATGGAAGCAACCAGACACTTCACAGCTGAAATGATTCACCGACCAGCAGCTTTTCAATGTCAGCATTTATGGATTTCACAGCTTTATGAGATATAAACTCAAAATACGTCACTTTTAGACTGATGACATCCGAATGTGTTCATTTAATTTATAATGATGGAGATTTTCCAGCATGTTCTGATATTTTACAAACTAAACAGACATTAAAGGAAGTAAATTAATCAAGTACTTGATTAGTTATCAACTATTAAATTATTAGTCAACTATTTTGATACCAATAAATCAGATTTCTTAATCAAAACAGTCTAAACTCTGTGATTTTAGCTTCTTCTATGTGAATATTTTCTGGTTTCTTTCAAAACAAGACGTTTGTCATCTTGAACGTTTGGAAACACTTAAATATCTATAATTTGTCTCAACTAAACAAAACCCCAGAGAGACTGAACGACAAAAAGAAGACAAAAAAAACAGAAAATAACATCAAAAACAACAAAAATAAGACGAAAGAAAATCACAAAGACACAAAACGGAACAAAACAGAACACATTTCGTGTCCCTTTCTGTCATTTTTATATAATAACTGATCGTCTGTACAATAACACTATAATATCTGAACTACCTCACTGCTTTACAGGAGCTTTGATTTGCTGAACCTGTTTCTGATTTCTCTTCTTACACTGGCTTCTATAAATGTTGTATCCTTCTTTAAACTTTAATATTTGCCAGTATTTACCGGTTTGCACCAGTAAAACCCTCCTGTCTGAAAACCTTCCTGGCAGTAAAATGAATTCTGATCCTGATTTGTCGCCACTTCCTGACATGTTAGAGTCCAGACAGCTGATTGGTTCATCCAGAAATGAGTCATTAAACTCTAAAGTCAATGTTAAACAAGCTCAGTGTTAATTGAGACGAATCTCCAGATGGAGGGTCTGAGACGGTTTATATTCCGCCTCACTGCTGCAAACGTCCATTAAACCAGTGATTAATTAAATCATGAGGACTAATTAACGAGGAGCCGACGGGGAGCTGGAGGTCTGAGGTCTGATGGATCCGTGGAACCTGCAGAAAGTGATGCTTCCAGTAAACCCAGAGCCGCGGGACGCTGCTGCTGCTGCTGCTGCTGCTGCTGCTCTATTATTCATCCTGGTTCTGGTGTTTTTCTGAGGAGCCTCTCAGCAGCTTTTGTTTGGCAGCAGATTCCTGACAGCAGGATCCACGGTGAGGCGCCGCCGGCTGAGCAGGTACAACCGGTGAACAGGTGCAGCAGCAGCAGACAGACTGACTGGCTGACGAACGGCGACGAAGCTCAGCAGCAGATTTGAACGTTCGGTTTTTATGAGCAGCAGAAGGAAACAAAAAGCCTCCTCAGGCCTGGTGAACGACGGCGACACGACTCCGAACCCGACTGCAGCTTTATTAGCTTCGCTGTCAACATCTGTTCGACAGGAAAAGTTTGTTCATCCTGGAGTTAAATCTGACGCAGCAAACAGAACCAACAAACTGATACCCTGAATATTTAACAGCATCACAGCTGGACTTCTGTAAATATCAGACTGAACGAATCATCACAAACACAGAAACAACCTGAGGAGACAAACTGATAAAACACCGTCAGCCTCCTGACAGACGCCTCCAGGAGACCTTCCAAAACTCTCCACAACATCATGGGAACCACAACAACCTTTATAAGGCCTTGGATACTCCTCAAGGACATCTTGAGAACCTCTGTACGTTCTACAAAGACCTTCATAAACTGCTCAAGGATCTTTAAAGCCTCCTTACTGACGCCCCTTAAACACCTTGAACATCTTTAAGAACTCTCCAACCCTTACAAGAACATTCACAACATCAACGTCACCTTTATAAGGCCTTGGATACTCCTCAAGGACCTCTGGAGAACCTCTGTAAGTTCATGAAGGTCTTTGTAGAACCTACTCAAGGATCTTTACAAGGATCTTCTTACCAACACCCCTTGAACATCTTGAACGTCCTCAAAGACCCTCTAACCCTTAGAACATCCTAAAGAATCTCTAACTATCACAAGGACCTTTATAAAGCCTTGGATACGCCTCAAAGACCTCTGGAGAACCTCTGTAAGTTCTACAAAGACCTTCACAAACTGCTCAAGGATCTTTAAAGCCTCCTTACTGACGCCCCTTAAACACCTTGAACACCTTTAAGAACTCTCCAACCCTTACAAGAACCTCCACAACATCACAAAGAACCTTTAACTGTTGCAAGGACCTTTATAAGGCCTTGGATACTCCTCAAGGACCTCTGGAGAACCTCTGTAAGTCAGAAGAAATCAACAACCTCCTCAGGAACCATTAAAACATTCATAGTCCTCCTGAAAGACGCCAACAGTCTCCTCAAGGACCTTTGCAATGTTCTTAAGGTCCTAAGAAACCTTAGAGAGATTTCTAAAAGGGTCATTCCATAAAAAATCTACCAGATCTAGAAAAAAGTTTCAATTCTGGACAATTTTCATGTTTGCTGAGTTGGTTTGATGAGTTTTTGAAACTTTACCAAGTGCATTCTGGGTAAACTTTAAGGCTCCTATCAGCGTGTTGACAGGAGGTTGGTCAGAACCAGCAGTCTGAAGGTGAACCGTTCATTAAATACTCTACTGTAGTTAAGGATCAGCTGATCCTGGTTTCATTCAATGACTCTGAACCTCTGTCTGTTTAAAGTCCTCCTCAGTGGCTCCTGGATTCCCTCCAAGACCTTCACAACCTTCAAACAGAGCCTTAAAACCTCTTCAAGGACTCACAGAGACTTTAACCAACTCCTCAAGGACCTCAAGGTTCTGAAACCTTCTTCTTCAAGGTCTGTCAAACCTCTTTTAGATCCATGCAGCTCTTCTTCTCTGACCTCCTCGTGGACCTGAACTACCTCTGACAGCTT
This sequence comes from Dascyllus trimaculatus, assembly GCA_024666655.1. Taxonomy (NCBI): domain Eukaryota; kingdom Metazoa; phylum Chordata; class Actinopteri; family Pomacentridae; genus Dascyllus; species Dascyllus trimaculatus. The sequence goes on along the minus strand of CM045465.1, from coordinate 995,738 downwards.
CTCTGAGACCTGAAGGACACTCAGATCTTTAACCAGAAACCCTCTAAAACCTTCTAAAACCCTCTGAAACCCTCTGAAACCCTTTAAAACCCTTTAAAACCTTCTGAAACCCTCTGAAACCCTCTGAAACCCTCTGAAACCCGTCGGGCTGCTTCTCCTAAACGACTCCTAAACGACTCCTAAACTCCTCACGTCCTCCTGAGGCTCATCAGCTCTTTGATGACTCTGAAACTCTGAGAATAAAGGTCCTTTAAAGTTCTCCTGAGGCTCCTGGAACCTTCATGATCTCTAAAGGAACCCTGGTCTCCCAGAGGAACCACCTGGAGGCAGGTGTCTGTGATGAATCGTCTTCAGATCATCTTCTGACAGAACAAACTGCAGCTCTGAGGCTCAAATTAAACATCTGGAGGAGGAATCTCCCTCTGCTCGCCCTCTTCCTCCTGTTCTACACACTTTATTGCGTTTGCTTCCTAATTTGGGCACAGGAAGTGGGGGCTGATTTCATCGAGCCTGAGGGATGCTGCTGTCGCCGTGGAAACCCCCTCATCCTCCCGCTGCCTCCTGCAGGAGCTCCTCTAAACGTTTGACTCCATTTAGTTCAGTTTGCTCATCAGATGCGACTCCCTGCAGTCAGGACGCAATAAAAGCCGCAGCAGCGCGACGACGACAACAACAACAGGAAGCACATCGACTCATCTCTACACTGTAAAAACAATCCTGGTGAAAACACACTGGAAGAACCTGACCAGAAACACATGTTAAAGAATGAAGGAACACTGTGACAAAAGTGATAAACAAGCAGCATGGTGGCACTCATAGACATATATACGTAGACGCTGCGTTGGCTGCTGCTGCTGATTGGAGCCGACGTGCCTACGCGGCGGCCATCTTGGTACAGTGCCACTCGCCCCTACAGTGCATTACGTCTATAGAGGAATGACATGTCTGCACTATAAAAGTGATCATAAATCCATCAGTTGTCAACATATATTGTTTGTTACAAACGTCAGACATGGAGGACGGACAGGCAGACATAAATAGAACAAAAGCATCCAAGCATCCTGTGTCAAAGCTACGTGTGTGACGTTTTTAACAAACCAAACCGTTTGGAAATCGGTCGAAAATTCAGTGAATAATTCTACTTTAAGATTGTGGAGTACCTCTTACCTCCATAGACGTACATTCACTCCCCCCTCTGCTAGCCCTGTACCAAGATGGTGGAGCTTTAGGCACGTCCCTCCACAGTCAATGCAGCATCTACGTATATATGTCTATGGTGGCGCTGACCAGTGTGGACTTCATTTACCGTGTCACAAGAAGACATTTCACCAGGGTTGGTCCTGAATATTGAAATATCAGAATATTTGTTTGCTGTGTTGGTATTCGGATGATAATTTTGATATTCGAATAGTTGTGTGTGCTGCTGCTGGGGGGCGTTGCCGAGCGCCGCCGAGGCTCTTGAACGCTGCCCTGGTTGTCGTAAACGGACCTGCCAACTCTGGTGTCACCATCGCTCCAACTCCGCCCCCCTGACATCCCCCCTACACCCCCGCCGGCCGACACCGCGGCACAAACCCAATCGGTTGACATCATCGGTTATCGGCTACAAGAAGTAGAAAACTATCGATTATCGTATCAGTTGAAATCGGCGTTGTCGTGCATCTCTAGTTTAAATTAAAACCTTCTTCTGTTCATTTACTAGATATTATTTATAATCTACCAAACAGGAAACATCTGTAAAGCAGTACATTTTGAAATATATGTATATTTTTTTACAGTGCACATAGTTTACCAGTATATCTGTATATATGTTGAATGTTTTTCTGTGTATTTCTTCGTAGAGTTACACATTTTGACTGTTCTCTCTCCAAACTGAACCGACCTTCTCTGTGCTGTCAGAACTTCAGGAACACCTGCAGCTGTTCTGCTCTGGTTCCACTCCGTTACTGGACCTTCCTGTTCTGCTGTTCTGGGTCGGGTTAATTCCTCAGGCTGCAAACCGCCGTCTCTGCCGGAGGGTTTAAACCTCTCGGACTGATTCTGTTATCGTGGCGTCGCAGAGCCTCTGTTCTCTGTTTGTCGGGTCTTTATGAGAATCTGCTGCAGCTTGTTGACCTACTTCATCTATCGGACTCCTCATCTCTCTGAGCTCTTTACTCTCATCGCTGTGTCTGACGGAGATACCGAGTCCAGCAGGGACACGAGATCTCTGGACCAGAACCACAAAACACCAGAAGAAGAAGACGAAGGACAGAGTGAAGAGCAGCTCTGAGTCTGTTAACCGTAATAAACGTCAACAATTCAAGTTGATCTTTAACTTAAATTACTTCTTTAACTGACGACCATCTAATTCATGCTTAGCCTAAGTTTAAATCAGCATATACCACCATAAACGTATCCAAGCATACTTTTAAACAGGATTAACTTAGCCTAACTTAGCCTAGCATAACTGACTTTAACCATAAACCTAACCCAACTCACCTGAGGAACGTTCTAACTTGACTGAGGCTTAATCAAGATCAACTTAGCCTAACTTCACTCAAACATAACCTACCTGACTTTGACTTAACCTAACTTATCTTTGCTATAATCTGCGTTGACTTAGCCTGACTTGACTTGTTTTAGCTAAACTTAACCTGACTTAGCCCAACTTAATTCAAACATAACCTCCCTTGCTTTACACTGACTTAACTTATTTTAGCCAAACTCAGCTTAACTCAAACTAAACCTGAACATGACCTACCTAAAACTGGCTTAACCTACCTTACCTTGAGCTTAACCCAACCTAAAATGACTGAGCTGAATTTGGCTTAGCCTAATTTAACAGAGACATAACCAACCTTAACTTAACTTGCTTTAAATCAGGTTTACTTAATTTAACTCAACCTTAACCCACATCAGATTTACGTAGCAAAACTTAAATTAAACTTAGCCTAGCTTAATCTACACACAACCATCCTTACTTTAACCTGACTTAGCCTACCTTAACTTGACTTAACCAAACATAACTCAAACATAACCTACCTTAGACTGACCATCCTGAATTCTGACTTAGCTTGATATGGGATATGTTAACTTAAACTTAGCCTAACACACCCTAAACATAAACAACCACAACTTAGTCTGATGTAACTTAGCTTAGCCTAACTTAACTTTCAAACATGGCCTACCTTAACTTGACTTACTTTAATGTAGTCTAACATACCAAGTTAGCTTAGCCTAATTTAACTCAAACATTAACCTACCTTAACTTGATGTAGCCTGACTAAACCTACACTAACTTGTGTCAGCTTAAGATAATCGGACTTAGCCTTAGTTAGTTTAGCATTGCATCAAGTTACCTTAACTTGACTTAGCCTGACTAAATCTAAACACAACCTATCTTAACCTGGGTTGTCTTAACCTAACCGGACTTAGCCTTAGTTTAGCATTACATCAACCTACCTTAACTTGACTAAGCGTGACCCACTCTAAACATAAGCAACCTCAACTTAGCCTGATGTAACTTAACTTGGTGTAACTTAACTGTCAAAAATAACCTAGCTTAACTTGATTTGCTTTAAAGTAGCCTATAGTATCCCAGGCTAGCTTAGCCTAACTTAACTCAAACATTACCCTACCATAGCTTGACTTAGCCTGACTAAACCTAAACTCAATCGACTACAACTTGGGTTGGCTTAACCTAATCGGACTTAGCCTTAGTTACTTTAGCATTACATCAACCTACCTTAACTTGAGTTAGCATACCCTAACCTGACTTAACCTTAAGTTAGCTTAGCCTGACTTAACTCAAACATGAACCTACCATAGCTGGACTTAGCCTGACTAAACCAACGCTAGACTCAGAGCTATCGACATGCTGATCTATTTTTATGGTTGTTGACTGTTGAGGTTTTCTTTTCTTTACATTTCGGCTGCAGACCAACGTTTTCAAACCAAACTGAGTTGAATGAATCAGATTCTGTCGACGTGCTGAAACCAGTTTTATCACTTCCTCATATTCGGGCGTATTTTTCTTCTTCCTGGACTTTCGGTCGAAGCACTGAAAGTTTGTGGAGAATAAAAGCTTCAGAGTTTCTTCTTCTTGTGTCTGATGTTTCACTTCGTCTCTGCAGGCAGTGGATTAATATTTAAAGCTGCTCAGCTGCTCCACATCCAAACACCTGACACCTCCAAGTTCTTCTTCTCCTCTGCGTCTCCTCAGACACCACAGAAGAAGAGGCGAGCGGCGCCACTGAGCGCGCTCCCTGGGCTCTGGCTTTGTTTGTTCAGCTGCAGCAGCTCAACACCTGCACAGGTGAGGCTCCGAGACAAAGACAGCTCAAAGCAAATATTGATCCTCAGCGATCGATCAGTGTTCAGGCTTCAGTCACTGTTTCCAAGATGTTTTTAAGTTCACTGCAGCGACGACTTCATTACACCTTTAAAATACGTTTCTATTGAAATCTCCTATAAAATGACAACTACAGGACAAAGAAGACAACAAAGGGGTTCTACTCTGCTCTACTTTACTCTGCTCTACTCGCACTCAACCACACATTTAAACCCTTTCAACTGACATATAACTGATCTATTTCTATGTCTTCACTTCATCATCTTCTGTTCAGGCAGATTTCTGTCATTTGCACAGATACGTTTCCAATAAAGCTGATTCAGATCAATAAAATGATCAGTAACTCAGTAGTTCAACAGTGTCTAAAAACATTAAACGTTCTGCACATTTTTCTTCTTTTATTTTCATATTTCTGCTGTTTGTTGTCTTTATTTCTGTCTTTCTGTGTTTTGTTGTATTTCTGCTGTTTAGTTTTAATTTTATTTTTAATGTTTATTTTAAATTTTTCATTTATTTTTTTATTTTAAATGTTTATTTTTTAGTGTTTATCCTTTTTAATGTTTATTATTTAATATTTATATTTAATCTTTATTTTCAATTTTTATTTTTTATGTTTATTTTTAATTTTTTTAAAAAAAAATAATGTTTATTTTATATTACATTTTTTATGTTTATTCTTTATTGTTTATTTTTAATTTACATTTTTAATATTTATTTTTAATTTTAATTTTTAATGTTTTTAATTTTTACTTATTTTAATTTTTACTGTTTATTCTTTTTTAATGTTTCTTTTTAATGTTTATATTTAATCTGTATTTTCAATTTTTATTTTTTACTGTTTATTCTTTTTGTAATATTTATTTTAATTTTTTAATGCTTATTTTAATTTAGATTTTTAAATATTTATTTTAATTTTAGTTTTTTAATGTTTATTTCTAATTTCTATTTTTAATGTTTACTTTTAATGTTTATATTTTACTGTTTATTTTTAAGTTTAATTTTTTCATGTTTATTTTTAATTTATATTTTTTATATTTATTTTTAATTTTTACTTTCATTGTTTATTTTTATGTTTATTTTTATTTATTTATATTCTTTGCAGCTGTGAGGCCTGTTTTTTCTGAGTTTCTGATGTTTCCATCGACTGCGGTGAAACATGAAGATGGTGAAGCAGCATCAGAGCAGCTCATCGATCTCTAAAGTCTGATGGTTTCTGTAGAAAACCTCCAGACTAGCTGAAGGCTTGTTTATTTATTCATGCTCTGAAACTCTTCGTCTGAGGAAAGTTAAAAGTTTCTGCAGGAGGAGGAGTCGGGAAGAACGTCGGAGATAAAAGAGTCTGACTGGATGGAAGTGAGGAGAACGAGCAGCTTCAGGGATGAAAGGAAAGAAAACAGAGAAGTGACGTCTTCAGAGAAACAACCGAAGGATTCAAACCTGAAAACCACAAACATCCTGCAGCGTCGACGACTTACTGAGTGAACGTTACGACCAAACTGACCCTGAAGCAAAACAACGAGCCTGACTTAGCCTTTAGTTTAACCTGAACTTAGCCTGGTTTAGCCTTTAATTTAACCTGAACTTAGCCTGGTTTAGCCTTTAATTTAACCTGAACTTAGCCTGACTTAGCCTATAATTTAACCTGAACTTAGCCTGACTTAGCCTTTAATTTAACCTGAACTTAGCCTGACTTAGCCTTTAATTTAACCTGAACTTAGCCTGACTTAGCCTTTAATTTAACCTGAACTTAGCCTGACTTAGCCTTTAATTTAACCTGAACTTAGCCTGACTTAGCCTTTAATTTAACCGGAACTTAGCCTGACTTAGCCTTTAATTTAACCTGAACTTAGCCTGACTTAGCCTTTAATTGAACCTGACTTAGCCTGACTTAGCCTTTAATTTAACCTGAACTTAGCCTGACTTAGCCTTTAATTTAACCTGAACTTAGCCTGACTTAGCCTTTAATTTAACCTGACTTAGCCTGACTTAGCCTTTAGTTTAACCTGAACTTAGCCTGACTTAGCCTTTAATTTAACCTGACTTAGCCTGACTTAGCCTTTAATTTAACCTGAACTTAGCCTGACTTAGCCTTTAATTTAACCTGAACTTAGCCTGACTTAGCCTTTAATTTAACCTGACTTAGCCTTACTTAACCTTTAATTTAACCTCAACTTAGCCTGACTTAACCTTTAATTTAACCTGAAATTAGCCTGACTTAACCTTTAACTTAACCTGACTTAGCCTGACTTAACCTTTAATTTAACCTGAACTTAGCCTGACTTAACCTTTAATTTAACCTGAACTTAGCCTGACTTAGCCTTTAATTGAACCTGAACTTAGCCTAGCATGACTTAAACATGGATGTCTCCATTCAAACAGAACACTGCCTCATTCAGAATTAGCCTAACTTAAAATTAGCATATCTTACCATCAACACCTTTAACAAACTTAACTTAAACTTAACCTATCGTAAGTGAGTTTAGCCTTAAACTTAACCCAACTCACTGTAGGGATATTCCAGCTTAACAGAGGATTCATTAAGACTGATTTGCCAACTTAACTCGACCATATCCTAACACAACTAACTTAAAACTGACGTAACCTGCCTTAACTTGAGCTTAACCCACCTTAAACTGACTTAATGCACCTTAACTTGCATTAGCCTGACTTAGCTTGACCAAGCCTGACTTTACTTAGACATGACCGACCTTTAATTAACTTAATTTTCCTATAATCTGCACTGACTTAGCCTGACTTAACTTGTTTTAGCTAGACTTAACGTGACTTAGCCCAGCTTAACTCAAACATAACCCCTCTTGATTTATGCTAACTTAAGTTATTTTAGCCCAACTTGACTCAAACTTAACCCACTTTAAAAATTAATTAATCTACCTTGATGTGAACTAAACTCGGCTATAATCTATATCAACTTAGCCTGATTTAACTTTTTTTAAGCAAAACTTAACCTGACTTAGCCCAGCTTAACTCAAACATAACATCCCTTGATTTATGCTAACTTAAGTTATTTTAGCCCAACTTCACTCAAACATAGCCTAACATAACCTACTTAAACCTGATTTAACCTGTCTCAATTTGAGCTTAACCCATGTTAAACCGACTTAATGCACCTTAACTTGATCTAACCAGACTTAGCTTGACTAAGCCTGACTTTACTCAGACATGACCCACCTTTAATTGACTTAACTCTGCTATAATCTACATTGACTTATTCTGACTTAACTTTTTTAAGCTAAACTTAACTTGACTTAGCCTAACTTAACTTGTGTAAGCGAAACTTAACCTGACTTAGCTTAACTTAACTCAAATATAACCTCCCTTGATTTATGCTACCCTAAGTTATTTTGGACAAACTTAACTCAAACATAGCCTAACATAACCTACTTAAAACTGACTTAACCTACCTTAACTTGAGCTTAACCCACCTTAAACTGACTTAATGCACCTTTAATTGAATAAGCCTGACTTTACTTAGATATGACATACGTTTAATTAACGTAACTGAACTTCCAGCCTGACTTCACTCTGCTACCATCTATACTGACTTAGCCTGACTTATTTTAGCTAAACTTAACTTGACTTAGCCTAACCTAACATAACTCAAACCTAACCTCCCCAATTTACACTAACTTAACCTATTTAAGCCGAGCTCTACATAACTCAAACATAGCCTAACATAACCTACTTTAAACTGACTTAACCTACCTTAACTTGAGCTTAACCTACTTTAAACTGACTTAACCTACCTTAACTTGAGCTTAACCTACTTTAAACTGACTTAATGCACCTTAACTTGATTTTGCCTGACTTAGCTTAACTTAACATAACTTAACTCAAACATAACCTACATTAAGTTGACTTACCATACCTGAACTTGATTCAGCCTGACTTAAACTTAACTTGACTTAGCCTAACATAACTCAAACCTAACCTCCCCTGATTTACACTAACTGAACCTATTTAAGCCGAGCTCTACTTAACTCAAACACAGCTTGACATAACCTACTTAAAACTGACTGATGGGACCATAACTCGAGCTTAGCCCACCGTAAGTTGACTTAGCTGAACTTAGCTTAGCCTTACTCAACAGAAACATATTCGAAGAAGAATTAAAATGAAAGAAAACAATAAAATAAGATAAGATAAGAGATCCTTTATTTGTCCCACAAGGGGAAATTCCAAACGTCTGCAACATTAAAAGCCTCTCAGAGCCGGTGAACTAGTGAAAGTTTAAACCCTAAAAATACCAAAGTCCTGCAGCCCTGATGAGATACTGAGGCTCAGAGGAAACACCTGAGCAGCTCGTCCTGATTCTCTGGTTTGTAAAAAGCTTCATCATGAACACCTCAGAAATAAAAGCCTCCTATCGGATCAGAAAAATCACTTGTTGTCCAAACGGTTTGATTCCTCCTTTCTTCTAATCACACAGTAATTCTCTCCACATAAACGAACGCTTCGCTCCAAAAACACACGAAAACATCAAATGTGTGTGAAAATTTAAAACGTGGCGTCAAATGAGTTTCATCGTCCGTTTACTTCTTAATAATTGATGCTTTGTTTGATGCAGAAAACAGCAAACAGACGAACCTCACAGAGCTCCTGGTGGCGTCAGAAGTATTGGATCTTATTCTCTTTAAAGCCACGTCTGCCGCCGCCGCCTGAAGATGTTTGACATCAAACGCCGCCTTTGAAGCCTTAAAACAGAATAAAATCACTTATTTGAAGCGTAAAAGAGCGAAGACGGTTTCCTGACTCGTAGTAACGAGTAGAAACATGAAGGACCCGGAGGAGACGTCCTGGAAGACGCTGACGTCTGAAAACTAGAACCATTTACTGCAACGAAACAGAGATGATACTCAATGAAACCAACTCAAAATGAATGAAAACAGTGATCGAAACATACCCAAAACAGCAGCTGAAAATGACTAAAACATTGACTGAAAACGACCCGAACAGTGACTAAAAAAACGACTCAAAACAGCAACTGAAAAAAACGAACTGGCTCAAAATTACTAAAAACAGTGACTCAAAATGACTGAAACCAGTGAGTGAAAATGATCAAGACAGCAGCTTAAGCAGCGATTGAAAATGACTAAAACACTGACTGAAAATGACCCCAACAGTGACTAAAAATGACTGAAAACAGTGAGTGAAAATACAAAAAAAACAGCAAGTGAAAATGACCGAAAACAGAGACTGAAAAAATAAACAGGAATTGAAAAGGACTAAAACACTGACTAAAAATGACCCTAACAGTGATTAAAAATGATTGAAAATAGCAATTGAATGCTGAAAACAGTGACTGAAAAAAATAAAATGGCTTAAAATTACTCAAAACAGTGACTGAAAACAATGACTGTAAAAGTGAACAGCAACTAAAAATAAATGGAATAGGTGAATAAAAATGACTGAAAACAGTGACTGAAAACACCTGAAGAAAGCAAATGAGAAACTGAAAACAGTGAGTGAAAATGACCAATACCCAAAACAGCAGCTGAAAATGACTGAAACAGTGACTAAAAATGACTCAAAACAGCAACTGATGACTGAAAAAGTAAACAGCAAATGAAAAAAATTAATGGGCTCAAAATGACTGAAAACAGTGAGTGAAAAGAGCTGAAGAGGAGTGAAAGAAATGACTGAAAACAAGTAAAAATTGACTGAAATTGTTAAGAAGCAGGGACTGAAAAAGTAAACAGAAACTAACTCAAAATGAATAAAAACAGTGACTGAAAACACCTGAAGAATGCAAATGAAAAAGACTGAAAACAGTGAGTGAAAATGATCAAAACAGCAAATGAAAATGACTGACTGAAAATGACTGAAAACAGTAAGTCAAAATGACCCTAACAGTGACTAAAAACGACTGAAAACTGCAAATGACCACTGAAAAAGTAAAAAATAAAAATGGCTCAAAATTACTCAAAACAATGAGTGAAAATGTAAATAAACAGCAACTGAAAACAACTGAAATAAGTGAATAAAAATGACTGAAAACAGTGAGTGAAAAAGTAGCCAGCCTTTTTAGAGTATAAAACCTGCAGATATGGAGCAAACAGGACGTTACTGAGGTTTTACTGCATGTTGTTTATGTTTGCTGTATTTTATGTAAAATAAAAACACTAAAAACTAAAAACTAAAAACGCCTCCAGGTGTTTTTAACGTTTTCACCAGTCAGCTGCTGTTTGATCCCAGCGTTCTATAAACCATCGGCAGGAATCAGCGGTGATGAACCGACCTGATCTGACCCGCCGTCGTTCTGTCAGTCAGCTGATGATGTAACCTACAAACCGATCGGCCTCATTGATCCGACACCGATCGATCGAGTCAGTCGAAGCGCTGACGCAGGAAACTGAAGCGTCACTGAGCGCCGCCTTCGTCACGTGACCCGACGCTTCATTAACCTCCAACACGGACTCATCGGTGCTCCGAGTTGATCAATAAGAATATGATCAGATGAGCAGCTCAGCGGACGATCAATACGAACATGATCGGTTCTGTTGCCTCGTCATCAGAACCCAGTGGATCCATTAAGACACTCAGCAGAGTTCTAAAGCTCAGTGAGACGATCCTCAGAACCAGTCGACTGTTCTACTGAGAACCAAACACCCAGACTCAGATCCTCTGAAAACAACCACTGAGAGAGTAAACAGTGACTGAAAACAACCAAGAACAGCGACTACAGCACCTGGAAATGACTGAAAGCGTAAACAGCAAACGAAAATGACTTAAAGGAGCTACTGAAAATGACTGGAAACAGTGACAAAATCTGTGAAAACCAACCAAAACAGTGACTAAAAACGACTAAAAATACCAACTGAAAAAGTAAATACTGACTGAAAACAACTGAAAATGACCCTAACAGTGACTAAAAATGACTAAAAGCAGCAACTGATGACTGAAAACAGTGACTGAAAGGTAAACAGTGAATCAAAATGACTGAAAAAAGCGATTTATAAAGGAAGTTAACAGCGACCAAAAACAACTGAATTTACTCAATGTGACTGAAAACAGTGACTGAAAATGACTGAACAAAGCCAGCAACTGAAAACAGCAACTAAAAGCGTAAACAGCATTTAAAAATGACTAAAAATAGCAAGTGAAAAAGCAAACAGTGACTGAAACTAAACAGTGACTGAAAACAATGACAGACAAAGACTGAAAATAAGTGAAAACCGCAACCAGAACAGTGGCTGAAAACAACAGCGACTGAAAACAACTCATAATGACTGAAATCAGTGACTGAAATGTAAATAAAAGCAACTGATAATTAATGGAAAAGATTCAAACAGTGACTGAAAACAACCAAGAACAGCGACTAGAGTACCTGGAAATGACTGAAAGCGTAAACAGCAGTCGAAAATGGCTCATAAAAGCCACTAAAATGACTGGAAACAGTGACTGAAAATGACTGAAACAGCAACTAAAAGAATAAACAGCATTTGAAAATGACTAAAAATAGCTACTGACAAAGTAAACAGTTCCTGAAAATATGAAAAACAGCGAATGAAAACGCCGATGGAAAATTAGTTGTTGATTGGTCCTTTTCTTAAAGCTGCTTTCTGATTGGTCCGTCCATTAAAGCTGCTGGTTGATTGGTCCGTCCATTAAAGCTGCTTTCTGATTGGTCCGTCCATTAAAGCTGCTTTCTGATTGGTCCGTCCATTAAAGCTGCTGTTTCATTGGTTCCTCCTCCAGAACCTGGTTCCAGACTCTGGACTCGTCTCTGATCCTCCGGCCGGTTCCTCCTCTGATCTTTCAACCTTGGAGGTGGTTTTCAGTCGAACCCCTGAGTGAAGCGGTTTTTCCTCCCTCCGGGTCTGAAGCTGAACCTCCTGACTTGAATAAAAGCGTCTCTTAATCCGGTCTTTCTCTCCATCCCAAACCTTTGATCTCTTCTCCTCCGTCAATCCTTTAAGTCGGCCGACTCGGAGCCTTAAAGCCGAACACAAAGCTGCTTTCAGGGACGGTTTGTTCTCACGCTGACGAGGCTGCAGGTCGGATAATCGGACTTAATCAGAAGGATGTCGAAAAACAACAACAACAATAATAATAATAATAAAATAATTAAAAAAAAATTAGTCTCTTCTATTATTTTCACTTGTTTTTCTTCTTATCTTTTATTTAGAAATTAAATTTCACTTTTTAAAAAAATAACTCAGTTTGTGTCGTCTGGAGTCACTACTGGATGATATAAAATATAAATTAAACACAATTAATTATTTTTAAGTTATTTAATTAATCTATCAGTATATTATGTAATAATGTAAGTAACAAGGACATTTATTATTTATTTAAATTATTAATATTTTCAGTTTTTCATTTATTCCTGTGAATAATAATAATTATTCATAATTTATCAAAGAGGTAAAAATAGGAAGTTAATATTAATGATTTACTGACTGTTGTTGTGTTTTATGGTTTAATTGTCCAACATTATCAGTCAACTCTTGTTTTAAATAACTTTACTTTCATTAGTAGAGTTTATTTAAAATGTCAAAAAATAATTTTAATAATTTAAAAAACATTTTATTAAAACATTTATTTTAAGTCAGTATTTTTCTGTCTAAATTTTTGATTGCTATTTTAATTTTAAAATAATTTACAATTTATTTTTTGTCAGTTTTTACTGCAGATAATTTTAGAATAAAATGTAAATACAGTTAATTTTCTTTTTTAAAAGTAATTTTAATTAATTTATCCACACATTATGTAGTTTAATGTATTTGATAATCAAAAAAAATTAAATATTTATAAGTTTATTATTGAAAACGATCAATACAGTAACAAGGATTTTTTGCAGATTTGTCACATATATTATATATTATATATTTTATCTTATAATATTTTTAATTTTTATTTATTAATGTGAATAATAATTATTACTATTTATTGGAAGAAGTGAAAACAAGAATTGAATACTAATGATTTATTGACTTTTATTGACTTTTATTTTTTTTATGGTTTAAAGTATTTTTTAAATGTCAAAAAATAAATTTTAATAATTAAAAAATATTTTAATAAAATCTTTATTTTAAGTTATTAATTTTTTATTATTTTTCTCTCCTTTTGATTGTTGTTATTTTAATTTTAGAATAATTTACATTTTATTTTTGCCAGTTTTTACTGATGATAATTAAATACTATTAATTTTGGTTTAAAAATATTTTATTTCACAATAAAAACAAAACAATAAAAATAATTAATTGCTTTTAAGAAAAATCAACATAATATAAGATGATAAAAAAGGACCGACACAGTAACAGTCAAAGTGATCAGACGTGTCGATGAAGGGATATCTTCATTTTTTATGTATTTATGTTAATAATAATAATAATTCCTAAACAACAGGATTTAATCCAGTCGTGTTTTTAGTCCCCGTCTCACCGTTCATCATCTCTCAGCTCTTAAACACTCTAAAGTGAATTATCGACCTTCTGCTCCGTCAGCTGAGTGTGAAAACTTAACGAGTTGGTTCAGATGATGGATGAACATCTGGATGTGGTCACCGTGGAAACAGAACTAAATATAGACCCGTGTTTTACACATGTTCGGGAATCAGGTGTTTTCTGCTCCGTGGATTTATGATGTATGGATTTAATTATACGAGAATAATAACGACTAAAATAAACTGGAGGCAGCAGCAGCGACGCGTTTCACAGCCTCCACAGCTTCAGCAGCTGAAACCAACGGCAACGAAGAGCGACCGAAAACAGTGAGTGAAAATGACCAACAGCAGCAGTAAACAGTGAGTGAAAACGTCTGAAAGCAGTGAGTGAAAATGACCAACAGCAGCAGCAAACAGTGACCGAAAACATCTGAAAACAGTGAATGAAAATGACTAAAAGAAGAGAATGAAAACGACTGAAAACAACCAAACAGCAGGAGAAAATGTATTAAAACGACTGAAAGTAGTGAGTGAAAATGACCAACAGCAGCAGTAAACAGTGAGTGAAAACGTAAACAGGAACTGAAAACATAAAACAACCAAAAGCAGCTACTGCAAATGACGACAAAAAAAACAACAACTGAAAAAGACTAAAAACAGCAGCAGTAAACAGTGACTGAAAAAAACAAAAGCAACCAGAGAAAATGTATTAAAACAACCTAAAACAGTGACTGAAAATGACTGAAAAGACCAAAAACAGAGACTAAAAACACTGAAAGCAATGGCAGTAAACGGCAACTGAAAGCAACTAAAGACAAAAACAGAAATTGTGCTGAGAACAGTGGTCGTAAACAGTGACTGAAAACTTAAGTAGACAGCTGAAAACAAGCGAGAACAGCAGCTGAAAATTCCTGAAAACAGTGACTGAAAACAACAAACAGCGGCCGTAAACTAATTGAAAATGTAAATCGGCAGCAACTGAAAATGACCAAAAACACCTTCTGAAAATTTGCAAAAATGGCAACTAAGAACGGCTCAAAATGACTAAAAACAGTGAAAAAAAATGAAAGACGAAAACCAAAGACTGAAAACAAAAACAACAGTAAACAGCAACTGAAAAAGTAAATAAACAGCTGCTGAAAACGAGCAAAAACAGCAACTGAGCGTGGTCTAAAACAGTGACTGAAAATGACTTAACTGTCTGAAAACATTTAAAAGCAACTGAAAACTTAAACAGCTGAAAACAGGCGAGAACAGCAGCTGAAAATTCCTGAAAACAGTGACTGAAAACAACAAACAGTGGCCGTAAACTAACTGAAATTGACCAAAAACTTCTTCTTAAAATTTGCGAAAACAGCAACTGAAAATGCATCAAAGTGAGTAAAAACAGTGAAAACAAATGAATGACCAAAAACAAAGACCGAAAACGACAACGAACGTAAACAGCAACTGAAAATGTGCATAAACAGCTGCTAAAAATGAGATTTTCACTTGTTTTCATCGGCTGTTTATGCACATTTTTAGTTGCTGTTTGCTGTCGATTTTGGTCTTGATGGTCTTTTTTGGTCACAACTGAGTGTGGCCAAAAACAGTGACTAAAAATGACTTAAATGTCCGAAAACAGCCACTCAAAATGTAAACAAACAGTGACTGAAAACAACAAATTCCCCGTACAAACATTCATTATGAACAAACCACCTACAGAACCCTGAATGTGAATCTAAAACGGCAGAGGTGCTGCTTGTACGGATCATTTTAGCTCACTGTAATTTAGAGTTTTAAATGCTTGGAGCAGATTTAAAACAGCAGAAGTGTTTCTAAACGAGATCAACGTCAACAAAGCAGCAGAACCAAACAGGCCAAAAGTATCCGGACACCTTTGGGACCTTCTCCACTCTAACCAGACCCGCTGTAGTGTCCAGGTGTCCACATACTTCTGACCAGCAGAGTAATTAACAGTAATCAGGTAGAAAACCTTCGGAGGTGTTTCTTCGGACCGTGAAGTGTTTGTTCTTCACCAGCCGACGGTTCAGGGGGTCACTAGAGGTCACACAGGTCAGCGCATTAATTATGCTAATGAGGGTCCTCACAGGTACAGGAAGACCACTGAGCGTGATGGATGTGGTTGCCCTGGCAGCTCGCGGTCACCTTGGCGATGGTCTCCAAGCAGCACCATCTGGTCACCGCGGCGATACGTTCACAGTTCACGCTCTGCTGCTCTGAGCACACACACGCTAAAGGGTGGAACACGCCAGAGCACACGGAACACGGGACGCACGGTTTAACACGCTGCGCTGCAGAGATTACGAACACGGCAACCTGCTGAGCAACACGAGGAAATCACAGCGCCAAGAAACAGCAACCTGCTGGGGAGAGCAACACAACTGAACAGCAACACGAAGACCTGCAACCTGCAGCTCGACCGCAGAGACAGCAACAGACCAACACAGCAACTCTGCAGCACAACATACATGTTGCCATGGAGACAGACCTCCCTGCAGTTCACACGTATGTCCAACATCCAGAAGGCAACAAACCTGGACTGAGTCAGCAAGAAAGGAAAAGGAGCAACTAGTCAGCAACAAGTCAGAAACAGGAGACCAACAACTCAACAACAGGTCAGCAACAAGTTGGCAATGAATCAGCAACAACTCAGCAATGCAACGGTAAAGACTGAACAACAAGTCAGCAAAAAGTTGACAATGACTCAGCAACAAATCACCAATGACAGAGCAACCAGTCAGCAACAAGCCAGTAATAAGTAACTAACAACTCAACAACAGGTCAGCAACAAGTTGGCGATGACTCAGCAACGTCTCAACAACAAGTCAGTGAAGAGTGAGCAACAGTTCAACAACAAGGGAGCAACAAGTTGGCGATGAATCAGCAACAACTCAGCAAAAAGAGAGCAACCAGTTAGCAAAGAGTCAGGAGTGAAAGTGCAACCAGCCAATAACAAATTACAAACAAGTCAACAGGAAGCAACTAACAGCAACTTCGCCACCAGCTGGCAGTGAGTCTACGACGTCTAAATCTGTTTGTTGACTTCAGGGACGTCATAAGAGTTGCCTTGAACTTTCTTATTGACCTCTTGAAAGCCACCAGATCTTCTAAAGAAGCACCAGAACCTCCTTAGAACACCGTAGAACCTTCATCAGTGAGAACCAAAACCTCCTGATTGAACATTAAAACACATCAACTATCCGACCACAGGAACCAACTAAAGATGTCTGGAAGGTCCTCACCGACTGTAAAACCCCTTAAAGGCCGTTAAATCCTCTGAAGAACCACAACGACCTCCTTGTTAGACCCCAGAACCTTCGTCAGCGACGCTACAACCACATGAAGGACCAAGACAGTCTCTAGATCTCCTGACCGACGTCTAGAACAGACCACAGGACGTCTTTCCATCTCCTCGTTGACGACCAGAATCAGCTGCAGGACGACTAATAAACTCCTAGAACCTTCTGAAGACCAACAGAACTAACAGCAAGAACTCCAGGAACATAACTACTGCAGATAATCCTCCATAGATACCTTCCAATAATCACTTATTCACCATTAATTAATTAAGACGCCTTCATTCAATATAAACGCTTTAAATACAATTAAAACACAAGGAGAACTTAAACAGTCTCGTCCTGCAGCTTCTCTGTGTTGGTGTTTGGTTCTGTTGTCGTTCTGATTTACTTTTCTACGCTCCAGCTGTCACTGTGCTCCTATTAAGTATTAAAAGAAATAAGAAGAAGCCCGAAGGCAGCGAACGAAAGGATCCAAACAGGATGAATAAAACATCCACGGCCGTCAGTCTGATTGGCCGATTCCGTCGTGGGAATCGAACCGGCGCCGTTCTCCTCACATGACCTGCTGGTTGCCATAGAAACAAACCTGCAAACGAAGCGGATCGGCGAGTCACAGGCCGGCGGTCGATACGGAACCCGGACAAGCGAGGAGGAACGAGCGGCACGGCGTAAACACTGAACCGAGAACCGCAACCAACTCGACGTCAGATCGTTACGGAACCGATGATCGATCGCTGACACCGAGGGAACACGGAGAACTCTATCAGCTGTGGTAAACTTTATTGGTTTTATATCTGTTGCTGTTGTTGTTGGGGTGTCTTTAAAACCTCTTCAATGACCTCTAGATCATTCTGAAGACCCAGTAGAACCACTACAACTACCTGTAAGACGTATAAAACCACCTATACACTCTCTAATAACTCTACAGCATCCGAAAGAACCTCTAGAACCACCTTACAGAACCTCAGAACCAACTATAGCACATGAAATATCCTCAGTCATCACTAGAACTACCAGCAAAACCATTAAAACCACCTGAATGAGAACAGAAACACCTCAATGTTCTCTAAAATCTCTACAACAACAACCACTAGAACCACCTTACAGAACCTCATGATCACCTACAGAACTGGTAGAGTCTAGAACCTCCCACACTTGTAAAAGGACCAGCAACACTACCTGAATGGTAACAAACACACCAAAATGTTCTTTAAGTCTAATTGTTGACCAAAACCTCTCTGAGGAGACCACTGGAACCACATTATGGAACCCAACAACCAACTACAGGACAACTAGAACCACCCGAACCACTAGGAAGACCAACAAAACCATTATGAC
Source organism: Dascyllus trimaculatus (assembly GCA_024666655.1). Classification (NCBI taxonomy): domain Eukaryota; kingdom Metazoa; phylum Chordata; class Actinopteri; family Pomacentridae; genus Dascyllus; species Dascyllus trimaculatus. Next base: position 977,359 of record CM045465.1, on the reverse strand, counting down.
CGCTTGAATGTTTTAAAAATGTCACAAGAAACCCCCTCAGAACCACTAGACTCTACTAAAGAACCACTTTGATCACCTGCAAGACTCCTAGAACCTCTAATAGCTCAATTAACTTCTCAAAATTGGACCACTGACCAAAAAAACTTCAGGACTACTAGAATCCCTTAAAGAACCAAAAATACCTCCATGAACCTCCGACAACCTCACCGAAAACCTCTAGAACCACCTGACAGAACCTCAGAACCATGGAGGTGTCTTAAGAGATCTCTAGAACCTTGTGAACCGCTAGAACTACACAAAACATGTCTAGAACATTCTGGTTCACCACAGAAACCCCCTTCAGGATGACTTGAACTTCTAAAGAACCAACAGAACCACCAAAACAACCACAACTACCTCAAGGACCCCCATCTACTAGACCAGTACAGCCTCCCTACTGACCACCTGACTACCAGAACCTCCAAAAGACCAGTAAAACCACCAACAAGAACTCCTCTAGAACCTCCTGCTCAACACCTGCAAGGCCACTGGAACCAACAACAACTTCCTCAAGAACCTCTGGAACCACTTTCAAGTTCCACCAGGTCTCCCCATGACCCGTAGAACCCACCTGGATGACCTCGTTCTCCAGGTGACCTCAGGTGTGAGGAGCTGGGACACCGGAGTCGGTTCTTCCTCTGCGGTTTGAACACGACGAGCGCAGCAAAGCGTTTGTTTGCGGCTCGACGGCAGGAATTTAAACGGATTTGACAGCAGGAATTATTGTTTTACACAACAGCCACGGGTGTGTGTGTGTGTGTGTGTGTGTGTGTGTGTGTTATTGTATCCTGGTGTTATGTAGAAACAAGGTGAGTTTCTCCTCTCAGCTCCACACCTGCTGCTGTAATTACCCTCCAGGACAAATGGATTATATAACACACACACACACACACACACACACACACACACACACACACACACACACACGCTCCCAGCTGTCAGGTGATATAATGACCTGTTAACGCTGATGGATGATGAGGTTGGAGGTTTCGGGTTTAAATGAAGCAGCAGGAGAATCGGCCGTCAGCAAACAGACACATGAAAGAATCATCATGGTGGTAAAAGAACCGCCTCCAAACGGCTGCTTTTACGGTTCCTGCTGCTTCCTCACGACGCTCTGGAGGTAAAACTGATCTCTGGTGCCGCTCATCTAAGACTCACCACCATGAAGACGCTACGTTCTGCTCGTTCACAGGTTTAAAACTGTACTTCTGAGGTCTACGAGAGGAAGTTCATCTACTTTAAACACTTTATTGTTCTCAAACTGTACATTTATGCAACACCTCCTCCCCAAGGTTCTGTTTTAGATCCACCAGAACCACCTAAACTACTACAACAACCACCTCAAACACCTGAAGGAGTATAAACACTTCTTTACTAGCCACTACATAAGTTTATGAACCAGTAGAAGCACCTTGTAGAACCTCATTAAACCTTTAAAGCCCTTGACTGACTGTAAAAATCTCTCTAAGGAGTCCAAACATCCTACAGAACCTCGTCAACTAAAAGCTTATTAAAAACCAACAGAACCGATCACAACTTCCTCAAGAACCTCTACAAACCCTTCATATAAGACCATCACTACCTACCGACTACCTACAAGGCAACTAGAACATCCAAAAATATCAACGACAGGTTCCACCTCTAAACCAAGGGTCATGAAATGCAACCTGGTAGAGAACCTAAATGTTCTCTAGTTCTCTAATAGACACTACTACGTCTTAAAGACCACTAGAACCACTTTACAGGACCATCAGAACACCTTACAAGACTTCTAGAACCACCCAAACCACTGCAGTCACTTAAATGATGATAAGAATCCTCTGTAGATCTCCTCATTGACCACAAGAACCACATGAGAGGTGTTTAGAACATCCTACAGGACATCTAGAACCTCATCTATGACTATTAGGTCTCACTTGGACCCCCAAAATGACCACAACCTTTTCTAAAACCTCGACAACCACATCATATATGATCATTACAGCCTCCCTCCTGAACTACCAGACAACTAGAACCTACAAAAGACTATCAACACCACTTACAAATCCCCTAGAACCTCTTCAATGCCAAAACCTCCTGCAGCATCCTTTAATCAACAACCAAGAGGAACTTCTAAAGACCAACTGGTACTGTGAAGACCACCAAGACCATCAAAAGGACCACAAGGGTGTCTAGAACTACCGACAAGACCAAAATTAGTCTGAATAAAGTGAACTAAGACGTTCTGAAGTTACATTTACCTGAAACTGAGTGGTTAGAGCCACCTCCTAAAGACCACTAGAACTATCTTACAGAATCCTCAAAACCTCCTAGAATCTTGTGAACCACTACAGAGACTTGAACCAAAACATTGTCTAAGTGTCCCCATTCACCACTACATAAAGGTGTTTAGAACGTCTAGAACCTCATCAGCAGGAGGTAACCGATCACTGACCCTGACATTCACGTTCCACATGTTTTGCACCTTCTATTTAGGTACCGATCCTACACATGTATGTACGTTTTGCACAACCTTAAGAACCTTAACGAGGCCAGGAACGCTGTCCTGGGAAACTTTGATTGGTTTTGAATGTGTGACCCCTCAATGGAAGTCATTAACCACCACATAAGTCTCTGTCATGGTGGCCAAGCCCAGTGGACGTTACTCCATAAGCTGATTAAACCATTTTTAATCATGGACATGTAAAGTTGGTCGTAAACTCAGCTACGTCAGAGGAACAACTCGGCTCTGGGAATGTTGTTGTTTACAAAATCTAAGACTTAGCGACCGGAAGTCATTAACCTCAACAAAGTCTCTGTCATGGTGGCCCATCTGTAAGGTCGTTTTGTCTCCACATGCTACAGATATTTACATTTTTACAGCCTCTACAACCTCTGAAAGACAGGTTGGTCTTTTGGTTGTTTTCCATCTTGTTTGTTTCATATTTCTTCGGGACAGTTCTTCCTCTTTGTGTATCATTTTTGTTATGTCTCACTTGTTTTGTGCTTTTCTATGTTGTTTTCGTTCGTCATTGTCTCCTCTCTGTCATTTCCTGTCTTGTTTTTGTTGTATTGTGTCTCTTTTTGGTCATTTTATGTGTCTCTAGAACAGTTTTTCCTGCTTTCTGTCACTTTTCTTACTCCACTTTAGCAACGCTCTCATTTACAACATACAGGCATCGGCGACCAGGAACCATTAACCACCACAGAAGCCATGTCATGGTGCCCGTTGCTAGCTAGACCTCCACAATGTCCTCTGATTGCCAACAGGATACCACCTGGCTCCTCTGGTTGATAGACTATTAAACACACCACCTGGTGGAACAACCAGGTACTACAGCTGATCTATAATAAATCTCCTGACATGCATGACCTTCTTCTTTTTCTGCCTTATTGCCTTTAATTGGTTAAACTATTCACACCAGTTCATCTGTTAATGGTTCATCATTTGCTGCTAAGTCGGCGTCTCTTTTGGGCTTTTCTGTGTTTCTTTGTGGGTTTTTGTTTTACTTTTCGTTCACTTTCTATCTTTTTTAGCCATTTTGTGCCTATTTTTATTTATTTTTTTTGTTGTTTTATGCCTATTTGTCGTCATTTTGTGTCCATTTCTGATCGTTTTTTTCTTTTTCTAATTATTTTTGTGTCCCTTTTTTGGCCATGTTGCCTTTCCGTGTCTCTTTTAGGGGATTTTATCTCTTTTCATGTGTCTCTAGAATGGTTTTCCTGCTTTACATCATTTTTCTTACTCCACTATAGCAACACTCTCATTTACAGCATACAGACATCGGCGACCGGGAACCATTAACCACCACAGAAGTCTTTGTCATGGTGCTCGTTGCTAGCTAGACCTCCAAAATGTCCTCTGATTGCCAACAGGATACCGCCTGGCTCCTCTGGTTGATACAGTAATAAACACACCACCTGGTGGAACAACCAGGTACTACGGCTAATCTACTCCTGACATGCATGACCTTCTTCTTTTTCTGCCTTATCGGCCTTTAATTGGTTATATTTTTAACACCAATGAAAACATGTGTCCTGGTTACACACAAAGTGACCTGTTGTGTTATTTTCAAACCCTTCCATGACATCAGGTTGGCTAACAGGACGTTAGCGTTTCAAACGGACCCATGGGGGTCGGCGCCAAACTGAAAGTGAAACCGTGTCGATCCTGACATGCATGACCTTCTTCTTTCATTTCCCTACCGGCCTTTAATTGGTTACATTTTCAACACCAATGAAAAACGTGTAAAACATGAAAAACAAAAAGCCAACGAGTGAAAACGTCACTTAAAATCTACTCAGGAAGATTCAATAAGAGCCTCAGAGTCCCGACACAGCAGGTACACGACATACTACAGAGTACCACGGTGTATTTACAGAGTACCACGGTGTATTTACAGAGTACCACGGTGTATTTACAGAGTACCACAGTGTATTTACAGAGTACCACGGTGTATTTACAGTGTACTCAGAGTATATCTACAGCCTGTTTACAGTACAGTGAGTGTATAGAAGCTGCCGAGTCTTTTGTGAGCTGCAGTCGGCGAAGAGAAAAGAAAAAAAGCTCCGACAGCAGCTGCTTTTGTATTTTTAGCCTCATTCAGTCGGTGGCGCCTCTTCAGATAAACACCACACACACACACACACACACACACACACACACACGCTCGGTAAACACACTCGACCTCTCCGCTCCCGTCATCTGTTGCTGCCTGTGAACAGGTGTAATCTTGTTTTTATTGAGATTTCAATTCGGCAGCAGAAGAAGGAAAAACCAGAGGCTCTGAAAGCGGCAGACGGAGGAGGAGGAGGGCCGAGGGGTCGCCGTCTGACCGCCTTATCCGCCCATGTGTCCAGATGTTCAGTCATCTCAGCCACAAGTCAGCTGGTCAGCAGGAAACGGTTTTCATCTGTGTTCATCAGTGGATCTGGTGTTTTTGGTTGCAGCTGATTAGAAACGTTTTTATGATTCATGTCTGGAGATATTAAAGAGCATTTGAACACCCTAGAAGTGCATATTGAGACTCTAGAAAAGCATTTCAAGATCATAGGAGAGCATTTGAAAAGCATTTTGAAATCCTAGAAGAGCATTTTAATGCTTTAGAAAAACATTTTGAGATCCCAGAGGAGCATTTTGAGACTGAAAAGCATTTTGAGACTCTAGAAGAACATTTTAATGCTCTAAAACAGCATATTGAGATTGTAGAAGAGAATCTGAGACCCTAGAAAAGCATTCTGAGATCATAGGAGAGCATTTGAAGAGCATTTTGAGACATTAAAAGAACATTTTGAGACTAGAAGAACATTTTAATACCCTCGAAGAGTCTTTTGTGATCCCAGAAGAGCATTTTGGGACTTGAGAAGAACATTTTGAGACTCTATAAAAAAACATTTTGAGACTCAAGAAGAACATTTTGGGACCCTCAAAGAGCATTTTGAGACTCTAGAAGAACGTTTTGAGATCCTAGAGGAGCATTTTGAGACTCCAGAAGAACATTCTGAGACATTAGAAGAACATTTTGGGACCCTAGAAGAACATTTTGAGATCCTAGAAGAGCATTTTGGGACCTTAGAAGAGAATTTTGAGACATTAGAAGAACATTTTGACACCCTAAAAGAACATTTTGAAACTCTAGAAGAGCATTTTGAGATCCTAGAGGAGCATTTTGAGACTCCAGAAGAACATTCTGAGACATTAGAAGAACATTTTGGGACCCTAGAAGAACATTTTGACACCCTAAAAGAACATTTTGAAACTCTAGAAGAACATTTTTAGATCCTAGAAGAGCATTTTGGGACTCTGGAAGAACTTTTTGAGACCCTCAAAGAGAATTTTAAGACCCTAGAAGAACATTTTGAAACCCTACAAGAACATTTTTAAACTCTAGAAGAACATTTTGAGATCCTAGAGGAGCATTTTGAGATCCTAGAAGAGCTTTTTAAGACCCTAGAAGAGCACGTCTGTGAAGATCTTCATTCATCCAGGTCTTGGACGAGAGGTGAAACGTCTTCGACAAACTCAACCAGGTTCAGATGCAACGACTGAAACTATGAAGTTTTACGATTCGTCACAAACAAACTTAACCTGAGAGAAACGTGTTCCTCAGTGAAACGCAAGTCGTTGAACAGAAGCTGGGTTTTTCAGAGCAGAGCTTCACTGCAGGAGCTGAATGTTTGATTTTCTGGTCGCTGCTTCAAACTTCGCTCGTCTGCGGAATCCAGGAAACTCCTCCGAGACCAGGAGCCTCCATCACGAAGCGCCTCCAGTGGTGTTGATGAGTCTGATTGTTCGCCTGCTCGTCTCTGGATGTTCTGTTTGTGGCAGCGGCAGAAACAACGCTGTCACTTCTATTTCTGGTTCCATTGTCCTGCAGCTCAGAGCCGGAGGAGGCAAACACCAGAACAAAGCTGCTGTCAGCCCAGCCTTTATCCACCAGCAGCCGGCTTCACTCTGCCTCCTGAAGCCTTCTGCACAGTTTGGAACCAGTTTGTTTTTCATCATTTATTGACGGACTGTTTAGAGTCCCGCTGCTTCCTCCATGTACGTCTGTCGCCTGCTGATCCACACGGAGCATCAATGAGCAAACGGACCGACGGCGACGAGGGAAACAGTTTATCAGGACATGGAGCAAAGAAAACCTGAACGTCTGATCCCAAACTAACTGTTCATCTGCTGATCTGCTTCTTTGTCCTTCATCGCCAAAAAATTTGTAAAAGTTAATGTTGTTTTCTGGGTTTCAGTAAAACTTGAGATGGAATTCCTTTTGACTGTGTTCAGGATCTGATCTGCAACAGGAAATACTTTCTAGGAAAACAAATCGAGGAGTTCCAAACCGGAGCTTCTAATTTATATTTAACCTGTACAGTCCCTCGTCAGATCACTTCACTTCTTATCTAATGTTGTATCACAGATTAAGAAGGATATTAAATGGAAATAAAAAACGTAGCGTCCAGCAGATGAGCAGACAAAGACTGGCTTCCTCTTGAGCTAGTTTGAGATGCTACACGGCACGCTATTGGCTGATGGATGGGAGGCGACCAATCAGAGTGCTGCGTTCTGCATCCTGGGCTCTGATTGGCTCAGCGACCGTAGCATCAGCCTCCTAGCGTTCAGCATCTTGTCCGTTCCACATGGACGTCTGGTCGCTGTGTTGGATTTATTTCAGCTCTACGATGTCGAACAAACGTTCTGCACCTTCTAAGGCTTCTGGAACCCAAACGTGGGGAGGATTTATAAATAAATATAAGGTCGCTACTTTGTGGATTTTCTCCTATGGTGGGGGTTCTGGAAGCTAACCCACCATAGACCAGGGACCGCTGTACTCCTGCTGCTCTGCTCCCAGACCTCCTGCAACACTTCATTCCTTCATTGAAGTCCTTTTCTGTAAACATGTGGAGCTCCGTCTGGGATGAACCTCCTAAAATGAGGCCAGGAACGCTGTCCTGAGCAACTCTGATTGGTTTTGAATGTGTGACCCCTCAAAGGAGGTCATTAACCACCACATAAGTCTCTGTCATGGTGACCAAGCCCAGTGGACGTTACTCCATAAGCTAATTAAACCATTTGTAACCATGGACATGTAAAGTTGGTCGTAAACTCAGCTACGTCAGAGGAACAACTCAACAAGACTTAGCGACCGGAAGCCATTAACCTCAACAAAGTCTGTGTCATGGTGGCCCATCTTTAAGGTCGTTTTGTCTCCACATGCTACAGATATTTACATTTTTACAGCCTCTACAACCTCTGAAAGACAGGTTGGTCTTCTTTTTGTTGTTTTCCATCTTGTTTGTTTCATATTTCTTCGGGACAGTTCTTCCTCTTTGTGTGTCATTTTTGTTATGTCTCATTTGTTTTGTGCTTTTTTATGTCGTTTTCATTCGTCCTTGTCTCCCCTCTGTCATTTCCTGTCTTGTTTTTGTGGTTTTGTGGATCATTTTATGTGTCTTTAGAACAGTTTTTCCTGCTTTCTGTCACTTTTCTTACTCCACTATAGCAACACTCTCATTTACAACATACAAGCATCGGCGACCGGGAACCATTAACCACCACAGAAGCCATGTCATGGTGCCCGTTGCTAGCTAGACCTCCACAATGTCCTCTGATTGCCAACAGGATACCGCCTGCCTCCTCTGGTTGATACAGTATTAAACACACCACCTGGTGGAACAACCAGGTACTACAGCTCATCTATAATACATCTCCTGACATGCATGACCTTCTTCTTTTCCTGCCTTATCGGCCTTTAATTGGTTCAACTATTCATAACAGTTCATCTATTAATGGTTCATCATTCGCTGCAGCTGCTTCTCATACAAAACTCTGACATCAAACAAACTGACCTGCATGTTATTTTCACACCGTTCCACGTCAGCCTGACTATAAAGGTACCTGTAGAGTTTTAAACCGACCCGTGGAGGTCGGTACCAAACTGAAAGGGAACCCGGGTCGAACTGAACCATCAACCAGCCGAAGCATCAGCTGAAACCTCCTCAGAGACTCACTAATAAACGTCGGCAAACACAAACAGCTGCTGCCGTTGATTCAATCCGTCCCATCGTGTTCCTGAAGCTGCCTTTATTCTGACTCATTGAAACACTCGAGCAGACGAGAGCCTCTCAAGGACCAACGCAACACCGTCATGGAGTCCTGGAGGTCCTTCAAAGACCTTCAAGGACGTCCTCAGACTGAAGCCTTCAGCTGGAGAGACACTCGACTCCATTTAACAGGCTCAGGCAGAAAAGTACACGTTTATTCCAGAACAGAGAACGAATGAGAGACACCAAACATGAAGCAAAGACACAGAAGATCAATAAAAGTAAACATGATGACAGCAAACAAACAGAACTGACCTCAAACAGACAGAAATCAACCAGACGGAGACACAAATGTAAGAAAACAACTAAAATAAATCACCTAAAACGACAAACAGACACTGAACATGCAGCAGATCCTCACATCTGACACTTAAACCAGCAGATGTTTCACTTTTCTGCAGCAAAATACCCAAAATGATCGTCCAGAGATCTGAATGATTCTGATCAGTTTGTGATCAGTTCCTGCAGCTGATCAATAATCAGAAACCGTCTGACCGGCTCAGAACGAGGTGCTGCTGAACGTCTTCCTGTGATCAGAGCATCAAACACAAACACCGTCTTCCATCAGACCTTAACGAGCTCCGGGGCCAATCGCGCGGCCAGGTCCACCGTCGCCACGGCAACCAATTTACCTTCAGGGCCCCGGCAACCGTCTCCCGCTGCTGATGTTCAAACAGTGAGTCAGGCCTCAGACGGAAGGTTCTCCGCTCTGCTCCGTCTGATCGAAGCGTTCAGATGTTTAAATCTAACGACTGATTCAGGTTTGAACCGAGTCCAGCTGCAGTCAGAAAACACAGACGAGCAGCGACGGCTAACAGGGCGGTTTCTATCGCTTTTAGTCACTTTCTGTGTTTTTTGATGGATTTACGCCTGTTTATGCTCGTTTTGTGTTTCTTTGTGGGGTTTTTTGTCTCTTTTTGTTCATTTTCTATCTTTTCTAGTCATTTTGTGTCTATCTGAGGTCATTTTTGTCTATTTTTATGTCTTTTTTTGTTGTTTTACGCTTATTTGTCGTCATTTTGTGTCCATTTGTGGTCGTTTTTGTCTTTTTCTAATTATTTTTGTGTCCTTTTTTTGGCCATGTTGCCTTTCTGTGTCTCTTTTAATAGATTTTATCTTTTTTCATGTGTCTCTAGAAAAAGGTTTTCCTGTTTTCTATCGTTTTTCTTACTCCACTATAGCAACACTCTCATTTACAACATAGACATCGTCGACCGGGAACCATTAACCACCACAGAAGCCTTTGTCATGGTGCCCGTTGCTAGCTAGACCTCCACAATGTTCTCACCTGGTGGAACAACCAGGTACTACAGCTAATCTATAATAAATCTCCTGACATGCATGACCTTCTTCTTTTTCTGCCTTATTGCCTTTAATTGGTTCAACTATAAAAACCAGTTCATCTGTTAATGGTTCATCATTCGCTGCTAAGTCGGCGTCTCTTTTGGGTCTTTTCTGTTTCTTTGTGGAGGTTTTTGTCTCTTTATCCTCATTTTCTGTCGTTTTTAGTGATTTTATGTTTATTTGAGGTCGTTTTTTGTCTCTTTTGGGCCTTTTTATGTCTTTTTCGGTAGTTTTGTGTCCATTTGTTGTTGTTTTTGTCTTTTTCTAATTATTTTTGCGTCCTGTCTTCGGCCTTGTTGTCTTTCTGTGGTCATTTTGTCTTCTTGCAGTGGTTTTTCGTCTCTTTGCGGTTGTTTTAGACTCTTCTGGGCCATTTTACATCTTTTCCGGGTTGATTTTTGCCTGTTTGTGGTCATGTCGTGGCTCTTTGCACCTCTTTGTGGTCATTTTGTCTTCTTGCAGAGGTTTTTCGTCTCTTTGTGGTTGTTTTTAGACTCTTTCGGGACATTTAACGTCTTTTTTTGGGTTGATTTTTTTCCTGTTTGCAGTCATTTTGTGTCGTTTTGTGATCAGTTAAAGACCCAAGTCGACTCCAAACAGTGTGAACAGACGTCTTCCATCTTTTCTGACCTTTACCAACAGATCTCTGGACTCCAGTTCGACTCTCTGACCGTCTTTATTCACAGTTGTTTCTGCCGTGTGACGTCTTCTGTTTGTTTTCCGTTAAACTCAGGTTAAACCTCGTGTCTCTGTTCGAGTCGACTCTGAGGACGACTCTGCTTCTCGTGTTTTTTACCAGGCTGCTGCTTTTGCTCTGCGTCACACTGAATCTGCAGTGAACGGCGTTTCTGAGCTGCAGTTGTTGTGCAGATGTACGGCGTTAATGCGTCTCTGAGCTGCTCTGATCTTAATGGGTTTACATTTGTGTGTTTGTGCTCTAATGAGAAAAGCATCATAAAGAGGCGAGAACAGGCTGCTTGTGTTCGCCGCCATCAATCAGACGCTGGCTTTGTGTTAACGCCGCCGCCGCTGCAGCTTTATTGAGTTTTAGTGAGGTTTGGCGTCCGCCGGGAGACGCCGAGTCGTCTTAATCTGCAGGAAGCAAACAGAGTCTCTGGTGAGGCGGCAGCAGGGTGTCGCTGAGCTTTTACCTCCGATCGATGGTCCACACCCCGACGACGACCTCAGGAGGGTTAGACCAGAACGCTGCAGCAACGTTTCAGCAAACGGTGGGATCAGGATCAACTCAGAGGACTTTAGAGTCGAAAACCAGGTTCACTGAACGACTGCAGAGAAACGTTCACATCATGGACGAGAAGACAGGAAGGGTCACTGTGAGTTTAGTGGAACTCTGAGAAACCAACCATAAAGAGACACAAAGCACCAAAGACAGATGCAAAACGACCACAGAGAGACGCAGAACAGCTAAAAAAAGACAGAAGATGAACAAAAAGAGACTCAGCATCACCACAAAGAGACAAAACAACCAGGAAAAGACATGAAATGATCATGAAGCCACAGAAAACAACAAAAAATGATCAGAGAAAGACAGAAAGCAACAAAAAAGACAAACAAAATGACCAAAAAGAGCCAAAAACAACCAAGAAAGACAGAAAATGATGGAAACAAAACCTCAAGACCTGGTCCTGGACCAAGCAGAGATCCACTCTGAGGGATCCAGTCTGGTCGTGTACTGATGAGTATTTTTTTTGGCACTTTTTGTGTATTTTTTTGCAAATTTTTGGGTATTTTTTGCATATTTTAGGTATATTTTTTGGCATAAATTTTGGGTATTTTTTAACATATTTTGGTATACTTTTTGCATATTTTGGGTATATTTTTTGCACATTTTTGGGATATTTTTGCACCTTTTTCTGGTGATCTGTATGTGTTCATGGTTGATTTCATCTTCTTGTAGTCTTTTACTATATTTTTGTGGTTGTTTTGCATCTTTTTGGGTCATATAACATTGTTTTGGTCATTTTTGCATCTCTTTGGGACATTTTGCTTCTCTTGTGGGTATTTTTTTTTATCTTTTTGTGATTTTTTTTATAAATAATCTGCTGATTAATCGATAATTGATCAACTTTAGTTTGAGGTTTTCGTCACCAGCAGGCTGCAGCCATGAAGAACTGAACACTCCAGTTCCCAGAATCCTCGGCGGCTGATCTGAAGCCAGACGTGACCTGAACCGTGTCCAAACACCGAGTACAACGTCGTGTCGGTTCTTACGCCCGGTGTCCAGGTGTGGCCGGGTTCAGGTGAGGTCACAGGTCACATGTCCAGCAGGTGCAGACAGGTGATCTGGAGCCACCGGATCCATGCAGGTCGACTGACCTCAGATCAGATCACAGCGACGACGACGACGAAACCTGATTCTGATCCAGGAAGACGGAGACACGAATCACCGCAGGCAGCAGGGAGGAGGATGGTTGTTTGTTTGTTTGTTTGTTTGTTTGTTTGTTTGCATCTTTTCATGGCTCATTCTGAACACCTGTGTTCCCTCAGCGTCTGAAATCCTGAGCGACACGTCCATGTCAGTGTTCGATGCTCACGTGTTCAGGTTTGTGTTTGTCTTCCCTCCGTCGTGTCGCTCAGTCGGAGTTATGTGAGGTTCGAGTTGCGTTAACTGCTGCTGGAACTCTGCAGCTTCCTCCAGGGGATCAATAAAGCATCTATCAATCCAGTTAAAGTCGACTCTAAAGGGAGGGAAAGTGAATCAGCTGCAGCCCGACGACGTTAAATCACAGGAACACGATCAGAGTCCTGGTTAGACGAGTCCTCCGGAGAAATCACAACCAGGTCCACATGAATCTGTTTGAGGCTCACAGCAGCCTGTAAAAACCAGCCGCTGCTCTTCAGACGACGCTCAAACTCCACAGAACGGATCCAGATGTTCCCTGAACGCCTCACCGTCATGAAACTATGCTGCAGTTTACAGATGTTCCCTAAACACGTCCATATCTTTCATAGATGCTGCAGTTTCTAGATGTTCCCTAAACGCTTCACAGTCATCAGTAGAAGCTGCGGTTTACAGATGTTCCCTAAAAATCTCACAGTCATCAGTAGAAAAATATTGCAGTTTACAGATGTTCCCTGAAAGCCTCACAGTCATCAAATGAAGCTGCAGTTCCCAGATGTTCCCGAAACACGTAAATATATTTCATGGATGCTGCATTCTCCAGATGTTCCCTAAACCCCCTTACAGTCATCAGTAGATACTGCGGTTTACAGACGTTCCCTAAAAAATCTCACAGTCATCAGTAGAAAAATATTGCAGTTTACAGATGTTCCCTGAAAGCCTCAAAGTCATCAAATGAAGCTGCAGTTCCCAGATGTTCCCTAAACACCTCACAGTCATCAGTAGATGCTAAAGCTCCCTAATGTTCCCTAAACACGTCAATATCTTTCATGGATGCTGCAGTCTCCAGATGTTCCCTAAACCCCCTTACGGTCATCGGTAGATGCTACAGTTTCTAGATGTTCCCTGAACGCCTCCCAGTCATCAGAAGATGCTGCGGTTTCCAGATGTTCCCTGAACGCCTCCCAGTTTGACCCTCAGACTTTAAATATGAAATAGAAACAGTTTCTGCGTCGCTGAAACCTCGTTTGGATTCTGAGAGCAGAAATAAAGAAACTCAGACCCTCGGTTTTTCTCGTTGTCTTTGATCAGCGATTCACAGAAACACCACAGAAGAAGAAGAACCGGAGCTGGAGAGTAAACCTCAGAGGACGACGAGTGTTTGAGGCTAATAAAGTGTTTTCACTCAGCAGGAGTCGACCTCTGGAGACACTGATTGGATCCGACTGGTCTGACTGGTTTATGGCCTGAAGCCTCCCAGCAGCTCCCAGCCTTCAGCTGGACGGAGGCTGGTTTCACTGTTCTCTGTAGAACTGATGCATTCTGGGAGAAAAGCTCCTGTGAACCACAAACCCTGAAGACCTGAGCAGAAACCTGCAGCCAAACTCTGAAGCACCTTCATCCATCTGGTGTCGTCACACAAAAACTGGCCGGTGCTTAAAGGACCAGTTCCAGCTCAGGAGAAATAACCACATGATGCATGATGCTGCCGCCGCCGTGCTTCACATTAAGGACGGTGTCTTTAGGAGAAACACCAAACATGTCTTCTTGTATTCTTGTAGTTGTGTTAAATGCCATTAAAACTTCTTCTAAAGGCAGATCTGTCCTCTGTCTGTCCAAAAACCAAACATATTTACCGTAATAAGTGTAATATATGACCAAGGAAAGCAGCTAAAAATGGTATTTGAAGCCCCAGTTCCAGCTCAGGAGAAGAATCTATATGATGCTGCCGCCGCCATGCTTCACATTAAGGATGTTGTTTTTAGGTGATCTGTGTTTTTTTACCAAACATATCTTGTATTATTCTTGTAGTTGTGTTAAATGCCATTAAAGCTTCTTCTAAAGGCAGGTCTGTCCTCTGTCGGTCCAAAAACATATTTACCGTAATAAGTGTAATATACGACCAAGGAAAGCAGCAAATCCACATTTAAAATCTGCAAATTTACAAAGTTCTGTTTTATAAGGGACCAAAATCTTTAATTCTGAGTCTATAAATGTGAAAATAATCCATTAAAATTTCTTCTAAAGGCGGATTTGCCCTCCCTTTTTTTGTAAAAAAATCAAACACATACACCGTAATAAGTGAAATATACGACCAAGGAAAGCAGCTAATAATGGTATTGAAGCCCCAGTTCCAGCTCAGGAGAGGTATCCCCGAAGCATGATGCTGCCGCCGCCATGCTTCATTGTGGAGGTTGTTTTTGTTTTGTTCTTGTAAGTACGATGTAATTAAAACAAACAAACATAAATGATTTAGGAACCTCTCCTAGTTTTATTGTGATATACTTAAAATACAGCATATCTCCAAAAAAACACCGTCCTCACAGTGAAGCACGGCAGCGGCAGCATCATGCAGGATCTAAATACCAGTTAGTTTGGTGCAAAACCTGATTACAGACTGAATTTTCATTTATTTACATCACAGTCACAAATATACAAGAAGACATGTTTGTTATTTTTCACCTAAAAACACCATCCTTAATGTGAAGCATGGCGGCGGCAGCATCATATAGATTCTTCTCCTGAGCTGGAACTGGGGCTTCAAATACCATTTTTAGCTGCTTTCCTTGGTCATGTATTACACTTATTACAGTAAATATGTTTGATTCTTGGACAGACGGAGGACAGATCCGCCTTTGGAAGAAGTTTTAATGGATTTATTACATTTATTGACTCAGAATTAATGATTTTGGTCACTTTAAAATCAATCAATAATAATAAGTAATTGATTCATTTGTTGCCAGAGTTCAAGCAAAGCCTTGTGAGATTTCATGTTTTAAATGTGGATTATGTGCTTTTCTTAACTTCAACAACAAATCCACTTGTTTTAATGGACTTTTTTACATTTTTAGACTCAGAATTAAAGATTTTGGTCACTTAAAGCAAAACTTCATAAGATTTCTTGTTTTAAATTTGGATTTTTTGCTTTTCTTGGTCATATATTACAGTTATTACGGTAGATTTGTTTGATTTTTGGACCAATGGAGGACAAATCCACCTTTAGAAGAAGTTTTAATGGAATTTAACACAATTACAAGAATACAAGACGACATGATTGGCTAAAAAAACATAGATTACTAAAAAACACCATCTTTAGTGTGAAGCATGGCGGCGGCAGCATCATGCAGGATCCACATTCCAGCCAATTTTGGAGCAAAACCTTAAAAAACAAGATCAAGATGCACCAAATGATTGATTTCTACCCAGTAGACTGACTGTGCTTCACCTCAGTGCTGCTTTAAAGGTTTTTATTTATGAATCCTTCGCTCTAAATTGACTCTTACTTTTCTTTATTTTAATTTATCGGCTGTATTTTCACAGTAAAGCTATTGAAGCTGCTGTGTCGTCGACGTGTCCACTGGTGCCTGGAGGTGAACCCTGCTGGACCGGGTTCACACCTTCCACCTTTTCCGCTGACGTCGGCTCGACTGCGATCCCGGACGTTGAAGCGGTGGATCGAGGCCTCGCCGGGCGTCTCCAGCTTTATGTGCAGCTCTGAGTGAAGCTGCTGTGCTGCTTTAAATGCGAGAGTCTCCTTCCTGCAGCTGAGGCGCTGCGCAGGGCTGCAGCTGTGCAGCAGCATTTATCTCCCGTCATTGATATTCACAGCCAGCTCCGGATCAATGAGCCCCGACACTCTGCCTATTATTTCATTTCTGGTGTCTAAAAGGCGAAGCCGCGACTCGGCTAAATTGTTTTCCATTCGGTTTTGGCTGAGTCGTCGCAAAGCAGAGGAGGAGGAGGAGGAGGAGGAGGAGGAGGAGGGAGTCAAACCTCCAGAGGATGAAGAGGAGACTCAGTCACAGAGCAAATAAACCAGCCGAATCCAGCCTCATCGCTCAGACGACAAACCAAACCTGATTTATTCAAACCGTTTGTTGCTCCTGAGCACAAACCAACATCTGGATCATCAGACGCAGCTCCCAGAAGTATTAAAGCAGATAAACTACGAACACGAGAAGCTAGAAGTTCAGAAAAGCTGCTGCTGGTCTTGGACGAGACTCCAGCTGGTCCAGATGCTACGATTGAAACTACGAGGATCTTCTTCCAGTTCCTCACCCGCCCAGTAAGACTTCATCCTACGTCTAAAGATTCTCCAAAGCTAAAGCACCGACAGCAGAGTCTTTAAAACTCAAATAAACTGAAACCACCACAGAGACAAAAGACGAACCACCTCAGACACGAAACAAACAAGACATGAAACGACTGCAAAGAGACGAAACGACCAAAGTGAGACTGAAAATGACAAAAAATGAGACTCAAAACAAGAAAAATGCAACACGAAATGACAGAAAGCAAACAAGGATGAGAGAAAAACAACCACAAAGAGACAAGAGACAGAAAAAAACGCTGCAAATACCAGAAAAGTGAAACATAAAATGAACTCAAAGACACATAAAGCAATGAACAAGACAAATAAAATCAGCCACAGAGAGGCCAAAGTAAGGACACATGAGCCTACAGTGAGAAAAAATGAACCACAGTGAGGAAAAATGAACCACAGTGTGTTAAAATGAGTCTAAACTAAGGAAACATTTGCCTGCAATGAGAAGAAAGAGCTCACAGTGAGTTAAAACCAGCTTAAAGTGAGGAAAATTGATCCACAGTGAGGTAAAACGAGCCAAAGTGAGTTAAAATGAACCACAGTGTGTTAAAACGAACCACAGTGAGGTAAAATGAACCACAGTGAGGTAAAATGAGCCCAAAGTAAGGAAACATTTGCCTACAGTGAGAAAAAATGAACCACAGTGAGAAAAAATGAGCTTACAGTGACTTGAAATGAACCAAAGTGAGTTAAAATGAGCCCAAAGTAAGGAAACATTTGCCTACAATGAGAAGAAATGAGCTTACAGTGAGTTAAAATGAGCCACAGTGAGGAAAAATGAGTCCAAAGTAAAGAAAGATTAGCTTACAATTAGGAAAACTGAGCTCACTGTGAGAAAAACCGAGTTTACAGTGAGTTAAAATGAACCACAGTGGGTTAAAATGAACCACAGAGAGTTAAAATGAACCACAGTGAGGCAAAATGAGCCCAATGTAAGCAAACAATAGCCTACAGTGAGAAAAAAAAACTAGCTTACAGTTTCAGTGAGGAAAAATAAGCTTACAGTGAGTTAAAATGAACCACAGCAAGGAGAAATGATCCACCGGGAGTTAAAACTGAACCACAGTGAGGAAAAATGAGCCCAAAGTAAGGAAATATTAGCCTACAAATAGGAAAAATGAGCTTACAGAGAGGAAAAACAAGCCTACAGTGAGGTAAAATGAACCACAGAGAGTTAAGATGAACCACAGTGCACAGTGAGTTAAAACGAACCACAGCAAGGAAAAATGAGCCCAAAGCAAGGAAACATTAGCATACAATGAGAAAAAACTAGTTGACGGTGAGAGTAAAATGAAGCACAGTGAGTTAAAACGAACTACAGTAAGTAAAAATGAACCATGGTGACGTAAAATGAGCCCAAAGTAGGGAAACAAGAGCCTACAATTAGTAAAAAATGAGCTCATAGTGAAAAAAACAAGCTTACAGTGAGTTAAAATGGACCACAGTCAGTTAAAAAGAACCACAGTGAGTTAAAATGAACCACAGTGAGTTAAAACGAGCCCAGAAGCTGCAGCTCGGGGCTCGGAGGGTTAAACTCATTGAACACCACTGAGCTTCTTGACGCTGCAGAAAAACTACAAAGGAGAGGATTTAAAGCTCCGCCTCGTCGCCGATCGGCAGGACGGAGAACAAACAGCCCTGAAATCAATCACTGATCAATAAAACACAATCAGGCTTCATGTAAGTCACAACAACACAGCAGCTCCTCCTTCTCCTGCAGCTTTAAAGGAAAAACCTGGACGCTCTCCACCTGACGAGCCTCTTCATCCTCCTCTTCCTCGTGCTCTTCTTCTCTGCTCTAATTGTCAGCCGTCCAGATAAAGTGCCAGTGAAGTAATGGAGCCACCTCCAGCCTGGAGCAACGAGCGCCGAGCAACGATCAGGCTGGAGGTGGCTCCACTGCTTCATTACCGAGCCCATTAAAAGTAATCACTGTGTGTGTTAATGCATTAATTTAATTAGCAGCGTTAGCGCCGCATCGTCCCGCTGAGGGAACGAGGAGGAGGAGAACAAAGGAGGAGATGTCAGAGCAGGAACCGGCGGCTTTTAAATGGCCACGGACAGAACGAGGCTCAGACCCGCATCACGACCTGCCATCTGGGATCGATTAGCCGCCCTGTCAGGAGGCAGCATCCAGCTCGGCTCCTCGGGTTCCACTGGTTTAACGAGGAAAACTTAGCCGCCGAGCCAAAAACACCTGAACACAACTTCTTAAAGAGGCCGGTTCGTCTCCACCACGACAAAATTACAACACATTTACCGTAATAAGTGTAATATACGACCAAGGAAAGCAGCAAATCCACATTTAAAATCTGCAAATTTGCATATTTTTGCTTTAAAAGTGACCAAAACCATTAATTCTGAGTCTATAAATGTAAAAAAAGAAAATCAATAAAGGCAGATCCATCCTTCATCGGTCCAAAAACCAAACATTTACCATAATAAGTGTAAAATACAACCAAGGAAAGCAGCAAAAAAATGGTATTTAAAGCCCCAGTTCCAGCTCAGGAGAAGTAGCTCAAATACATGATGCTGCCGCCGCCGTGCTTCACATTAAAGATGGTGTCTGTGGTTTTTTTAGCCAAACATATCTTGTATTATTCTTGTAATTGTGTTAAATGCCATTAAAACTTTTTCTAAAGACGGATCTGTCCTCTTTCGGTCCAAAAACCAAACATATTTACCATAATAAGTGTAATATATGACCAAGGAAAGCAGCAAATCCATATTTAAACCATGAAATCTTATGGGGTTTTGTTTTAAAATTGACCACAGTCTTTAATTCTGAGTCCATAAATGTAAAAAATCCCATTAAAACTTCTTCTAAAGCCAGATCTGTCCTCTGACTGTCCAAAAAACAAACATATTTACCGTAATAAGTGTAATATATGGCCAAGGAAAGCAGCTAATAATGGCATTTGAAGCCCCAGTTCCAGCTCAGGAGAAGAATCTATACGATGCTGCCGCCGCCATGCTTCACATTAAGGATGTTGTTTTTAGGTCAAACCCCAAACATGTCTTCTTGTACGCTTGTAATTGTGATGTAAATAAGTGAAACCAAGATGAATCGTGTCAGGAGCCTTTAACTTTATTCTGAAAATGCAGCCTGTGATAAATAATAAGAAAGAAAAGGCCAATTCTTCTCCACCAGTCCAAAATTCAAACATATTCAACCTTTATTTTTAGTACATCCTCACATTTAAGCAGCGACAACCTGCAAATGTTTCAAGGTTTGGCCTCAGATGTGATCAGAATGATTCACCAGTTCTTGGCCGAGTCTGTAAAATGTCATAAATCCCATTAAAACTTCTTCTAAAGGCAGATCTGTACTCTGTCGGTCCAAAAATCAAACATATTTACCATAATAAGTGTAATATATGACCAAGGAAAGGAGCAAATCCATATTTAAACCAAGAAACTTAGAAAGTTTTGTTTTAAAAGTGACCAAAAAACATGAATTCTGAGTCTATAAATGTAAAAAATGCCATTAAAACATCTTCTAGAGGTGGATTTTTTCTCCGTCTGTCCAAAAATCCAACATATTTACCGTAATAAGTGTAATATACGACCAAGAAAAGCAGCTAAAAATGGCATTTGAAGCCCCAGTTCCATCTCAGGAAAAGTAGCCCAAACGCATGATGCTGCCGCCGCCATGCTTCACATTAAGGATGGTGTTTTTGGGTGAAACTCTAAACATATCTTTTATTATTCTTGAAATTGTGTTAAATCCCATTAAAACTTCTTCTAAAGGCAGATTTCTAATCAGTCGGTCCAAAAATCAAACATATTTACCGTAATAAGTGTAATATATGACCAAGAAAAGCAGCAAATCCGCATTTAAAATCTACAAATCTTATGAGGTTTTGCTTCATATTTGGCAACAGACAGATCAATTATTAATTATTCTGATTATTAATTATTCTGTCAAAAGTCTGTAAAAACATCTGAACTTCTTCTGAAGGCAGATTGTTCCTCCATCAGTCTAAAAATCAAACATATTCAGCGTTTATTCTTGTTGTTTTTTTACTTAAACTGCGACACAAGACCCAGAAAAACAGCAAATTCTGACACTGAAGCGACGACAACCTGCAACTCTTATAAGGTTTGGCTTTAAAAGTGACCGAGACCATTAAATCTGAGTCTATAAATATAAATAAGTCCATTAAAACTTCTCCTAAAGGCTGATTTACTGTTGAAGTTGACCAAGAAAAGCACACAATCCACATTTAAAACATGAAATCTTGTGAGATTTTGCTTCAACTCTGGCAACAAATGAATCAATTATTATTATTGATGATTAAAAATCTCCTGAACAAACCTCAGGATCCTTTTTTATTCTCAGTAAAAGAAGATTCCAGTGAAGGACTTTGCCGTTTCTCATCTGCTGGTTTGGATTCACTGAAAAGGCTTTTACTTTGAAAGTGCGCTCAGATGAAGCTGTGAGCTGCGTCTCGGCTGCATCACTTATTGAACGTATTGATTACCGCCGACGCTCTCAGCGAAGCCACAAACCGACCGATCAGGAGCTTCATTAAAGGGATGCTGAGGTAAGAACAGCAGCGGATCAGTGTCGGGATCAGATTCTGGATCAGATTCTGGATCAGATTCTGGATCAGATTCTGGATCAGATTCTGGATCAGATTTTGGATCAACGTTCACTGGAATCCTCCCAGTTTCAATCGTAGCATCTGGACTTGCTTGAGTTTGTCAAAGACGAGCGGTGGAACGTCTTCCAAACACTCGATTATCATCAGTACAACTCCTGAGTCTTTGTACAGAAAAGAAAACTGTTAATCAGCACAGTTCATGTTGGAAGCAGAGAGCATTGTGGGAGTTTAGCACCGGGCACCATGACAAAGACTAATGTGGTGGTTAATGACCTCCGACCAGAACACAACCAGGACTAATATCACAGTGAACAAATCATGAGTCTGTTGACTAAAACGACAAATCGATTGATTACGCTGCTGATTATTGATTAAATGGTTATTAGTAATTAGCATCACCAGCATCCTCTGCTGTCCCTTTATGACACCTACAGCGCTGCAGAGGACGTAAACCGAGGATTGTTTAATGGTTGAAGTCGATACCGATTGGATCAGGACATAAATACAGTTTACGGTCATTTAGAGGAAAACGTTTGGAAACTAACACCTGATTTAAAAAAGACATTTGTGAAGAATTTTTACTGAGACTAAACTACTTCCTGGGTCACCTACTTTTCAGTCATTTTCCATTTAAAGCAGCGTCTGCAACCCTTTAGTACAGTGGTTCTCAAATGGTGGGTCGGGACCCAAAAGTGGGTCATGAAGCCATTTTTAGAGGGTCGCAGAAGCAAAAAGTAGTGGTATAAAGTCTTTTATTTTGAAGGACATTTTTCCTATGACACAGTTTGCTTTCAGTAGCAGGATATTTAGTGGTGACACCAGTAGTTTCCCACTATTAACCTCTAGATCTGTCTCTGCCAACTTAATGGAGAAATTTATGCTAAAACATCCAAAAAATGAACCAAAATGTGCTCAGAATCTGTCAAAATGGACCAAAATATGCCCAAAACTTGGCAAAAGCGTCCAAATAAACCAAAATTAGCAAAAAATAAGTTAAAACGTTCCTAAGTTGTATCAAAATGCATTGAGACTCCACCCAAATAAACCTTAATTTGTTAACAGGAACAGCAAACTTCAACAATCTGGGTTGTGACTGTTATTAATAGAGACATAGTGGATCCTGAGGCTGGACCAGTTGAGAACCACTGGTTTAGTACCACGGACTGGTTTCAATCAGGACCATGTTCTCTGGACCGGTCATCGATGGTTATGACGGTCCATGTTACTAAACAGGCTGCAGACACCAGCGATCAGTCGCCCAGCGGCGAGTTAATCGGGTTAATCGGGTGTCGATCGGCGGCGTCATGTGACTGAATAATGAATGCCGCTGCTCTGATCTGTAACTGGAGAAACCGGACACTGGAAACGCCTTCGGTAACCACAGCCGCCCTCAAATCACACGCGAGGGGAGTCGCTGCAGGTCGGAGCTACGGCGGCCTCGGAGGGACAAACAGGAAGGTTTGAGTCCAGGAAGTAAGAATGAAACTGAAAGTAAACCGACCTCATGGCACGTTCCAACCACGACGGGATAAATCTATACGATAAATCACTACGATAACTGCACCATAGAGACTCACATCTACTCATTTAAACCTTTAAAGTCGGACTCATCATTGGACAGTCGACATGATGACGTTACATCAGCTTCATATTTAGTTTAATTTAAACTAAAACTTCTGCAGCTGTTTATTTAAACTGAACTCAAGTTGAGGAAATTTAATGAAACTGGCTTCATAGCTTCATTTTGATCCACCTTGAGGTCAGGATCTCAGGATTTCTACTTACAACTGACCTTAAAAAAGACATCTAGGTTGAACTGCAGGAAGTGTATCACAAAAACAACCACAAAAAGATTTAAAATGACCAAAATGGGACGATAAAAAGGCGTAAAACGAATCAAAGGACCACAGAAAGGCGTCACACACTGATCGTCCTGTGAAGACTGTTGGTTCTAACCAGATTCTGTCAAAACCAGAACCGTCTTTCCTCCTCGTTTCATCTGATTCTCAACGACTGACTCAGCTGTGACCGACAAGGAGCTTCCAGGTTGAACTGCAGGTAGTGTAGCACAAAAACCATTCCCAAAAAGGACCAACATGTGACGCAAGAAAGAACTATGAAGATGGAAAATGTACATAAACCACCATAAAGCTGCACAAAACAACCCCAAAAAGACGAATAACAACCAGAATTAAATGCAAACGACCACAGAAAGATGTAAAACATCGATCGTCCTGTGAAACTTCTTCCTCCTGGTTCTGGCTCTCAGTGACTTAATGCTCCATGTCGTCATTCCCACCGCTAAGCCTTCACTGTCAGGATCATGCATTCATACAGGGAAACATCCAGAGAGTTCAGGTTGAACTGCAGGCAGTGTTTCCTCAGAGAGGCTGACAGGAGAATCCAACCTACTGGATCAATGTTGATGCTGTTGAACCACAGATTATATTGAATGTTTATAACATCCTGAATCTACAGACGTCTGGTGAAGCTTCTCTGAGCAGCTTTTAGAATCTGTCTGTAGATTTATGGTATTATGGTGCTTTATCTCCACGTGGCTGCAGATATTAAATTATAAGTTTTTAATTTAGTTGTTAAAGTGAAACAAACATTCATCCCCGCCCATTTTTGGGGCCCTAAGCTCCGCCCCCTCCACAGAGGTGTGTTAGATGTGACTCCAGACTTTTGTTTCAGAGGGTTTTCCTTCCAAGCACATTTTTTTAAACTTTCTCTCATCTTTTAAAACTGCAGAGAAACGACAGGAACATTTATTTACGTTGAACAAACACGAATCTCCGCCCACTTTTGGGGCCACAGCCCCGCCCCCTTCCCATACAGGTGTGCTGCAGCAGCAACAACCAGGCTAAAAACACATTTATGGATCTAGAATCTGACCAACAACAAGAAACAACGAACATGACTTCACTCCAGGCTGTAAACCTCCAGAGCTTCATTTAAACTCTGGAAAAAATCCACAAACCTGTTTCTGAAACTGAAACGAGACAAAATCCAGTGAAGTTTGTTTGACACAAACTTTCAGCCAACTTCAGCAACTTTTCAAATCTCTGCTAAAGTGAAATAAGCTCGAAGCTCCGCCTACTTTTGGACCACAAGCCCCGCCCGTTTCCGCATCACTCACCCCAGCGTCGTCATGGTGACGATGGTGTACCAGAAGGCCGCTGGGATGCTGGTGAACTTGCTGCCGCTGGATCCTTTCTCCGCGTAGAACATGACGGTGGCGAAGATGATGATGGCCATGGTGAGGCTGAAGAGCAGGAAGCCCAGCTCCGAGGCGCAGCTCTTCAGCGTGTAGCCCAGGATGCGAAGTCCCGCAGAGTGCCGCGAGAACTTGAAAATCCGAAACACCCGGAAGACGCGCAGCGTGACGAAGGCGCCGCTGACGTCCTCGTTGTCGGTCATGACGAGGCCGATGTAGTAGGGCATGATGGCCACCACGTCGATGATGCTCATGACGCTCTTCACGAACTTGTAGCGGCTCGGCGCGGCGAGCAGGCGCAGTAGGTACTCCACCGTGAAGATCATGACGCACGCGGTGTCCAGGCAGAAGAAGGCCAGCGCGTAACGCTCCCCGCACGACATCTCCCGGACCCGGTTCGGCGCCGCCCCGCACGGTACCGTCTCCACCACGTTGGCGAGCACCGACACGGCGATGAAGAAGCCGGTGACATAGTAGAAGACCAGCGCCATGGTGGAGGTGTGCGGGTTCTCGAAGGCGCGCCACATGGTCTCCCGGAAGCTCAGGTCCGGCGGCACCAGCTCGTTGCTCTGGTCGGCCTCCTCGTCGTCCTGGATCCGCTCCTGGTTCTCCCGCCGCCGGTCCTTGTACTCCTCGTAGCAGCAGTCACCGATGATCTCCGGGATGATGCCGAAGAAGGAGAGCTCCTCGTCGTAGGCGGAGATGCACTCCTGCCGCGGGTAGTGCAGCTTCCCGGTGCGGTAGAAGTTGAGGATGTGGCGGAAGATGTCCGGGTCGCGGTCGAAGAAGTACTCGTTGCTCTGCTCGTGGAAGAAGAAGTCCCGCTCGGTGCTGCCCAGCAGGGTGTCCGGGTACCGCTCCAGCGTGTCCCGCCACGTCTGGAACTTTGTGCCGCTGACGTTCAGGACGATCAGTCCGTCCTTCCCGCGCTGCTTCTCCTTCGGGGGAACCGGCATCGGCGCGGTGGCCACCGGCATCCAGCCGATGGCCGCCGCTCGGGCGAACGGCAGCCACGCCGCCACTCCTGCTGCCATGCTGCCGCTGGAGCTCTGCGGAGGCTCGGTACCGGAGGATCACGGAGCCGCGGAGCCGCGAGAGGACATCCAGGGAGGGAAGAGACTGAGCCGGCAACAGATGGAACAACGAGCCGCTGATCCAGGAGGAGGATTTTACGCACGGAGGCGACGCGTAAAACCGAGAGAAGAGGCAGAGAGCCGCAGCCAGACCCACATGGACCGACTGGAACCAGGACAACTCACTCCGAAACTCCTCCGCTGCTTCCCCGTCCTGCTCTGATCCCGTACAATCCGGTTCCTCTCAGCAACAAGTCAGGAGAATCCGCCGCTCCGCACCGGGACTCGGAGCTCCGTCCGGTCCGCCGCAGGCATCCTCCTCCGGGCAGCCGCCGCGCAGAGCGTGTTTCCCCGCAGAGAGAGAGAGAAGAACCGCAGCAGCAGCGGACGGTGGATCCTCTCTGAGCCGAACCGGACGGACGGACTCGGCTGCAGGAGACGCGGTTCTGGTCTCCGGTGCTGAGAGACGGAAGCTCCGCTCTCCCTCCCTCTCTCTCTCTCTCTCTCTCTCTCTCTCTCTCTCTCTCTCTCTCTCTCTCTCTCTCCGGTTGGGGGCGTGTCACCGGAGGATCCCCGCCGGTCACATGAAGCCTCCAGGACGCGCCTCCTGATTGTGTTTAATGACTCCGGGCGGCGCCGCGGGCTGGGCTGCGCGCTCCCGACGGGGTGGGGAGCGCGCAGCAGCTTTTAATGTTTCAGAGCATCAAATTTATTTAAGTGGAGTTTATTGAAGGAGGGTTTATTTAACTGGATGGATCCGTTTATTTACACGTACAGGAGCTTTATTCAGACTCCAGACCTCCTCTGGGGGAACATTTACCTCTTAAATCATTTTAGGGACCAATAATTAAAATAAGTCCTCAGTGATTCTGATCTGATGGAAACTATCCTGTCACCACATTTCATGACTGCTGGAGTTTAATTCTGGACTTACTGAACCCTAATAAAAGGCCTCACATTTTGGTTTTTAGATTCCAGGTCTGCAAACCGCTTTTGGCTCCAGACATCAGATAAACTGAGATCCAGCAGCAGCAGCTTGTTTCCTGGAGCCGTCCGAGTGAACCTGACCTTCTGATATTTAGGGGTTTATGTAAATATCTGCAGCGGCGGTGAAATGTGGGTTAGTAGAGCAGAAGAAGAATGAAGCAGCAGAAACACAAACGCTCGGTAACAATGGAGAAACTGTCAGGAAGGAAAGGAAACTCAGGTTAAAGCACATTCAGACTGAACCACCTTAATTCCAGATTCACTGAACACATTAATATATAAATATAGACTCACCTGCTGATGTCAAACTTACCTGTGATCTTGTTCTGGAAATGAGAGGTCAGCTGTCGTTTGATTGGCCGATGCTGATCATGTGACTGCACAGGTGTGTGGGAACCTCCAGGCTTCAGTTTAAATGGACACACCTGTGATCGTTGGCCTTCAAACGCTCCGTCTCCTGTGTTCTGGTGATTTTTATGCTCCAGTTTGTTCTGTTCTGACCCAGTTTAAGGTGGAAATGTATTTACAGCTGTACAGGACTCAGAAAATAACAGAACAGATATAAATATTAATGTTTCCACAACATTCTCAGGTTGTTTTAGGTCATATTTCATATTTTTCACAGTAATAAAGACGTAGTGTTTTAAAAAATAGAAGTTAATGTCCACGTTAGCTAGTGATATGAATGAAGCTAACGTTAGCTTCTTTCAACGCTAGTTAACGTGGACGCTAACATCCACGTTAACTTTCAGCAACCTTAGCTACAGAAGCTAACCGTACGTTGAGCAGCTAACTGAACAGAGCAAACTATACATGAGGCAGCTACATGAAAGAAGCTATGTTAGGCAGCTAAAAAATGAAGCTAGCTACATGTTAGGCAGCTGTATAAACAAAGCTTGTGTGACCTAACTATATGTTAGGTAGCCACATGAAATAAGCTAACTGTTTGTTAAGCAGCTACGTGAAAAAACTAGCTACATGTTAGGCAGCTACATGAAAGAAGCTAACTATATGTTAAACAGCTATATGAAATAAGCTAACTATATGTTAAACAGCTATATGAAATAAGCTAACTATATGTTAAACAGCTATATGAAATAAGCTAACTACTGTATATATTAGGCATTTATATGAAAGAAGCTAACTATATGTTAGGCAGTTATATAAAATGAGGCTAAAAGTATGTTTGTTAGCTATATGTGTAAGCTATATGTTATGTGACTATAGAAGCTAATTATGTGCTAGACAGCTATATAAAAGAAGCTAACTGTATGTTATGTGAAAGAAAGAAGCTAAGGCAAAGGAAAAAGCTAAATATATATTGGACATGGATGTGAAAGAAGCTAATTATATGCTAGGCAGCTATATTGAAGAAGCTAGTTCTATGCTAGGCAGCTACTTGAAATAAGCTAGGTATGTCTTAGACAGCTTCATGAAAGAAGTTAACAGTGTCTCATGCAGCTACGTGGAAGAAGCTAGCTGTATGTCTATGTTAAGAAAGCTGGCTCTATGCTAGGCAGCTATATGAAAAAAGCTAAATATTTGTTAGGTAGCTATATGAAAGAAGCTAGCTCTATGCTAGGCAGCTACATAAAAGAAGCTAGATGTATGTTAGGCAGCTATATGAAAGCAGCTAACTATTTGTGAGGAAGCTATATAACAGAAGCTAGCTCTATGCGAGGCAGCTACATGAAACAAGCTAGCTCTATGCTAGGCCGCTATATGAAAGAAGCTAGATGTATGTCAGGCAGTTATATGAAAGCAGCTAACTATTTGTGAGGTAGCTATATGAAAAAAGCTAGCTCTATGCTAGGCAGCTACGTGAAACAAGCTAACTTTATGCTAGGCTGCTACATGAAAGAAGCTAGCTCTATGCGAGGCAGCTACATGAAACAAGCTAGCTCTATGCTAGGCCGCTATATGAAAGAAGCTAACCATTTCTTAGGTAGCTATGTGGAAGAAGCTGTCGTTAGCCTTCTCTCTCTCTATGTTTGATAGCTAGTTAACTAGCTTAGATTGGTTCATGTGATAATATTAATGTTCAACTGTTTAATAAATTCTAATTTCAGATAATAGACTCAGATTTTAATGTTGTGACTCCACCGGTTCATCTTTACACTGAGTTTATCAGTATGTGGTTCTGTATTTTAACATAGTCTGAATGGTTTCTGTCTTATTTCTCAGTTTAAATCCTCATTAAATCTGTTTTTTTTTTTACCATATATCTGAGAAAGTAGTTTCTCTCTGCAGGTTTTGGTTCTGATCCAGCTGCTCAGATAGATTTAAACCCAGAACATCCAGACTCCTGTAACAGCGGCTCTCTGGGTCGGAGGTTCTGCTGCTGAATCCTGCGGTTTATTTCCAGGGTGTGATGATGGATCTGAGCGTCCGTCTGTCCGTCAGCTTCGGTCCTCATCAGTCTAATGGACCTGGACCCGCCGTTTGCCAGAAAGCCTCACTTTTACTGCAGCTTCACGCTCGGCGGCGTCCCGCTGCCAGCAGCTCGTCCACACGTCTGATGAGGAGGATGCTGTTGCCACGGTTACCACGCTGCAGCTGTTGGCAACCAGATGCTAAGAAGCTTCCTGAGCAGTCTGTGATGTCAGACGGCAGAGTCACCTGAAGCAATCAATCAAACTTTATTTATACAGCACGAGGCAGACATTAATGCCACAGTGAAGAAAAATGATCCCACAGTGAGGAAAAATAAGTCAACAGTTAAGAAAAATTAACCAACAATGAGGAAAAATGAACCCACAGTGAAGAAAAATGATCCCACAGCGAAGAAAAATGATCCCACAGTGAGGAAAAATGAACTAAAAGTGGGGGAAAGTGAATCCACAGTGAGAAAAAATGAATCTACAGTGAGGAAAAATGAACCCACAGAAAGTTAAAATGAAACCACAGAAAGAAAAAATGAACCCACAGTGAGGAAAAATGAATCCCCAGTGAGAAAAAATGAATCTACAGTGAGGAAAAATGAACCCACAGTGAGGAAAAATGGATCTACAGTGAAGAAAAATGAACCCACAGTGAGGAAAAATGAACCCACAGTGAGGAAAAATGAATCCACAGTGAGAAAAAAATGAATCTACAGTGAGGAAAAATGAACCCACAGTGAGGAAAAAATGGATCTACAGTGAAGAAAGATGAACCCACAATGAGGAAAAATAATCCTGCAGTGAGAGAAAATGAACCCAAATGAGAAAAAAATTAACCATGGGGGAAAATTAACCCACAGAGAGAAAAAATGAACAAACAGTGAAGAAAAATGAGCTCACAGTGAGGGAAAATGAGGCCACAGTGAGGACAAAATAATCCTACAGTGAGGGGAAAATGAACTAACAGTAAGGAAAAATGAATCTACAGCAAGGAAAAATGAACCCATAGTGAGGAAAAATGAATCTACAGTGAGGAAAAATGAATTTACAGTGAGGAAAAAATGGATCTACAGTGAAGAAAGATGAACCCACAATGAGGAAAAATAATCCTGCAGTGAGAGAAAATGAACCCAAATGAGAAAAAAATTAACCGTGGGGGAAAATTAACCCACAGAGAGAAAAAATGAACAAACAGTGAAGAAAAATGAGCTCACAGTGAGGGAAAATGAGGCCACAGTGAGGACAAAATAATCCTACAGTGAGGGGAAAATGAACTAACAGTAAGGAAAAATGAATCTACAGCAAGGAAAATTGAACCCATAGTAAGGAAAAATGAATCTACAGTGAGGGAAAATGAGCCCACAGTGAGTGAGAATGCGACCCCGTGGCTGCTGGGAGCTCAGAGGTTTAACGGTGGAAATAACTTCCCAGATTTGTCACCAGTCGGAGAGAAACCAGGCGGTGATGGATGAACCTGTTCTGCTGGTGATGCAGACTGAACCTGAACCTTCACCTTCACAGGTAGAGACTGTGAGGAGGCGGGGCTTCCTCGCTGGGCAGGTGTGCCCTCTAATGAGGCTGATGTATTCATTGGATTAATGTTTCCTCCATCAGCAGTCAGAGCTGCAGGCTGCAGGCGGGAGGTCTCACTCTGCTCCTAAATCACTGGACAAAAAGAACCCAGAGGAGTTTGGATCGATGCCGCCGCCGTGTGTGTGTTCACATTATACAGATGGCTGGGTGTGTGTGTGTGTGTGTGTGTGTGTGTGTGTGTGTGTGTGTGTGTGTGTGTGTGTGTGTGTGTGCTGAGCTGTCAGTCAATAGGTTTGATCGATGGGTCCCTGCAGAGCTCCAGGAGGCCGAGCTGCAAACACTGTGTTCAGTTTATCAGATGATGACGTCCAGAAGAAACTCTCCAGTCAGTGGTTCACCTGAAGACCAGGAAACACTGTGGCCTCATTTTTCTTCACTGGGGTTTAATTTTCCCTCACTGTGACTTCATTTTTTCTCACTGTATGTTAATTTCCTCTCACTGGGGCCTCATTTGTCCTCACTGAAGGTTCATTTTCCTTCTTGTGGGTTCATTTTTCTTCACTGTGGGTTCATATTTTCTCACTAAAGGCTCATTTTTCTTCACCAGGTTCATTTTTAATCACTGTTCATTCATTTTTCCTCACAATGGGTTCTTTTTCCTATTCTGGGTTCATTTTTCCTCACTGTGGCCTCCACCTCCTCCTCCTCCTTCTTATCCTCCTCCTCGTTGTACTCCTCCTGTTTCTCCTCTTCTTCTTCTCCTCCTCATCCTCCTTCTTCTTATCCTCGTCCTCCTCCTTGTTCTCCTGGTTCTTCTTCCTCCTCCTCCTCCTCCTCCCCCTCCTCCTACTCCTCCTCCTCTCAGAGCATCCATCAGTTCCTCCAGAGGTTCCTTATTTTTCTGTATAACTCAGATTTCAGAGTTTGTGTGTCGACATGGAGAAGCTGCTTCTCCTGGTTCCTCTCCTGGTTCTTATCCTGGTTCCTCTCCTGGTTCCTCTCCTGGTTCTTCTCCTGGTTCCTCTCCTGGTTCTCCTGGTTCCTCTCCTGGTTCCTCTCCTGGTTCTTCTCCTGGTTCTTCTCCTGGTTCTCCTGGTTCCTCTCCTGGTTCTTCTCCTGGTTCCTCTCCTGGTTCCTCTCCTGGTTCCTCTCCTGGTTCTTCTGTCTCCATGTTGGCCTCCATCCAGCAGCAGCTCCTCCTAATGAGTCTTTGTTGGGTGTGTATCTGTAGTTTTCTCTCCAGCATCTCGTCCTCCTGAGGCTTCATTATCTCCTTCATCTGTTCCATCAGCTGGTTCCATATTTATGAGGAACATCTCAGTCAGACCGGTTTAATCGTCTCCTCCTGACCTCCACTCAGATGTTTCTGACCTCCAGGTTCCTCTGACGCTCGTTATGTTAATAATCTCCATGTGTGGGTTTGGTTAGTTTACATGTTTGTTCTGAACCTTAAAGGAACGTTTTGTTGGTTCCATTAGAGCCACGTAGAACAACAAGGAAGATATCATCATTTTTCACCACTGTAGGTTCATTTTCCCTGACTGTAGGTTCATCGTTTTCTCAATGTGGGTTCATTTTTCCTCACTGTGGATTCATTTTTTCTCACTTTGGGTTCATTTTTCCTCACTGTGGCCTCATTTCATTTCACTGTCAGTTGATTTTTGCTCATTGTGGTTCATTTTCCCTCACTGTTTGTTCATTTTCACTCACTGTAGGTTCATTTTCCCTCATTGTGGATTCATTTTCCCTGACTGTAGGTACATCGTTTTCTCAATGTGGGTTCATTTTTCCTCACTGTGGATTAATTTTCTCTCACTTTGGGTTAATTTTCTCTCACTGTGGGCTCATTTTTCCTCATTGTGGGTTCATTTTTCCTCACTGTGGGTTCATTTTCCTTTATTGTTGGTTCATTTTCCCTCACTGTAGGTAAATTTTTTTCTCACTGTGAGTTAATTTAGCCCTATTGTGGATCCATTTACCCTCACTGTAGGTTCATTTTACTTCACTGTGGGTGCATTTTCCCTCATTGTGGATTCATTTTCCCTGACTGTTTGGTTTTCCTGGTTATAGGTTCATTTTCCTTCACTGTAGGTTCATTGTTTTCTCAATGTGGGTTCATTTTCTCTCCCTGTGGGCTCATGTTTCTTCACTGTAGGTTTATTTTTCCCCACTGTGGGTTCATTTTTCCCCACTGTTTTTTGAGGTTTTTCCTTGTGGGTTCATTTTCCCCCACTGTTGGTAATTTTTCCCTTTTTGTGGGTTCATCTTTTCTCACTGTTTGTTCATTTTTCCTCACTGTGGGATCTTTTTTCATCACTGTAAGTTCATTGTTTTCTCAATATGGGTTAATTTTTTTCCCACTGTGGGTTCATTTTCCTTCACTGTTTGTTAGTTTTCCTTGCTATGGGTATATTTTTCCTCACTGTGGGCTCATTTTTCTTCACTGTGGGTACATTTTCCCCACTGTAGGTTAATTTTTCCTAACTGTAAGTAATTTTTTCCTTATTGTAGGTTCATTTTTTCTGACTTCAGATTCATTTTTTTTCTTCACTGTGGGTTAGTTTGTGTCATTTTGGACAAGATCACATTAATGTAGTTTCTTGACGACCTTCATTCCAACAGAATCAGGACGACGTTATAATTTGTTGACGTTTATCATTTATCAGCTGTGAACTTTAATCCAACCTCTGTTTATTTTTCTCCTTCAGGGTCCGACGTTCTTTAAATGTTCCTGATTCCTCTGTCTGTGTTTTTATGGCTTCATTTGGTGTCTTTGGCTGTGATCTGCTGGTTCAGTCTGTTCTCCACCTGCAGACTCTCCTCCCTCTCCCTCTTCTTCTTCTCCTCCTCCTTCTTCTTCTTCTTCTCCTCCTCCTTCTTCTTCTTCTTCTTCTTCTTCTTCTTCTTCTTCTTCTTCTTCTTCTTCTTCTTCTTCTTCTTCTCCTCCTCCTTCTTCTTCTTCTTCTCCTTCTTCTTCTTCTCCTTCTTCTTCTTCTTCTCCTCCTCCTTCTTCTTCTTCTTCTCCTCCTCCTTCTTCTTCTTCTTCTTCTTCTTCTTCTTCTTCTTCTTCTTCTTCTTCTTCTTCTTCTTCTTCTTCTTCTCCTCCTCCTTCTTCTTCTTCTTCTCCTTCTTCTTCTTCTCCTTCTTCTTCTTCTTCTCCTCCTCCTTGGTTTTCTGCTGATCACCAGCTCAGCTCCTTGTTTTTCCTTCCTCCGTCCGGCTCCTGGATGTTCTCTGATCATTTGAAGTCGCTGCAGCCGTTTCCCAGAAGGCCGAGCTTCAATGGCGGCTGGATGTGAAGGTGTGCGGCGTCCTTCCCATCAGCCCCTGGGGCCTCAGCAGGAGACAGAGGAGCTGCTCACATGTAATATTAATGCTGTTTGTGGAGACTCTCTGTTTACCTGCAGTCGACTCAAAGTCTGCAGCTTCATTATTTCACTTCCCTCCTCCGAGAGCTCAGACACCCGGTTACCCATCAGCCCCTGCTGCTGTTGCCGTGCAGAAGGAGCCAATCAGAGGCCTGAATACAAACGTGAGCCGACTGAAGCTGCAGATCTTTAGCGTTTGCCACCGCTAGCTGTTGGCCACCGCCAGCTGTTAGCCACCGCTAGCTGTTAGCCACCACTAGCTGTTAGCCACTGCTAGCTGTTAGCCACCGCTAGCTGTTGGCCACCGCCAGCTGTTAGCCACCGCTAGCTGTTAGCCACCGCCAGCTGTTAGCCACCGCTAGTTGTTAGCCACCACTAGCTGTTAGCCACCGCTAGCTGTTAGCCACCGCCAGCTGTTAGCCACCGCCAGCTGTTAGCCACCGCTAGTTGTTAGCCACCACTAGCTGTTAGCCACCGCTAGCTGTTAGCAACCGCTAGCTGTTAGCCACCGCTAGCTGTTAGCCAGTCTAGTTTGGGTCTTTTGGGTCAAATTTTATAGTGACTTCTGCAAAATTTGAGTCATTTTGGGGAAATTTTGAGTGTTTTGATGAATTTTTGGTCACATTTGGACAAATTTGTAATAATTTTGCTCCATTTTTTCACATTTTTTCACTTTTTGGAGCATTTTTCACAGCTCTAAGAAATTTTTAGTCTTTTTTTGGCCATTTTTTGTCAGTTTGGGGAATTTCAGTTATTTTTGATTAAATTTGAGCAATTTTTAGTATTTTTTTTAACCAAATTTGAGTCATTCTGGAGAAACTTTGTAGTTATAACACATTTTGTCATCTTTTTGAACTTTTTTTGTCTTTTTGAATTAATTTTGAGTCATTTCTTGTCTTTTATTGGGACATTTTTCAGCAAATCTTCAGTCATTTTGGACCAATCTTAAAAATTTTGGATGAATTTTAATAACTTTTGGAACAAATATTTGTCTTTTTTGGACAAATTTATAGTATTTTTGGTCTTTTTAAAACATTTTGGGGCATTTTTGACAAATCTTTGGTCATTTTGCAAAATTTTGAGTCTTTTTTAGGAATTTTTAGGACAATCTTGAGTCATTTTGGAGAAAATTGTAATTATAACATTTTTTTGTCTTTTTTGAATCAATTTTGAGTCACTTTTTTACTTTTTTTTGGTGCATTTTTGTCACATTTTCAGAACTTTTGAGTCTTTTCTGGCAATTTTTTGTCATTTTAGACCAATTTTGAGTGTTTTGGGTGAATCTTGGTCATGTTTAGAGTAAATATTAGTTTTTTTTGGACAAATTTGTTTTAGTTTTGTTCCAATTTTTGACTTTCTGGGACATTTTTGACGAATATTTAGTCATTTTGGAGAAGCTGTGAGTCATTTTCAGGATTTTCTTTTTGTCTTTTTGTGATTTTCAGTTCATTTGGATAAATTTTGAGTCACTTTGTTCAAGTTGCTGAATCCTGTTGGACAATTTTAATCACATAAATGTAAATTCTGGCTCTTTCAGAAACAAATCTGGTTCCAGTTTTACAGTTTAGTCTGAGTTCTGCCTCTAAAACATCCACGATTGGTTCATTTTGGGCG
Organism: Dascyllus trimaculatus; assembly: GCA_024666655.1. Taxonomy (NCBI): domain Eukaryota; kingdom Metazoa; phylum Chordata; class Actinopteri; family Pomacentridae; genus Dascyllus; species Dascyllus trimaculatus. Next base: position 941,930 of record CM045465.1, on the reverse strand, counting down.
TCTGAATGGTTCCAGGTTGAACACTTCGCCTCCTGAGTCCTGATTCCTTCTCGATGATTAAACGCCTGAACACAGTTTGATTGTTTGGACCAGCTGCAGCTCCTCAGTAAGTTTCTGCTGTTTAATCTGTTTAGTATCTTTAATAAGTCCTCTGGAGGCTGCAGGATTCTGCTCTGACATCAGTTCTCACGGTTCTGAACACAGCGAAGATCTTCAGTCTGTTTACAGGACAAACAGGAATCTACGGCTTTAAACTGGGATCTGAATAAACAGGAGCCCAATAATCAGCCGCAGACACAAAGAGCTGCTGCTATTTTTACATCGTCTCAAAGGAATCAGTCACTGAAGGTCCAATTAAAGCTCCGCCGGACTCCTGCAGGTCTGAGTTTACCGGGTCCAGCAGGAAATAAAGTCCAGGAATAAAGTCCTGCATCAGCTGCTGACAGACGTCGAGCCTCCGGAGATCAGACTGATGTGTCCTTGGTAGAGGTGAAGTTCAGGAGCAGCAACAGAATAAAACAGAACAGAACAGGATGCATTTCATTTTTAAATCGCTGCTCAGGTTAGTGTCAGACCAGACGTGTCCAGAGTCACTTTGGACGACTCACCGCATCATTTAAACAGATTTAACTCAAGATGGAAGATTCTGAGTCCTTTAGAGGAATTTCTGCATCATTTCAAACAAACTTTGACCCATTTTAATCCAGTTATTCTGGACAAACTGAACATGTTGACTTGTGCTGGTCAGGAGTTCTGAGTTGGAACGTTGTTGAACCGTCTCAAAGGTTTTATCATTTAGGACCAAGAAATGTGAAGTGACTGTGGACAGGGGTGGGAACCACAGGGTCCCTCACAATACGATACGATACATGGTTCACGATACAGCAGTACCGCAGTAATCGATATCAAATATATCTCTACATATATATAATAATCAGGTTAGGGTTCGTGCAGCAGTTTATAGGGGTGGCAACCTCACGATATGATAAGATATGCTACGATACAATACGCTACGCTACGATACGCTACGCTACGCTACAATACAATACGATACGCTACGATACGCTACGCTACGCTACAATACAATACGATACGCTATGATACAATACGATACGATACGCTACGATATGCTACAATACAATACGCTACGCTACGATACGCTACGATATGCTACAATACGATACGCTACGATATGCTACGCTACGCTACAATACAATACGATACGCTATGCTACGCTACAATACAATACGATACGCTATGATACAATACGATACGATACGCTACGATACAATACAATACGATATGATACGATACGCTACGATATGCTACAATACGATACGCTACGATACGCTACGCTACGCTACA